>JARJCP010000032.1:0-638572 GCA_029281795.1 Mycena crocata | reverse complement strand
TCACTTGAAAACACGCGCTCCGCATCAAATACAATACACTCTTTCACCCACTTCGTTTATTTCCGATCCGCCCCCGTACCCTGACTATGGATTTTTTCGCGCCGCTGGTCTTATGTCATGTGTCCATGTACTTTCGATTTTAGACAAGTCCACTTTACTATGTATCTCTGCTTAACAAGTAGCACATCCTTCCCTGTACTTCCCATTTTGTAATCAAATCATGTTGCTATTAACAAACAACTCAAAGGAAAAAAACTTTCAAGCTACACGTACAGACAAGCCCAATAATACTTTAGAGAAAATCATTACAGCCGCTTATTTCATCGAGAGCGCCAGCCCTTCCAGCATCCAGGTCACGTCCAGGACCGCATATTCCCATTCCTCCTTCAGCGCTGGCGTCTGATTCTCGCACACGCCCCAAATAAAAAGTCCCGCCACCACCGACAAACAACCGTTTTGCCCGGGGTACATCCAACTCGCCCCATTCATCTGACGCTCCGTATGCCACGTCACCACCAAAAGCCCATCGCCCATCGTCTGTGCGCGTACGCCACTTCGGCAGCCCGTCCCACCACAGGAAGAAGCCCTCAGCGTACTTGGCAACGCTCGGGACAGCCGGAATATTCTTTGTCTTGGAAACGCGCCCGTTGTTGATCCACTTCGTAACGGGCGGAGGGCGGTCCGCCAGAGGTAGTCGCGCCCCGTTCCCATCGTCGAACTTGAAGGCCGCCTCGAGCTGCACCAGCGTTGCGACGAGCGCCCTGAAATGGCACCCAAGATCCACCTTCAGCAGCCACAGGACCACCTCTCGCAACCAGCACGGCGCCTTGTCCGGAATCTGCACTTGCAGGGTCACACTCGGCGTGGTGTGGTCTTGCGTAGCCGGCGGATTGGGCAAAAGTGCAAGCGCCGCGCGTGACAACGGCGGCAGCTGCGTCGGTGTGGGTTCGGCCGATGTAGAACCTGCCGGCAGCGACTTTGAGACGGTTGTGCCACCCAGCCTCACCTCACGCTCTCGGTTTCGTCTTGCTCCTTGCCGCCACCCACGTTCTCATCCTCCTTTTCCCGCTCATCCTCCTCCTCGTTCTCCTCGTTCTCCTCGTTCTCTTCATCACGCTCTCCCTGCTCCCCTCCGCATTGAGACGTCGTGACTTCCGCACGGGCTCGAGACCCTTTACACGCCGCTGTGGGGGGGCACGCTTCTTCGGGAGCGGTTTTCCGGATATTGACTTCCCCAGCTCTGCCATCTCTGAGCGAATCTTATCTTCAAGTGGTTTCAAGAGTGCCTTGTTCCGCCGAATGTTAACTTCGCGCTCCTGGTCGTACGTCAACGGCGTTGGCAATGCAGGGGGCGACACAACGGGTGACGCAGGTGGTGGACGCGGGCATGGCAGCCGGGGGAGATGGGGGCGGGGTGCAGGGCCGGCATCCGAGGCGATAGCGAAGCCGGTGCGGCGGGTGCCGCACCTTTTTCAGTGCCACTTGGCTTCGTTGTCGAGGTGTGCGCTTTCGCCGTTCTATTCGCCGCGGACGGGGTTTTCTTCGTTGTGACCTTCTCCCAGATGTCTTTCTGCCCGTGGATCTTGCCTCCTCCCTCTTTCTCTTCTTCATGCGGGCCTTGTCGTTGTCGTCATCGGAATCACAATTCGAGTCGGAGTCGGAAGAGTCAGAATCGGACAATGATACGTCCGACCCCATGGCACCATCGGGTGAAATCGTGTAGTTCGCGCCGGCCAGGGGTTCTTCCATTGCGGCGGCCTTGATATCGTCGTCGTCTATATGGACCGAGTTTAGTTACCCAGCTAAGTAGGTAGCGGACAATGGGAACACACTGAATGCCGTTGACAAGTATTCTTTCATCAAGTCTGTGACGGGCTTCCAACGGTCCTTCGCCCACCCTGGGAAGTGTGCTCCGGGAGGCTGTCTGCTTCGTCCATAGGAAACGCTAGAGAGTGAGTGAGAAAAAGTACAGTCAGTTATCCGCGTTAAAAAGCAAATGTAAGCAAACTCACTAAACGGTCTTCAGTTCTCCTTGATATTTTGGCATCGGTCCGCCGAGTAGAAGTACGCCGTGAAACCGGTGGCCTCGAAGATGCCCTTCAAAATTGGCCCCACGAAAGTCCCGACTTCGTCGAGGCACCTAATATGTTTGTCAGTCGGGATATCTCAATGCCACCAGCAGGTACTCACTTCTGCCGGTCCTCGGGTTTCTTGGAAGGCCCTTTCTTGAAATCCTTGTCGTATTCAATGGCGCTTCCGCAGCTTCCGCCTTCGCGCGAGCGCGGCGTATCCATCTTGCTCAGATTGCGGCAGCTCCCCGAAGAGTTCACGAGCCACCTTCATGCGAAACGTGGGGCGGGTCTTTGCTGCTCCGGCGGTCCCCTCCGGTGCTTTGCTCATCAGCCGCGTTCGGCGACAATGGGTGCGATCTTCTCCGCCATCGACTCACGCATTGAATTGTTGATAAGCCTGCCGGCCTTCGGCGGTTGGTGGATCCCAGAGAGTTTCGCTAGGAGAACGGCCCAGCCATTCTTTGAGCCGTCGAGGTGAGGACGAAACTGTTTCTGCAATTTGCGGACTCTTCTGTTTGGTACTTGAGCCACCGCGAATACGCTGATGTTGTGTCAGCACAGCGTTCACGATCACGAGCCGTAACTCCCAGAACTCACCTTGTTCAGCACCTCAATTCGCAACCTTTTCCGGTCCACATCTTCTGGGCTCAAGTTTTCCTTCTTCACGGGCGCCTGGGGGTCATAGTCGGGTAAGGGTAGCTCTGGTTCTTCATGGTCGGCTAACCGCCAGCTGATTCGAGCGTGGAATTCATTGACGATAGCTTCAAGCGCCGCGCGCTCATCGCGCCAGCGACTATCTCTACAGCCTCGGCGTAGGCAAGGAAATGCTTCATTAGAAGGTCTTCTCGTGCGCCCTCTGCCATAGCCTCAAGTTTTGGCGGTTCTCCTTCGGTTGTCTCTTTCGCAACTTTCCGCTCTTTTTCTCCATGGCTGGCATCTGGGCTACTGTAAGCGCACGCACACAGCACAAAACTAACGACACCCGCCTTATTATACGCAGTGGGTTTCTGTTCCTGTGCTTGTTGATGTTTAGCGTGCAAGGGTAAGTGCAGATGCGACAAAAGTGATGGCCCCGTCTTTGGCTGATGTCCCGGCCCTCTCCGCGTCGACATCCTCGTTAGGACTGCGATTATCGCCATCGCCACATGATAGCGGAGTTCTATCCCTCAAACACAATAAAAGACCTCCCTCGCGGCGTATTTCCTTCTCATCCCCCACTTTTTACGCACTTTTTGATATAACATCGTCCTCCTCCTCCATATGACTGACCTCAACAACTCCGCTCCCGCAGCTGCTCCCGCCGTTGCGGGAGCGGCTGCTCCCCCTCCCCCCTCTCCCGCTGTCCCACACGGTGTGTCCCCATCGTCGCCGTCCTCGCAACCGTCCTTACTCAAATATTTTCAGGGCTCGTTTGCTGTCTGGCTCACTGCCGCCGTCGATAAGTTGACGGTGGCGCTCGTACCATTCTCGAGACGTCCTCTGCTGGTCATAAGCTCATCTTCTCCTCCGTAACATAAAGTACATCTTACTCATTCTTTCCCCAGTCATGGAAGCCGTCAACGATGTCGACTCGCCGCGAGGCTGTGGATGCAGCGTCGGCTGCTGTGGTGACAGCATACTCCGGCACGCCTGCTTCCGTCCCCGTTCCCCGTATGTCCTCCTCTGCTGCCCTCATTTTTCAAACTCCTCATGGCCGTTGTCAGCAGCCAGCGCTCCCGTGCACCTGCTCCCTGCGTTTCCTGCGCACCGCTGGCCCCTGGATGGCGGGCTTGCTCTACGGCGTCGTTCCCTCCATGCCCCTCGGTGCCATTCCCGACAACAACGACAAGTGGTTTGCCATTACTCGTGGCAAGTATGTCGGGTTGACCAGGAACTCTGCAATCTCTCTCGCCGCGGTCACCAGCGTCTCCACCGGCATGGCGGAGAAGCACGCGAGTCAGGCGGAAGCGCTAGCTTACTTCAATGACGCTCTCCTTGGTGGCGCCGTTGCTGTCCTTTGAGAATGGTTTGTCGTTTCGTTTCCTTTCACATTCTGATTAATATTCATCACTTTTCTCAGCTCCCCTCTCGATCGTTGTTCCCTGCGGCTTCCCTTGGCGTGGAGAATGAGCTGTAGTAGCGTTACCTTCCTGTTCCTGTCGCGTAGCCAAATCAACTCTTTTGCTTGCCGAGTACTTGCTCCTTCTGAAAAAATGCCTCGTGTATCAATCTTCCTCCGGCAATTGAAAGATCCTGTTGACGCTCAGACTCGCTCAGATCTGCAATTTCATATCCCCTTTCTGCAAGGTTTCGCTTCAGAGAACACATGCCCCAATGTCGCGACAGCTCGCGAGTCGCGACTGTTCGCGATTATCAACGCCTACGCGAACTGTTCCCGATGTGTTCGCGATAGTTCGCGATATCATGCTACGGGCTGGCTAATTCACACGCGCGTCAAGGACATTTCCGGTCGTCTCCAGTCGTCTCCTCATTTCTCCATCCCCACCCAAAATCTAAAAAGCTATGCTGCGATGGTACCTAATTACTCAGGTTTACATAATTAAAGCATTCAAGTCACATACGCTTGCTCGCCGAACTAGTCTCAGTCTGAGCCTCGACTTGAAGTCGAACAGCTTGGAACCGTGAACGCGTCAAGATGCGACGCGGTCACGCGACGCAGATGATCCCATCAACCACTCGTCGATCTTCGATTCTTGTCTTCAGCATTCATATGTTCTCACTCACATTCCTTTTCAGTCACACTCATCCTCTCATGTCTGCCCCTCCCCCCTACTCCTCTCGCCCGCCATCCACCTCGTCTACTCAAACGGATTCTCTCCCGCCGATGTAGCCACCTTATTCGCCGACTTATCCATTTCTGTATCACCGACACCACACCCGTCGTCCGCCCCAGGCCTTGCTCCAGGCCTCAGCCCCGTCAACGATCCCCCCACTTCACAAGATGTAAATCGACTTTACAGTTACTATACCCCTGCGACGGAGAGTTTTACAGATAGTTGGTGAGCACCGACGTCTCACATTGAGCATCCTATCCTCACCCTACCTACTTCCCAGGGACGCTGCTGCTTCTCAAACTCAAGGTATACCTGGCGGCTCCCCTCAGCGCCTCACACCCCAAACAACACCCCAAACAAAGCCTTCCGCTTCAAAAAGGGAGGTTTCGCGATCTTTCACGGACGTCAAAAAGGTGCATTTTGCTATTGGTACGTGGGGTCCCCCCCTCTTCTATACTGCTCCCATTCTCACATGATTTTTTGAGAACAGGCACGAGGTTGCGCCACTTGTCATTGGTGTTTCCAATAGCCTTTACCAAGGCTATCCCACTTTCGAACTAGCTCGCGCGGCTTTTGAATACGCACTCGAGCGTGGCTGGACACGCATCTGCGGTTCGCGGCCCTCGATTCCGACATCCATTTCTGCGACCACCCTCTCCTCTCTGCCTGCCCCCATCGGCCTCCTGGACGCGCCCAACCCTCTGCATGCCGGCGGCGTCCTCGGTGGCAAATGGCATATTGTATACTCCGGTATATCGCCTGGTGTCTATCAATCCAGGCAAGTTCCGCTCGACCGCGCCGCTCTCTTGTCACTCACAGTGTCTAGCCTTGAGTGCAGCCTCAATACCCGTGGGCTCAGCTGTGCGACATACGATTCTTGCACAAGTCGCGCAACCGCTGTATTACGATTTCAAAATGCCCTCGACGCTGGACGAGTTATAGTGTTGGCACCGGTGTACACGGCTTAACACTACCTCAGAGCCTCTGCTGTCGTCGCGTATTATATCCATTGTTGCCCAACTCATATCTCCACATAATGTTCCGTCTGAGTCTGAACCAGTCCATTTCCTCCTGCGAATACTATCTAAACACGAAGAAATGTGTCTCTCTCGTGATATTGCGCCTCTCGATAAGCTCCGGAGCTCTACTGCACACCAGTATACGTCAAACTGCCTCCATCAAAATTGATCGCGAACTCATTGTTGGTGTCCGTTTCGACATCTTCCTGGCTACCGAGCGATCTCAATTTTTTTTGGGAGGTACTACAGGTCAAATGGCGGTGTTTAAAGCAATTTTTTTTCTTTTTTTTTGCATGGTCTATATCATAGTCCCCGTTTACGCGAATGATATGGAAATTATTTTGGGGCCTGCGTCAGGTCTCCGGAGGTCATACAAATATTTCCAGGGATTTAAGACAGTATGTGGAAGCTCTGTGATTAAAATACGCTTTATTTAGAAGTCGCGAACTCATGGCCAAATACACAGTTTGACGATGATCCAAAACTACCTTAGCCTCTTTACCACCGATCACACACTCAACTCTCCTTCCTCCCTCCACTCCCTCTAACACATCATCCTCTCTCTCAAATAACGACCTTTATCGACACTCGACATTGCCAATAATACCTGTGAATATTTGCGGGCATTTTGCTCCACCCACATCTCTAAAGTGCTAAAGTGACCATTTTAAAGGTCACGAACTCACCGCCTGATTTGGACAAGCACTGGCTAATTTATGGCTCGAGGGCGCAAAAAGCTGAAGCCGGATATCAAGGCTCAACGTCGTCAGGAAGCGCTTCAACGATACGCTGAAAAGTAGGCAAGCTGTTCTACGTAGGACTGGACCGTTACCAACTATAAGGTTCACAGACACAAGGAAAAAATACGTGAATCCGCACGCCTACGTATGCAGCGGTGCTTTCCCTTCTCTGTCCCGATGAATAAACTACTAAAGTCTGTCAACACAGCGTAAGGGCCCGTATCCAAGCTTCAGGCCCAGCCGCTGTTCGCGCTCATCGCGAGCAGGCGTGTCAAACGGCCGCTCTATACCGAGATAGGTGTGTTCCCTCCATGGAGTGTCAGTCACTACGGAGGGAACAGCAACTTTGCAGGAATCGCGACGCCATACGCATCGTGGATGTCCAGAAACGCGCCAGGTGCGTCCAAGAGCATGCATTCAATGCATATGCTCATGCATAATATTCTGCGGCAGGAAATATATTGAGAAGGAGGGATTAGAAGCTTTCGATGAGAAGACACAACACCGATCCATGAGCGAAACCCAACGTCGCCACGAGGGACGCCCTCCTCCGCTCCGTCCCCCCACCCTTCCTAAGAAAGCGACCCGTCGTATGCCTCCATCTCCCCTCGACTCGGACGGCGACGACGCGGACGATGAAGAAGATGAACGCGACGACGCCCTTACCCAGACCTTGCCCTCCCTCCATCCACGCGTCCTGCCCGAGCGCGTCATCCCCGAGCGCGCCCTGCCCAAATGGCCCACGGCCAATCTTCCACCGGCCCAGTCATTGCCGCCATGCGCCTGCGGCGAGGATGGCTGTTGCGGGTGCGCTTGCATATGCCCTGCTTCCAAGATATGGAAACTGCATGGCGGCCATTACAAGACATCCAGATTCATGTACGGGTACTAATCTACTTATTTGTTGTTTCTCTTCTCGTCCTTTCTCGCCGTTGTAACGTGATTCATATATCTGCGTCTTCCACCTCCTGTGACCTTTGCAAGTTTTGATTTTACATCTCAGTACCATTCTGCCGCTTTCGAATTTTGCCGTCACCAATAAGTCACTTATTTATTCTAATTTCAGTGACGAAATCAGGCCTTCCAGGGCCCGGCACCATCCCTCCATATATCCGACTTTGATCCCATCTCAGATCTCTCACAAAAACTATTTAAGCCTGTCTGTCGCGACTGCAAGATCATCCACCATGCCTCGTGATCCTCCTCTGAAAAACAATCGCCGCCCTCCCAACCCTCCCAACCCTGCCAAACTAGGCTCTACGTTGCGCAACCCGTTTCTTGTGGACGAGAACGGGAGTTTCGTTAAAACCTTCGGTATCCCAAAACATCGTCTTTCATAAGACCATTGACTTACCTGTCTTGCAGGGCGTCTCAATCTCGGTACTCAAGGGTCATCCAGTGCGTCGTCGCAGCCCTTCTTGCCATGCACTCTGTATTGACTTTCCCACCAGGCCGTTCGCGTGCATCTCTTGAGACCGCACTGAGGGTCATACCGTTGCCATCCCCAGGCAAAGAGGTCCGCCGCCGTGCAGCTCGCGAAAGAGCGAACCAACGCATCGCCGATCAAGCACGGCTTGCTCTTGCAGTGGCTCGTGAGGCACATTTAGCTTTGAATCTGCCACCACTCTCCGCCACGCGCGTGCACCGAGGTCCTCGCCGTGGAGATGGCGTACGCGTCGAGCGTGACGAACCCTTGGGCGACGCGGACTTATACCTGGATGATCGCCGGCCGGATGTGCACCCCCACGCTATGGATCGTCCCCACCACGCGTGCACCATCTGCCTGGACCTCAAATCCCACCCTGTCGTGTTTGTGAATTCACTCTTGATTCCGCGAGCATGCATTAACGAAACGCCCGTGTTCAGTCAGAATTGCGGCCATGGACATTGCTACATTTGCATCCGCAAATGGCTAGAGTCCAGCTGGGAGTGCCCGACGTGCCGGACCCTCATCACCAGGCCCCCGGTGCCCAATTTCGACGCCAAGGCTGCCATCGCGTTTGACTTTCCTGAATGGACTGACAACAGCCGTGTTGTACTCAATTGGGATGGTCTGACATTTCCCAAGATGCGCCTTTTTTACCCTGATAGTCCGTAAGCGTCGTCGGTACTTGGTCCACGAGCGTCATCCGTAGTTAGTCCGTGAGCGTTCCCCGTAGCTACATGCATATCACTGTGTATGTAGTGTCGTTTACAGTGCTCAATTTTTTTTTTTTTTTTGCATACCACACCGCGTGTCAATAAGTCAAAAGTTCTCTACTAAAATACATCTGGTCCGGTTTAATATGTAAGGCTCAGGAGTGTTCGGCATCTTCATCCAGCTTGACGTCGTGGCGGTGTTGACATGTGCATACGCCTTCGAGTTGCAATTGCTGGCCGATCAAGTGTAAAGCCGCGTACTGACTAGTAAAGACGCGCGTGCGCCGTTGATACGCCGTACTCTGTACAAGCTTGAAATCGTTCATTTTCGCGATCCTTACAAGTCTGTTAAAGCTTGCTAAGGACATAGTAAATACTAGAGGATGCTAGTCTTGAAGCCTGGGACGGAGCATTCAAGTCCCGAGATGTGTTGATTCAGTTAAACAAGAGCCGGAGCAGTAGAGTAATCTCCAACGGTACCTCCAAACTGGGGCCGGAGAAGGTAACTTGAAACGAAAGGGCCAAAGCTGAGGTTAAGGACTCACCCGGCAAGGAGCATCTGAACACGGTGCTACAAGCTCGGTGTCAATACCAGCACTAGGATAAATACCAAAGGCCAATGGAAGGAACTAAGAGACAAAACTAAGAGAAAGGCTATGCGTACGCGCCTGGTTGGGATTACAAGGACAAGGCGCGCAGATCTCGAGTTGAATAACGGCCACGTGACTAAGTCGCGTCGCGACGCGACGCGCTCATAAGGATCAGTCAGGTGGACATAAGAAGCTTACTAAAAACAAGAGAGCTCTGTAATACGGACAAGGAACAACCGAGGCTCAACCTAGCATTGGAATGGCTGAGGAGGAGAGAAGCACTTGGGTCGATGCTTCTTATGGACAACAGAACATCTGAACACTGACCAATCTGTCTAAATGGCGGCCACACACTCGCTTCAATGTAAACTTATTAATCCGCTCGTTCATCCGTTTGTAATCTTAGAAAACCAAGTAGCAGTAGTATATAAAGCTCCTTCAAATGTAGTAGACAGATTAGTGAAGCCCCCGTTATTTGGCACGACTAGTGGATATCAGCTTAAGAGTGCAGCCTAAACAGCTGACTTTTGAGACGCCTCTCGTCAAAGTCTTGTAAACTCAGCCTTACTCGGATACAAGGGTTCCAGTAGCTCCGGGTCTTCGGCTCGTTACGCATCTATACTGCAATTAGGTGTTGGATTTCTGTTAGATTGAATAGATTGGATTTTCGAGACCTCTTAAACAAGGATTACCTTTTACTTGAGAACAACTTGCATTGGATTATAGCCTTTGAAGTGGTTGGGACTAGTACCTTCCTTTGAAGCACTAGGGGCCATCTATCAGTAATTGGGAAACAAACTTAAAGAACTTAGAAACCTTTTCTGGCCGTCTGTGGATTCCCACCTTAAAGCACGTTGTAAAACGGCGCGCATCGAGAAACCCTACCCTTCTCATTATTGAGTTGGAGTTATTAGCAGTTACCTTTTGGCAGTCCCAAACCTATCAGACTTGTGGAAACCTACCTTTGAATTGAAATTGACGGTTGATACGTGACCCACCCCCCTCGAACACACACGAAGTATTGAGTAGTTGTTAGTTGTTGAGTTTGGTGTTGGTTTTTGAGTAGACTTCGTCTCTCATTAGTTGGCATTAGATTCCACAGCTGCACGTCAGTGCACCGTTTCACCGTCAGATCACTCTTATGGAGATGCATTAGCAGACGTACGCCACTGTGGCTTCAGTCTGCCGCCAATGGTTGCGGTGACTCGCAATCTTTCAATGGTGTGCGTGTCGCAGGCCGTGCATGCACATACCTTTCTCTGTACCGCGCGCGAGCATGACGCGCCCGTGCATTCACAGCCTCCTGCTCATCTAAAGGTAATTCCTTCAATTTGAGGCGGTATCTACATGAAATTTCGGTTTCGGTGATTGAACAAGTGGGTACCTATGCGTACCGGGCCATCCTAGCGCGCGCCTTGGCCCGTTGTTTGGCCCTCTTCATTTGCCTGCAGGAGAAGAATGAGTTGCTGCGCCCTTGGTGGATTAAGTAACGCCACAGGGAGCTCACAGATGCTGATACTCGGTGAGAAGCGCCGGGGGAATGGAAGGTTGAGCATGGTGTGAGCTCATACGTATTAATAGGAGTAAGTGGTGGTAGAAGGTGAGAAGTGGCTGATCGTTCTGACAGGTGTGGCGGTGTTGAAGTCACTGCCACTGACTCCTTGCCCTTTTCGGCATTCGCATAATCGCAAGGTCTTGTCAAGTTTTTCTATTCGCAATTCATGCTGGCAGCGGCAAAATCGGCTCAATTCAAGCGTTCAGCTATGCTACTATCGTACTGAGGAGGACCTCGGCGACCACGCTCCTGGCATTTATCAAACTCCTCCAGTGACGAGTACAAATCCATTGCTGCAACCGCCTCTTTACGAATCTCAATGCGCGCCTCAGCCTCGGTAATGCCGCTGGAGCTAGGTGGATCACAGTTGAAGCCATTTGCACGGTATTGGTGCAGCGCGTGGTCGAATGACTGCGTTATCGTCATGCACCATTCAGTTTCGTCCACGGCGGTGAAGGAATAAGGCATGCATGCGGCTGGAAAGAGGATCGTCGAACCCATCGGCATCTGGATTACGGTCTTCTCGCGCCAGCAAATAAGACCGCCGTCGTCACTGTAATTTCCGAGCGTCGTCACAGCGCGCAGGCCGGGTACATAGTCTTGCTCCATCCGAGGGATGCCGAGATTCGTTGAGAACATGTATTCGACCTCCGAGAACGCAGTGGGTTGGGGTTGGCCAAAGTTTGTGAAGTCCAGCGGCATGCGCAAAGCAGGATCATTGTCAAGAACGGCGTCGATGGTTTCGCGGGTGGACTCCCACAGGCGGGGCGCCACTTCACGATACGCCGCTGAATAGCGGGTTTCGAGGGGTTCCGTTAGTCGTGTGTACTCTCACTTTGCAACATCGTACTGACCATTTTGGAAAGAGGTGATCATCTGCAGGTCCTTGTTGTATCGCAGGGTCGCCAAAACCATCGCATTGGCCATCCCGTGCGTTGATGTATTTTCGGGTCGCTGGAGAGGTTCGTAAGACATACAATACCTCTGGGATCAATCTAACTAACCTCGAATCTCCCCTTAGGATAGCGAATGCCGTAAGATATGCCCTCCTTGTCGAGACGGGCAGTGTCGAGGTACCAACGCGCGGATTCCATCGCCTGCGACGCCTCGATTATGCTTCGCTCCCAGGTAAGCCTTTCTTCGGGAAATCCGACGTAGAACGCGCCGACACGCTCACGCATGTCTAAAAACGCGCCAGGCTGGCTGGAGACCACGTGAGCCAGCCATTCGTGAAGATTGGTGAGGCAGGCCGGGCTACTCACTCCTTCCAGTTCACAAAGTGGAAACCTAGAGCTCTGAGGTGACCGGGCCGGAATACGTGGGGCATGGGCGTGATGTCGGCGAGGGGTTGGCGAAGTCGCGGCAAACCAGCGTTCGCAAATGGGGCGAATTCTGCCAGGAAAGCAGCAGACCAGCGGCTGGCAGGCGGCGGAGTGTTCTCCCCGCTGTCGTTTTCTGAGGACGAGTCGCTTTCCCAGTCGGTCTCGGGCTGATCAAGGGCCCAGGCGAGGGATGACTGAGGCTGTCTAAGGGCAGTGAGAGCTAACTCAGCCGCAGTTGCGATAATGAAGGTGTCCTTGATGAACAGAGAGGTAGCGCGGCGCTGCAGTGTCAATTCGCTCCACGGCGGCAGGAACGACATTTTAGTTTGAAGGTCAAAGCGAGCAAAATTATTATTTATAAGGTGAGTGTTTAGTTTATTTTATCTTTGAATTTCTGCAAGCAAGCGAGTCTTGCAGGGACAGACATAATCATACATATTCTTGTCCCATGTGTGGTCCGGCCCAGGAGACCAGGGCCCTGCCGAGAATCGGGATCAAACGGACACAGTATAAATTACAGCTTTTTGGAGCCGACTAGAGCTGACCCTATCTGACCGCACGAATCCATGGCGCCAAAACCTGTGTACGTTTCGCTCCCCCGGTTGTTGTGTCGGTTATACTGATTGAAGGCATGCAAAGGCCGGGAAGTTGTTCCCTACATGCCCATATTCAAGCCTGAGCGCCCTGTTGCAATCGAACGTGCTATTACTGTCTACAACGCGGACGGCCGCCCAATTCCGTCCGACTTCGAACTGGACCTGAAGACCGTCGTCTACGACGAGGAAGGCTACCCGATCCCTGTTTTGATGACGCAAGAACAGATCCTCATGTACGTTGACGATAATTTGCTACATCTGCTGCGGACTTCGACTTCTGACCTCATGGCAATCAGATCCTCCATTAGGATCATGAATTTCGAGCCATGCTTCGTCTTTGAGGGTCCGGTGCCCCGGTCAATCTCTCAGCGAGAGGCCCAAAACATTCTTACATGAGCACCTTGACGACGCTATGTGCATCTGGGCTTATCGAAATCAGGATGATGAATGGCGGGCGGCGCACGTCGGATCTGCAATGCGGTGAACGCTACGAGGATATGGACTTCACCTTTTACAGCACAATTTTGGCAGCTGTGGACGCAAGCTATACACTGGACAACATCAGCTACGACCAGGTGTGCACCGGGAACTGCAAGTGCGGATGCCGCATCGATGAGAATGTGAGCTCCGTGTTTTTCCTCGATTGCGCTCAGGGCACTGATTGCGCGTGGTATCTCAGTGTCGCGGCGCCATCCGCGCCAAGCTGTGAGGCCCCAATGATGGTGGTCGAATGATATCGCGTACATACCACAGTCTAGACTCCGCATGTTCCTCTTCGTCTTTTTTTTAACGAATCAGATGTTCGAGGAGTTTCTCTGAACCGTGAATGGAAATTGTTAGATTCTGTCTTAATGTTGTCTTGTTGACTTGTTGTGGGCTGATTTCGGGCCGGGTGAGCAAAGTGGTTTCGGCCAAAGAAAAGTATGTGTTCTCGGTACAGTGAGTTGTATGTAGTTACAAGGAGGATCGGTTGGAGTTCTGACGATGTTCGAGCAAACAAAATTGAATGGGTGGAAAGAGGTGGAAAGGAAAAAACGAGACGGAAACGAGCCGTGGAAACAAATTGTGCTTCCGGACTTAATGAATGATGAAAACAATCAAAAGAAAAGAATCAAAAGATACTGCCACGGGAGCACATATCACCGAGCCACCGGAGTGACGGGGAGTATGTCTCAAACGAATCAGGCTTTCGTCCAAATGGAGATTCTCCTTACTGATGCGATACCAGCCGACCAGTGGAGGAAGGCGGAGGAAAATCCTGGTGAAAGCTGAGCGCTGAAAGCGTCTGATCATGAACACAGCGCACCTTCATGAGTATCTCCAATTCCATGCTGAGGGTGGTGAAAATTGCTCTAAGGAAAAAGATGACGGCAGTCGACTGGAAGCGAGAATGTCATCAGTTAATGCACTAGCGAGGTTGGCGACCTTTGGCGGGTTATCAAATGTGGGTGTAACAACGTAGCGCGGGAGCGCCGTCACAAATGGGGCCAGCCGCAGAACCGATAGATCGGGGTGAGGTGCGGGACTATCCGAATGAGATATTCTTGAATTTGGGGGTCAGTATGGAGGCTAAGGGCGCACCAGGATATTTTCCCCCACTTATTTTGATCTACTCTCCCACCAAAAATATTCTCTCCTATTCATGGAGGAAGATCGCGACTGCGATACAGATTTTTCGGAGGGCAACTATTCCGACACAGACTTGCACACGGACGACTCGGATTCAGACTGCGATATGCCCGTTGGTGGAGGATCAGAGCGTACGATCAGCGATATTGACCGCGACTACGAGGCGGATGGTCAGTGCGACGTCTGTCGTATACCTCTGGGTCCCCATATCGACGCTGAGGCGCGGGCTTTCCGTTGTTTCAACTGCGAGCTGGGCATTCAGTGCGAAAGCTGCTGTGCAGAGCTGCACCTCGGGCAAATTGAATCGCAGCATATTATTCAAGTACGTAGCATTTTCGCACCGATTTATCTATTCAGCGCTGACCTGCAGGAATGGGAGAGTACGAACCGTGCATGGGGCGAAAGAAAAAGCCTGAGTGAGATGGAGTGGGCGTACGGGTTAGTAAAGAATTGTGGCTCTTGTTCGATGGAGATCGCACCTGCCAATTGTCCAATGCCGCCCGGCACGGTTATGTGCGACCCCTGTGGAACGATGTTGCTGTGCGAGCACTGCCTCGTTTCTCGACACCGTATGCATCCGTTGCATTGCATCAATGTGAGTGCCTACCGTGCGCCGAAACGCGTAAATTGACGTGCAGTGGGGCAGATTTGGGACGACGGTTGGGAGGAATCGACCCTGGGTGCCGAAGGGTTTGTTTACCAGCTAGGCCATAGTGGTCGACCTTGCCTATCGCCTGAGGAACCGGCGCGCCCCTTGCTCGTGATCGATGTGGAAGGATCGCAGACGGTGCGAGTCAAATTTTGTGGGTGCGGAAAGTACGATGAGGGGCAGGCCGGAGATTGGAAGCAGATATTGGACAATGGGTGGTTTCATTCTGCCCTAGTACACCCAGGGGTTTGCGCGACATTCAAAGTTTTGGAGGAACCAGAGGATTTTGTACGGCGTAGTGTGCATTGGATGTAATTTGGATGCGATTCAGAGTTCTACATTTGGAAGGTGATGCTGGGTCATCACTATTTTCTCTCATTTCGACTTCGACATCCATGAACAATCCATGAATCACTCTCCTGAAAATATCAATGCGGGCTCTTCATCTGCACAAGCGTCAGCGCCAACGAACACAGCTGGGCAACCGTCACCACAATACATCAGTTGCGTACGCGGGGTGGAGGAATGGCTAGAGTTACCTTGTCGTTCCGAATCGCCGCCCGACGATACGGAGTCTGAAGAAAGTATAATTGTAAGATTGTGCGCAACTCTCCCGTGGCTATGGGCTGAATTTAGCTTCTGATAGGCCCGTAGAATGGCTTTCATGAAAATATCGCGCACATATCGGCACTGGCTGATGGTCAAAAGAGAGGGACACTGTAGCAAGACGGAACCGCTGCATGAGGGGTGTGTGTTGCCTTGCCGGGCCTGTCCCGAGCCTGGCAGCAGACTGCCTGAGGGTTGGGCAGAACCGACACGGTTGACTTGAAAATTGAATTATCTACTTCGTCTCCAAGCCTGTACGGTCTCCGTTTTATGTTAGCGAGCAAGTGATCGTTTTGTATGTAGCGTCCCCGTCATACTCTTCATTCTGCCTGTCTCGCGCTGAATAATTGACCCCGCCGCTGTGCGGCCCATCCATCAAAAAATGCCCAAACGGGTCTGTGGGAATCAATCAGCCGAAAAGAGCGGCCTAACGGAGTAAGCCCTTTTCTTTTGCCTCTGCAGCAGGCCCGATGGGATCTCGTCAGGTCGCGCCGCACATGTGGAGACGCAAGTGCGGCAATGCGGGGGTTGGCACGAAGCCATTGTTGATGATTTCAAATCGTGGTAAGGTCAGAATCGCGTATTCCTCAAGAAGAAAACTGATCCTCAGCGAAACTTAGGCAGATACCGACCATGGATTGTTTCCCGACCCAGAGGGGCGCTCGCCATTCTTCCCATGATGATGTGGATGCCTCCATGGGTATCGACGATGAAGACGAGTTCAGCGCCTTCATGATGGGCGACAAGGGTATCGAAATCTCGGACGACGGTGAGAACCGCTCAGAAACGCTGCAAAACATCACTTACAAGAAACGACGTGTACGCCTGCGTCCAGAAAAACTGAAAGATGATGTACTCGCGACCTGGGTGCCTGTCGACGACACCGGCTTCGATTTTTTCTCACAAGGCGAAGAGGAGCTCGCCGCCTTGAACTCCATTTCGGGAACGGGCGATGGCCACGAAGACACAGGCTCTAAACGTAAAACGTATATGAGCTCGGTAAGTCTATTTATTATTTCTGTTTTCTGTTTAAAGGGGTAGAGCTGATTTTCATGCAGGACAATCCAATGGCTGAATTCGCGGACGTTCGCCAGACCATCCTGGAGGAGACACTGCGCCGTGCGGGACTGGCTCATGAAGCCGACGAGGAGCAAACTACCTGTGCGCTGTGCAGCGAACCCACGGTGCCCACAGTCATGGTCGAGCAACAAAATGGTGCGCCGTCCAACCCGGTCGGAGGGATTTTCCGCTGCGAGCAATGCGGCGAGTTTCATATGTGCCGCAAGTGTTGTATCGAGCGTCATTCTACGATGCCGCTTCACTGCATCGAGGTAAGGGGTCACTTCACTTGTTGTTGGGGCGTTAGCTCATTGATTCCAGGAGTGGGGCGGACAGTTTTGGGACGAGACGACGCTGGAGAAACTCGGTCTGGTGTACCAGCTCGGGCATGGTGGTCTGCCGTGCCCGCGCCCTGAGCCGACGACACGCACACTGGTCGTCGTGGATGTCACCGTAATCGCGAAAATCAAATACAAGCTCTGTGGCTGCGACCTTTCCGATCCGGCCAATGCCTTTCGACAGTTTCTGCGCAACGCGTGGTTTCCGGCATCCGCGACCGACCCCGACACGTGTGCGACATTCTCCGCGCTCTGTTATGTGACGAGAGATAATTCTGGTGTAGATCAGTATTTATTGTAAAAGAAATAGGAATTTACCAAGTTCAGAATATCCAGAAGTGTTTTCGAGAGGATGGGTTAAGAGCGTTAAGAAGCCTTTCGTAAACGACTCGTTCAATGCAAGTGAGGTTGCCGAAAGCTAGAGCAAGACTTAGCCAACGTGTTCACTAGCGCAAGGCAAATAGAGAACTTAGGACAACAGTAATCAAGATAGCGCAAGGCTTATAGTGATAACTCAGGTGCGAATAGAGCAGGTCTTATTCTTGATGGCTTACTGAATCAGACGATTTAGTTTGCAAGATGATTGTTATTGGTAAGAGATCGGATGCCCTAAAAATGGGCTGAAGTCCCATATTTATGCATCTTACATGTTTGTAATTAATTGTACATACAGAAGGTTCTGAGAGATTCTATCTGACTTAGTGTGAGTCCATTCGACTCTGTAAGCTCTGTATGATTCCAAGTGACTCAAGCGACCAGTCAGGGCCTTTCAACGAGTCACTGAAAGCAAACTGAGTCACAGGAGTCATATTGCAAAAGTAAGTGAGTCATAGTGCATAACTGTAAGTGATTCACATTCTGTGAGATGCCATTAAGTTATAGAAGGGTCTAAATAATCCAGCGAATGACTTGGGGAATATTAGTGGATTATTCGCGAGCAAATGAAGTTATGTTGCCAAGTCGAGTTTGATATACACGTGTCGGCGTTGTATCCCAAAAAGGAAATCGATTGGAAGTAAGTTCAATTCTGACGCGAATGAAGGAGTAAAAGCAATATATAAGATAGCCTAGATTTGTTATAGCTCCGGGAATACTCTGAGATACTAACTAATCGTTTTCAGCTGCAAATAAGGCAAAATAAAAGGTAAAGAAGTAAAATGAAACACAATCCACAACACGCTCGAGTTCTTTCGGCACCTCAGCGTGGTGGGGAACATGAACGCATACGATTTCGTCAGGTCTATCGAGCGCAAGACTAGCCCGCTGGCGGCAGCAGGCTTGAACAAGGTTCCGGTACGTGTATCTCATTGACAAGCTGGAGGTGTACTAATGCATTTACAGGATCGTTACAAGGCGTTCTTACGCATGTCGCGCCAGTACTCTTTCCTTCAAAGATGTCGACGCGCTGGACGTGGACACGACGAGGGCGGAATTGCGGCGACGAAGCCCGGGGAGCTGATGGTCGTTTGTTGGCCCTGTCCTTACGACGGACGTAACTTGCCCCCGGGCTGGCGCGACGTGGCACCTAGATATCGGTATGTGGTG
The DNA here is from genome assembly GCA_029281795.1 of Mycena crocata. Taxonomy (NCBI): domain Eukaryota; kingdom Fungi; phylum Basidiomycota; class Agaricomycetes; order Agaricales; family Mycenaceae; genus Mycena; species Mycena crocata. The sequence continues at coordinate 619,939 of JARJCP010000032.1, read as the reverse complement.
GGCGTGAGAGCTTTTACTGTTCGCTGACTTTCGTCGTCGCAGATTCATGTACCGTCTCATATTGGCTATGGACGCAAACTTCAAGTTGAAGAATCGTATCTGCATGAACGAGCGAGAAGACCCCTCCCTAGGTCCGGGCTGGAGCGCCTTCGTGGAACCTGAGGGCTACAAGGAGCACCTGCGGAAGTATGTAGCAGAGAGTGATGTGAGTGTTTACTTTGTGGACTTCAAATTTGGGCTCACCGAGTGTCCTGAGGCAGATTATCACATGCATCGCTTTCGCGGCGCTCACCCAGAAGGAGACGCATAACACTTCAGGCCTTCGCGTATCTGGCGTGGGAGGATGCGTGTGTGCCCGGCACGAATGCGTCCGGGCGAATGGAATGGGAGATCTACAGAAAGGGGAGAGGTAAGCACGAATAAAGATCATACTGCATGTGAAACGCTGACGCAGACTCCAGATACGCCAATATGGACTATATCCTTATGTCAGCGCTCGCTGGTTTAGATCTCATGGAGCTAACGGTGTCTTACGATATCGCATGCCAGTGGCGCAAGCGCCTGGCCGAGCGGCTCCAGAAGCTTCCAGAGGAGATGCGACTGGACATCGAGCATATACTTTTTCAATGCGGCTTGCCCGTGTGGCACGCGTCGTTGCACGAAGCCGAATGCACAAACAAGAACAGTCTCAGCTTTAAGCCGGGTGTCGCCAAGAGTGACGGCGAGGGAATCGAACGGCTCTGGGCGCAGCTGAACGCGTGCGCGTTCCACACGAAGACCATGGGGCTGGGAAACCAGGCCGACACGCTCGAGGACAAAATCGACTACATCAACTGGTCCAAGAACCTCGGGGAAGGTGAGCGTTCATCTTGCACGTTCATAATGAAGCTTGACGCGTAACCATAGCTAACATCTTACGTCGCAAGCTTCTCGTCACCATCCCGGAGCGCGAGCGCCAGGTCGGCGCCTTCAAAGAGGTTAACAAGAGCATTCCTGTGGAGACGCGAACCGTTTGGCAGAAACTTATCGACACGTTTCTCGAGGACGACGAGAAGGAGCCAAACCCATATGTTCTCCAGGGCAAGGGTGCGTATCTGATTTACTGCAAAGAGGGCGTCCACAACGTTAACACCATTCGCAGATGGCCCTTCGGAGACCGACATTCGAGTCCTCCTGAAAAAGGAGGAGGAGGCGGAGGCGGAGAAGGGCGTGTCGGCGCTGCACGCTGTCAGCGCGACAGCCTTCCTGACAGCGGGGCTGCAGCTTGAGGACACTCAGTAAGTGTCAATACTCGGTGTGGATTGGAAATGTCTGACGTGGCGGCAGGCGACGCATCAAAGCTGAGATCCTGGGCTTAACGACAGTCACCGCGGACCGCGAGAGCAAAATCCAGGAGCAGCGGCTCGCACTATTAGCAAAGCTGCGTCCGTTTCGGGTCCTCCAGCAAATCTACACCCCAGGAGCGATTGTCGCCCTCGAAAGTCTCGAGGCGGCGCGCAATACCGAATCTGCCCCGATTAAGGCCGAAAACATCCCCCTCTACCTGCCTTCGGCACTCACTGCGGAGCAGCGAGCCAGCGGGTGCAATGCTAAGCTTCCCCAGATGGAGGCCATGCTGCGGGAGGCTCAGTGTTCCGACTCCCTCGGGACCCTGCGCGCGCGCCTCCACGCCAAACGCCATGTCATCTACTGGCGCGGGCACAGCAACACGGGCAGCCAGAAGGACACTACGCGCTCCCAAACAATCATCAGCCTGCTGGGGGATCGAATCGACGCGATTGGGAAGAAATATAACGATGCTCGGATAGCATTGTTGAGGCTCAAGGGCGACGACTATGCGCCACACTTCAAGAAGCTTACGCCGGCTGACATGACGCTGGATGGTGACATCAAGGATGACGAGACGACGGCGAGGAAGAAGCTGGAGGCAATCGCGGCGGGACAAGGAGCGCGGGTGCCACGGCATGTTAAGGCGACCAGCAGGAAGGTCATGTCATGGATTTGGGCGGCGCGGGGCGCTCTCGACAATGACGAGGAGGAGTTGCACGAATGCAAGTGGGGTTTCCCTTTTTGATCGCGCCTGTCGCTGAAAACGCTCCCTAGCTCTGCGTGTCGAATGGGCTCGGGCGAAAGGTCGGAAAAACCGTTGGGAGGAGGAGGTAACAACGTTGCGCGAGGAGATGCGACGCACCCTCCGGTATCTCGATTATGAGTTGAAGACGTGGGGGGGTCGGGCGGATTCTACCCTGACGCGCACTGATCTACCCTGGGCTACGCTCCATGGCGTGCGCGCATATGCGGCGAAGCAATCGGCCCTTCACCAGCGGATCAAGGACTCTTTCTGGGATGTGCTGAACGTCTCACTCGGCACCGCTACCGAGTCCGTCCTAGCGGCCGACACCGTTCTCGAAGAAGGCGCTGATCTTAACACATTCTTTTCTCAGGGTAAGTCCCGCTGTTTATTGAAAGTACTCTGTAGCTAATTCAGATACCAGGCCTCTGAGGAGTAGGGTGTAGAGTCAGGAGTGTATTTAGTTTGTGTAGTTTGTTTTGCGCAATATCACAAATTTCCGCTTTGGGACATTGTGTGAGACGTCAAGTGGGGTCATGCGCCCGTGCGAACTCGAGAGGGCGGGAATTCTAGGGAGATAGATAACGCAGAGATAAGATGCCGTGAGCACGGCACTGTTGATGTGGAGCCGTACTGGGAAAATAGAGTCATTTTGACTGTGATACCCTTTTGGGGCTATTCAGTTGGGGGCAGAAAAAAAAGAAATAAACCAGAAACTGATGGCTAACAAAATGACCCGAAAGGAATGCGATGCACATGACTCCGTGTAAACAACAGCCAGACCTGTAGGCCATTTTCTGGCAGGCGAATGCCCCTAGCAAGCCCATGGCTAGATCCATGTTTTTTGCATGTAGGAGAGGTGGCTGCATCCAGGACGTTAAGCTAAAGCATACAGCTAGGGTTGCCCATGGGGTGGAAACCTCAGATGGTGTCGGCTCAGGATTTAGAGATTTATGACAGGGAAGTGAGCTGATACTATGTGACCTAGGACTATACTATGTGACCTAGGACTATATACTATGTGCTATGCTCGTCTTATGTACCTTTGCTCTTATGTACCTTACCTATATGCTTCTTTTTTCCATACTGTCTGAGACTCGTAAAAAAATGCCACGAATTTGACTTAACGGCGAAACGTGCGCGAACAACCAAATAGGGAACAAACAACCTATATCGTCCCAATAAGGAGATTTTGGAACAGATCAGCGAAAATTCAGAGATGAGGATTTAAAAGTGAGCGCCAATGGTGTAAGCATATACGGACTTCAATATGCTTTGTTGGGCATCCCAAGGTGGATAGAAGTTTAAAGGGATGTCCCACAGATTTGATAGGAAAAGTGGGACGTCCCAGGGTGGATATGAGTCTATGTGGGACGTCCCACAGATTTGGTAGGAAAATTGAGACGTCCCAGAGGACATATATATATATGTGGGATGTCCCAGGGATTTGATAGCAAAAGTGGGACGTCCCAGGGTGGAGATAAACTTATATGGGATGTCCCACGGATTTGATAGGAAATATGGGACATCCCAGGGTAGAGATAAACTTATATGGGACGTCCCACAGATTTGATAGGAAATATGGGACATCCCAGAAAGGATATATAATAAGTGGGACATCCCACGGAAGTTGGTGAAAGATGGGACGTCCCAGTCTAGAAGTCTAGGCTATGTCCATCACATAAATGGCATGGCGGTGGATTCGGGAGTGAATGGAGCTGAGCATGGTATGGCGGTGGATTCGCAAGTGAATAGTTGGTGTATTCGGGAGTGAATGGAGCTGTGCATGGTATGGCGGCAGATTCGGGAGTGAATAGAGGTATGCATTGGCAAAAAAAATGGTTACAACCCCAGCCTGCAAGGTGGCCAGCCGCACCCGAAAACCCATTTTTGTGCTGAATATTGCAAAAAATTGCTGCCCTCGGCGTGGCTCATACCGACAAAAAAAGCCCTGCTCGCAGGGGTTTTGGACCATCAGCACCCTGGCCAAGTGCTGGCCAGCCGCCCTGGAAGAGCCCATTTTTAGGGCAGCGTGACGTGACACATGTGAGATATCCCACAAAATTTTCTCCGCCTGCAGCGGGCTGGGACGTCCCATATTTTAGGTCCCACCACCCCAGTGGGACGTCCCACACCAACGTCCCTATATATGATGGGACATCCCATCCCCCCTGGGAACACCACCCAAAAAAAATACACTTTGGGGTAGATCCTTCGGATGTAAAATTTACCCCTAAGGGGTGTCCATAAGGGTAGCCTGAAGTGAATTTAATTTACTTCTTATTCAATTTTTTTTGTCAAGAAACTATTCAGTATTAAGAATTCCTGAATTTCTTATTTAAAAAGAATAGAAACAGGTGTTTTATTAGAAAAATAATTGAGCTTATTTACAGATATTGTTACTTAACCCAAGTACTCTCTATTTTATGTGTTTCCTAGACTTAATACTGTACTTTCATTGTAAAACATATTTTCGACAATATTTCTTACTTTGAAAAAAAATGTTTGTATATTTTAATAATAAAAAATTAGAAATCATATATAAAAAGATTGTACTACAGTGAATTGTATCTCAAAATAATTGAATCTAAAGTAAAGCTTCCATTACTATCATAATAAAAAATTAGAAATCATATATAAAAAGATTGTACTACAGTGAATTGTATCTCAAAATAATTGAATCTAAAGTAAAGCTTCCATTACTATCATAATAAAAAATTAGAAATCATATATAAAAAGATTGTACTACAGTGAATTGTATCTCAAAACAATTGAATCTAAAATAAAGCTTCCATTACTATCATAATAAAAAATTAGAAATCATATATAAAAAGATTGAACTACAGTGGATCTTCCATTACTATTATAAAGAGTATTTCAAGAGCAAGAGGATTAATAGATACTATCCAAGAACAATTTCAAATCTAATATAAATAATAAATATTCAACTATTGAGTTTGAGGTTGCTTTCGGTATGTAATCGTAAGTATATTAAGACAATAATGTTGTTTAAACTTTCTATAATCTTCATCATCTGACACCTCTTCAATGATTACAGGACAGGGCAGAGGCAATGAATATTGGTGGTAAAATTGCGGAGGGACACCGGTCGGCACCTCAGGGATTGAGGTCTGATAGAAGAAACTGCCATATGGAACTGGAAAATAACCTGCACGTGGATCTGGCCACCAGAAGAAGTCGCCAAGAAAACAATGCCATCTGCTGCTGGAACATTCATCGACACGTCTGACGGAGCCGTTGAAGCCTTTGCCTGGATTGCGAACCTCAATTGACGTGTCCTAAACGAATCTAAAAGCAGTGACACACATTTTCTTTGTCAGAGTCATCAATCTGCCTCTTCTTTTTCCAGGGTGATAAGCTAACAATCAAGTTGATAGCCTTGTTCTTAGCGCTTTTCAGAAAGTTATCAGTGGTTACGAAGGTGTTTCGCCTTCTGAGGCATATGGGACCGGCAGTAGCGCGCCACCGCGCCCAAGACGTGTCGAGAAGCAAAAGGAGCGTGTTTTTGGGTAATTTGAGTACAAAATTTACTTCTAGTCACTTCTGACGAGTATACTACCTATTTCTACACACTTTATCTACAAATTCATGGCACCGCGACCGTTGGCGTCCTGTTGTCATTATTTGCAGCTATTTTTTTAATAAATTGTTTATATTGGGACTCTGTTATATAGATTACGTGACGTTCACAGTATTTGTATAGCTGCTACCTCATAATATATGGAGAGATATAACTTTCTATAACACAAGGAGGATAAGCAAAAAATCAAAGCTGTAATATTGAAAGAATATGGGAAACATATTTACAATATCTTTCAGATGTCTATTGCCCACTGTTGGGTGGAATATGCAAAACATATTTGAAAAATATCCTTTGTTCTTGCTTTGTTTAAGACTTTCTTGTATAAGGTTCCTTTTTGCCCATCTCAGATATCTGAAACTTATTGTAAATATGTTTCCCATATGTTCTGCATATTCTCTCATGCTTTTTCTGCTTATCCTTCCTGTGTAATGTATAATATAATTATTTTTATTTTTATATTTATCATTCACTTTATCTTGTTTTCTTCATCTTGTTTTCTAAATATTTTTAATAATGGTCAAAAGTAAAATAAATATTATAATTTGCTTCTGGCTTTGTGCGAAAAATGATTAAGAATATATTACAATTTATATTATTAACTTATATACTAAAGTAAAATAAGTAATATTAATATTAAAAATTGCGAATAATGAATATTTTATTCATTATAATTGAGAATAATGAATTTATATGATTCTAATATAATAATAATTAATTAATGTAGAGATTAGATAGCCTTTTGATGATTCTAGAATTTTATTATTTTTTTGATATAATATGAACTCAAAAAAAAAATGTTTTTTTATAAAAAAAAAACGATTGTAGAGATTAGACGGGCTCTTGATGATTCTAGAATTTTATTAAAAAAATACAATTCAATAAATCTATAATTTGTAGAGACTTGACGGATGTTTAATGAATCTAGAATTTTATTATTATTTTATTTGCAATCAGAACAGTAATTACTTTACCTTGTTACTTTGAAGGTAGTTCGGGATGATAAGTAGAAAATATTTACACTATCTGACACAATCTAAAAGCTCTTCTAACAACCGAATGATGGTCTGTTAACATAACATGCTGCTATGAAAGCTCACCTGTGCATGTCTGCACAAGAGAATTGTCTGAATCGCGTCTCACACCTGAACTGTTATGTGCACAGATCTTTTCCTCTCGAGCTTCCTCATTTGTCGGTTCCTTCACGTTTTGTTGGGCTTATATTTTTTGGATGCCTCTGTTGAATTCTTTCGTCAACTTTTTGGCGGTTCATGTGAAGGTTTTTGTCCTTCTGTGTGCTTTATATCCAACAAATGTTGCTCAAAAGCTGTGCCTTGATTTTCCAAAACAAGATTTGTAGCTTCAGGCACGTCTATACCATATTAAATGTGTGAGGTATAAAACCGTAGTAATTCAAGTATAGCATCTCTGCTGTCAGAATTTTAGTGTTATTTATAGATCATAATCTTAATATTTATAGATCACAATTGTAATAATTCAAGTCTTCATGTGATATTAATTCAAAAAAAAATAAGTTTTTGAAAAAATAAGCGGTAAAGACACACTTGATGATTGTAGAATTTTATTAAAAGAAATACAATTCAATAAATTTTATATTATTTAATACTTGATATAAAATTAGGAAACGCAGAGAAATCAATTGTATGCTTTTGTATAAAACTGAATAAGTGCTCAAACATGATTTTAATTATATAATACTTGTTATTATTTAATGTATACATTACTTATTACTTAGTAACAGTGGGGGACTTCCTGTAAGATAGATTTAATCTAGAGGATTATCCAAACGTGGTCTGCCGGGATGCCGAGGTACCTGTCAGGACCCCGGAATTAGGATAGGCCGTTTTCTCTCTTGAATAGAATTAATTCTGGAGGAGGTGTAGTGACACACATCCAGCGTCGATAAACTCTTTTGGTCAACAACTTCGCCAAGATTTCGCCCGATTGGGCATCAGATCTTTGTCATCCTGAGTACATAAATGACCAGCAGCATGTTCTCTTACACGCCCCACCAGCCTTGAGCTTGAGCTCACGCACCTCGCCATGTCTACTCGCCTCGGTCATTCTGGGCTGTGCCCTGACACTGTTTGAGATGCTCACACAACCAATTGCTCATTTCAAGTTTCCACACCCCAAACTTTCTTTGATCCTTGAAGCATTGCCATTACTACTTCCAAGAATGTCTATATTCTGCAGGGCTGCACGTTTCTGGGTCTACTCTTGCTACTTGTATCTGCCTGGCAAGTCACTTCATCCCAACCTGACGCACTAATTGACCTATCGCACCTGTACATCTAGATTTTCGGGTCGCAGGCTCAACATATAATCTGGCTCTGTACTTCGAGCTGTGTCGGGTTCTTCTCTCTGACGTTCCCTCAAATTCCTTTGTTCCTAGTTTTCTCTCTTTTTCTCGGCCTTCCGTCTCTCTGATGTCCACCCCAGCTGTACACTGTTCACGCCGCTACCTGCTCTGGAGATGCCGCCCGACCACAAGCTTCACACTGCGCCCGATGGAAGCCTGTGGTACAATAACGACGGCCAGTGGATATGCTTTGATGCTCAAGTAATCACACCTTTCCATATTCAAATTATGACACTGACAATACAATTCCAGGCGACATTACAGCAAATGCCAGCGGAATCCGATGTTCCTCGGCCTCCAGGGAACCTGCACCCCCTGGTAAGCCCTTCACCACCATATTCTTTGTCTGTTGACGCCGGGACAGCCCCCGTTCACTCAGCCTCCAGTGCAAGAACAACGTGGACCAGAGCAGGTACATCTTTATTTCAAGAAGGTGGCTGGTTCTCGCCACAATGACAATCATTCCAAGGCCAAGAAGCGTGCTCGCGAAGATGAGTCCGGTGACAACTCAGATGTGCATGTCTCAAAACCTGATTCCCCAGTCGATGGGCCTCCATCATCATCCCCAGATCCTTCTCGTTTCGTTGATCATCCATCGCTCCCACACTCGAAGTGCTGTGCGTCCCGCTCAGTGATATCCTGTTCTCCTATTATGGCCTTGCAAGGCCAAACAAGGCCTTGGGTCTACCCTTGATCCCAGCGACCCATCCGCTTCAGTTCTCACTGGTGCTGGCGGAGTGGAGCTGACAGTAACACCTAGCCGTACTGGCGGGCAACCTGTTTCGCTGATCATCAGTGCACCTCAGAATGGTGTCACTGAGCGCTAGAGTATCATGTTGCTTTGATCATCTCTCTGACCATCGATATCCTCATACATTCCTTCTGCTTTGTCGTTGACTTCTTGGACTCCTCCTATTGACATTGATTTGTCTACACACTTGTTCATCACCGTTTTCCTGGACTCGCTCATTGCTGAACAATCAATTATCTTATATTTTTTATTACCTACATCGTACTCTATTGTAGGCAACTTTTTAATGTTTGTTTGCGATGCCAGTTAATACACCTAGTTTGGCTTGTACACAGCAAAGTTGTAAAATCCGGCAACTCAATCAGCACGGCGTTGATCCCCAAACATTATCTTCCCAAAGTTATGCCACACATTTTCCTCTTCACGGTTTTGCTGCCACCGCGGCATATACACGGTGCGGATTTGGAGACCGATACGGATGGCCCGGAGATTATGCAGACGGATGCAGATCTCAAGCAGGTGACTTGGTCTTGTTTACTTCCAAAGGTATTCGCAGTCATCCAAATGCCCCCTGCAAACCACGGTTACCCCATTCCGCTGTTTGCCTGTACAAGAGCAGCTGCCGATCAAAGGCAAGCCACTCCTCAATCTTGTCGCGTGTACCTCGAATCTGCTGGCCGGTTTTGACTGGCGTGCGAGTTCTGCCATCGATTTGAGCCGTTCCTCATGGAAAGGCAGTGTCAGCAACCAAATAAAATCCATCTGGAGTGCGGTTCAGAAGTTTTTTGTAAATTGGATGCGCCACGTGGGAATCGTGCCAGCTGCCAGGTGCGTTGAGATTTGCAGCAATAACAGTTCCTTGTCATGTAAGTCAGATGATTGATGTAAAGCAGCTTAATTGAACATACCTTTCGGAGAGAAAACCAAGACAGTCACAAAATGTTCACATAGCCAACCCTTATACATCGCATTTTTGTCCTCCAATGTTTCGACAGGGAGATTGAGACCATCAACACCCGCAAACGTGCCTGTTAAGAGAGGATGACGTTCAACAATCAAGTTGTTCAGGGCTTGGAAATCATCCCACCATTGCGGCCATTTGATGGCAGCATCAGGCATTTTCCGTAACACCTCGAGTAGAATTGCAAGTCCAAATGTAATGTAGTGTGAGACTGTGGTTGGAATCAGGGCAAAGATCTGCTGGAGACTAATCTCACGCGTTGTGGAATTGAGATAGTGGAGGATAAGTCCCAGGGTGCCAGCAGCATCCAAAGATCAACGGCCGAGCTGAGGATTTCCCACAGCAGAGACATTGCCATGGGGAATGGGAGTTGAACTCCAGGACTACCCGAATCCGAAGTCGATGATGTAGTTAAAGGTCGCGATGTCGAAGCCCATTGTAGTGATGAACAAACAATCATTGCGGTTGCCAACGAGAACCTGCCATGAGGTGTTGAAGCGGGGGTTTGGTAGAAGCTGTGGGCAGCAGAGATAGAGCCTGCTGGGCTGTCTGCGCTCTATGCGAAGCTGGTGTGCTTCCTCTGCACCCAACAAACTGAGTGCAAACACAGTCCCTGCAAGCTGTCTTTCTTCATATAATATGACATTGTCCATTTCCTCGATGCTTTGAAGATGAAAGTACGCGTCGGCATCCATCATAGCGCGGTAGAAGAAGGAGTTTGGGAAGACACGTTGTTTGTGTATTGTTTGCCGTGAACAGATAATCCAAATAAACATAAATTAAGTGCTCTGTTCATACGGGAAGCAGCAAGCCTTAGAATTGTCGAGTTAACTGCCAATTGCCATCATTTGGCACCACTCATCTATTGCCCAGCCTTAAATTTATCTTACGGGAAGTCACCCAGTATCAATATCTCCACATGCTAGGGTCTTAGGAAAAGTGATAGTAAATTATGTCAAGTACAGCTTATTTGGTAGGATTATCTTTATTTTCTCACCTCGCTTTTGCAGAAAAACCTATAAGAATCTTCGACACAGACTCAGATCGGCCACCAAGGCAATTACTTTTGTCAGAGATGTCAAGTCGGAGGCACCACCAAGGAAAAGGAATGTCCAGGGACTCATACCGTCCCGACTGGCCGGCCTCAGAATGTACAAGTTATTCAATATTGTGTTTTGGCCCAGCTCCAACTTGCGACATATGGGGTTGCTGCACGTGTCGAGGAGCTACAGACATGTTCTGGAACACAGGATAAAATTGCTCAGCATTGGATTGACATTCTGATTTCCAAAACATATTAGATGCATGCTGAAAATCTGAGTCAGAATGTGGATGATATCTCGACGGAGCTTTTGAGCTGGTTGAGGGAACAAACAGACTAACCTTACAATATGTTATTAGATCATCCATGTGCGTGCCACCTCAATCTCTGAAAGGGTATTGGGTTGATCAGCAGTGCTAACAACCCGAGGTTTGTTGTAGGGCGGTCTCAGTGGTTTATGACTCACACCCTGTTTCGAAACATGGTCGTTTGGGTCTTATCGGTAGATATAATCACCGGGATCATTTTTGCTCCAGGTTGGTGCCTTTCAAGATTTTTTCTGGCAGGAATAGGTAAGGCATATTACGGATAAGAGTATATAATAACACGCCGGAGTTTTCCACCACCATTCCCCGGTACGAAGGTCATGATATAGACGAATAGTTTTGTCTGGATCAGCGTAGTGCCTTATGGGCGCAAATATAAGGTCTTGTGCAAACTCTGGATCACCATAAAGTACGCGAACACAGTCCATAATAGGCCGGAAATACACATTGAATTCTTCGCCACCCACAACAATTTCTTGTCGCTTGAAAATAGGCCGTCCCATTGGAAGCTGACCGTCAATGATCCAATTTAACTCGCTGGAATTCTTGTAAGACAACCCCAATGCTTCTGTGACCTTAAAAATGGTATTGAGTTATCGTGGCAAATAATGTGGCTTGTAAACGTACACTGTTTATGGTCAACAAGTCTGTGAATGCCGTAGAAATTGATCTGCGCACTTTTGCCCAGCGTGCGATCTGCCAATCGATTTGAGACTTGAATGGCGCCCGGCGCCCATGGGATCTTGTCGACTTCGGAGAGAAATGATTTGTACTGTGTGTATGCAGGAATTTCGCCTGAACGCAGAGCAGCTCCCGCTGCACCCGGAAACTTGGTGATATGGGGCTTGTGCACAAAGTGATCCTCTGCACTTCTTTTCGGAGCAGGTTACGTGGCTGGGTGTCCCGGACCCACATCCATCTCAGGATCAGGATCGGGGCTGTCTTCTCGGTTCCCAGTCTGCAGGAGGCTCCTCCTCATCGTCATCAGAGTCATTTGGGTGGCTGTACAGGCACATTCACTGTGTCAGGATTCACCAGGACACTGGGCTCGTCCTTGTTATCAACATTTTTGAGCATCAGCCCCCCATGACCATCAATTTCCTGACCAAACTCCCATAAACTCCCAATACAGACATTTTCTGCCATCAGTCGCGATCACACACCCAACAATCTCTATCTGAACACTTCCGCGCACAGCAAATGATCTAATCACCAATCTCTCGGTATCTATGCGCTGTCAACTAACAACCCTTCATAATTAGGCGCTCTAAGCTAATCGCTAGAGAGTCGCTGTTGTGAAGTCTATAATCTCCTCAGAGTTACCGTTGGAAACAGTTTCTCTTGTTAGTTCTACTTGCAATAAAATTGGTTGTTGGCTATAAAGTTATCGTCTCACTGAAAAGATTAGTTTTTAGTTTGGTTTAGGCAAAAGCAGTTTAAGAAACGGAAGCTTAGAGCTCACCAAGTGTCTCACTACATATCAACATTTTACTAAAAAAAACTATAGTAACGATTATTGTAATGAATTTCTTATTTTTGCTACAAGATTGCTGAATAATTTCAAGAACTGAAATAATAATAATTGTAATAAATTGATGTATTTATATGTTGTTCATCTATTAGCTTCACTGCAAGGGTCTCACTGCATATTAACATTTTATTAAAAGAAACTGTAGTATCAATTATTGTACTGAATTTTTTATTTTTTACTTAGAAATTGCTAAATAATTTTAAAAACTGTAATAATAAATTAAATCATCTAACATATATTCAATTTTAAAAGTATTTTACATATTATAGAAAATTTAAATAGTAAGATATAATGGAGGTGCTCAATTCTTACGGCTCACGCGCTCGTCTCGTAAAAATATTCATTATTTGTTCGAAATAAATAGAGATTTCAAACTCCGCCTTAACCGCTTACACCGCTCTTTCATTCTCATTCACCCATGCCTCGCACCACCAAAGCTCAACTGCAATCTGACCTTCTACATGTCGCAGAGAATCTCATGGTCGCTTCTATTGCTTTGGAAGATGATCCCGATGACACCGATCTCCTTGGGATGGACGACGACGAGGCAGATTTTCTGACAGACGGATTTGGGGCTGCGTCGGCCTGAAAAGAGGATCTCCGAAGCCTATAGAGAAGTAACAACACTGCTTGCGTTCAACAAGAATTAAACACGCACCCTCTTATACACATGCATAGGGTTCTTCTTGTGCTGCTTGAATCGGTGGTCGCCCGTCTCATCCTGGGCAAGGACAAAGTTGAAAAATTGTGTCTTTTCCTCGTCAGTCCAACGCTTCGGTCCTGTCTCTTCAATCTCGCTGTCGCTGTCGGAGATGTCAATCGTGGGGACACCATTGGGATCGCGGTTCTCGTCATTGGGCATCTTCGACTTCCTCAGCCCTTGCGGGTCCGAGTTGTGTTTGACCTTCTTAGTTGTCTGGGCAACCTTCTCGGCCATCTGGGCCGCCTGGGCTTTAGTCGCTTTCGCAGTGGTTTGTTGACGCGAAGCTGTCTTCTTGTTGCCACTTAAACGAGGGCGACCGCGTCCACGCTTCAGGGTTGTAGGAGGCGAAGGCGAAGCCGGTGGTGGTTGACCTACTGCTATCTGTCCAGCTTGTTCCAGCAGCGGGCCATACGGGGCCGGGGGTGGGGCTAAGCCTTGATAGAACTGCTCTGGCGGTACATATTGGTAGGGTGGGAAGTTGTAGTGCTGGAACGACGTATCATGGGGACCTGTGAGGGAAGATAAAGGCGTGTCACGAACCGGAGGCTGTAGATCCATCGGTCGTGTCGCGTCGTGTCACCTCCTCGCGTCAAAGAAGTACTACGATTACCCTGCTTGAGATTGGTAAACAGGTCGTTGCAGCAGTTACACGGGTAGACGGCTATCCCGCCAAACCTTGGAATTTGATAGGATTGATGGATCTTCGAAATCCAATGATTTTTCCGTAGCCGTTTGAAAATATAATTACGGTATCCAATGGCCAGGAAGATTTTCGGAATCCAATGATCCACCCATCAGATATCCATCATCTGCCCATAGACTTGATTTTACATTGCTTGGAATTCTAAAGTCTCTTACACAAGCCATCATTTGACCTCAGGTGTCCTGTTCACCTTTTAGTTATGCCCACTTTAAACTGCAGTGAAATATGTGTTAATGATATTCTCCCTTCTTAGCTGACTTCCTCCTGGTTTCCTCTTGGTTTCGGGAAAGTCATTCCCATCAACACCACTCTCTCAATGATTGGTTCACCACAAGGTGATTCTGCAAGATGTCTTAGGTGGCCCTCATGCCTTTTGAATTGATGCAGGTGCACATCAGTCTTTCTCCAGAGTCAGAATAAGTCTGATCCTCTCCTCCGTACATCCTACAATTGAGAAACATCATGAAGTACACAGAACATTTGACCACAAGGTCATCCGATAAAGTGTGAGTACGCCCATAGTCAAACGAACGACCTACCCTTTAACAACTATTTGGTAGAATGGTTACATTAGACCCGTTTCCTGTTTGTTGTTGCATGCAAGGTCTTTGGTTCGACCCTCCCTTTTGCTTCAATTTCGGCCGTATTTTAGCCCATTATTTGATTCAAACGAAAGGTTCGGGCCGCCTAAGGTCTAACCATTGGATTCCGAGAATCTTCATAACCATTGGATTCAAATGGGAGATCGTTGGAATCCGACGGCCATCAAACCTGTAGAACTCAAAGGTCTGGCGGGATAGCCGTGTAATCATGGCCTACTTGTTTAACGTGGAGAGGCTGGAATGGTGGGGTAAAAGCAAAGATGAGAGCAAGACAAAGAACAAAGAGCTGTTAAAGCGGAGTTTGAAATCTCTATTTATTTCGAACAAATAATGAATATTTTTCGAGACGAGCGTTTGAGCCGCAAGAATTGAGCCCTAATATTATAAAATTTAAATTTATAAGTATTAATTATTAAGATAAATTATTAAAAGAAACTGTAGTAACAACTTTTTGATTTTTTACTTGTGATGTCAATTTGAATTCATAACCATTTTATTTTATCTAATAGTGGCTTTGTATGTCAAAGTAATTTTATTTAAAGTGAAGTTCTATGGTCACTTTTTAGGAATTTATTTTATAAATGAAGTTTTATAGTCACTTTCTAGGAATTTATTCTAGTATAGAAATAAAAGTATGTAGACTCAGTAGAGTTTTTTTTTTTTTTTCTTTTTTTTTTTTTTTTAGAACTTCACTTTTAATGTACAATAAAAGTATGTAGACTCAGTAGAGTACATTTCCTTTTAGCTTGAAAAAAAAAACTCCAAAGGTTTTTGTTCAGTATAATTAAAAAAATAAAGTATAATTATATTTTAGGAAAAAAATATTACAAAAAAATGAACTATAATTATATTTTAATGAAAAATGCTGTTAAAAAGCCTAAGTTCTATATCCTTCAAATAATGCTTGAGAGAATGAAACATTTTTTTTTCAAAGTAGGAAATATTGTCGAAAATATGTTTTACAATGAGAGTACAGTGTTAAGTCTAAGAAACACATAGGATAAGGAGTACTTGAGTTAAGTAACAATATCTATAAATAAGCTCAATTATTTTTTTAATAAAACACCCGTTTCTATTCTTTTTCATGTTTTTTCTCATATTTTTCACACTCTACAACATCTTTTCATTGTTCAACATAACATTTTTCCTTCAATAAAAGAAAACTTAATAAAAAAAAACTTTTATTTCTCGCGGAATTTTTTTTTTCTCGGGTTGGGTGAAGTGATCTCATCTTGTGATCATATATTTTTTTTGGGAAGTTTGCATGAAAATAAGCCCTGGCCTCAAAAATACTTTATGAGCAGCCCCCACTTCAGGCTACCCATGTTGACACTCCTTAGGAGTAGATTTTACATCCGAAGGATCTACCACACTGGTTGAACATTTCAAGTTTTTCGGTGAAAAATTGGTAAAAACTAGTTTGAGTTTTACACAAATTTTTCACTTTTAAGGCGAAAAATTTGAAACAAAGTTAAAAAGTGGTGAAAAAGTTTTGAATTTTTCACCTACTTTTTCAGCGAAGAATTTGTGTAAAACTCAACCTACTTTTCACCAATTTTTTCACCGAAAAACTTGAAATGTTCAACCAGTGCCAAAGGGTATTTTTTTGGGTAGTGTTCCCAAGGGGGATGGGACGTCCCACTATATATAAGGGCGTTGGTGTGGGACGTCCCACTGGGGTGATGGGACCTGGAATATGGGATGTCCTAGCACGCCGCAGGCGGAGAAAATTTTGTGGGATATCCCACATGCGTCACGTCACGCTGCCCCAAAAATTGGCTTTTCCAGTGCAGCTGACCAGCACTGGGCCAGGGTGCTGGTGGTCCAAAACCCCTGCAAGCAGACCTTTTTTGTGGGTATCGGCAGCGCCTAGTGCGGTGATTTTTTTGCTCAGAATTCAGCACAAAAATAGTTTTTCGGGGGTGGCTGACCACCTTGCAGGCTGGGGTCGTAATAAAAATTTTGCTAATGAATGCATACCTCCATTAACTCCCAAATCTGCCGCCATGCCCTGCACAGCTCCATTCACTCCTGAATCCACCGCCATACCATGCACAGCTCCATTCACTCCCAAATGCACTGCCATGTCATTTATGTGATGGACATAGCCTAGACTTCTAGACTGGGATGTCCCATCTTTTACCAAATCCCGTGGGATGTCCCACTTATTATATATCCACTCTGAGATGTCCCATACTTCCTATCAAATCCGTCGTAGGTGCTCCGCAATGGAGGTGGCAACTCCCGCTCCTTCGCTCGCAGACAACGGTTCTCATCCCGAATCCAGGTGATGACCCGCGGGATTTCAACATTGAGCCGCTTGATTTCTTCTCTCGCCCGCAAGATCTTGAAGTAGCGATCCATGGCGAGGCGGTACAAAGGCCGTGTCCAGGGACGAGACCGGATTTCTGCCCGAGTATCCCGCAGGATGTCAAAGTTGGCAAGGAACGCGTACTCGACTACCTGCTCCCATGTAAGCTCTGGCATGGGTGGGCTCATGACGATTGCGGCGGCGTTGTACCGGTCGATCCCGTTCTTGACGGCTTTCGATCTCGCCTGAAGGGCCTTCGCTATATGTTTTCGCATTTTGTACCCTAGCACAAATGAACAATTTTTCTAAAAAAAAAACATTTATTCAAGGACATACCTGTCTGCGAGCGGTTCATCTTGGTGAGCTCGAAGATCCTCTCGACAATGAGGAGCTCCAGCCCATCGAGCGCTAGCTGGTATTTCTGTTTCTTGATAGCTTCCACCGTTGCCCACCATTTCGGCGAGGCTGTGGTCCATCTCTCCACGATCTGGAGCATATCTTCCAGCTCATGCACGGAGTCGAGATCCTTGGTGACCTTCTCCTTCGTGTGGCGCCTGGCAGATTGTTTAGAGACAAGGTGCAGGAATAAAAAATAAACACGCACTGGCTGGCACTTAAATTAACCAACTTTTGGATGTACTCCATCTCCAGCGTCTCGTTGCTTGTCTTGGGTGCGTTCTTCAGGCTAAGGAGGTAGGTCTTCTCCTCCAGCAGCCATTGATGGAACTCGGCGAAGTCGTTGACACCCTCCTGCCGCATCCAAGTCGCCAGCGCCGGCTCGGTCTTCAGGATCGTCAATGCCTGACAATAGTTTGTGCACAGAAATTTACCTGAATAATATTAGCTCCATTAAAAAGAAACCAGCAAGACCTACTCAGATTGGCGTACGTCTCAAAACTGTCAAAGTGTTTGACATAGGTCGAGATCTCCTGTTGCCGGTGGAAGCGACTTGTGTAACGGCACGATTTGGCGAGGCCATTTGAGCGCGAGAAGAAACGCTCGCACCCTTTAAGGTCCTCCAGGCCCATGCCTTCGACATAGGTGGCGAGGAAGGAGAGCTGGCACAGGCGGTTGTGTGCGTGCCCGTGGAAGGAGCCTACAAGGCACTTAAGGTTCTTCTCCTCTGCTAGTTCTCCTAGCTCGCTGTTGGACACGGTGGTGCCGAAATGGCAGCCGACATTGTAACCGGCGCCTATATTCATGCCGAACACGTCAAGGAGCTCCTTGACAACTGCTAGAGGATACTTGGCTCTGCGGGCATTGTCACAAAGAGAGAACAAGATAAAATAAAAATAAAACGCACAACTCACCGCTCCTAATCATATCAGCCAGCACCAGCACAAAGCCGTGCCGGCAAAGCGCCAGGAAAATACCTGTTTTGTCAAAAGATACCCCACATCTTGGAGGTCACATCGTTGACCATGTTCTTCCACCTGTCGGCACACGGATTGTCAGAGCCCTCCTTGAGCCCAATCAATAAGAACTCGTTTCAAGCCTCAAACGAACTTAACTCACAGTATTCCCCTGCTGCATGGGCAGGATCTCCGCCAGCCTCATCTTGGCCCACTTGTCGACCTTTTCTCGCGAGAGAAAATACCCATCCCCCGTGTCTCTGTTGTCCACCCGCTCCCGAGACTTTGCTAACCTCGGCTCCTCAGATTCCAGATCCTCCATGGACACCTTCTCACGTCGAAGCACACGTTTCAATGAATCGTTACCATCCATCGTCATCAACATCTCAAAGATGAGCAGGTCCTCGCCCTCGAGCTTGTAGTTGCAAGCGGGGCATGCATGTTTCAGGCGCCAGGATGAATCGCGTCCCAGTGCTTTCATTACACGCTCATCCATGCGGCGGCAGATATCGAGGTAGAGGTCGTAGGCGATAGTGAACTGTTGACACAAATATGGTTTATACTCGACCTGGGATAAATGAATTATATTCCCAATATGACAGAAAAAAAAACCCACCCCATGGATATCGCAAAGTGCCTTCACCCAGGATTGGATTGCCAGCTGAGGGCAACGAACCTTGGTGACTCGGTATGCCTCTAGAACTCGCATCTTGATTGCTACGCTCGGTTTTGTTGGAGCGCAGGACATGAGACCCTTGAGGATCAAGGCCGGCGCCATGCCTTGGGCAGACGTATCCAGGTTCAGCTCAAGAGTCTTGGTTTCTCAAAATAGACCGGTAAGTGAGAGCTCAAGTCGAGAGAAAAAGGAAGCACATACCAAACATATCCACTACATCCAGCTCCCAAATGTCTTCCACCCATGGGCGCTGTGAGTCTCCCTCGTTCCGTGGCCGCATCGGCATCTCTGGCTCCGCGCAGAAACGGAGGTAGGCCAAGACCATCTCTGGCATCTCACTTAGGAACGCGAGGTTGCACATTTCTGTGCGATCACGGCGAGTTTGCCAGTCCTGGTATTTTCTGGAAGCAAGCAGAGGATGTCAGTACCAAAACTGCGCCGCGAAAACAAGTAAATACCTTGGCCCCCCATCTGCAATCCCCTGTCTTAGTGAGTCGAATTCGCCCCCAGCATGGCTTATTTCGATTCGCTCTGAGCCAGCCAAAATTCCAGCGACGCTGACCACATTGGCAGATTCCTGCCATCCACCAGCATGGAACTCGTCATCTTCCGCCATTGACTGCAGACGCTCAAGTGCCTCTCGCTTCTCTCCGTCCATGGTAATCAGCCGCTCGCGAAGCTCCCTCTCGCCCTGGCGCCGTTGGGTTTCGAGGTGTTTCTGTTTCACAGTTGCACTAGTGAAGCTCGAGCGGCCGGGAACATCTGGTGCTTTTGGAGCCGAACTGAACTGTTTGACCCTGCTTGAAACGGTTGTTGAGCGTCTCATTTTGAGAGGTCAGACTCTCAAAATGAAAGCGGAAGTGAAAGTGTTTGAATGTGACTGTGACAAGACACATCAAAGCCATACACACGTGATTGCCAGCAACAATCCTCCTTCTTCCATGACGACGACGACAATGATGGGCACCCCGCAAAGAAGCAAGCAGTTGAGGAAGAAGGATGGAAGGGGGACAGGGCGAAAATCTCCGCGCGGCCCGTGGGCAAGCAAGCAAGGCCGAGCGTGCAGCCGCGTCGCCCAAACCCAGGCGGTGCACCTGCTGCTGGCTCCTCCAAGGCGAGCGGTGCGGGCAGTGTGACTCCTACAGCCGCTGCACCTCCCGCATCACCGCCTCCCGCACCACCACGTCCCGCCTCCACTCCTTGCTCGCCACCTCCTGCATCACCACCTCGCTTCCAGGCAGACCCCATGTCCCCTCCCTACAACGCTGGCACCGACCGGCTCCGTGGTGCTGGATAGCGAGCCACCGAGCAGCCGTGGAGGGACAGTCGCGTGGGCGGGTGCCGCGATGCCGCCACCGTCCGGAGTGCCCCATCGCTGGCAGGTCGGGGACGGCGAGGTAGTGCCGGACAACGAGACGAGCGGTAGTTGTGCCACCACTGTCGTGCCGCCTGCCAAAAATAAGAAAATTGTGGGGCCTCGGGGTGCGCCGCCGGAAAAACGCGCTGAGCGGCCTGCTTAAAACGCAGCAACGCCGGTTTTTTTGTTACGTACATCAATAGTCTGTGTTATGTATACTGTATACTGTACGATTTTTTGTAGAATTTAATTGTATTTTCTTGGGACACTTTCCATTTTGGGACGGTGCGCCGCCCGCCCTGATGGCCAGCAGGGAAATAATCCTAAGTCGAATATGCTGCAGTGCATCTGCAGCATATTTGCGGTATACCTGCACCATATTCCGCAGCATATTCCCCAGCATATGGCTGCAGCATATATCACCTCTATTTCGAAATGCCACAGCGCATGCCGTGGCACGTCTAATTAGTACCCCAAGTTGGGATTATTAGGTGCGGTGTGTTCAGCAGCAGCGCCAGGGTTCTTTTTGAGAGGCCGTGGCACAGGGTGCGGGGGCGCCAGCACGTACACCCCTAGAAAAGTCGATGCTGCCTTAGAGAACGGTGTTGGCAGGATTTCCTCCTAAATTGCACGTGTAAGTCAAATTAAAGTGCAAAAAAGAAAAGAAAAAAACGGGTTCTTCACGTACCGCAGCGGTGGGCACTGGCTGTGAATCCACGATTTCTTGGGAGGCAGCTGTCTGATAAGGTGGGTGTTAGTATCAGCACCATCTCCAATTTACACTCAACGCACCCCAGCAGCCGTGGCCTCCTGCGCCTCGGGATTCGATGCTGCTGGTGTCTTCTTTTTTCTTTTGCCACTGCGTGATTTGACAAGTTCTTGCGGTGGGGTTGGGGCTGGTCCATGCAAACGGGTTACACGTCATAATGGATTTGGGAACCTCGAAAAAAGTGTATGCGCATTGTTCCAAATTTTTGGGCATGCGGGCCACCTCGCTTGGGAGCCACAAGGTCTTCTGCACTTGGCGAATCTAGTGAACAATGTGAGACGTGTTTGGCGCGTCATATAAAGGTGGTGCATCTGGTACAGCATTTCTCCGGCATACCAATACTCCCCCTCCATCTAGTGCTCGTTCACATATCCCCCCGGTGTGTGTGCCGCCGCATAACGTTCCTCCTACTTACGCTGCACTTAGCTTCATTTTCTGTTGGAGCAACCTCGCTGCCACCTACCTGCTATGCAGAGATCCCACCAGGCATGCGTGCCCTATCCGCCCGCACATCCCCCTGGCAGGGCACAAGATTCTATGGCGCAAAGGACCCTACACCTGCAATTAACTCAAAAATATTTCGGCAAAGTGCTGGTGCCACCTACCTGGTTCACCACCGCCCAAATTCCTGCCAAGCATCTGCCCTGTCCCACCTCCCAAGCCCGCACACGCCCGCGCAAGTCGCAAGTCCTGCGGCACATTTCGCTCAACTTCAAAAATATTTCAAAGTCACTGCAACATACCTGGTATTCCTCCCGCTGCCCGCCAGCATGACTGCAAGCACCTCAGCTGCGTCGTTTCTGCGAGCCGTGTGAGCCCTGCAACAGCGCTTTGGACTTGCCGCACTCACCCCTAGCCTAGCTTGCTTTGCTTATTTTTGTCCTGATGCACCATTTGATGCGCCTGCTTTGGTACCGCCGCCTCCAGTTCTGTGTGCATTGAACTTGTGTATTTCATGTGTATATACTCTAGCTAGTCGGCCCTGCCCTTCCCTTCACTGACGACACACCCTCAACGCCGCCGGGGCACTCGCCCTCAAGAGCACCATAGGACATGGTGGTCAAGAACAAGAATCACACTCTGATCATCAGCTGATCATGCAGGGAAAAACTACTTGTCCACTTTCGGCTGCACCCAAATCAGGCAATTTGATGGCGGCCATTTTCGGCACATTCAATGGATCCGCTGGGTGAGACAAGGTAAATGAAACAAATACTTGAGTTACAAGTAGGCGAAAGCCTCAGAATCGAATGTGTGGTTCAGAAATATGTTCACATGAGTACATTGGCCTAATAAGCGACCTAAATGATGCATTGCCTCGAATGACATAGATACATTGACAACGGTGTTTCGTAGTGTGCGCAAAGAGGACCGACCATTCGATGCCCCTCCGCATAACAGAAAAGAGAGGGGGCAGTGTGCAGACGTCACACACCTGCGCCCGGACTTTATTCTTGCTCTCAACGGAATTGTTCTTCGGAATCGCCTCCTCGATTTTGTGCGGTAGAACCGTGTTGCTGATTTTCTTGTTCGAGATAGTCTTTTCGCTTGTGTTCTTCGTGATCGCCTTGATGTCGCTGGACTGCGACTGGGCACAAGATATATCCACGCCGTCAAAGGTAAATCTCCTGCTCTTGATCTCAGTCGCAATATTCTTAGTTGCAGTGCTGGTCGCGGAATGTTTCTTTTTCTGCGGTGCCGACGCAGGGACTGAACATGACATGATCAGTAAACAGGGTCTCACGATGCCCTCAATTGACAGATAAGGCGTACCGGGTTCATGGCGCACGTCTTTGAGCTGGGTCGGCGTAGCTCTGGGGTAGGTCGCACTTTAGGAAGAGGTGCTGAGAACTTGTATGGACGCCAGACTCACTTTTCAATCGACATCTTGCTCATTTTCTTCGCCTCGCGCAAAACCTTTCCCTCCAAGTCGTTGATCTTACAGACTCTGCGCTGCCAGGCCTCCGGCATTCGGCCACGGCTCCATCTTAACGGAGACTGCAATACAATCCGTCAGTAAATATCATACTGACATGCAAAGAAAGAAGAGTAGTACGTTCGGCCCTAAGACTTTGTACAGGTGGCTGGATGTTGTATCGGCGTGAATTTGGGCTGGGTCGGCGAGAAAACGGATGAGGTGGCCGTCTTTGCGCTCGGTGAATCTGCGACGAAATGTTGAGAAAGGCACCATAGTGAGTAGAATGTGCTGGCAAACTGCTTTCCCATTGTGGGTACCGTTCGCCAGTAGTGGATGAGAGTGGGAGAAAATAGAGAAGAAACCTTGTCGCCCAGCCTCGCATGAGATCGAATGGAAGAACCCTCGACACGTAAACCTAAACTGATTCCATACGAGTTGACAAGCTTTCTTGTCAGGGCGGATCTTGATGGTTGCATCCAATGCATTGAACTCCGCGCAGTCAACCAGTGGACAGAGAGCTGGATCTGCGGGGGTGGTGGGCAATACTCAAGATAACTGAGCTTCAAAGCTCTGTGCTCAGGTTCAAGGTGGGAAAGGGTAGACGCGGGGCTCCGATAAAAAACACTTATGTTGCGCCACATGATTGTTCCCACAGTTGACTTCCGAAAACATCCGCGTTCAACTTCACCCTGGATCCGAACTTTCCGTGGAAAACACGTTGCACGGATTCCCAGGCGTCGGGAACAGTGCGGACTGAGGTGCGAGACTGAAGTGAAACATCCTCTGATCCCCCTCGTACACGACCCAGATCCATACTTACCTCCAACTCCATGCCGTTGAAACATCCAATCCAGGCCACCGTCAAGCATGGCGAGTACCACAACGTTAAGTACGTCGTCAACACCGAGCTCTTGCACTGGGTGCTCACTTCGTTACGCTGTCAGGTCTTCGGCAGCTGAAGACGACGACCTCACTCAGTACCTCGCCACCTACTCCGGCGCTGCTCTCGGCCGCTCAAGCAGAGACTTGTACGACATTTTTGGCCAGCATGTATGCTTCTATGGGACCAGATCGCATACCAGGGTCTAATTTTGTGAACGCAGGCAAGCGATGATTTTGCCTGGAGCCGCCACCGACAGGCCGCGTCGTGGAGAAGCCGATACGCCAACAACAAGAAAATGTTTGACAAGAAGATCCATTCGTACAAGCTGCGGGAGATAGAGACGCCGCGCGCGACCGGGGTGACTACGGTATGCACCATCCTACTCTTCATTTGCGTAACCCAGACTAATTTTGCTGAATATCAGCACTTCGTACCTTCTATTTCAAAACCCAAGGTGCCAACGGTAACTGCACCGACCACATCTGCTTCATCCACTACCGAGGCAAATAAACGCAAACAGCCAACGGACGAAGACAGTTTCACCACCTCCCAGCTATCTGTCACATCCGCCGCCGACACCGCCGTACGTCCTCTTTCCACCTACAATTTTGTATATGCATCAACTCGTTCTGCTTACTTCCACAGACCGTACTTCATCACCCACTAAAGAAGATCAAGCTCTTTCCTGTATCCGCGGCAACGGTGCCTCTTCCCACCCATGCCAGTGATAGTGGTGTACGTTCTGCTGTCCATAAATGCTACATCCTCGGTCTCATGCTCTCGACGCAGAATGTACCTCGACTCGATCTCTCCCAGATGCAGCGCACTTAGCCCCAGGCTTCCTCAGCTCTTCCCATGATCCATCTTCCTCCAGCTTGAGCGAACCATCCTCATTTTGGCGCCATGAAGGAATTATCAAAAAACCACCAATTCTTGAATACCGCCACGAAGTTTTCAACATTGCTGATTGTGGGGTTGCTGCTTCGCGCTCTGCTAGTCCACCATGGGATTTCTGTGGTGCGCTCCGCGGTTGGTAGCCCCACTCGCTGGAAAGTTCAGTCAATTAATCTGACTCAGAATCAGACAATGCAAATTTGGTCGACGTCTCCAGGGACCACCACAAGACAAACAGTTTATTCCACCCTCCATTCCAGTCATCTGTACCCGCCTCCAGCGTCTCCCTCCCCTTGTTCGCCCACTTCGGCACTTCAGTGTTTTCCATCGTCACCCCTTCTCCATTTTTTTTTAGTTTTTATCAGTGCGGCCTGGGATCCCGTTCCCGCCGGCTGCGCGCCCAACGTTTGCTTTCTGCCTCGCGTCTTCGGCGGTTCCTCCCGTCGCGGCACATCGCCATCACTCGACTCTGATTCATCACTCTCGTCGTCGCTCCTCATCGCCCTCCTCCTTCGCTTCACATTCCCATTCTTCGCGTTCTCCAATGTCCGCTTGGATCCTTTTTCATCGGTGACAGGTGCACCACCGGGAAATCCGTGTCCTCGTCCGTCGCTATTGTGTCGTCTGCGTTTACCGCCTTCAAGGAATGGTGGATCTTGGCGATGTTATTCACCCGCTGCAGACGATCGCGATTCATCCTTTCCAACGACGCCACGTGCTCCAGGCGCTTTGCTGGCGCCAGCACAGCCAATTCTTCGCGCAACGGCGACGTCAGAATCGCCAAACCCTGCATCCTACGTTCTAGATTGTCGCCACTCTCTGTGTCCGAGTCGTCACAGGCTCGGAGGGCATGGCGTGCGGCGGTATAACAGGGCGAGCAGTAACTGGGTTGACAAGCACCCATGTCGCCTCTGGCGCATCGTCTGCTGGGCTCCCGGGACTTGTTGCATCGGATGGGGTCATAGCGGGGCACAATAGAGGTGGAGGGAGCAGTAGGAGCAGAAGACGCAGTCGGAACAGAAGCAGTGGGAACCGAAACTGGGGGAGGGGGGGCGTGCGTGCGGCGCCGGAGCTGCAGGCGCGTCCGAGGAAGTGCTCATTATGACCGGCGGCACAGCACCAGGTGAGTCGGGGTCGCAGCCCGCTGTTTGGAAGTATTCAGCTCACATTTGTTACAGTCGCCCAGAAAAAACGCACTCGTTGCTGTCAGAAAGCGAATAAACTGGTCAGAAACTTTCTGATACCCTTCTCGGTCCCAAGACTAAAAGTCCACCTCCCTCTTGCTGTCCGCACTGTCTATCTTTCCTACATGAAAATTTCCCACCTGGAATTTGCCCTCGACTTCGCGCCCGTACACCATCGTAACGTAATAGCCGGTGTACGCTCGCAACATCGTGAGCAGTTGCAGCACCAGCGGCGCGAAGCGTGCGCGCGCCCTGCAGTACCATCCTCGTCAGCAAATTCGGGGTTATTTCCTTCGCACTTACTCAGCCTGGTCGACATCCGCAGGGCTGGGCAATCCGTCATTTGCCTCCCTCCATGCCTCAATCTCCATGGTGTGCTCGTCGTCGGCCGCCTGTCGCACTCGATCTTTCACGTCTTGTGGTTCGGCTGCCAACAACTCGCGCGCCACCTTGCATCGCGCCGCCAAGGCTTCCTCCCGCAGCACGTTCTGGAAATCCTGCGTCAATTTGTCCACTACGCGGTCTTTGAACTCATCCATTTGCATGTAAAGTTGATAGTCGGCCATGTGTTTTGGTTGGGAGCCCGTCTTGCGCCCCAGGGCCGCGAGGATCGGTGTCCAGGGATTTGCCGCCATCCCTGCCCCTCCGCGTCGATGATTGTACCATGATTTATTTTTAGATGCCAATATGCCTCAGTCTCTCATTGCAGGCCCTCACAGCGTTCGGAACCATACCGTTTTGAGTCCTTTCACCCTGCTTTCCTTTCGCTTCTCCTCCTCTGGCGATAAATTCGTGTCGGAAGGTCGGACGGCAGTAGGGTCGGGTTCTTCCTTGAGATCGAGGCGCCAGTCAAACTGGCCGAAAAACTTTTCCCAAACTACCTGCCAGAATTTTGCTAGCTGTTTATTTTTCGACGCCTTCACATATTCCGGCCAGAGGCTCAGCAACAACACCTCACGCGATCCTTGGAAATCTCCCGGGTTGCCGGGTTTCTTTTTAACTTTCGGCTCCTTCGACGCAGTGGTCTTTTTGGATGTATCTGCGATGGGCGCGGCGGGCGGTGATGTCGACGGGGTGATGACCTCCTGCGGAGATGGAGACAGAGCAGCTGGCTGTACGGACGATATCGGCGTGTCCATTTTTTTTGTGTAGGTTTTTGAAGTCGCGTAGAATATAGTGTGGTATAGTTGGTGTCAATAAACAGAACACATTATATCATGGCTGTCCCCCAGGCTCGAAATACCCGCTCTCTTCTGATTTCATTAAAGTTCCTTGATGTATGTACTCACCACGGCTTGTTTCCCTTGGCACACATGCACCTTATTATATTTCGCACATGCACCTTATTATTTCACACATGAGTTATTCGCTCCAAATCTTCAATTCTTTGCTCTCAAATCTGACATGTAAGACCAAAAAAGAAGCTTATAGATTGGCCTCGAGGGCAACGCGATACGGAAACATGTTGTAGCAAATGTAGCAAGGTAAGTGAAAAAACAATGACGCCTAAGAGCAGACCTAGGCTTCAACTACTGCCGGATTGGCATCCCCCGCCACCATGGTGTGATGGATGCCAAGCTTCTCTGCGGCCTCGATGGCGTCGTCGCTGAAGCGATTCAAAATCAGCAAGTGCCCAACAAAAGTAGGGGGAAGGGTTCTTACCGCGACGCGAATGTACGAAGCACACCTTTGATGCCCCAGTGGACTGCGATGGGAGGCCCGGTCCCCATGCGCGCAAACACAACAGTGGCTGAAGAGGACGTGTTGGTGGGCACAGCGGACTGGGCTTTCATCAGGGAGGTGGCAGCCACGACCTGCGACTTTATGGGCGAGGCGGGGATCACAAACTGGGACTTGGACTTCATGGGGGAAGGCGAGCACACGGGGGCTTTCTTGTCGACCTCACAAACGCTCACGCAGAAGGCAGGAAAGGCCGCCGAGAGGTCGTCCATGCTGCTGTGATTTTTGTTGGCCATGACGTCGCGAGCCGAGCACCAAGTTGTGTCGAGGATGTCGTCGGAGGTGAAGCCAGGCACGAGCTTGGGAGCATTTTGTGCAGCGTGGAGAGCAGCTGCGACGCGCGCCTCCTCCTCGGCAGCAGGACAAACCATGCCATGCTTTAGATAGCAGTGGTAGGCAGTAGTGGCTGTAGGGTTAATATAATGTGGCCACAAGTTTGTGGCAGGCGCAATGCAATGTGACCACAAACTACTGGCCACAAACTTGGCTCTACATTACAATGTTGGCCACTGTATTACTGGCCCTACAAAAGCGGCCAAAAGCTGGCAGGAAGCTTCCCTTATTGGGCATTTTTTGATGGGGGGCGCAGGCGGCGGGAGCACTGCTTGTTGACACATATTTGCACCCAACTCAAATTCACCAAAATAGGACATACCCCCGAGAACAGTGGTTCACATCAAAACCTTGCTGATCCTCCGAATATTCCCGGCAGCCCGACTCTCCCCAGTCACCCGAAAGGGACTGATGTGCCTGCTCGAATCTCCTGCCGCTCCGGCCTGATCGCCTATCAATATTGCACCTCTGTCCTCCCCGCATCTGCCCGACTCTCTCCCAACATCCCTTGCCTCCCGGATTCAACCGTGCTGCCCAACTTTCTCCGTCTCCCCAAAGTATGATGCGCCTTCGGCACCTGCCGCCGCAACCATCGACGACTTTGTCATCCCATCACACGGCAACAAAAAAGTCCTTCACTCCTACCATGAGCATCGCTGCCGCCGCTCAGTTTGACACGTGCGTCCCTGACTTTTTTTTCCTCTCCACACACATTTTCTTATTGCACAATCAGTGGGCTCCGCCTCATCATGACTCTCCACGGCGAGTACGTCCGCCTAATTAAGAGATACACAGAACACCTGTGATATCACAACACCTCCGCCGCATGGGGAGTCCACATGAACCAGCGCGCCCACATTAAATTTCAACATCTCCGTGAACGTCTTACACAAATCAAGCAGGACCGTGACGCCGCCGTCGACGCTCTCATGAACTTAGCAAATCCACACCGTTGTGATGTCATCCAGGAAATTTTGACGGGATTAGCGGTCTTGGACCAAGAAGAGGGTACGAAGCAGAGGAAGTAGATACTTAAAAATCACGCAGAAGTCAAGCTAGATGCGTATATATTTGTTAAAAAAATAAAGAAAAACGCCCCCGTGGGAGGGAGACGGCACACGGACAGACACGGCCCGCATGATGGCCACACAACAGTGTGCCCCTGTGGCAAGAGGACAGTGGACGCAAGCTTCAGATCAGGCGTTTTTTGCGCTCCTCCTTGTCGATAATCCCCCGATCCGCTGCCCGTTTCCTATTACGAATATTAGTCCCAAAGGAGCAACTTCTGTAATGAAAGGACTGACTTTGAAAGGCCCCCCATCTTGACCAGACTCTGCAACGTCCACACAACGTCTTCCACTGCCACTTCCCAGTCTGCCATCGCCGCCGCATCACGCACCTCCCCTGGTCGCTCCTTCCATACCCGATCCCCCCACCACATCAACGTCAAGCACATCAGCCCGAGACCATTCCTCCCCGCATGCTCCTTCAGTGGACCCCAGTCAAGCCCCACTGGGTGATCCAATCCTCCATCCCCCCGCACACGCACCATGGGCTGCAGCCCAGTCCACCAACTCCACCACTCTGCCTGCAAGCTTGCCGCCGTCTCACCTTCCCTCATCGAGGGAGCATACATGTATGGGCGAATCTGCATCCAGCGTTCTACCATCGCCACACGCCCCTGCTTTGCCATCCCCACCCGCTCATAGGGGAAACCGCAGATGTTTGTCCTCTAGTATTTCAACTAGGATGGGGTGTTAGTTTGATATCGTTGCGGGGGGTTGCACACATTACCAGCTTTCCTCTTTCCCTTGTCTTTCGAGCGCGGAGGAGTACTGGTGTGCGATGGGGATTCCGGGCGGGAGGGTGGCGGGGACCCCATCATCACCTCCTTGCCTGGGGCCGGAAGGGGAGGGAACTCCTCAGGGGCTGGTGTACCGGGGGATGTTATAGTCTCCGCTGCAGCGGCGCTCTGTACTGCCGACGGGGAGGCCGGGACCGCCGCGCCTTGCACAATCGCAGCACCGGCTCCGACAGGGTCGAGGACGGGGCTATCCCCCCCTGCGGCGGCAAGACGATCGAGGGCACTGGCGATCTCGGCCGAGTGCGGTACGCCATGCTGCACGGTCGCGTTCGCAGCAATGCGAGCGGCCGCGGACTTGGCCCGTTGAGTGGTGCCCTGAGCCGCGGAATCGGGGCGCGATGAGGGGTTGCCCAGAGCCTGGGGCATCCCGGCGCGCGACAGAGTGCCGGATCGCAGTTTGCGAGCATTGGTGGTGGGGGTGTTGGTGCCGGACATGTTATGTGTAGGCGAAATGCAGGATGCGAGTATGAGTGTTAGGTCGAGCTTGGATGTAACGTATCCTATCAAAATGTGAGCCTCCTAGTATAAGAGCTCCGATGCCATGCCATGAAGCGGATCCATTGGTAGGAGATGTGGGTGGGTTACCGCCAACGGGAGCTCACCTCGTGTTCCATTCACTTAGCTCGATTGATGCGTATCCTTGTTTTCGGGTGGATCTGACCTTTTTGTGTGTTGCTCCCTAGGTGCGCCTGTTGCTTGTGTGGGAGGATTCTGTGTTTGTCGCGGTCTCGAGATCGACTTGGCTGCCTCGCGGCAGATGTTCTACATGTGGTTGTGTTGTTATCTAGGTGCGCCTATGGCTCGTGTGGGAGGATCCTACCTCTGGCGAGGTCCCAAGGTCGATTTAGACGCCTCGCGGCCTTTGTTCTATACATGTGCTGGTCGGGGGCCAGAAAACACCGACGGGCGTCGAGTGGGACGAGGCTACAACGGTGGTCGAGGACGTCGCAGGCGTCGATGCACCCTCTGGTCGGCGAGCTGAGGCAAGAGTGTAGCCGACGAGAGAGAGTTCATATCGTGGGTACGTATGTACTGGGCTTTGCACATGTCTTATCTCCCTTGTTTGGCTGAGATAAGATTTCATCCTTTTTGAACGCACCCTTAAAATGGTGCGTTAAAATTTCGTCGTCGCGATAGGGAGGTGCATCGACGTGCATCGGACGCCGAACTTGCGTCCGACGTGGGCCACAAGGGGCCAGCGTCGTTCGAGAGCTCGACAAATAGTCCGTCCTTGTCCCAGCGGCGTGGGTAAATCCCGATCACATGGTGGTCAGGCACAAGGAGCCTCCCTCAAAAACCAAGTTGTATAAAGGTAGTAGAATTACTCTTGTAATAGTAGTAGACTTTCCCCCCCGCTCGCGGGCTAACAAGTAGACTGTGGATTTGATTGATATTGAATTTGGGTTGCCCATAATAAGAATTGGATTCTCGTGACGCTTAAGCTCCGAGTTTCTATTAAGATTAGCTAGCCGCCAGAGTTCAACTCTGCCTAGCCTCTTCTCTTGAAGTGAATCCCAGATTGAGATTTGTTGACGCTTTAGCTCCGAGTCGCACACGTTATTAATTAGTGCACCCTTGTACTGAGACGTCCAACCCTCCGAGCGGAACTATTTGAAAACGTAGTGAACTTTGTTGACGCTTTAGCTCCAAGTTCCTTGAACATTTTGAAGTCCCAGTTGAAAGACACCACTTTGAGTCTAGCGGCCAAAGCATTTGAAACCCCTTGAAAGCATTTCCGTTGAATTGTGGCTCTAGCCGCTACTGCATCTGCCCGCTGAAACAAACCTCTGAAATTGAAACTTGACTATTCTTGAAGGACGATACGCCTGTCCTACCTCCCCGAACACACACACGAGACGTTTTGGTATTGAGTTGTTGAGATTTGATTAGTGTTTTTGAGTTGTTTAGTGTTAGTTGAGTTCGCTCGCTTTCACTCGCTCCTTAGCATAGTTTTCGATTTCACGGCTGCACCCGAGTGCACCGTTTCACCGGTGGCGCGAGGAGCTCGTGCTGCTTGATGAAG
The DNA here is from genome assembly GCA_029281795.1 of Mycena crocata. Taxonomy (NCBI): domain Eukaryota; kingdom Fungi; phylum Basidiomycota; class Agaricomycetes; order Agaricales; family Mycenaceae; genus Mycena; species Mycena crocata. Next base: position 587,961 of record JARJCP010000032.1, on the reverse strand, counting down.
AGATGCGGCGGACAATAGAATTTGGACGGTGGCGGGCAGAGTGGTGGCGCGAGGCTACATCGGTCGAACCTCCGTCAGCAGAGGTGGGAGAGGGCTCTTCGCTTATGCGAACGAGTGTGCTGAGACGGAGGAGGCGAGGGCTGACACGTTGGAAGTGAAGTGGGGCACAATGAGAACCAACGCAATGAACGTTTTGGCGGGTTTGGGTGGGGCATCTCTGCAGGATGTTGAGATGGCAGCAGAAGATTTGATGGAGGAGGAGGGAGAGGATGGTATGTATGAGGAGCTCGATGTATAGCGGGACCCTCCGCCACGCCATGCGGCGGAGGCAAAATGAGTTTTGCTGCTGGGTGGCTGTGCTACGTATTAGATCACGGGTGGATGAATATTCCAGATTTGAAAAAATTACAATTGTGGGCTGCGGACGGGCCATTAAGGAAAAAGTAAACAATGAGGGTCGAACTTGTGACCTCACAGCGGCGACCGCTTCAGAAACAAAGTGTCAAATCCAGCTGAGGCATACAACCGTCCCTGGTAAGGATTTGGTTATGCCGTGGTGCACAAGGGTTGTCATCCTGCCGTGCCGCCACCCTACCAATGCGTGAAAGCGTGCTACGTCCTGCCGTGTCGCCACATGGGGGCGTGAGAGCGCGTTATGTTGCGAGTGATGTGGGCAACAAAGAGGAATGAACACAAGTGCAAAGAGCGTGCAGGGGCCCGGCGGCGGCACGAATAGGGAGGCGGGAGGGCGGGCGTGGAAAAGGATGCTGGAAATCAGGCAGCTTGATCATTTGATGGATGTATAAGCGGTGCTCATGCCACTATACCATTTGATGACATAGCAGCAGTTTTGATGGTAAGTGATGGGGTGGCGGGGCGGGATACAAAAATAGTGTGTTTGGAAGGTGTGCCAAACATAACCAAAGAGCTGCACTGGGAGGCGGAGAGGTGGGAACCTATATAAGGGAGAATAGTGCTCCAGTGGCCAACATTGTAATGTAGAGCCAGGTTTGTGGCCAGTAGTTTGTGGCCACATCACATTGCGCCTGCCACAAGTTAGTGGCACACATTGCATTTCCCCCTGCGCCACTGGTGTCTCGGCTGCAAGCGAGACACCTGCCAGCACACGGTCGAGTTCCGCCGCGCAGGACTTCACCTGCTCAAGGGCAAATGGAAGCAGCAACTTCAGGACCGTGGTCCGGCTGGCGCATGGAGGGGCCGCTGGCTTAAGGGAGGTCCGAGCGGGGGCGCACCACCTGTTCTGTAGTTAAGTAGACGACACTTGAATGTAATTTTTTTTCTTGCCGCAGTACGCTTTAGGTCGTTTGTAAAGTCCCGCCCGAGCACCTCGCCTTGTCGCTCAAAGGTTCTTGATCGCCGCCTCGAAACACGTTCCTGCTGACCTGCTTCTTTAGGCCGCATCCGCTTTAGGAACATTACGCTCTGTTTGCTTCCGCATCCTGATCCGGCTTGGCATCGCTTGTTGCCAGCACACTGGTTGCCTCTTCTCCGCCCCCCACCATCCCGTCCTCTGGACTTGCCCCCTGCGGGGCAAGTTCCACTCCTACCTTGGACCCAGACTCGCGTGAAAGCACCACGCTGCATGTCTGGGGGCCGCTCACGTGGTTGCTGTTTCGTGTGGGTGACCGCCGTCGCTGGAGTGCGGAGGACCGTGCCGCCGCCCGTGCAGTCAAGTGCGGGCAGTGTTGGTCCCTGTCAATGGGTCTTTTTGTGTGTTAGCCTAGGCCTGTACATGCAGTCAAGTGTGTCAGGAGCTCGCGGCCAGTCAACGGCCGCGTCATAGGAATTTGGTTTGGTAGTGAGCTACAGAACAGGTCCCCGCGGATACGGGTCGAGTTGTAGCGGTCTGGTGAACACCCCTCCCCCTCTGTCCATCCTCATGCACAACCAACATCGCCCTTTTGCGTGTCACTGGTCATCGTGAGCACCCTCCTCCATCGCGCCTCTGCTAGGATACTGACTGTCGTACACTCTTCTTGTCACCAAGTCGGCGGCCCCGTCGTGGGGACCTTCCCTGACGATCTGGTGAGTGAATCCCGCGCCCACATTGCGTGACTGACTTTTTTTTGCTCCAGCACACGTATTCACGGAGTTATCAAACAAGCCGCATGGCGTTCCAGGTCTTTCTCGGCTGAGCCCTTCTTTCACACCCCACCTCTTCCCCGTTGCTGACACTGCTCAATTCATGCTTTCAGTGTGCAACATCCTCCACAGAGGCTCCCTGACAACCTGGTTCGCGCCCACATTGCGTAACTCATGGTTTTTGCTTCAGCACGCGTATTCCCGGCGTTATCAAACGGCGCACATGGCACGTGGCGTCGCACTGTCGGCGATTTAATATGTCCGACCCGGTACGCAACGATTTCCCCCGTCTGCTCCTCGGGACTGATCATTGCTTCCTTTTCTCTTTTGATCCACAGCGCACTCCTTCGGAGGCCCGCAAACACAAGTCGCAGCGCAGCATCAGGGCCTCCGACTACTAACCTTTACTCTTCCCTAGAACGGCGACCACAGTAGTTTACGCCCCAGTACATAATAAACTGTAATGTAATGCAATGTGTACGATTGTTAAATTGTCCCGAAAAGATCCATCAGATCGATTAGATGTATTGATAAGACAAGACCCCCATCAACATTCGTCACCCAGTTTACTCAACAAGTCATACGAGGCACGTCATCATACAAGGCACGTCAGTCAAATGTATTCGCTTTTTTTTTTGTCTAAGGAAACAAAAAGAAAATTTACGCAGGATCAAGCTAGGTGTCCCCAGAAGTGTTCCACAACGCGGCCGTCGAGTGCGTCCCGCAGCTTGGCTTCGACATCCGGCTGGTGCGGGATGCCTCTCACGACGGCGTTCTCCGGTAGACCCAAGTTGAAGTGAGTCAGGGCCACACGAAACAACGTCGTGTTGTGTGAGGCCGTGCCAAACTTCTCGCCAACGAACAGATCGTTGAGGGCTATCCCTGTCAATTCGATGAAGCTTTGCACGACGAAGGCACGGTCCTGAGGGTTAAGGGGGTCTTTGCTGAAGTGCCCACTTGTAGAGTATGAAGTGGTACAGGGAGTCTTCCTCCGTACATCCACAGTTAAGCGTGCCTCGCTCAGGGTTAAGCCTCGTCGTGGCGCCGGGCGTTGCGGAATCAGGAGGGTAGGGCGAGCCGTTGACCTTGTGGGGGAGAACTGGGTCAAAATCCACGCGCACCTCGCGGCCAGCCCACTTGAACAGGTGATGCATGCAGCGGGAAAAGCCGTAGCGGTTGGTGAGCATGTGCACGGAGAGCAGTCTGGATGTCACCGACGCTACGGGGAGAAAGTCGGCGTTGTTGCACACGAGCGCTCGAATGTGGTCATCCACCGCTGGCATGTCGCCCACCTGGCCTCCTTTTTCCCAAGCCACGAGGGCATTGACCTGCTCAGTGCCCGCTGGAGCCGAACAGTCAGCAGTCTGAAAAGGCGAAGTAACAGTGCGCACGTCCTGTCATGCAGCTCTCGCCTTTGCTCGCTGGTGCCGGTGGCCCAGACGTCGACGGGAATCTTGGTCTTGTCTGTCTCTACCTGCTCCTCTGTTCCCCCCCTCAGGAGCTCCAGTGCATTCTTTGCCTTGTTGGCGTCGGCGGCAAGTTCTGCCAGGGTTTCCTCTGCGATTGCGAGCACATGTGCGGCAGCATCTGGATTCGCCCCGCACGACTCCATCACGAAATCAACGACAAGTTTTTGCTTCCTCTCCGCTTCGGATGCGGCTTCAAAATCGACTTGGGTGGCTTTAATCTTTTTTTTCGAGGCGCTTGTCGGCCTTCCGCTTGGCCTTCTCCACCGCCTTCGACTCCTCGTCCGCCGCCTCCTTCTTCTTCCCCTGGACGTTGATGACGGTCTGTTTCGCTAGGAATCCGTCATCGAGATTCATGTCTGTGTCCTCTTTGGGAAGCGGGACTGCCAGCACACAAAGTGTCAGTGTCTTCATTAACGCGTGTGGATTCAAGACTAACCCGGTTTAACTAGGTCTAACGACTGGAGCTCCTGGTTGAGCAGATTGTCGTCGTCGTAGACGTACTCGACCTCGCCTGGAGCCTGGGTGGGAACGTTTATAATGTCGAGGGGCTCCGATTTGACGATCACTGAAGGTCCTGCCGCGTCCGACGCGTAAGCATCTCGATGGCACGCTGTCACTATACACACTTACCATTTTTATCGACTGCCTTGGTCTCTAGACTCTGCTCCTCGTCGCCGGAGATCACCATAGCCTCATCTGTGAGCTCGCCTTGGATCCCAGCGAGTTCCATCTCGACGTCGGAACCAGAGTTGTTCCCGGGAGTGCAATCCTTCAGGAGGGATCCCTCAGTGTCCGGGCTGTCGAGGAGCACGTAGTGGGTCCCCTAGAGGGAGGGAACCGTCTCGAACAACGGCGGCTCTGGTTTGATGGTGTGGCGACGCGAGCGGCGTTGAGGGAGCTTGGCCGGCGGGGCTTTGCTGCTGTCTTCCATGACCACGTCGGGCGGGAACAGCAGCTGGTTCAGCTCCTTCTCTGCCTTTTTCAGGGAAGTCATGATCTTTTTTCTTTTAACATCTGCGACCCCCTCGTCCCTTGTCTTTCTTTTTAATTTTGTTAAGCGCCCTCACCGCTTGCATGGGGCCCAATACCTCGACGACCTCGGCCAGGTCCAACTTGAGTTGGTGCACCTTGGCCCTGGCCTCTTCAAGAGCGTCGGCCTGGGCAGGGAGCACTGGTGGGGGGAGGGGCCCGTCGAGGTCGGGAACTGCGGTGAGAGTGTTGTCCATGTCGGCAGGCAGGGGGGACAGTGGGCTGCTAGGGGCGCTACAGGCGGTCATGTTGGCTGTATTGCTGGGGGGGTATGGGGACAGAAGAGATGGCGTGACTCTACCCAGTTTCAAATTGATGGAGGATGGCCGTGATGGTGATTGATTGATTTCTCTCTCTCTCTCTCTCTTTTCTAGTGTAAGAGTACTGCAGACGTGAATGCAAAAAACAGGCTTAGGAGTCCTATTTCTATTTCTGAACTCTTGCGCACCTCGGCGGAGTCCGATGGGTACATGAAGAGCTAGACACGAGTTGGAGACGTGTGTGATGGATGCGGCTGATGCAAACGCCGACGGCAGCAGTGGCGAGCGTAATATCGTGAACGTAAACGCTACGACCACACTACGACCTGTTGTAATGGGTCGTACTGGGTCGTAGCGGGTCGTAGCGTGGTCGTAGCGTGGTCGTAGCGATTCGAAAAACAAATTCATGGGGCTCGACAAGCGGCCCACAAAATTACGGAGGTGGTGGGAGGTCGTGTCGGACCTTGCTAGCAACTATTCATCCGGTTGAGCACCCTGTGGAACGGTCGGTTTGTGTTTTCGGCGGAACGGACTGGAACTGACAGAGGCAACACAGGGTTTCCTTAGTAAATGTGGAACACATCGGTAGGTTTTGCGCACCTCATCGAATATTTTATTCTCAGAAAATATCAAGGTGTTACATGAGCTCTGCCTTGTGTTATGCTTGCAGGCAAGCTTCCTTTCCGCAAACGCGGGCCCGCTTGGACCAGGCCGTGGGTACTCTTTCTGTGCGGTACTCGTCCAGCACAGCGAAGGCTCAATTCTGGGGGTTGGCAGGCTCCATCTCAATCCAAAAGGACAGATTCTGTATATATATTATATGCGGGAGATGGAATAGGTATGATTATTCTAAGAGAACTACGAGATGTTGACGAGCATTGTCTTCATCTGCTCGAACGCAGCCTTTTGGGCGCGCAAAGAAACAAGCTCTTCTGCATCTGCCGCAGCTTGGACCTCAGCCTCCGTCTTCTCGACGCGCATGGCCTCGAGGGCCTCCAGAGCTGCCGTGGCTTGGCTGGTAGCCAATGCTACGGCCGCCGTTGCCGCCACGGCCTCAGCCTTCGCTTGGTTGAGCTCCTTGGTGATCTGCAAAGCATCCTTGGCGTGCGAGTCATGCAAGTCGCGGAACAAGTGCGCGAAGTTGTGTACCGTTTCGTTCGCCATGTCTGGTGCGTCTCGGCGAAGGCGTTGGGAGGCGTAGGCCAGGAAGGGCTTTTTTGTGTTCATGTGGTGTGCAACGACGAAGACGTGGGCCGAAGTTTCCGTTGCCATGCTCTCAGCCTGTGCGCAGCACCTTAAGAAGATGCAAGCTGACGAAGTTGCGGAGGAGTGCTCACCCTCTCGATGAGGTCGAGCGACCTTTTGTTAAACAGAATGGTTGCCTTGCCGCAATCCTCTTCAAACTCCCTCTCCGCTTGTTGGCGGATAATCTCCTGGACCTGGCCTCCCCGTGTCGCACCTTCGATAAACCCAAAAATCGGATTGTGCCTCGACGCTCTTCGACGGCCAGAGTTGGTCAAAGGCGAGCTGCCACAGTTGGTAGAAGGCGAGCGGTCAGCCTTCTCCTGGTTTGGGTCCTCGTCATTGTCGTCGTCATTGTTGGCAAAGTCGACACCGTTCGGGGCAAAGGAGTAGAGTCCTGGCACCTGCAGGGGATTCTTGGGCGGGATCTTCAAAGAGGTGAAAACAAAGAAGGTAAAACAAAAACCCACCTGAGGCGATGCCAGGAACCCGGGCGTCTGGGGCTCTTGAGGCATTTCCGAGTCGTGGGAGGCGGGGGTGCCCGCAGGGAAGAGCACCGGCAGAGGCAGAGGCGGCATGCCCACATCTGCGGCAAAATCGAACCCGAGGACGTCGGAGGGACTAGCCTGACCCTGTGGACTACATAGTTGAAGAATGTGACAGGGGGATGGGAAGTGTCAATCACCGAAATGCCGCCTGGGAGACGTAGCACAGGTCCCCGCCGAGCAGGAGTCACCGGCGAGGTGACTGAGACACCTCTTTTGGCAGACGCAGAGTGCAGCGGGCATGTTCGGATGAATGCCTCCACTCCATTGGCTCTGCAGGCCCCACAGACACGCGGCGCTGCCGGGGTCTTCTTCTTTTGGGGTGGCTTGGCTTTGGCGGGAGCGGTAGCGTTGGCCAGCTTTTTCCGAGGGACGGGTTTGCGCGGACTGTGGCGTATTGCCATCGTCATTGAAGATAACGTGCTGGTGTGGACTATTTGTGTGGACTGCACAGAGTCACGTTATCTTCAACGATGATGGAGATGGATGTTTGGGATCCCAGAGGTGCCGCTTTTGGGATCCCAAACCTACTGATGATGCACCCCACCTGTCAGTGAGATTGATGGATTCGTTTGCGATTGATGATGCAGCGTGAGAAAAATGTCTCTTTACTCTCGACAATGCTGCCATTCGTTCAACTACCCGTCCCTCCCCCTCCCCGTCCCTTGAAGCCGGTGCAGCTGCCACCAGTCCACGGTTTCAACATCCTTTCCCCCCCAAAAAAAGGCAGGAACGTGGTCAAGCCCATGAACACCAAACGTCCCCCAACCAGGCCAGCCAAACGACCCACACTTCCCGGGAAAACTCCCATATGGCTTCCAGGCACTCCTGAGAAATCAGGTTACAGTCCCACGGACGCTGTGAGGCCGGGCTCACCGCCTCCGACGGGATCGCCGGTGGAGGATGGTGGGGGTTCCTCGCCGATGCAGGATCATGCCGACCGCGGGCCTGACGAAGAAGATGGCGCGAATGATGAAGCGTGCCCCGTGGGTTACAAGGAATATGTGCAGGCCGTCGTGGACGAGCTTGTCCCTTTCCTGGAGATTTCGACAAATCTCTACTTGGTGCAGGGTTGGGATGCGAGAACGCAGAACTCCAAGGTTCGTGGACACATACCTACGGAAACTCCGCAAGACTGATTTTCCCGTATTAGGACAGCTGGCACCATATCGCATGACAAAGCATCGGCAAGGAGTTGTCCTGCACCTGCACATGTCCGGCGAGCAGGGCAGGACCGATCGGGTGCGTGCACGAATGGGCTTTGAAAGAATACGGGAGGAGTTCTTCCCTTTGGAGTCTGCGTTGCCCGGTGGGGAATGGTCCAGCCTTGCAATTCGAGTGCCAGAAGTGACTGACTCCTTTGCAGAGGTAAACGAGGACGTGGTGCTGTACTTCCGCCAGCAGTCACATGGGAGCAAAGGGCACCTGAACCACTTCTCCTGTCCCACAGGGAACCAGAGGGGGTTAAAAGGGCGGGTCGAGGGGGAAGATGACGGGCAGGGGCAGTGGCGTTGTGTGAAATGCGGCAACTCGCCCTGCGCATACGTAACCGCCTGCAAAACCCAGTTACAACAGCTCCTGCAGAGGGATCCCAATGCTATCCACCAGCCTGGCAAGGAGGATGCCGATGCCTTTGGTGAGTGGGCTTGAATTCTAAACAACAGATAAACTAAGGCGTGATACCGCAGTGCCAAAGGTGCGCGAAGTGAGGGGTGTGGAGGACTCAGTGTCCCACACGACGCGCCCACCTCCGTTCTGGGCGGCAATTTGTGGCGACCCCACCTTCGACATAACGCCCCTGAAGGAAGCTCCCGCATGTCTGCGCCTGGATGCGGACGCGAGGTGCGCTCACTGCAGATGCTCATTCAGGCCCACCGACCGAATGGCGATAAGGATCGCTGACACCACAGTTTACGGTTTATGCGAGGCGTGGACGACCAAGATCGAGCTCCAGTCGTGCGGGTGTAGAAATCGAAGCATTGGACCCGACTGCCGGGCTCACGGCGTCTTCAATCTCAACAACAGAGTGCTCTTCACGCACGAGCTGTTGGACGAGTACACGTCAGTGTTCACGACTTCAGAGATGCCCTTCTCGTCCTGGGGCACGGTCTTGTCTCGCAGGTACACACTGCGTGGACTCGCCTTCTGCAACGTCGATCTGTTCCGCGCAGCGTGGTTCGGGTACGCGAAGACACTCTGTCTGGAGGGCGACATGGAGTGCCCGCTGTGTGGTACAAGCCCGATACACACGATATGGGATGGGGTGACACTCACCTTCAATCGAAAGCACCTGCTTGCATCTCTGGAACCGCCAATGGTGTCACAGCCAGGATCTTTATGCAGAGAGAAGACGAGGTACTTTGCAGCTCAGCAGTTGCTTCGCGACAAGACTTGCCGCAAGCTGATATGCAAGATCGTTAAGGGGGCTGACCTGCTGTTGTGGGCGGGAGGGGCTGAAGGGGGCACGGCGGGGAAGGATGGCTCCAGGGGAGGATGGAGATAGCAACTTGCAGGCTGCTGCCACCGCCGCCGCCAAGCACGTTGAAAAGCTGAAAGACAAGCAGGAGCTGGTGGACACCATTCCCCTGGTGTCCTACATGCTGAAGCAGGTGAACACGTATCTGGCACTGATGTTCGAGGGGCACTTTGGTCTGGAGAGCTTGGTAGGGCAACGGAGGAAGCCGTTGGAAGTCTATGTGCGCCTGTTTGTTCAGGTGAGCGGGGCAGTTGTCTATTTGTACTCTCGCCAGGGAGCTGACACGGACCACAACAGCTCAGCGCCGAGGAGTCGGTGTTGCAGATGGCGACTTTGAAGGCGCTGAAAAAGCTGAACGTCTTCGTGCAGAAACCTACGCGCCAGAGCGCATCGGATCTGGTGGGAATCCCAGTGCTGTATGAAATACTGCGACACGAGTTCTCCAAACTGCCTACGCTCTCGACGGAGCTGCCTCAGGGGTCTTGGCTGTCTGCAAGTGGATCGGCAGCCGGGCGCAGGACGTGCTCCTGAAACTTTACAATACTGCCGTTGAGGAGGTCCCGATAATTGACTCAGAGGGGAAGCCATGGCAGGAGGTAAGAGGCAAAGTGGTGGGAAACTGTTCACTGACTCTGCGCCTTCTTCACAGACGGGCTGCTGCTACAGCATGTCCCAGATTCGCGAGCGCCCGACGTACCCGAAGCTGAGGGATGACACTCGTCAAGATTCTGGAGGGTTGCGCGGGGACAAGTGCTCGAAATTCTATGCACAGTACGGGGAGAAGCGGCTTACGGGGGGGATTATGGTTGCGTGGTGCACCCACAGCATTTCCTACGGCTTTCACTGCATTCCGCAGGGGGAGGGCCGCAACGACGTCTTTGCAGCGATGGTAACGAGATGGAAGTCGCCGCCTGAGATGGTCGTGTACGATTTCGCCTGCGTGCTGGGGCCCTATTGCATGCTGAGGGAGCCTCGGTTCTTCGCAAACACCACTTTCGTGATTGACGATTTCCATGCTGTGGGTCACACAAAGTGCGCTCCGGCGGCGTTTCTGAAAACTTACGTGGCGGTGGATTACCGGCTGGTGGCCCTCAATTCCAGTGCGGGTGAGAGCGGCAACAGCGGGATCTCGAGAATCCGCAAGTCAGTCAGCTACATGTCGCAGGACAGGGTGATCCTGTACACGAAGATTTTCCTGTCGGTTTGGAACCGGCAGCGCATTCTGGATATTAACAAAAAGATGGGGTTGGGCGCATAATTCATAGTTTATTGGCCTGGTTTATTGAGAAGGGGCTACTGCTACTTAGTTTTACGCAGACGTTCTATCTTCCTCTGGAGACTGTGTATCTCCAGCTTGTTGAGCACTTGCATCAACTGCTCGATGCCATTATACATAAGGTGGACTGTGGTGAGGGCCTGGTTGGTGAGTTGCATGTTTAACTCAGGATGCTTCACCAGGTCATGACCGTGGTAGTAGGAGTCGGAGTTGAAGAGCTGCTTGATATCGTCGATAAGGTCGACGCCCAGCCAGCGATGGGCAGCGACAACCTGTTCAAATTCGGCGCGGGGGAGGCTAGGAGTTGGTTGGAGGTAAGAGTCGTTCCATTTGGTAATGCCACCCCATTGGATTAGCCAGGCATCGGCGTCCGCCAAGAGGGCGTTGAACACGGAGGTGAAAGGTAAGAAGTACGGCCCGCGCGGTTCCTTAGGTGACGGGGGACAGGATGCGTCCGATATGTCGCCGGCGAGCCAAGTGATCCAGCAGTGGCTGCCCATCGAGTCTGTGTCGGAGGAGTCAGAGGAGGATGCCTCGTCGAAGTCTTCGTCTTCTGGGTCGTCGTCTGGCTCATTGTGGCCGTGGGCCTCGCGGTCCTCCTTCTGCCGCTGCTTCTTCTCGAGTCGCTCCTGCTGGCGAGCCTCTTTCTGCCTGAGGCGCTCCTGCTCCTCCTCTCTGCGCTCCTCCTTCTCCTTCGCTTTCTGCTGGCTGATCCTGGCCCTTTTTCTGTGTGGGCGTGGGCTTCGGGACTAAGGGATAAGGTGGGAGGTGGACGCACTCCTTGTCCCGCTGGGAGATTCTTGCCGCATTGCTTGTTCTGGGGTTCAGACTGAGGAATATACGAGGCAAAGTGGTCCATACCCGGCGTAGTACTTGGCGTGCTTTTCCTGACAAGATTTCTTTGGCTTTGGCTCAGCGCTGTCGTCGCCAGACGGGACAGCAGATTCTCGGTGGCCCATAGGGAGGTGTGAGAGTGACGCGTCCGTGACAGAGTCGGCATCACAGCGGTAATGGAGACACCTCTGGGATCCCAGAGATTGCAACGCCAGGAATAAATTTAGCCGCGTCTTGTCAATTTTTTTTTTTCAGCGTTCTGAAGAGGTGGCAGGGTATAGGGCCGTGTGAGATAATTTTTTCAAAGACCACTTTGCCTAGAGGTAAGGCACCCAAGCAGTATTAGGTAGTCTTCCTTTCCTGTTATCTGGGGAAGGTGGGTTCGAATCCCGCAGTGGTCATGCCCAGGAGCATTTTTTTTTTTTTTCTCTGCGTTTTTTTTCAAACCCCCGAGCTGTGGAGTAAGTTGTTTAGTTCTTGAGGCTGGCTGCACTTTGGAGGGTTGGAACTGTTGTCCGGAATGAGTTAACTCATCTCACCAGCCACCCTCGGGGGTTGCCGAGCCAGTCACCATCAAGTCCCGTGCTCAGGTGAGATGGCATCAATTTTGCTCCTGCTCTGAACTACCACCACCTCAGCGGTCGAATGTCTCAACTGGATGAGGCTGGGAATAACCTTGCACGCGGACGTTGCTATACAAGTGCGTTTTAGCTGTGTACCTCGACGAGTCCGGTGTGGGGCCAGACGACGAGGTGTTCACCGATAGAGGCGTCCGCTTCATTCTTCTTGTTTTGTGTCGTTTCGAAGGCCCGCAAAGAAAGCCTTGGATTGGTCTTCATTAGCGTGCATTTACTGACGATGCTTATCTCCACAGCTGTGTTTTGGCCAGATATCCGTCCGCAGACGCGGACTTAGCATTATTTTTTTGGGGTGTGTCTAAAGCTGGGCAGACCCCATGATCGCAGTGTTCAGCTTTTCTGTCACGACTGCTTGGTCTAGTGGCAAGACATCCTTGAAATCTGCCCTCCAGGAAGATAGGTTACGGGGAGCTTGTGGGTTCGATTCCCGCAGCAGTCATGTTCGAAAATTCTTTACAGTTTTTGTTTTCGTTCGGGTTTTTTTTTTTTTTGGTTTCATACGACTGACCAACGAGTGCATCTTTTGTGAGAGAGCTCTCAGACTATCTGCGCTCTCAAGAAAGTATGTCTTTTGCATTCTGCGGGAAGTCCCGACGCAATACTGATCAAATATGCCAGATTTGCACGACACAGGATATTTTTAACTTGCTTCCTGCTTTCACGGTGTATTTGATAGAGAACGTAGTATAAAGGAGCCACTTGAAATACAATGTGCTATCGTAGTCACTCATCATCAGAGTTGTTTTCAGTCGGAAATCGAAAACCATTGCAGGCATAGCTGTTGGGATAGAGGCCAGACGGTTTGTGCCACAGAAGATGGCGGTTGGTTTTCTCGAGGTCCAGCTGGAAATCGTGCATGAAACCGTGTCGTTCTTCAGGAAAGACACAGGCCCGGAGGCCACCACTGTAGCTGGAGGGCCGGAGGTCCAGGACGCGTAAGATTTGACCTCGTTTGAATTGCAGGTCTAGCATCTGAACGAATTGATCCCACCAGGTGTCCGTGTGGTCGATAACATAGTCCCTCATCGGACTTGGGGGGAAACCATGGGCGGCCTCCACCCGAAACTCCTCCAACTGGAGGGGAACAAGTGCTAAATGCGCCAGGAGGACAGCATCAAGGAAGGGTACATCTTCGACACTCAAGCCGCGGGTGGAACCCACTCTGTAAGCAAATCATCGGAGATTGGGGAGGTGGGTGAGGAGGGAAATGGCACTCGCCGAGCCTATGCGGGTAGAGGAGTAGAGGGTAAGGTCGCAAAGCGGCCAGCCGGAGGCTGTCTGGCTGCGCTCAGAAGATCGAGGATGGATTTGGAGACCAGTCCGGGCTGTTCGGCGTAGTAGAACCCATCGAACTGGAGTTTGTAGAGGGCAGGGAGCACGAGGGTCGAAAGTGGATCATAGCCTGTGGTCAGTCAATCGGGAAGGTAGTCGAGGGCCTCGACCCAGAGGCGGGTCAGCTGGGGGAACAGCAGCGGAATGGTGTGGGCCTCAAACCAAATGGCATAGAGGCGAAGTTCCACCAGATTAGGCATGTGATCGAGGTGAGAGCGGGGGATGGAGACTCTTCCCCTTGTTTCTTCCTCTCTGTAGGTCGACAGCTGAGGCCAAGGCAGGAGCATCGTGTCTTCAGGGCGGAGGACACAATACAGATGGACCTTGCGCAATCAGGGTGTCTGTGCGAACCACCCCAGTTTGTTGTGTTGTTGTATAGCGCCCGTATGGAACCATAAGTCGCCTTCGTGAAGGTTGTGGTCTCCCTTGATGGTGAGCTCGCGCAGGAGGGCCAGCCTGCCAGGAAGCTGCTCCATAAAATGGAGGAGGTCGTGTTCGTCGCCGTCCTGGTCGCGATGAATGACCTCTGGGGCAGTGATTCTCAAAGTGCCCCAGCGGTTGGCCTGAGAGAAGAGCGGTCCCAGAGTCTGGGGGACAAGGCTGTCCCGGCCGTTGAGGGCGACATTTAGGGGTACCCGGCGGGACCTTTCCAAGCGGGCGAGGAAGCCATCGACGGTGCTTTGGGTGGAGACACGTTCGCGCCCTCCCCAGCTGAAACAAACGGGCGAGGCCATTTCAGCCCAGAATTTGCTGCACTCGAGAGCAACAGCACGCCAGTAGCGGCAAACATGCGAAAAAATTTTTGAACCGGCCAAAGCCTCTCTGATGGGAGATGGCGTAGGCAAAGATTTCCCCAACAATTTCGTCGGGTAAGAGGGCGCGTTTGCTGACGATGGAACGGGCCTGCTGAACGATTTGCTCCGCGTAGCCTCTGACGAGCTTGGCCTTCCTGAGCTTAATTTTTAGCTTGGCGACGTTGGACTCGAGCATTTAGAGGGTGCGTGCGGCGCCAGGTTCCCAATCACGGATGCATTGGAGCATCGGATTTCGGTCCGTTTGGCGGTCGTAGAACTCTTCATTTGTTGGTGGCGGTGGTTTCCCGAGTTGTGCCTTTTGGAAGACGACGGGAGGCTGGAGTATATTTCTGGGGGAATGGATGGGATGGTCGAATGAGAAAGGATCAGGGCAGAAGGAAGGTGGACGCACTTTGCCTCCTCCCAGTGCTGACTTGCTTCAATGAGTTCCTCCGGCGAATGTGTGGGTGGTGAGGGTGGCGAGGAGTCGGCATAGCCAGAAAAGGTCTCTCCCCAACGGGATTCGAAGTGGTCGTCTTCTTCGTCGTCGGAGAACATTTTAGGGAGATGGAGAAAAATTATGTCAGCTGAGCGATGAGGATCACCGAGGTAGGCGAGCCATTGGGATGCCAAAGGTCCCACAGCGACTATTTATTTTATTTGTTAGTTCTGGGATCCCAAAGGCGGTCGTGATAAATATAGCTCACCTCTGGGATCCCAGAGATGGCCATTAAATTTAATGCGTGGCTCTGGGATCCCAGAGGTACATTAAATATTTTTTTGACGTGTCTCTGGAATTTTAAAGGTGGCCATTAAATTTAATGGGGAACTGTGGGATCCCAAAGGGTACGGTAAGAATAATAATATGCGGTATTCCACGACTGATAATTTCTTTTTGGGACTCGTCTCTGGGATCCCAAAGGTGGCCATTAAATTTAATGGGGAACTGTGGGCAGAGATGGCCATTAAATTTAATGCGCGGCTCTGGGATCCCAGAGGTACATTAAATATTTTTTGACGCATCTCTGGGATTTTAAACGTGGCCATTAAATTTAATGGGGAACTGTGGGATCCCAAAGGGTACGGTAAGAATAATAATATGCGGTATTCCACGGCGACTGATATTTTTTTTCCCCGCCCCTTTGAGATCCCAATGGTGGTGGTGTTCCCACAGCGACTACTGATTGTTTTCATTTCATTTTACGCAGCTGTGGGATCCCGAAGAGGGGGGGGGATTTTTTTTTTCTCACGGCGAGGTGCTCTGGGATCCCCAGAAAGGGCTTGGTCACATGTGGAGGCGCATGTAGGTGTGGTATTCAAAGTGAGCTATTTTAAGCTACTTCTGATGGCGTATCAATTTTGTCGATCATGATGGCGTAATGCTGATAAGAACGTTAGTGTTCCCTTTTTGGGTCTTTCGCCTCCTGTCATACAAATAAGGGCATCAGCACGAGAAAGCCCAGCAAGACTCATCTGACGGTGTGTGCACAATTAGCAGTCGGTATTTGCACAGATATACCCGTATTACGTCCTGGGAGGTCGCCCTCCCCCCTCCGAGGATTTAAGACAGATTTAACAAAAATGACCTACTCTGTATTTGCGAGGAGGAGCACCCGGTGAGCCACAGATAGCTGTATTCATTTAATTTACATTTACTTAGGGATTTGTAAAAGTGTCTGTACGTCTACAGGCAGAAGGGAATATTTTTGCTTGAATTACATTTGAGATGCATCATTAATACAGGTAGGGAGGCAGTCTTGATTCGTTTATGGTGAGTTTTTGGTCCTATGAGCCCGTTCTGGTGTTGCGATCAATGGTTAGGCCTTCTCCGGTTTGGTTTCCGACGTTCAAAATCATTTTTATTGAGAGGATCACTTTAAAACAGAGACTGCCAAATTAGCTTTGATGGGCGACATAACAGCGACTCATGTTGATCTAATCTAATTAAAGCTGTATTACAGGGTCAGATTGAGGTCAGAACACAAGGCCTGGCTGATTCCCCCCTCTGCTCAACACCCATGTCACCCCAGCCTTTCCCTCAAAACATGCAGTTGAGCAATAACACATCCTCCATCATGGAGTTCTTGAATACCCAGGGACTGGAACCTACCTTGGAAAAGCTAGAAGGACCAGGCATGTTGACAGGTGAGCAGATTGGCAATCCCAGACTCCTCTGTGTGATTAATCACCCATGCAGGCCCTGCAGAAGGTGCTCTGAGCTCAGTTGGAGAGCTCTGGAAGAATCACACCATAGCCATTGTGATCCTGTGCATTGTGCTGGTCGTGATCGCGCTCCCGGCGAATTCCTTCGAGTTGGTTCACTGTTTGGCGCTACAAGTGAAGTGGAAGCTCGAGGCATTGCAGGAGAAGTATGGGGATACATTGACTGCTGAGAATGAGGTGGATATCAGAGAGATAAAGAGGCATTTTTTTTTCTTTCCATCATTGCAGCACAAATTGAACATTTAAGAAGCCACCTGAATCAACTGGCGAACGAACGCACTGCAACGTCCAAGGACTGCTCGTGGGGGTACTATTTCAGATAGGTGACCTGCCGGGGCCTTATTGGTGTTCTCGTCATGAAGACAATAGAGGTAAAAAGGGAGTGGAGCCGATTCAGGGTACGTTTTACATCCCTACAACCCAACGTCTAGTACTAATCTCTGTTACCAGGGCATCCTGACGGAGCAGGACCACAACATTTCGTCTTTCACGATTTGTTTCCCGTCAATGTGGAAAGGGAACAAGTCGTTCGAACTCAACGACATCCAACACGACATCGAACTCGACAAGTTGAATGTCGAACCCGACACAGATAACATGGTTTAAAGCGATACGACGCTTGTGATGGGGCTACGGTCAGTGCGATGATAATGTACATACTTTGTAACGGTTGCTCAATTTCACACGAATTTCTTGGTAACAATTTTATTTGAATAATATGTAAGTACATTTGAAACGAGAGGAATATATGGTAAGGATGGAGCACGCTGCCGGGAGTCGCAGAGGGAGCTGTTCGGGGTGGGAGTGTGCCGGCGGTGTGTGGGAAAGGTGGTGCAGACGAGCGGCGGACCGGCGGCAGGTGCGGCGGGGGAGGGAGCCCCGTGTCGGTGGTGGAGGACGAAGACGCGGAGAGTTTGCATCTGCAAACCCTCCGTTAGCTTACCGTCGCGAGCGGCATGTGGCGGTGGCGAGGAAGGAAACGCGGAGGGTTTGCACATGCAAACTCTCTGCGCTAGCTCTACGAACCGTTCGCGTGCTTTTTGAAGCACGCGAACACGTTCTACGGTGGTGGGTGGAGGCGGGCGCAAGCGACAGCGCGGAGACGGAGAGCGGCGGCGGCGTCGGTGGACGAGCTAGGCAGCAAGGTGCGGGGATGCTCTGGTCCATCCCTGCGTGAGTGTCGGCCGGGGGGGAGGGAGTGGTGGAGGAGGAACGGAGGAGGGAGGCGAGGCTGTGCCTCGCCTCGTGTTTCGGACGGGCGGACCGAGACACGTGGCCCCCAAGATTTTCTGCATGCCAAAACTCCACGTCTGCCAGCGGACGTCGAGTTTCGGACCGGCAGGGGGGCCCATGTTGACATGCGGTCGACGGTTATCTGCCGGCAGGGCAGGGGCTGTCATATCCTGGTGAACGTCGACTGAATCCACCACGCCTCGCCGGCCGTCAGCGGACACTTTGTAGGTCTTTGCCCTGATACCGATATTGGTGTCGATGAGGTCGTTTTTTCATTTCGCATTTGGGCGCTGGATGCGGGGACACGTAGCCATGCAGAATTTGCTTGATGATCTGTTTGTGCCAACTCAGCTCATCTGATCTTTTTAAAAAAGCAAGAACATACACACAAACCGTGGCTGTACTTATCCTCCACACCATCCATGTCAGGTATTTGCTGGTCACTTTCCTGCGTATGAGTCGCCTTGATCCTCTTCATGCAGGGAGCAAGCCCTCCTCCATTTACACCTCGATGAACCCTGGCGAGCGCATCACTGCACGGTGCTCCTTGGCCAAAGCAGTCTTGAAGATTGTCTCGCCAAACGACCTCTGAAACCTCGGCCCACAAGAGGTGTGGCGCGTGTGCACCCGCTCTCGGTCCGCAAACACATCGAGCACATTCGTCGAGGCGATCGCTTCGTGTACGACCCACCCCTCACCCTGGCAGAACTTTACGTCGATGAGATTATTCCCCCGGTGCTCAAGACCACCAGGGCTCAGCAAGAATGTAGCCTTTGCGAGCACATCAAGTGTCACCCCGTTTCGTAGGTTACGTCAATCCTCGACGCTGACAAGAGAAAAAAATAGGTACTTGTGTGGACACAGTCACTGTTATGTGTGCATTAGGCTGCACCTCGAGACTGACTGGTGCTGCCCCGTCTGCTCTACCATCATGGAGCAGCAACCCCACAGACACGATGGGAGGAAAAGGGCCTTGCCGCCGACTATCCGGATTGGGGCAACACCAGCAAAGTCCTCTACTCTTTCGCGGGATTGATGTTCCCCAAGCCCCTCAAGACTCTGCAGGACTCAGATGACGAGTAGACACACACCTTTTGCAGCTAAAAACATAGATAGAGTTTGGAAAATTAAATATAAGGTCTTGCATTCGATGATTTCACTAGCTTGTACTTTACTTGAGGTCAATCAGAAAGACAGACGTGTCAAAGCGCGTCACCCTCGCGTCATGATCTTGGCGGACATCAGGACCGGCGAACTGGCGAAACGAGATGCAAGGTGGAGGAAGACAAATCAAAGCCGAGCAATCAATCAATGACTCACCTCGTCCGACCCGACCCGACCCGACCCGACGGTCCAATTCAAACTCCGCTCACTTTCTCCCTCCTCTCATGTCGCGCTGCACGTCAGTGGGACATGCGGTGCGCTTTTATTTATTCTCTGCTATTTTCTGCTTTCAAACCAACTCACTCTTTTACTATCCGCTTGGACTCTCTGGGCAATCTCTGGGCAACGCCGTCCCTTTCGCAACCGCACCCGTCTTCCGTTTATCCGACACGATGCATGTGTTTCCCGTCCAACTCTCTCCTCCTGCCACCATGGCGAGGTCGACTACCTGCCGCGCAGACGTGAGCCCCGTCGTTCAAGCTCACCTCAGTATAATTCACTTATTGACTCCATAGAGCTTGTCGTTTCCCGCTGCCGCCCCTACCGTCCTCCATGGGCTGGTCCAGGGATCACCCTTGGTATGTATTTCACATGCCAAAAAATGAGTTTTGACTTATCTCAGTCTTCAGCCGATGCCCACCAAGATGCTCAAGCCTGGGCCATGACCAGCAATGACTCCTGGACCGCCATCTCCGCCAATAACGGTTGGGGGGCTGATGGCTGGGGCCCCAATCACGTTGACGTCGGGGCGGCTAATCCGCACACCTGGGGCACTGCTGGTTGGGGCACGGATGACGTCGACGACCCCTGGTCAAGTGGCGGCGGTTGGGGACCCAGTGGTTGGAGCAACTAGATAGCCGACGTAGCAACAACCACATGAAAAATCTCACTCGCCCCCCTTTCTGTCTTGTTGTATTATCCCCCTTGTTTCTGAACAACCACCATCATGGGTAAGGACTCAAAAAATTCTCAATGCTAAATGACCTTCCACTAATGCTTAACTCGTAGCCTCCAATCGTATGCAAACTCAACTACTCTTTGTTGCAGAGCTTCACCAGATTCTCAATGAATTTGCGTGCCTCACCCATCTGCGCTACCGATACGTCTGGTACTCCCACATGCGCTCCCAAGGCGTTACCGAGATCACACGCGCCCAGGAGCAGATCAAACGATACAACGACAAGATCCGGGTGACACACGCACGCTACACCGCGCTGACACACCACCTTCGACTGCTACGTCACCCGCGGTGAGCTCGGTGTCCTCTCTGTCCGTGACGATGGCATCGACCTCGTTGGACAAGGGCAAGGGTCGAATGGAGCCCAATCTTTTGTCCAGCGTGTCAAACCGGCGCATTGAGACGCAGGTGGACAAGGCGGGCACTTTTTATGTCGGGGCAAATGCGAAGGTGCACAGCTCGTGTGCAGACACTTTTTCCGACGTGAACGCGGGCCCAGTCCAAGTGGTTATCGGGTGGGACTCGGCCTTGGTGTACGCCGAGAAGCTGGCAAAGGAGCGCTTGACGGCTGGCTCCTCGAAGGCGGCGCTTGATAGCATGGACGTGGACTGTTAACTGTTGCTTATTTTTACACTGTGTTTTTATTTTTATTTTCCTTCTCGAATCACGTCCTCGTTTTTTTCTCTGCCGCAGAATACTTGGAGCCGACCTGCGACCCGATATGAGGTTTGTTTGGCAACGGCCTGAGGTCCATGGTGCAGACAAATATTGAGAAATGTTTTTTTTTGCGATAACTTGCGAGACACGTCGACGCAGAAAAGAAAACTCCACAGGCGTCAATGGCGAGACACGGAGACAGCACAGACACCTCTGAATTAAAAATGCGTCCGCTCAGCCTCCCGACACCTGGACGAGAGGATATCCCAACGACACCACCGGCATCGCGACGGGAATGCTGGGAGATGTGGCGGACAGTGCGGTACGCAGGTGTGCAAAAAAGGATGAGGGACGCCGAGCGCGTCAGAGGGCGCGCCGCGAGACGGGTGTGTGGGCGTTGCAGCGGAGGCTGAGAAAAAAAAAGAAAAATGGCTGGAGAATTGGTTCGCTGCAGGAGCTGGCATTTATTTGAGTGCGCGATAGGGAGGGTTGGGAATCGGGAATGGCTGATAGCGACTCATCGCGAACTACGGACGACTTGGAGGACAAGGTGGATTTGCGCAAACATCTGGAAAACGACTGGTGTTGTGGACTTAATTAGGTGCAAAGTATGCCTCTCAGGGATCTGTGAGGCTGGGCTGGAATAAAATGCAACGGCACGTTGGATTTTTCTTGCGAAAATATCTTGCAAAATATGACTGCTAGAAAATGCGGAGAGCCGGCACGTGTAACTGCAGCGGCATATCCTCCACTAATACATCCTCTTTGATCGATTGGTTTTCCCCGAGCGCCTGCAGCGCCGCTGGCGTGTACATAGATTGAAGTTTCCAGAAGCGCGTGATGTGGCAATTCAATGCTGTTCGCTGGTTTGTCAGATCTATTTGCATGCCTGCAGTCCCAGCCTTCTTGCGCTCGGCCTGAATGCGAACTCAGCGCCTGCCGTGGCGCGTTACTTTTTCTATGGCCAAACATGCAGTGCACTTACTGCTCAGCCTCGATGTCGAGGCCCAAGACCAGGAACTTGCTTGGCGTGACATCGTGCCACGTGGCAGCACCCCGCGCCGCCTCAGCCGCCTCCTCCTCCGTGAATCGAAGTCGGGCCTGCGCCTCGGTAAGCCCTGGCTCGATCAAGTCAGTAACCAAGCTGGCATTTTCTGGCATGGCAAGTACGCACCGGTGATCGTCAATTCATACGGGTTGCGGGCCGTTGGGTCGTCCTCAAAGTAGTGCACCATTTTCCTCCAGGCTGGGACGTGCTCAACTTGCTCCTTCAAGAAGGCCTCGAAGGCCTCCTTTTGCTGCTCCAGCTCTGGCTCGCCGCGATCACGTCGGCGACGTAGGAGAGCCACTGGCGCGGTGAAAGAAATGAGTATTAAAATTTCAGATCTCATAGTGGGTACTCACTAAGACCTATGAGCTTTTGCCAGTTCCAGTATGACCAGAGAAGATCCAGTAGATCGTGGTGACTCCCCAGGCCCATCTCCCGAGTTGCCGCCGCTATACCAGCAATCCACCACCAGGGCCTTTCGATGCCTTCGCTGTCAACCTGCGCGCTGCCCTTCATGAGATTCAGCGAAAATTTGTTCTGGCACTTGACGTTATGCGAGTGGATGTGCATTTTTGGGATAGCAAAGTGTAGGAATTTCAGGATCAGGGTTAAACGTTGAAGAGGAGGGAGATCCTCTGCGCAGCGGCGGACCAGGTCCTTGCTCCAAATACACGCGATGTCATAAGATACTAATTCTCGTAAACGGGGGTGGAGGTGACCCATTATGCAGGAGAGAACATAGTCGACGTTGGCAAACCTGTTAGTTAATGCGTGAGAGAGCGAGGGAGGCTGCGGATTAGCACGTGCTGCTCTCCTCTTGGAGATCCCCAACTCCATTCGGTTGCACAAACTCGTGGCGGGCGCAGACACCCATCGCCACGCCCGTTGTAGCATATCCGCGCCAAAATTTGGTATTCGCGAAGCGGCCAAACCGCTGCACGTACTCATCTGAAGACTCAGTCAGTTTGTGCGCATACCCTGGAAAAGCGAATCATACCTCTTTCTGATCCGTTATGGACAACAGGTACTCGCGAAAGGGTGGGTCGACGAGCATGTAGGCGGAACCGCTCGCCAGAGGTGCGTCCCGGAGCTCGTTTGACACCAGGCACCGTTTGAGCCTAAAACAGGTGTCTAAGGCCAGGTACCAGGTGTATAAGTGCCTAAATCACATATTAGTTAGTTAAGCAGATGGTGACGAAAGTGGGACGTACATGTCCTCCTCTGACACATCGTCCCAATCGTCATCGAGGTTGACGCCCGGGCGGGGGCACGCTGGGCAAACAATAGCCAGCGCTCCTGGCTTGATCCCCACCACTCCCATTGAGTCGTACACAGTCACCTGCCCGCCTTGCAAGAGCAGTAAACAATGGCCATACTCGCGGCACATTCAGATCCACTTGTGGTAACGATCCAGGGGTTTTATGCCCACGTTGTTGGTGAGTTTCTCCAAGATCGCGTAAAAATGGTACATTGAAGTCTTGGCTTCGACAACGGTTTGGTGGAAGAGGTCGAGGACCTCCATGGTCGCGCATGTGTGGGGAATTTCGTGCGTCGCAGGAAACCATTTCGCTCGCAGTACCTGGATATCTGGAGTGCCGGCTTCTCTCGAATCGTGTGTGACCGAGCTGTATCTTGAGTCCCAGCTGCGCAACGGTGTCTTGACGAAATGCCCATCCGTCCAGTACTGCAGGACAGGAACAACATCAGATTTTCTTTTTGACGAAAGGATAGATACGCACATAGACCCTATGCAGGGGATTGTCCTGGTGTCTGGCGACGATGCACGTTTGACAGTACATGGCGCCACCGTGGCAATCACGACAACGAAACTGTGGTGCGCCATTGTAGCTGTTGCAGCCCCGACACAAATCCACGTCGGTGTCGCCCCGGCCATGTTGTCGGATTAACTGGGAGGTAAAAGAGTCCACCTTGGCGTGCCAGGTGTGAAGAGATCTGTCCTGAATGCAGAAATCAGTACCGGCTCGCCTACCGAATAACACACCCTTACCAAATACTTGATGTTAGGGGGTGGAATTGGGTCGGGTATGGTGAAGGGATCCTCCGAACCCGACCCCATGCCAAAGAGCTCATAACACTTGTAGACCAGGGGCGGGTGTGAAACTTGAGGAGCGGGTGAATGCGCAGTTGGTGCTGCTGCGCGTAAACAGTGCTTTTTCACAGGGGAGGGCGCGTCGAGATCCTCGACCGTTGAGTATACACGCCGGTTGTCGTTTGATAGACAATCCACCATCACAGGGATGGGTTCGTCTTCAGGTCGCCGCGAGGGGTCGATGAGCACCTCGTTGTCAGCCAGGAGAATGTTGGCCGACCCAGCCATCCGTCTGGCATCGATCTTGAGACGACGTCTCCGGCGTGAGGTGAACACGGACATGAGAGGAAGACCGAAGCCAGTAAGAGAAGGAGAGGAAGGAAGGACGGGAAAGCGGTGAGCACAATAAATTAGATAAAGTTACAGTAAGAGGAGAGATGGGTCACGTTACAGGCGAAACAATCAGGGCACAACAACGCGTCGCGTCAAACAGATGACACTTTTCAGCGTTTTTTTTCATGACAGCGCGGTGCGTGTTCCGACACAAAGGAAACAGAGATAGCGAAGAACAAAAAAAAAAAAAAAAAAAAAGGAAGTAAAAACGACAAGCATGAAAACATGGCTCCAGCCCGAATCAAACGAGCGATCACCCAGTAAAGACGTCGATCTGGGCAAAGATCATCTGGGCGGGTCTTAACCACTCGACCATGGAGTTGATCGAGGGTAAGCTCTGTGGATGGGCTATGTGCACATCTAGCTAAATTGTAAAAAAGACAGACAACTTCGTTTGAACTTGGCGATTGAAAAAAGGCGACGATGATTTGAGTGGGATAAATGATACAATTTTTTTTGAGTCATGAGTAAGTATATGCCGAAAGTGCGGCGGCGGACAGCAAGTTCAGAGCCAGCAGCAGATATGAAGAGTGCAAGGAGTGTAAAGTATTCGAGAGCGTAATCGAGAGCAAGACCATAAAGTATTAGTTCGCCGGTTGAATCGTCGTCGGCAGGATCGGGCCAGAACATGGCCTGGACTTCAGCAGTGTCCTCAGCTGAGGTCCTCTCAGGTGTGAATGTGGTGGCGGTTTTAGCCACTTCATAGCTGGGAAAGGCGGTGCTGACAGCGTATTGATCTGGGGCTTGATCCCAAACGGCTTTCGCTGCGTCGCTGGGAGAGACGAGTCAATGATTGAAATGGAGCCGAGCGGAAGAGTGACGTACAGGTGGTCGTCTACAGTTTCGCACTCGTCGACGATGTAATCGATCATCTGGATCTGCTTTTTGTGCCCCGACTTGTAGCGCTGGAAGTATCTGCGGAACACCGAGCAGCAGGGCAGAAATTTCGTGATATTCACAAAAGAGGACACGGTGTATACTGGGTAATCACTCGAGGATTCGCCTCGAGGGGGATTCTCGAAATGGTCGCTCATAGCTTCGAACGCACGGACCCTAAGGGGTAGTTAGATCAGTATGAGTAGTGTCGTAGAGTATCAGCGCACCTGTTCATGATGCTGAAGACAAGGGGCGCTTGAGGAAGCTGCGCTATGCGGCGCAGCTTTTGAGAAGTGAGGCGCAGTTGGGCGCAGCTTTCTTTGTTCTGTACCGTCTTTTGTTCCCAACCGGTGCAAATAAGCTCACGTGGTCGTGAATTCAAATTCGAGTTGAAGTCAAGTTGAAGTACCAAGAAGAAAATTGGATACAGGATACTAGGTATGTATGTATGGAAGTGTTTGGTGTAAGTAGGTAGGTTGGAAGCATGTGGTGTTGTGGACGGATACGAAAGAACTTTAGGAAGAAGGGGAAAACGCGAACGAAGGGCGTTGGGGCGTTGGAAGCAGAAGCATAAAAAATGAGGGTAAAGTAGATTGCGGTGGACAGAAAAGAGTTTGGAGGCGAATTCAGAGACGGAAATCAGGAGTGAAACTAGTAGTATCTGTGTGCATTTGTGAGTATGTCTCATGGACCATGGCCTCGAGTGCCTTACCTGAGAGTCATTTTACACGAGCGAGGCAAGGAGATGGGCGCTCTTGATGATTTGGGTATGAAACCAAGACTTGATTCTCTGCAGCGAAACAAAAGGTGATTGAGACCGTGAAAACGACGGAGAAGTAGGCTACGTACCACCCGAAAAGTGGTATTGATAATCCTTCATTCGGATGCAGGGAGCTCGGAAGGTACGGGGCTGTTGGGGTCCTGCGGGATGGTGGGTTCTCCGAACTTGTTGAAGTATGCTGTCAGAATCATCGCAAAAAACTCTTTCATTGTACCCTCCTCCCGGGCCCAGAAACACTGTTCGAGGTGCTGTTGGAAGAACACAATGCGTGTGTGATGCCACTGAAACGGGAGGTGGGGGGGAGGTGGCTGGGCAGGTGTTTTCTTGACCGTACAACGGGGCATTGTGGGTGGTGCCAGTGGATGGTAGCTAGATCCCAATCCTTTTCATTTAAGGCGGAAGAAGGCGGAGCACGGAAGAGACGTAAGGCTTGTAAGTGTTCGTAAGTACACCGTGCGGGTCTTGTCAAGCGGGCGGCTCGGTGGAACACGGGCGCACACAGCACGGGTACTTGTCAATTGAGCGGGTGTTGCATAACTTCCGTGGGGGATGGACCGCTGGGCCCGCTGAGATTATCGCAAGAAAAACAGGCATTTATCTACGTTCTGATCAATACCAGCACCATTTTCCGCGCTGGAAAAAATGCTCCTGCCCCGGCTTTGGTACGTACTCAGGAGCGGTGGTCGGGTCATCGTTATCGAGCCACGCGTTTATCTGCGCCTGGTATTTTTCAGACTCGCTGAGCCCGGTGGTGTCGATCTCGGCCTCCCCGGGCGGTGAGGCTGATCGTGAGTCAGGCTGTTCCGACGGCGTGCACGAGGTGGGGTGTTGCTGCGACGTGGACTCTGGTTGCTGCGAGGTGGCATGGGACTCGGGCGGCGTCTTGGCTGGCTGGCGCTTGATGTAACTGGCGTACCATGCATCGTAGCCGTGTTTCTTGATATGCTGCCTGGGTAATCAATGTAAGTCGCTGATGCGATGGAAGAGACTGGAACTGGGCGGGCGTCCGGTGCGGTATTGTCTCTGGGCCCATTGTCTCATACAAGGCTTTTCGGCACGGTGGTGGGCGCTGTGCATGCGCGCTCTCGCCTGATACTGGGCTAACAGTTCCGGATCGTGCCGCACCAGTTCGCGCCTCCTGTCCCAGAAGGAATTGTCAGTCAGGCCAAGACACCGGGGTTTGTTACTCACCGCGCCATGCGCTCTCGGGCTGAGCGTGCCTTTGGTGTGAGGAAGGGAGATTCGAGGGAAAGCGAGAGAGATTGCATAAACTGACTTTTCACAATAGCGCGATAGTGTGTCGAGCTGCACGTCACTGCATTTGGCCTTTCTTTGGCGAAGCATGGAGACAAGGCAGATAAGAAGATTGAAGCAAGTGCGCAGGCATGATATGATACAAATGAGACGAAGAAAAGTCGAAAAGTGGGTGAGTGTATGGGTGCAACCCTAGAAGACCATGGGGTTTTTGGCGAGCTTTTGGCACAGACACCGCAAGCACATTCATGCAAAATCAAAAAAAAACGGAAAAGAAAACAGAGGTAGAAGAGAGTGTGGTGCCTGGTTTGTACTTCAAGATTTGTCGGAGGTCGGCGGCCAGCGCCCTGGGCGCTGTCGCCCATGGCGCCCGGCCAGTGGCAAGTTCGCAAGACGTGGCAAGTTCGCGAGAGATCACGAACATCCCTTTTGGGAAAGGTGCACAGCCTCAGGCCTCAGCACTGATTTGCGATTTTGAAATCAATAGCTCAAGGCTCGAATTTGTCTGCGGAGTTCGCTCTGGAACGGTCAAAGTTTGAAATTGGCAGTATATACTACGAAACATTGGTAGATCATGGTAGTACGAAAGTAGAATATCCAAGAAAGTCGAGCGGCTACGTTTCAAGAAAGTCGACAGCTATGATTGTGAGGTCAGCATTGAAAAATGAGTCGGATATCATGCACGTACCGAAATCACCTAGGTCGTGTGAACACATACGGACTCGCGAAGCGCGAGGCGCTCGTGGGCGCGCTCGTCACGGAGCCCGCGGCAGAGTATGTTGCGGAGATGGTCAATTTTGGTGTGCTTCTCCTCGTTGAGCTCATTTTGGCTCATTTTGGCGAGACCACTTAAGGTGACATGCAGGTCTTTCACCTTCGCGTCGGCCGCCCGCTTCTGACGCTCACCGCGGCAATGCTCATTATTAGTGCAAGCAGGTACGGGATTATATTCGTGCCCGCGCTGCAGCTGATTAAGAAGGTACGTGTCAGGGTCAGAGGGGGGTTGAATGTGTCTGCGCTCCGCGAGGTTGCGCGCGAATTTGGAACGCGTGTGGCCAGGGAGTGGAGTGTGGGGCGGGCCAGACACGGGGATGTTGTGAGGAGGTGGCCGTTGTTCTGCACAGTGGATGTCTGGGGCATCGTCCGTCTGCGCAGGAACGTATCACTGGCGCCTGGTCTTGTAGGGCGCCAAACAGATCGGGAGGATTGTGCTCAGCTTCGGCAGCACGCATGCGTCGCCGATGGTGGAAGTCTTGCCAGTAGGAGGCGGAATGCAGGATCTTGGTGCGTTTGGGAGGTCTCAAACAACAGTTCGTACGCGACGAATGAATGAGACATGGAACACCTACTGGTTGTCGGTGGGAGGAGCCATGAGCGTCGGAATGTTGAGATGGATTGCTAGTAGGTCATATTAGTAAGAGCCGATTTGAGAACAAAAACATTGCCGCTTACCATGAACTTCACCTTCACGGTTGAAGAACCTGCTTCCATCCCGCGGCCTCTCCCGCTGTCAAACGCGTCTGAGGCGTTGGCTGGCGGAGGAAATGTGACAGGGCACGCCCGTGTGCAGGTGCAGTATCGCGAAGAAAAAAAAAAACAAGGAACAAGAGCAGAAGAAGGTGCGCGAGTGAATGGCGCACCGACGTGACGCCCGCAGGGAAGAAGTCGAAGAGGAAGCTGCACAGACTAGCAGGCGCGAGGCGTCTTCGGAGCGGTTGCAGGCAACGTGAGTGATTTCGGATTTCTAGTGCAAAAACTATAACGTGGTTAGCTATGGGCCTCTGTTTGTGTTGTTCTGCAGACACACAAATGCTCACCTGAAGAGCTTCTTTGTCGAGTCAGAATTAGAGGAGGCGGGTCTGTGTCCCCACATTCGCCTGGACTTCGATTTGGCAGACGAAGGCGCGCGGGGATCTTTTGAGAAGTTGCATCGTGTGCAGAGCACGTTTGATGATGAGAATGTGGAGTTTTTGATGCGGAAAATTGTGCCCGCGCCCACTTGGGACAATCTCTCATGTTGCCAGAACGCAATGTAACCAAGAAAGAAAAAAAATTGTTCGGTTGAGATCGGCTAACTAATCCAAAAGGTCTGGATGGTTGAACACGGGGTCAAGGGTGAATTCGGCAGCTGTGATGATCCGTAAATTTAAGCTTCAATTTATTAGGCATAAATTACATACCGAGGAAAGGCGGGGAGGACGACGGAGGGCTGGAAGAAGCACGCAGGCCGGAAGGAGAAGAGTGTTCGATTGGAACAATGCGATGTTTTGAGATCAAAATAGAAACACCCGGATGTATCAGAAGGCTGTTGGGCTCAAGAGGCAGCGGCGGGGTGAGGCAGGGATCGTACGTGTCGCTGGCGGCGTGCGAGTCACACACATATGCAAGCTGGTGTAGCACCCGAAAGTACTCGAGCTGGACCGTGTCGAAGTGGGCGGGAGGGTGGAACCACCATGCGTTCTCGACCAGCTCACCGTCGGTGCCCAGCTGCGAGAGCTGCCACGCGGCGAGGGCCCCGCCAGAACCCCATCTGGTTTCGAGGGCTCCATCGCGCGTCCTGCCAAAGATGACATACTGTCAGATGTCGTTGCAGCCGGCGAGAGCCGTAACAAGAGCGGGATTAACTTGCAGGCGCGTCCTATTTTTTTTGAGCGAAAGAAAGGTGAGAGAGGGTCAGAGACGGGGAGGACGAGGAGACATACATGAATCAATTGTGTTGCGAATGTGCATAGAATAGGGACAAGTGCCAGTCGTGAAATACTCCGCAGAATGACAGTGTGGGTGGTGCGAAGTCGGTGAGCATAAAGGCGGAAGTGGCACAGTAACGTCTGTCGCAACGCAAGAAGTTGAGGTTATTTGTAAACGAGTACGCGGGGAAGTAATTCAAGACAGAGAGACAGAGGACGAAATATCCAGAAGATGCAGTGGGGTACCCGACCACCCGACCCACGTGCCGTACCGCAGCGCAGGCCGGGCGTCCACAGTGGAGCAGTGGAGGCGGGAAGGAAGGGACGAGAACGAAATCCTCTGTTTGTGTGTGTTATGACGTGCACGTGTCGCACTTCACTTTTGACCTAAACCTCAAGTTCCTCGGATGTGACGAATGGTTTACTATATATGCCTCTGTCTGTGGGCCTTGGTCCTCTGCTCAGGAAATTTGGCAGTTGGAAATACCGGAAACCATACCGCGATCGATACCGGCGGCATTCTCGGCACCGATCGGTCGGAGTTTAAATAACTCAGTGCACATCCATTTCGCCTAACCTCTCGCCTGCCTGAAATTAATCTCTGCATAGTCATGTCTCCATTCTTATTCATTCTGAAAATGTATGGGCGGCCTGTCAACCTATCCGACGAATGCATACAATTCAAACATGTATTACATAATTTCGGCAGCCGCACTTCGTTTAATATGTCTGCAGTACAGCAGCAGAAGAAAGGATACTTGAGGAATCTTGACACCACTACATGCACTTTGTCAGAGGAATAGACCAATGGCTGCATCTGTAAGTAGTACTGTAATAATTTGTTGCGCCTAACTAAAGGAAGTAGTTGGACATTCATGCCAGTTTACAGCCTCTATTTTGTGGCAGTCAGTGAATGTTGACGCAGGACGAGGCTATTCTTATGAGTTAAACTACTTGATGATATTTTATACAGCAAACCGGCTCAAAACTGTTTAAATGCGGCTGCTTAGGGCGTATTGACCTTTGTTTGGAATAGTTGCCCACGCCGTGCCGATGTCGCGGATCAGTGCATTATTTCGAGAAATCCCGCCGATCATACCGCCGATCATACTGGCGGGCTCCCAAATGCCCGTTATTTCCAACTCCCAAATGCTCTCCCTCTGCTGCACCTTGTTCCTGCATCCCCCACAATGGCTCGTTTTCCCAATCCAAGCCCCGCTTTGCCACCCAACGCCCGCCGTACTTGCCATATGCCCTATTTTCCCGACCCAGGCGTCGATGCAAGAGTACACTCGCAAACGGCGGGATGTAAGTTCCATGTGGTGAAGGAGGGCTTTATGAAGGGATGCTTCACAAATGCGTAAGTTAATTTCCCTTCTCCCTTTCTCTCTGTTTCCCCCGCTTTTTCGTGTTTTCTGAGCCTTCTTACTGACGAGCGCCAGCAATGCGGCGACTTTGCAGGTTGAAGGGTGCAGCACCAACACCGAAGACGAGGCCAAGCACGAGTGGGCCTACCACACCAGTGGCGCAGGGGGAAATGCAATGTGTGCCACTAACTTGTGGCAGGCGCAATGTGATGTGGCCACAAACTACTGGCCACAAACCTGGCTCTACATTACAATGTTGGCCACTGGAGCACTATTCTCCCTTATATAGGTTCCCACCTCTCCGCCTCCCAGTGCAGCTCTTTGGTTATGTTTGGCACACCTTCCAAACACGGTATTTTTGTATCCCGCCCCGCCACCCCATCACTTACCATCAAAACTGCTGCTATGTCATCAAATGGTATAGTGGCATGAGCACCGCTTATACATCCATCAAATGATCAAGCTGCCTGATTTCCAGCATCCTTTTCCACGCCCGCCCTCCCGCCTCCCTATTCGTGCCGCCGCCGGGCCCCTGCACGCTCTTTGCACTTGTGTTCATTCCTCTTTGTTGCCCACATCACTCGCAACATAACGCGCTCTCACGCCCCCATGTGGCGACACGGCAGGACGTAGCACGCTTTCACGCATTGGTAGGGTGGCGGCACGGCAGGATGACAACCCTTGTGCACCACGGCATAACCAAATCCTTACCAGGGACGGTTGTATGCCTCAGCTGGATTTGGCACTTTGTTTCTGAAGCGGTCGCCGCTGTGAGGTCACAAGTTCGACCCTCATTGTTTACTTTTTCCTTAATGGCCCGTCCGCAGCCCACAATTGTAATTTTTTCAAATCTGGAATATTCATCCACCCGTGATCTAATACGTAGCACAGCCACCCAGCAGCAAAACTCATTTTGCCTCCGCCGCATGGCGTGGCGGAGGGTCCCGCTATACATCGAGCTCCTCATACATACCATCCTCTCCCTCCTCCTCCATCAAATCTTCTGCTGCCATCTCAACATCCTGCAGAGATGCCCCACCCAAACCCGCCAAAACGTTCATTGCGTTGGTTCTCATTGTGCCCCACTTCACTTCCAACGTGTCAGCCCTCGCCTCCTCCGTCTCAGCACACTCGTTCGCATAAGCGAAGAGCCCTCTCCCACCTCTGCTGACGGAGGTTCGGCCGATGTAGCCTCGCGCCACCACTCTGCCCGCCACCGTCCAAATTCTATTGTCCGCCGCATCTCTTCATCAAGCAGCACGAGCTCCTCGCGCCACCGGTGAAACGGTGCACTCGGGTGCAGCCGTGAAATCGAAAACTATGCTAAGGAGCGAGTGAAAGCGAGCGAACTCAACTAACACTAAACAACTCAAAAACACTAATCAAATCTCAACAACTCAATACCAAAACGTCTCGTGTGTGTGTTCGGGGAGGTAGGACAGGCGTATCGTCCTTCAAGAATAGTCAAGTTTCAATTTCAGAGGTTTGTTTCAGCGGGCAGATGCAGTAGCGGCTAGAGCCACAATTCAACGGAAATGCTTTCAAGGGGTTTCAAATGCTTTGGCCGCTAGACTCAAAGTGGTGTCTTTCAACTGGGACTTCAAAATGTTCAAGGAACTTGGAGCTAAAGCGTCAACAAAGTTCACTACGTTTTCAAATAGTTCCGCTCGGAGGGTTGGACGTCTCAGTACAAGGGTGCACTAATTAATAACGTGTGCGACTCGGAGCTAAAGCGTCAACAAATCTCAATCTGGGATTCACTTCAAGAGAAGAGGCTAGGCAGAGTTGAACTCTGGCGGCTAGCTAATCTTAATAGAAACTCGGAGCTTAAGCGTCACGAGAATCCAATTCTTATTATGGGCAACCCAAATTCAATATCAATCAAATCCACAGTCTACTTGTTAGCCCGCGAGCGGGGGGGAAAGTCTACTACTATTACAAGAGTAATTCTACTACCTTTATACAACTTGGTTTTTGAGGGAGGCTCCTTGTGCCTGACCACCATGTGATCGGGATTTACCCACGCCGCTGGGACAAGGACGGACTATTTGTCGAGCTCTCGAACGACGCTGGCCCCTTGTGGCCCACGTCGGACGCAAGTTCGGCGTCCGATGCACGTCGATGCACCTCCCTATCGCGACGACGAAATTTTAACGCACCATTTTAAGGGTGCGTTCAAAAAGGATGAAATCTTATCTCAGCCAAACAAGGGAGATAAGACATGTGCAAAGCCCAGTACATACGTACCCACGATATGAACTCTCTCTCGTCGGCTACACTCTTGCCTCAGCTCGCCGACCAGAGGGTGCATCGACGCCTGCGACGTCCTCGACCACCGTTGTAGCCTCGTCCCACTCGACGCCCGTCGGTGTTTTCTGGCCCCCGACCAGCACATGTATAGAACAAAGGCCGCGAGGCGTCTAAATCGACCTTGGGACCTCGCCAGAGGTAGGATCCTCCCACACGAGCCATAGGCGCACCTAGATAACAACACAACCACATGTAGAACATCTGCCGCGAGGCAGCCAAGTCGATCTCGAGACCGCGACAAACACAGAATCCTCCCACACAAGCAACAGGCGCACCTAGGGAGCAACACACAAAAAGGTCAGATCCACCCGAAAACAAGGATACGCATCAATCGAGCTAAGTGAATGGAACACGAGGTGAGCTCCCGTTGGCGGTAACCCACCCACATCTCCTACCAATGGATCCGCTTCATGGCATGGCATCGGAGCTCTTATACTAGGAGGCTCACATTTTGATAGGATACGTTACATCCAAGCTCGACCTAACACTCATACTCGCATCCTGCATTTCGCCTACACATAACATGTCCGGCACCAACACCCCCACCACCAATGCTCGCAAACTGCGATCCGGCACTCTGTCGCGCGCCGGGATGCCCCAGGCTCTGGGCAACCCCTCATCGCGCCCCGATTCCGCGGCTCAGGGCACCACTCAACGGGCCAAGTCCGCGGCCGCTCGCATTGCTGCGAACGCGACCGTGCAGCATGGCGTACCGCACTCGGCCGAGATCGCCAGTGCCCTCGATCGTCTTGCCGCCGCAGGGGGGGATAGCCCCGTCCTCGACCCTGTCGGAGCCGGTGCTGCGATTGTGCAAGGCGCGGCGGTCCCGGCCTCCCCGTCGGCAGTACAGAGCGCCGCTGCAGCGGAGACTATAACATCCCCCGGTACACCAGCCCCTGAGGAGTTCCCTCCCCTTCCGGCCCCAGGCAAGGAGGTGATGATGGGGTCCCCGCCACCCTCCCGCCCGGAATCCCCATCGCACACCAGTACTCCTCCGCGCTCGAAAGACAAGGGAAAGAGGAAAGCTGGTAATGTGTGCAACCCCCCACAACGATATCAAACTAACACCCCATCCTAGTTGAAATACTAGAGGACGAACATCTCGGTGGCTTCCTGCCAATTGACATGGCTGCCGCCCGCGATGCTCAAGCCCAGCGCGAAGCTGACGACCTCCGGGACCCCGTCCTCCAATGCAAGATAGAGGAGGCGAAGCAGCGCAGTCTTGCCGCTATGGCGCCGCCGGCCGACAACTAACGGCGACATCCTGATCGAGGATAGCCGTGATCCACACCTCCAGAGCGAACTTGAGGAGGCGAAACTGCGTAGCCTTGCCTCAGCGTGGTCGCCGTCCGATAAGTCTCCTCGCCGCCTCGAGGAGGGCGAGGTCTCCCCCCCCAAAGCGCCTTCGGAGCACGCCGCCCGAAGCGTCGAGTAGTGGGGCAAACGAGCACGACAAATGCGAGGGACCAGGTGTGTGCTAATCCCCTAATGTACCGACGTCATCTAACATGGCACCGGAGACGTGCGAGTGCAGGCTCCATCCCCTCTGCACCCGACATCGAACCCCGCCGTCATACGCCGCTTCCGCCATGAGTACGCCACTGTCAACAATCTACTGTACGGAGGCGATTTCGGCAACATCCACGACCCAGGTGAGCTCCCACACATCGCTGGGATCACGGCCAAAGCCATGTACCAGAATATCGGACCGGACCAGGAGGCCGCCTGGCGAGAACTTGTTCGCCAGAAATCAGCTATCCTATGCTACCCTGCCGGCGGGGGATCCGGCGTCGATGCCACGGACCGCACCATGATGAAGACTCTCATCAGCATTCGAGTTAACACCCCCATCGACAGTTTCGAGATGTCCCCGCCGAATAGGACTGGCGAACGCCCGGCACCTTACTTCTGGCTCCTATACGACCTCCCCCATTTTGTCCTCGAGGGCCTCCTCGACATCAAGTGCTTATCTGCCGACGGGAACGGTGTCTTCTTCAGCCCCCTCAACCCGCTCGTGTCGCCCTACCTTGGGTGCATCACCGGCCTCACCGCCTCGACGAAGGAGGAAGCCGAGGCCATGGTCATCGAGGCCCTGAAGCACCCAGAAAATTGAGGTTTCAAGAGCCATGTCCTCACTGACCAGGGGGATCCATACCGCGAGATGGAGGCGGACGAGGTTTGGGACGAGTATTTAAGTCGTATCCACGCCTCCCGCATTATGCTAATGGACAAGGACGGTGTACTGCACCTGGCCTGGCGTATCTATGCCGGTGCGACCAGCAACGTCACCGACCACTACCTCACCACCATCGCGCTCTTTTACGACATCGACTTCCGCAGCAACTTCCACGGCCAGGGCAAGGTCCGTGGCTCAATGAGCTGCGCCATCTGCCGCTCCACCGATCACCCCACGAACCTGTGCGAGTGGCCCCTCCAACCTGGATTGGCGGGCCCGACTCCCGCCTCCCTCGGCACCCTCAACCACGCTGCGAGCTCTGGCAGCACCGCCAGCGGCGGGGGCCGCGGTCGAGGAGGTCGAGGTGGTTTCGGAAATGCATCGCGAGCCCGAGGTGGGCGTGGCGGTGGAGGTAGAGGAAACCTGCGTGGACGTGGGTTTGCAGGAAATGGTGCACCAGGGGGACGCGCCCGTGGACGAGGCCGCGGTCTCTAGACTTTCACTGTTTACGCGCTTATGCTACCACCATGCAACGACCTCACATGTACATTTTATGAATATCAACACTTCAGGCTACCCATGTTGACACCCCTTAGGGGTAAATTTTACATCCAAAGGATCTACCCCAAAGGGTATTTTTTTTGGGTGGTGTTCCCAGGGGGGATGGGACGTCCCATCATATATAGGGACGTTGGTGTGGGACGTCCCACTGGAGCAGTGGGACCCAGAATATGGGATGTCCCAGCCCGCCGCAGGCGGAGAAAATTTTGTGGGATATCCCACATGCGTCACGTCACGCTGCCCCAAAAATTGGCTTTTCCAGTGCAGCTGACCAGCACTGGGCCAGGGTGCTGGTGGTCCAAAAGCCCTGCGAGTGTGGGTATGAGCCACGCCTAGCGCAGCGATTTTTTTTGCTCAATATTTGGCACAAAAATGGTTTTTCAGGGGCGGCTGGCCAGCACTTGGCCAGGGTGCTGGTGGTCCAAAACCCCTGCGAGCAGGGCTAGGGCAGCAATTTTTTTGTCAATATTTGGCACAAAAATGGTTTTTGGGGGGCGGCTGGCCACCTTGCAGGCTGGGGTTGTAATAAAATTTTTGCCAATGCATACCTCTATTCACTCCTGAATCCGCCGCCATGCCATGCACAGCTCCATTCACTCCTGAATCTGCCGCCATACTATGCCCAGGGATGTCCCAACCTGGGATGTCCCACCGAATTTCAACACCAAGTGGGACATCCCACCAAATTTCACCCACATTTGGGACGTCCCACTGTTTTCTTAACCAAAGTGGGACATCCCACAGTTTTTTCATGCCAACTGGGACATCCCACGTTTTTTTTAACCGAAGTGGGACATCCCACCGTTTTTTAAAGCAATCTGGGACATCCCACATTTTTTTTAAACCAAAGTGGGACATCCCACCGTTTTTTAAAGCAATCTGGGACATCCCACATTTTTTAAACCAAAGTGGGACATCCCACTGTTTTTTAAAGCAAACTGGGACATCCCACACATTTTTCACACACAGTGGGACGTCCCACAGGTTTTCACTCAAAGTGGGACATCCCATTCATTTCTTAGACTTGTCTGCTCCAAACAATCAAGGGTTTTAACATTTTACACATTGTACCTAAGCTTTAACTCATATCCTATATACTATCTCTACGATCAGCGTTAAAAAAACACCAGTGTAAACGCTTCGCACGAACCTTCTCCAGACCGATCACCAATCCCATCAAAGAAGCTGCCGATCGCGGAAATTAAAAGCAGCCGTCGATCACGGAAATTAATACATGTCGAAAACTTCTAAGTCGAAAACTTCGAAGTCGAACGGGACCTCAATCCTCACCATCGTTCAACATGACAAGGATGATGAGATACGAGACAGCACATAGATATACAATTGACTCTCAATACAACGAAAGGAAATATTGTATGTATTTAGTTGCCATAAAAGACGCCAGCGGGAATGGCGTGCGGAGCCACCTTCGGCAGCCTAGCTCGCTGCACTGCCTTGCGGAACTCTTGGCGTATATCCTCTCGCAAAACGCGACCTATCCCAGAAAAAATATCAGTATCCTTGAGACGGGGAAAGGACTAGCCACTAACGAAGGCAGTAATGGTCGATTACATCGTATGGATCTGACATACCAGGTGGCACGAAGAAAACGAATTTCCACGTAGACGCAGACGCCCATGGGATCGACAAGCCGTTCTGGAACTCGTAATTCCGCTGTTGCACTGATTTGAGACAAATCAACGAACAGAATGCCACTTGGGAGAATAATAAACTCACGATGTCGATGAAAGTCTAAGTGTCGCTCGTCGTCAGGGATGAATGGATTGGGGATGCTGAAGGTCCAACGCTGGCGCGACACCTCTGCCGCCCGAAGAATATCGCCATTGACCCTGTCCATCACGTCATCGTACATATCCAACGCTCGGTGTTTAGCAGCGAACTTGGCCGCAACCCGTCCCTGGGTGCAAACACAACATCGAACTCAGTCTTGAAGTCGTGGACTACATTTGGTGAGCGAAGTCCTCATTATCAACAGCCAAGCCCTCGTACCAGCATTGAAATATTCGGCCACGGTGTCGTAATTGCGCGCAATCGACGCATATGCTGCAAAAATTAACAACCGGAAAGAAGAAACCAGCAAAGCACTCACCAATTTGCTGCCGCAGTTCAACCAACCTGCGCATATCCACCTCCTTCCGTCGATGCCACTCGGCATTGTCGCTGTCGGGGATGAATCGCCCAAAGTGTTCTTCATAGTCCTCCACTTAACTAGACGTTAGCAAGCCTCAGCCGGGATAAATAGCAGTACACGTACGTAGGAATTTGAATTCTTGTTGGACTAGGTCATCCCCGGGCTTCTCATCTGGATACTGCGAGTCAGGCTATGGAAGCGGACGTTTTGAGCACAACAGTGCACCTTTCAAGACCTGAAGCTGACACAGCTGGTCGTTGAGAATGGCCCGCTCGTCCTCCTCCTCACTCAGACGAGTGGCCTTCTCCTCCTCTGCTGCCACTGAGTTGATCGACGGGAGAATCGTGTCAGGGAGCAGCGGGGACGAGAGGCGGCGAACAATCTTGCGTTGGGTGCCGGAGGCAGGGACAGTGGCAGGTTTGTTGGAACGGATGGCAGGCATAGTGGCGGGGTAGTAAGTGAAGGTTCACTAGGCGTAGTAAATATTATTGCGCACCTTTATATTCGGCCCCCAATCCCATGCCACCCACCGAGGCTCGCCGCTTCGCGCCGTCGCGCGTGCATTGTCCATCTGCATTGTCGCGCGTGCATTGTTCGTTTCCCCGCCGTCTTTGGATTCTGTGGCCGGAATTCGCGGTCACGTGGTGACGTGTCTAGCGCGCTCGCGCCAAGAAAATTAGAATTACATACAGAAGCCATATAAGTTTACTCCCTTCCTAGGAAATTTGCTCAATTTATGTATTATCCCCGTCCAACGAAAGAATAACGCAGAATCTCCTCTTCATCCTCCCCCTGCCGATACGCGTCTGCCGTCGCTAATGTATCCAGCATCTCAAAGTCCGCCTCCTCGCCACCCGTCTCATCCATTACATACGCCTCCTCCTCCTCATCATCATCATCATCATCCGATGTCGGGCCTGCCTGCCGTCTGTAATGTCTGTTCTCACCTCGGCGCGGGAGATGCATGTCGACTTTGCATCTAGCCAGCTGCCCTGCGGTAGGGCCCCACGGTGGCAAGGTCGATGTGTCGATCCCGAGATCGGGCAGCCACTTCTGCCAGGTCGCGCACAGCTTGACTAAATTGTCGCGAAGCAGCTCGAGCTGATATTTCTCTGCCGCCCACTCTAAAAACTAGTCAGTGCACCACATTCATGAGTAAGTTCAGACGTACCTGATTCCTCCAAAGCCAGCTCCACCACATCCCACTGCTCTGCGAACCAAACCTGCAAGCCGCACCTTTCCATGCGAAGGCGGATGTCCTCCTCGTCGCAGCGATCAAGCTGCAGCATCGCCTTGATGCCCGCCCGAACCTTCTCGTCGGCCATCCAATGGGGCGGCTCGGTCGCAGCGTCGTCCTCATCATCAAACCCCACGTCTTGCCAAATCTCATCGTCGACGTCGAGCTTCCACAGCTGGCCCGCCGGAATCGGGGCCGGCGCTGTTGCCTGCCGGGGCGCTTTCCCACCCTTCATCAATTGCACGATTTGAGCGCATATCTTGTTGTATTCCGCACCGAGTTTACTGATGGTTGGTTCGCGCCGTTTGACAGCGGACTCCGTGTGCGAGTAGAGCTTCTGATCTGGATACCGAAATCAATACCGGTGTTGAGTTGTAAAGAATATAATACTGCTCACCGTTGACCAACCTGCGGAAAGATCGCTCCACCTTGTCCATCTCGAACTTCCGACAGCGCAGACGATCTCGCAGCCGACGTTTGAGCGCATAGGCGTTCATCTTGAAACGGATGTATTCGCTCATGGAGAGCTTCTTGAGAGCCTGCGCACCAATTACGCCCAAGGCGGCCTCCTTCTTCCTCAACTTTCCTTCCGCCATTTCTAGCGCCCCCTTCTCCGCCTGATACTTCATCTCCAGCGAGCTCGCCTCTTCTCCCTCATCATGCACCGCCTCCAGATACGCCCGGCGCAGATCTGCCACTAGTCTCTGCCTGGTCTTGATTGCCGCGCGGAGCAGTATGATTGCATTCACGGCGCGTTCTCCGCGATTTTTTGAACGACCTGGGACAGACAGTTTCCGTCAGCAAAAGAGCGATGTGGGGAAATACTGGGACGCACGGGGAAGTGGTTTGGTTTGGGCCGCCACCTGAACCGCCCACTGTTCCCGCAGCAGGGGCAAAGGTTTCCCGGCTTCGCGCAGCGCCGCCTGCGCCTCTGTTCTTTTCCTCGCTGTGTGTAAATGACGCCGGCGTATCCATTCGCCGAGCCGCATTAGGCTGGCCTCGTCAGCGTGCTCGATCTGTGCGTCCAGCGTGTAGAGACGATTGTGGTACTAGAAAAACATTCAGATAATTTTTCATGCCACCCAAAAAAAGATTGAGGGACTTACGCCGCAGATGCGGAGATGCGCAACTAAGTGGCTGATGGAGTGCCAGAAGCGCTCGCAACCCTCGCCATCCGTCAAGCCGAAGCCCACTCGTTTCCGTGGATGAAAGTAGAGCTGGCACGGCCACTCGTGCCCAAACACGTGGAATACAGAGACCGCAAACGCAATGCGGTCGATGTAGCGGCCAAGGAAACCCCATTTCCGGCAACTCCGTTCCATAGAGCACGCCACGTCGTAGAGGAGACCAACGGTGATTTCAGGAGGGAGGTGCTGGAATAGAGTTTCCATCAAAAGCACCACATTGAATTGCTTCTCCCCCGCGGAATGCATGTTGACTAGCCAAAGGACGCGGTCATGCCGGCAGAGGAGGGCCATGACCGCCGTGTCTTGGAAATATTGGGTGCTGGCTTTCTCGCGCTTTTTGTCCGCCGCCTTGAATGACGCCTCGCATCCGTCCAACACCGAGCGCGGTAATGGGAGCGCTAGGTCATCGTAACCGTCTTCTTCTTCGACCTCCTGGACAGTCGCTCTCTGACGTTTCCGCGTCCCCGACCCCTTCCGAACAGCGTCGACATAAGCTTCTGTTCGCGCCGCCACATCCTCCGGCACGAAATGGGTGTTGGGATGAGTCTTCGGGGGATCTCGCCCGGCCTTGTTGCCCTTCTGCGTAAAGCAGGCATCGATGCAGACTAAGAGATCGGCTCTGTGAACAGTCAGTCGATACAACAAACATATGAAACTTAATGTACTCACATCAAAGACAGATCGTGCTTCAGGCCTCCGAAACACAGCGGACACCGGCGCCGCAGATACTCGCTTGGGCGTGTGCGAGGTGGTGGTTCGGGGAAGGGTAGCGGTGGCGCTTCAGGTGTATGCTCCCTGGCGCGTTTTCCACCGTTGTCTCCTGGGGTAGGTGTCGTAGATGAAGACGCACGCCGCCGTCCCTTCTCCTTGCGGTGAGGGTTGCGGCCGCGCGGAGGGAGGGAGGACGAGGGGGAGCCCTCCGGTGTTGCTGGAGTGGCCGCCGAGGCTGCTGGCGCCGCGGCTGGCGGATCAACGAGGGGCTGCGGTTCCTGCGGTGGCTCTTCTGGTAAATAGCGCAAACGCGCCGCCTCGACCAGCTGGCTGACCCCCGCTTGTGCAGGTTTCGCAGATGTGTGTACCACATCAAGCAGCTCCCGAAACGGCGTCGTAGAGAATTCTGCCAGCTATTAGCTTACTTCGTAAGCCGCAAACTGTGCCTCGTACCTGGTGATCCAACTGATAGCCCATGTTCGCCAGCACGCGCTCCAAGGCCAGAGAAAAGGCCGTATTGTTGGGTGCAACCTGGAGGAACAGGTTCATTGTGAACTCCAACACACGCAAGTCCACCGCCAAGGTGGGCTTCAG
This sequence comes from Mycena crocata, assembly GCA_029281795.1. Classification (NCBI taxonomy): domain Eukaryota; kingdom Fungi; phylum Basidiomycota; class Agaricomycetes; order Agaricales; family Mycenaceae; genus Mycena; species Mycena crocata. The sequence goes on along the minus strand of JARJCP010000032.1, from coordinate 546,344 downwards.
TGGGGAGCACGGAAACGCGGCAACCTGCATGAGTTGCTCCGCAGCCGTATGACACGGGCAGACTTTGATCTGAATGTCCTCTATAGCTGTTTCGAAAGGATTAGCTGGCGAACGACGTCAAAGACGTTTACATACATGTAAAATGCACGATGGCAATCTTGAGGTTTGTTCCAATGCAGGTGCAGTTGGCCGCAGGTATTTTGAGGTGATCGCATTCTCTCAGCGATTTGGTGGCATGCAGAGTGCGGGTGAAGACGGGAAGGAGGTTGGGGATGATGTCGTTTTGCCAGCAACGCCACTGGGCTGCACGTTTACGTCTATGCTGGGTGGCATCGGGCGGGGGAGTCGGTCTGTTCAGCTTCCATGATTTCGGAGATTTCGGCGTCGTCGCCACCTGTGTCCAGGGGATCCTGTCGCTGGTTCTTCAACGGAAGGAGCGCGGGCAGACGCCGCTGGAATAGCGTAGTCCTGTCCGCCATGTATATGTCTGCGTGTCTGCTGATGTGAATCGGAATTTTCGTGAGTAGGTGGGTATTCGAGGGGCCGGGTTCGGGCGCATGGAACTGTTGTGCTTGCGCGCGGTGGCGATCGGCCTTGGGGATACGCATAGCCAAGGTGGGGGGAAGTTAGAAAAGGGTTTGATGCCACTCACACGAGCTTTGGTTTCTACTTTGGGCCACATTGCGCCTAATCATATCTTATCAGTTCATCTAATCATATCTAATCGAGCTCAGGTCCAAATTTTCTCTAAGTCCGCGTATCTGTGCCTCAGAAATCCCCGAACGCCATGCCACGCCGGTTGGGTAGTTCCAGGGTCGGACACACCTACTAAAGGTGGCATGGCGCCTTCATGAACCAGAAAACGCGTCCCTAAAACGCGTCGCGACGCGTCGCGGCGCGCTTTATCGGCACAGACAGAAAGACACCCAAAAAAAACAAATAAAACCAAAACTCACCGGTCCCAGTATTCAGCTCACATCACATGCCTGGCACTTTCGCGCGGCGATGTTTAACAGGCGGTATATTACAACTATTGGAAGTACATGGTGTATTATACATTTTGATCTTCGAACTCGGTGACAGGAATTGTTCTATTTCCAACGGCCCGCTCCAAATTTGTGGAACGACACAACGACGACAGATGGAACAGCGTGTACGGCAATTCGACGCCCAGCGCGAACTGAACCTGGACGACATCAGGGCCCTTGCCATGCCAAACGTTTGGCATCGTCTGCGCGTACTGGCCTAGGCCAACATGATCGCCGTCGATGTTCGGTCCGATGATGACCACCCGCTCTTTATACGTGCAGAGCGACCTTCCATGGGGACTCTCCCGTATCGGCTTGAGGCACATCGCCACGAGCGTGGCCCAGTTATCCGTCAGGTACACATGCACCTTCTGACTGCTCAAGCTGCCCTTGGTGATCGCGAATTCCGGAAGGACGTCGCCCACTCTGCCCTCCAGATTGCAGTATCTGGCTGCCGTCTGCAATTTTTTAGCCGTCAGCGTTTTCAGTCCTGTGATACGGACTTCCACGCGTTTGCCAGCCAGGCCCGCAATACACAGCCAGTTGGAGTTGTCCTCCACTGGCGGTTTATGAGTTCTTCACGGAAGTCAGATGATAAATGAGGCACGTACTCGCAAGTTCCGTCGCCCAGGGGACAGACAGAGAGGGATCAGAGGGATCTGGTGGTCCGGTCCAAAGTTCCTCAGATTGTGCTCCCGGCGGCGGCGGGGGTGTCGCAAAGCGTGGCGGGGGCGGGGGTGCTGGAGGATCTCGATAAGTCGTGTACGCCGCCAGGAGTTCCGGCTCAATGGCCGCCGCACGAACGAGTGGGACAAGGGTACTGCAATGGATTACTGAACGCGCTAAACGGACCAATATTGAGACTCACAGGCGATCCACGCAATCCTCAATTTTGACCTGGAATCGCGTATTGGACATGTCGAGGTGGACGGTGAACATAATGCCCGCCCCGTCGAGGTCAGGCACCTCCGACCTGCTATGGACGTTCGCAAGTGCTTCGGCTTGCTGCGTCCTTCGCTCCGCGGTATCATGATAATCAATCACGACCGCCTGCTGCCCCTGACAGCCACCGCGCACGATGAGGATTTCGCGGTTTCTCCATGGCGTACCGGTATACATCATCCCGTTGACGCGGTCGCGGTGCTGCTGATGGCGGAGCTCGTCTTTGTCGAACGCGGCTTCAACGAGCTTGTCCAAATCGGCGGGTGTCATCCCCTGCGCCAGTAAAGCTGCCGCTCCTCCGATCTACACGTAGCGCGCTTCTGAGCGCGCCTCATCCCTTTCTTGCCGTCTTTGTCAGTGTCCGCGTCCTGGGGAAGTTTCATCAGAGCTTGTGCATCGGCGTCTGTGTTAATATTGCTCGACGACGCCACATAGCGGGTTTCACCCCGGAGCTTCAGACGCACATCCTTGCTTCTCACGCGAACCTAAAACAAAAATGTGGACCTGTAAACGGTTGATAGAGAGCACCGACTTACCAATTGTTCATTGTTGAGCCTGAATGTGTCCAACTGTTCCACTGCTTTCGATTGCCTCTGTGGTTTCTAAAGCAAAAAAAAGAAAACAATGAGTTGGGTCTAAAAGAAATTGAAAATACAAACTCACATTGACCAGGACGTCTAATACGCTCCCTCCCCAGAATACCCCTACCACCAAGGCAGGAACAGGCTCCCGAAGCCCGTCGACCTCGACCACCAACTCACCCCGAAGTATCTCCACCTCATCACTCAGGCGAAAGATTCGATGGAGATGATCGTAGGGGACCTCGATGACATTGTAGTCTTCGTTCGCCGAATACCGGACGAAAACGCGCCTGCTCAGTAAAACCACCCGACCAACTATACCCCTGTATTTCTGGCCTGCAATAACTTTGACGCGGTCCCCGATCTGCAAATCGGGTGATGGATCGAGGGGGTGGCGGACCAATTGGTGGTAGTTAAGAACCCGTCCCTTGCGCTTGATCATTTGTGCAGGGGACAGACTCTGAGGTGTGTCGTCAATGCTGAACACCATCCGCCAACTGACTAGGATGAGGCGGCCGCGCTCCTTTACGTCGTGCATCATGAGGATTGTGCCGGTCCATCGGGGAAGATCATCTTTTTTACCGACCACTAGGTCCCCCTCTGCCAACGCGGTGTCGGTACCCTCAAATTCATACGGAACGTCCAGGAAGGCTGGATGGCGTCGAATGCGGTGGAACGGGAGGAGCTGGTCGATGGTTGGGCAAAGTTTTTTTGGCGGCGGGCGAGCACTTGCGACTGTTTGTTGCATGGGGGCGTAGGGGCTCCAGGGTTTGTGCGTCTCCTCATCTTCATCGTCCTGGTCTGACACAAATTCGTGTGATTTGAATTTTTTCGACCGTTTCTTGTTCTTCTTTTTCTCCTTCTGGTTTGGGGAAGGAGCAAAAAGGAGAACATCGGGGGTCACCACCCAGGCCAAACCCCTCCTATGCGCGATCCAGTCACTCTGTTCCACGGTGGTTGTGAATTCGGGAGGGCGAGGAAGTTGGACTGCGGGGTCGGTGGTGTCGGACGGCGCATGAGCGTCTTGTCTGTGTCGGCGATTTCCTGGTAGATTGCGGGTTTGTGATATGGATATGGCCGACGCCGTCTCCATATGATGTACTTGCGCTTTCTTTCGACCCGCTCCCTTTCCTCTCTTTCCTCTTTCTGCGCCTCAGTCTCATCGGTATGTTGTTCCAGCGGCAGACTGGACCCCTCCTCGGCGTGTGCAGCCGCTGCATAACCACCTCCGAGTCGTTCGTACCGCGCCGCCATTGTTTCTGGGTCAGGATCGTCCGAGTCGTCCGACTCGTCCTGGGCGGTGGGTACGGGTGGGACCAAATTGATGAAAGGGGGGGGAGCGACGTCGTCTTGCTCAGCGTCGTCGATAAAACCTAAGTAACGATAAAATACATGACCTGGTGCAATGAAAAAAAAAACATACCGAGATCCTCTGAATCCTCAGAGTCCTCAGCCTCAGAGCCGCCGTCCGAATCTGAATCCTCTGCCGCCACATCCAAGAAGCAGGCGGGGTGTGTAAGGTTGCCGCGGAACAGGGCAAGATCCTCGTCGTCCTCTTCCTCTTGCTCGTCTTCCTTGTCTTCTGTTCCTTGCTCCCCAGAATCCGACTCGGCGCGCTTGCGCATGGCCTGTTCTACTGCGACGGGGATAGGTTCTTCTGAGGAGGAGGTGGTAGATGGTGCTGCAGGCTGTAGCAACGGTTATGAGTGCATGTACGGAGCTATGAGAGTGAAATAAGTCTTACAGCTTTGAATTTCTCCCCGGGACCTATTGAGGAGCCACCCAGGGCGTCCACTCGCGAGGTTCTCGGGCGATAAATGGCGTGGTGTCGCGCGAGCCAGGGAGGAAGAGCGGGGAGGTCGATGATGGACCAGCAGCGGCGGAGTAAGGCGGGACAGCGGGCTGGAGACAAGATTAGTACATGGAAAAAAATCAAATGCCAAGCACACGTACCACGGCGCGCTTGCGAGCTGCAGGCAGGAGGAATTGGGTCCCCGCCAGGGGACTTGTAGCACGCGATGGGTACGTGTTTCCGTCGTCTGGAATGCGGGCGGGCGTAGCATGGCCGAAATCGCTCCAGAGCGGGGCACTGGTGGGATTGGGCATGGGGCTGGTCGGGCGCGACCCGTACATGCTGGCGTTATCGTCTTGAGGGATGTGGGAGGGCGTGGCGGCGCCGAGAAACTGGTGCGGCATTCGGTAAGGAGCGTCGGCGCGCAGGCGCGCTTCGTGGCCGACTTGGAGGCCTACCATATCGAAGTCTTGGGCATCCATGGCCTGGATGAGGCCCTCTGCGGAGTCTGGGTCCGCCCGCTGGTCATCGTCGGACACTGGCGCATCAAAATTAGCTGCAGCGCCAATAATCGCGTCGGCGCGCATCACTCACTCTCGGCATCGGCCTCTTGAGCACGGTCATCGATGTACTGACAGACAGCGGGCGGGCATGGCGTGGTGCGGGGTCTGTAACGGCGTCAGCACTGCGTGCGACGAGCACTTCGGCATGAATCGTAGGTATTATTATTATTATTTGGGCAGCACTACGGCGCGCTTCTGGCGCTTTGTACGGCGCGTTCACACTCGAGGAGCTCACGGCATTTATTTTGTTACTATCTACGTGCTACCTACGGTACAGGAGGCGGGCGGGAGGCGGGGCGGTACTCACCGGGTATGGGCTTGATGGACTTGGGAAGCAAAAGCGAAAAGGTGGCTGTGCTCTAGGATTCGTCAGCTTGTGGGCCAACTGATGGCAAAAACTCGGCATGATGCCATGCCGAGTTTCTCCCTGCATGATCGGCCGATGATCGGACTTTGAATCCTTTGGCACTTGCTCTTGACCACCATGTCCCATGGTGCTCTTGAGGGCGAGTGCCCCGGTGGCGTCGAGGGCGCGTCGTCGGTGAAGGGAAGGGCGGGGCCGACTAGATTAGAGTAAATATACACGAAATACACGAGTTCGACGCGGGCAGAACGGCAGGCGGCGGTACCAAAGCAAACACATCAAATGGTGCATCAAGACCAAAATAAGCAAAGCAAGCTAGGCTAGGGGTGAGTGCGGCAAGTCCAAAGCGCTGTTGCAGGGCTCACATGGCTCGCAGAAACGACGCAGCTGAGGCGATTGCAGCCATGCTGGCGGGCAGCGGGAGGAATACCAGGTACGTCGCAGTGACTTTGAAATATTTTGAAGTTAAGCGAAATGTGCCGCAGGACTTGTGACTTGCGCGTGCATACAGACCGAGGAGGCGGGATAGGGCGGATGCTTGGCGGGAATGTGGGCGGTCAGGAACTCGCAAGACGTCTCCCAGGTAGGTGGCACCAGCACTTTGCCAAAATATTACAAGTTAATTGCAGTGCAGGGTCTTGGCGCGGTAGAATCTTGCGCCCTGCCGGGGGTATGTGCGGGCGGATAGGGCGCGTGCGCCTGGCGGGATCTCTGCATAGAAGGTAGGTGGCAGCGAGGTTGCTGCAACAGAAATGAAGCTAAGTGCGGCGTAGGATCTTTTGAGGAACGCTATGCGGGCGGCGCACGCGGCGGGGGGGTATGTGAACGAGTGCTGGACGGAGGGGGAGTATTGGCATGCCGCAGAAACGCCGTACCAGGTGGGCCAGCTTTATACGACGCGCCAAACGCGTCTCACATTGTTCACTCGATTCGCCAAGTGCGGAAGACCTTGTGGCTCCCAAGCGAGGTGGCCCACACACCCAGAAATTTGGAACAATGTGCGTACGCTTTGTTCGAGGCGGTGGCATATTATTTATACTATACACAGGCGCCTTTCGTCTCTTATTTCCCCACTACACGCCCATCTGCTCCCGCCCTCGAAAATATTCAACTCCCGCCCTTCCCAAATCCACCATGACACGTGTAACCCGTTCGCATGGACCAGCCCCAACCCCACCGCAAGAAGTTGTCAAATCACGCAGTGGCAAAAGAAAAAAGAAGACACCAGCAGCGCCGAATCCCGAGGCGCAGGAGGCCACGGCCGCTGGGGTGCGTCGAGTGTAAATTGGAGATGGTGCTGATACTAACACCCACCTTAGCAGACAGCCGCCTCTCAAGAAATTGTGGATTCACAGCCAGTGCCCACCGCTGCGGTACGTCAAGATCCCGATTTTTTTTTTTTGCACTTTAATTTGACTTACACGCGCGATTTAGGAGGAAATCCCGCCACCCCCGCCGCCGGTCTCCAAGGCAGCATTGACTTTTCTAGGGGTGTACGTGCCGCGGCCTCTCAAAAAGAACCCTGGCGCTGCTGCTGAACACGCCGATCCCGCAGCCATCTTTGACCTCAGCGGTCGCTGCCGTGGTCCAGGCAGAGCAGAACGCGAGGAAGAAGCAGCAGAACACGAGGAAGAAGCAAGCCACAAATTCGACGACTGCTCAAGCGTCGCATATGATGAGTGCGAGGAGTGCGAGGAAGAGGAAGATCATGCAGGGCATGATTACACTCTCCCTACCCCGAGTCCCGAGCAACGCGGTCGGGCGCTGGGTTCATCTCCCAGTGGCCCCAGCAGGCGTACCGTCTCCCACTCACCCAGCCGCTCGGCGACCCGTACCCCTCCTAGCCGCCCCCGCAACCTCTCTCATTCCTTCAGTCCCTCGCCGTCCCGCACCCCTCGGCCCCGCGCTCCCTCCGTGGACTCTCTCCTGCTCAGTCCGCGCGTTCACCAACGTGCCAGTTCGCCGCTGCCAGCCTCGTCGGTCCTGGATTCGGGAGACAGCGGGGGCGAGGACGACTATGGCGAGCAGGTGGCACAAAAGGAGCGGGTGGATGCGAAACTCGCGGCACGCGGATATACAATCCCGCATCCCGAGGAAGAAGATGAGGCGGAGGACATGACAGAGCTTATGCAGGAGATCGATACAATCCCGCATCCCGAGGAAGAAGATGAGGCGGAGGACATGACAGAGCTTATTTTTTCAGATGTACCATGCTGAGAAGTACCCCAAGGAGAAGGAGCCACAACCCAGTAAGTCCATTTGGCGCTACTTGCTACATTGGAAACTCATGTATGGCAGTCACGGCGGCCGAGTACAATTGCTTAAGTCGGGAGCGATACCTGCGAGCGCTTGCGGAACTCCCTGAAGACGAACACACCGACGTCACCGCGATTTGGGCCCACCTACAGTGGCTTCGGAAATGGCACGATGAGACGATGAGCAGCGTCACCGATAATTGGCGGGTGACGGGCAAGTTCAGACGCAAAGTCCGCAAGGGTATTGCGCCCATTTTACAGATTGTGAGTCTTATCAATTTTTCTTGGTACGGTGGCAACTGCTTAACATGTGCACCAGTGTCGCCAAATGCATCGTCAATTCGGGGTGCACATCTGGGGATATGTCATCGACACCGGCTCTGACGCCTCGATGGTATTCGGTGCCAGCGAGGAATTCAAGAACGTGCAGAGAAGCCAAAAGTTGGACCTCAATAGGACGATCAAGGACATGGAGCACATATTTGGGTGGGTGGTATTTCTCATTGCATTGGAACCGGGCGGCAACTGAATATTGGATTCAGAATGGAAGACCAGAATACGCGTGGGGTCAAAGTGTTCGCCACACAGCTCTTACCGAGCGAGCTAGCGCAAAAAGACACCGACGCTGCCCGTGATAACGCACGCAAGGTCTTTGGCAAAATTCTGGGAAAACAGATGGGTGAGTAACGAATACACAGGCCTGTTTTTTCGCAATTTTGACGAAGTACCAGTAACAATCCAGCTCGCGAATGGCACGATCACCGCCGACAAGGCAAAAACCGCCAAAATGCAGTGGGGCGACAAGCTTTTGGACACCGCATGGAAAAACCAGTTCCGCGTCATTAACTATCCCACCTCGCTCGCAAACGACGGCCACTTGATCGGTGGTCGCAGCTTCGACGTCAAGAAACTCGTAATGGCCGATTTCGAGCACTTCTTGCCATCGATGGTTAGGGCAAGCAAAGGGGAGGAGGGGGGAGGATGAGGATATGATGGCAATAGTGCCTTGGGACGATGGTGCGTTACAGAATTTAATTGACTTTGGTTTGCGTTACTGACTACATGGATCAGAGGAGAAGGACTTGGCGCTTGAAGATCAGCAGAACATCCCCCTCGTTGTGAGCGAACGCGACGAGACGCCGCTGCGAACAGTGGCAGAAAGCCGGGCTTATAGCGTGGCTATGGTGAAGGAGGATGAGCGCACGGCAAAAGAACAACGCAAGAAGTCAAAACAAACGCAACGGCGCCCACCATCCGAGTCGCCACCAAGGAGACCCTCACCGATCCCCCAGCAGCGTGAAGACTTCCATCGGCACGAACAGCGCAGCCGACTTCCCTCGCGCACGACGGACGAGCAAGACTTGAGTCCCCGCGGCCTAGTTCCTCCCTCGCGCCCTGACGACAGAGAAGACTTCTATCGTAGGGAGCACTACCGCCGAGGTGCCTCGCGCCCCACCAACTTGGAAGCAGTTGAGCACGCGCCTGCCTCGCGCCATGCCTACGACGAAGTGCCCCGCATGCCACCTCCCTCGCGCCACGCGTACAACGAATCGTGCCACGCCTACGACAAACCGACCCGCATGCCACCTCCCTCGCGCCACGTGTACGACGAATCGCGCCATGCGTACGACGAAGTGCCCCGCATGCCACCTGCCCCTCCCTCACGCCACGCGTACGACAATCCGCGGCACCCCTACGACGACCCACGGCACCCCTACGATGAACCGCGTCAGATGCCACCTCCATCGCGGCGCACCTACGACAAAGCTCACCAAGGGCGCACTGGGCACCACCTCCCACTTGCCTTGGGGCACACCAACGAATATCAGCAGTCGGGGCTGCCAGCGTACTACCGGGAGACGAAGTCGGTCCCAAGCACCTCAAAGGAGTACGGTGGACTGGGTCATCGGCGTGGGCCATCTGGACTGCGCCTCCCCCCTCCTGCGGAACGAGTCGATTCGTCGCACGCGACAGCGCCGAACGAGCTGCATCCCTGGCCCGGCAGCCACCACCGCCTCCGGTTACCGCTCGCCGCAAGGAACGCGAGTTCGAGGCGGACGAACAGCCGAAGAAGCGGGCGAGAAGGGAGGAGAAGCAGGCGGCATCCGCGTCATCTCAGCGGCGTAGTCGATTTGACATGAAGAATAGCGACGGACAATACGTGGGCAAAATCTTCTATATCCAACGTTTTATCAAAACAGAAGAGGTGATTGCCGAGCTCAAACACCTGCTAGTGGAAGAGGATGGTGTGTGGAAGCGATGCCCCATGGGGTGGAAACCTCAGATGGTGTCGGCTCAGGATTTAGAGATTTATGACAGGGAAGTGAGCCGATACTATGTGACCTAGGACTATATACTATGTGCTATGCTCGTCTTATGTACCTTTGCTCTTATGTACCTTACCTATATGCTTCTTTTTTCCATACTGTCTGGGACTCGTAAAAAAATGCCATGAATTTGACTTAACGGCGAAACGTGCGTGAACAACCAAATAGGGACAAACAACCCATATCGTCCCAATAAGGAGATTTTGGAACAGATCAGCGAAAATTCAGAGATGAGGATTTAAAAGTGAGCGCCAACGGTGTAAGCATATACGGACTTCAATATGCTTTGTTGGGCATCCCAAGGTGGATAGAAGTTTAAAGGGATCCCACAGATTTGATAGGAAAAGTGGGACGTCCCAGGGTGGATATGAGTCTATGTGGGACGTCCCACAGATTTGGTAGGAAAATTGGGACGTCCCAGAGGACATATATATATATGTGGGATGTCCCAGGGATTTGATAGCAAAAGTGGGACGTCCCAGGGTGGAGATAAACTTATATGGGATGTCCCACGGATTTGATAGGAAATATGGGACATCCCAGGGTGGAGATAAACTTATATGGGACGTCCCACAGATTTGATAGGAAATATGGGACATCCCAGAAAGGATATATAATAAGTGGGACATCCCACGGAAGTTGGTGAAAGATGGGACGTCCCAGTCTAGAAGTCTAGGCTATGTCCATCACATAAATGGCATGGCGGTGGATTCGGGAGTGAATGGAGCTGAGCATGGTATGGCGGTGGATTTGCGAGTGAATAGTTGGTGTATTCGGGAGTGAATGGAGCTGAGCATGGTATGGCGGTGGATTGACGAGTGAATAGTTGGTGTATTCGGGAGTGAATGGAGCTGTGCATGGTATGGCGGTGGATTTGCAAGTGAATAGTTGGTGTATTCGGGAGTGAATGGAGCTGAGCATGGTATGGCAGTGGATTCGCGGGTGAATAGTTGGTGTATTCGGGAGTGAATGGAGCTGTGCATGGTATGGCGGCAGATTCGCGGGTGAATAGTTGGTGTATTCGGGAGTGAATGGAGCTGTGCATGGTATGGCGGCAGATTCGGGAGTGAATAGAGGTATGCATTGGCAAAAAAAATGGTTACAACCCCAGCCTGCAAGGTGGCCAGCCGCCCCCGAAAACCCATTTTTGTGCCGAATATTGCAAAAAATTGCTGCCCTCGGCGTGGCTCATACCGACAAGAAAAGCCCTGCTCGCAGGGGTTTTGGACCATCAGCACCCTGGCCAAGTGCTGGCCAGCCGCCCTGGAAAAACCTATTTTTAGGGCAGCGTGACGTGACGCATGTGGGATATCCCACAAAATTTTCTCCGCCTACGGCGGGCTGGGACATCCCATATTCTGGGTCCCACTGCTCCAGTGGGACGTCCCACACCAACGTCCCTATATATGGTGGGACGTCCCATCCCCCCTGGGAACACCACCCAAAAAAACATACCCTTTGGGCTAGATCCTTCGGATGTAAAATTTACCCCTAAGGGTGTCAACATGGGTAGCCTGAAGTGATATGGACCCAGATATGTTGTAGCTCCAAACTTTAAGCTCTAATAATGCACAGTTTTGGTAGCTTTTATTCAATTTTGTTTTATTCATGCTCGGATGAGCCAGTTGCAGCTACTTGAAACCACTGTCAAGCTCTTAATTGCCAAACTGGCTCTGACTGGATTGCAACCCAGGGCCTGGCTTGAAACTAGTGTTTTGCGGGTCGGGTTGGGCTTGGGTCGAGAAAAATCCCAAGCCTGACCCCACTACCCAGGTCGGGTCGGGCTTGGGCTCAGGCCCGGGCTTTAGGTGATTCATTTTGATTTATTTTTCTGGTGGAACTGGTGAGTTGAAGAAAGCTGAAATATGCCCTTTTACTTCTGGGTCATGTTATCTCCTGTCCTCGATGCTCAATGTGAGTCTCTCGATGTGTTTGGAAGAATCAAATCGACCAGTGACCAACAGGACACAGTGTTTTATCCAGACAACTTTCACCAGTGGGATTCAACAATGCCTGAAGCAGTTCACAATTTGACCTCACAATTTTCATCTGGATGAGAAGCTTCAAAGTTGTGATTACATTGATGTTTACTCACCCAACCTCGATAGATTCGACAATATGCAGAAGCACGGGCTCAGGTCCGGGTTGTGGGCCTGGATAGTTGCATTACAATAGAGGGTCAGATACAAAGCTGAATATTCTAGAAGGTTCAAGGCTTTGGAAATACCACCTGTGTGTTTTCTGTGGCAAAGATTACTGGCATCGAGACTCGTACGAGGTCGCCCATCCCGTATATTGGCCCGATATCCAGAAGAACCTCGTGTTGATCTCCTCATAGAGCTTTGGCGTCATGTTCGCTTTCGCTGTAAGCGAGACTTTGAAGCTGTAGTGTCCTGTCGTGATTTGATGAACATGCGTGTCAACTGGGACGATCTCTTTTTGTGTGTGAGTTTAAATCATTGTTCAATATACACAATTGTAACCACCGACCTTGCTCGTGAGCAACACGCAATTGGCAACCTTGCGTCCCATGCTGGTGAATCTGAGCAGATGTTCCCGGGCGGTGATGCTTCTTACCGCCAGAAAATGTGCCGGCCATTTGTGCGTGTCAAGAATCATCTGTGTCATGCCTTGACTGAAGTTGGTGCAAAAGCCAAAGCCGGGGCGCAGAGTGTTCTAACATCAGATGGGCTAGCCCGGACAGCGGCGGGAATGGGTGGTCTTGAGTTTCAACCTGTGGATCAGGGTCCAGCAAAGAAAGCAGTGGTTCGAAAAAGTGTTTGCAAAGACTCTGAAGCATGTTTGTATGCATCCCATTGTGTTGTTATGAAGGAATGAACCTACGGCTGTGCCAGTCCGGGTTGGGACAACAGCGGGATAAAAGAGGGTGGTGGGGTCCAGTTTGACACCAACGATGTGATCATGGGAGACAGAGATGGTATTTGGTTGCCAACGGTCCAGCGAAAAGATTGGCACCCTGGGCACTGAGTACAACGGAGAAAGAGGTGAGGTGCACCTCATTTGAGAAAGGAGAAAGTAACTTGTGTCACAGTGGTGACGTGTTATGCCGTGATCCGACCAGAAACCCTTGGTCGACCCCACCCCAGACATAGCATGTGACCTGTCAAGCACGGACAAACAAACACGCTGCACAGTCTTTGACCCAACTTTGACCCTCCCTGTGCATGTTTCTTGCCTGTCACATGCATGAAAATTGCCTGTGATCATCTATATATAGTCCGCAGCCTATGATCGAATTACTCGATCATAGCGGCCTTTTGGCTCAGTTGGTTATGATGCTAGCTGCGGGCACGTGATCTTAACAGTATGATCGAGTACAACCGGTCGCGGGTTCAATCCCTACTGATGGCAGTTTCGGGCCTGGGAGAACCTGATTTAATTTGTCATCATTTGAACCCGGGAACGTCCGGCAGGTCAAACATGTGACCTGGGGGTCTACTATGTATCATGTGGTCTTCCGGGCTTTTCTGGTTCCATTCCGGAACATCTTGGATCCATTTCGGATCATTCCGCACTTCGAGGGCTCAGTGTCTTAAAGGGGAGATACTGTCACATGCATGAAAATTGCCTGGGATCATCTATATATAGTCCGCAGCCTATGATCGAATTACTCGATCATAGCGGCCTTTTGGCTCAGTTGGTTATGATGCTAGCTGTGGGCACGTGATCTTAACAGTCATGTATTATACATGTATATAAGTAGGAGGAATAAACATTGCTTAAACGGTACCTCAAGTGTTATGATCTGATGGAACTGGTCGGATTCGATAGAACATCGCATTAGCGGTTGTCTGCTCCCACGTCGCTGGTGCAGGAGACCGTGTAGAGTTCTTGCGTCGCTTGCGACTCAGACAGTTCTCTGCAAGCCTGAAAAAGCCAGCACCTTCACGCTCGAGCATGTTCAGGAATTGAGAATCCTGGAAGTTGTGCTGGTATTCAAGACCATCACAGAATGCCCATCATTTTGAGGTAAGATGTGAGGTGTTCATCAAGGGTCTCCCACCCGGCATTGAGCTCTGCTCTGCTCCTGGCATCCACAAGGCCCTCATTGTTGTCAGATCCGAATCCGACATCTTCTTCCTCTGCATCAGATTCTGCTGCTTGTGCACTATCGTGAGCTGCAGAACTGGTCGAAGCGACGGGTACTGGTGTCGCAATAGTAGGCCCAGTGGGAGGTAACAATGGAATCAGAGCGGGATGTGACCAGAACGGTGTAGTCCGGTTACGTTGCACCTCGAGGAAAAACGGGGCCCACCGGCCGGACAGCGTGAACAAGATGTTTACAGATGAGAAAACAACTCTTGAAGAAATGAGGACAGGTGCAGACCCATCTATATGGATCGGGGCGGTATTTTGGGTTCAATGGGAGTGTAATGGGAGTGTTCCAGAATTTTTTACACTGGACTTTAAAGTCTTTGCGCCACGAAGGGAGGTCACGGAAGCGGCCAATCTGGTTCAGCATGATATCCAGCCGTCTGTAATACCTCGGAGCCAGCTTGGTAACCAGAATCCGGCATAGAAGGTCAATCCGAGGTTTGTGAAAGTGGTGCAAGAAGTCTTTCTTGATATGCCTCCAGCTGCACAGACAATTCAAGTGAGGGAATAATTCTTTTATATCAGAAAAAATGTGTACTGGCTCTCTACCATCATTGTCATCTTAAGTTGCGGAATCTCAGGGTGTTCCGTGCGCGACCCCGCCGATACCAATTCTCCCAGAAATAGGCCCATACTTCTCGCAGATCATTCTCAAAGCAAAAAAATTGTACATCTGTCTGACGGCCCATTCCCTGATGCCCGCAGGGCTAGGATGGGCATACCCTGGAATCAAGGGGTGCACGGTAAGGTGGTGCTCCATTAGATCAATAATTGGCTGGCGTAATTTGGGTCAGCAGAAGGTATGTCACCCATTTGTTTCTTCCTCTGCATCATCAACATCCATGTCCTGCACTGATGGGTTGTCGATGGTGCTGGAGATGTTTGTAACATCAGCGAGTGCCGTTGCGCGCGGCTGGGTCGCGGGGAGTTTGATTCGAAGGGCATCGGGCCACACAGCTGAAGAGGTGATGTGCTGAGATGCTGCTACAATTGTTTCGAAAAATCTGCCCTCGTGTTCGGTTGCATCTGCACGACCGTGAGGCTTGAAGGCGATGTTGATGAACAAGAATTCGCCATGTGCGCGATGCACATTGTAAGGAGTGGTGGACAGCTTGCTCTGCTGAAGCCGGGTGCATACGGCCTTTATGAGAGTGCTCCATTTTTTTCTTTTTGAATCAAGTTTATTTGGCCTCTACTACATATAGTACGGTAGCCATTCTTCTACACAACGGGATATCGAAACTGAATATGCTGCTTGATACTACTGCGGAAATTGCTCGTTAGAAACACTTTGAATCGTACTTGAGCAGATGCGCTGAAGTGCAAATAAAGGGACTGGAGGGTATGTAGTTTAGGTGGTGTATATGTTGTACAATAAAATAAAGGAAAGAAGGGAGTGGGGCAATGCGAGTGGTGAACAAGATGGAGCAGCACAATGGTTACAGTGCTGGTGTTTCCCCCCGGGACCGTTTGCTGTAATATGAGGCACAGCACGTTGTCGCATAGAAACAGCCCCCTTCTGCCACAAGTCGCTGGGCATCAGCCTCAGAGGAAAGTGAGAGACGAACAGCAACAGTGCTTTTTGTTTTGAGGTCCTCCTGGCAGCAGAGCACCGATATAGCCTTGGTGGTACCAGTGCAGTCCTCAAGCCATATCCGTGCTCCCTCGGTATCAAGAAAATCGGGGGCACTGGCAGTCGACGCAGGGATACCGTGGAGAACAACTGTATGCCAGCGAGCATCGGTTTCGAAAATCGGACGTGGGTACTATAACAGCCCAGATTTCGGCTCTCCGGTGGACAAGGAAACATGCAGTGTGAACCTCTTGTGATCCTTGCAGAATAAGGTTTCCACGCTGGCTCCAGCGAACCCCTCCGAGAAGTGTGGGATCTGCCAGAGCATCAGCAATAGCCAGGTAAAGTTCATATGAAGGTGGCCTAGCCGGCACATGTGTTGTGTTCAGGTCGAACCATATGGTTACGCTCTGCAGTGCGGTACGGGAAGCGGAAGGAGCTGGCAATGATCGGAACCATTGCTTGGTCGGGTGAGGATCAGAGGTGGTCGGCGATGGGGAATGCGCGATGGCAGCATACATGGCAGGAGTTGGGGCATGGTGGGGGCTGTCGGTGGTGGCAGGGTGTGCAGCAGCCTTGGGGTTGGTGGAGGGGGCAAGTGTGTAATAGTTAAGAGCCTGGATGATCTGGTCACGCGAGACGTCTATCTCAGCGGTGTCTCCTGTGTCGTCGCAGCATTGATCAGCGTGACGGTGGCGGGTACGGAGTCTAAAAGGGACTCCAAGTGTTGGTGGTGCGAGGTGAGCTGGTCTGGAGTCCTGGTGAAGGTGAAAGAGGGGACTGGGGTTGTGGTGAGGATCGGGAAGTCGTCTGGCATAGTTTTATGGTGGTGGTAATGGTGTGACATCCTCCGGAGTGCTCCATTCAAGCCCCTCTCGAATCCTATTTATGGCCCCAGCTGGGAGGGAAACATCATAGTAATGGATGTGGGAACCGCAGTGTCATAAAGAGACAATGATCTTCTTCTCTCCCGCAACGTCCCCAGTCAAGCATTTAACCCACAGCTTGCTTTGACAGTCGAAGCGGTGCATACCGAGCATGTCCTGCGACTTGGCACCCTCGTGTTTGCTAGGACAAGCTTTCGCTTTGCTGTGTCGGTCCTGACAGCAACGCAAGCTGACCAGTATGCTGTTTTCGATGTTCCTTCACCCTACAGCAATGAATTACGCAACATGTGTTTCATGCATATAATTGAGGTACGTACTTGAACCTATAACCCGACACCTTCCAGACTTCATAGATCGCATTTTTGACGCGATCCTTGTCAGAAATGAGGGGATCAAATGGAATTCGGTATGTACCACTGAATTCCACATCTTTCTTCGTCCTGAACGTCTCTCGCAGGGCAGAGAACAAAGCCTGCTGGTTATGATATTTCACAGTGTGACGCCCATGCTATACATTTACACGGCCTGGTGTACTATTCTTACTGATGGGGTCGGAGGGGTGGTCCCTGTAGGTAGCTCTCGTTCACGCCAGAGTAGTTGCGTGAGTAAGAAGTTAGATTAGGTAATCTACCAGTCAGGTGAGCAACCACACGGCGGTTGGCCAACAAGTACAAGCAGAGTACGCGTAACTGCTCCCTAAGCCACTAGGTCTCCAGGGCCCCCATCAAGGATGACATGGTCCCTGCTCATAGGGTTACAGCGAGGACGGAATGCACCTAGCGCGCTTCCGTCCCCTAACTCTCTCTCTTCTATCTATCACTCACCTAGGAATCTCCATGATTCCTAGGTTCTATGTTTCTTCTGCTCCGGCCGAAGCCCCGAAACCGATACACATCACACACAGGAGTCTGCAAGGTTATATATGGTCAAGTTTTTAAGACACATATGCAATTTTGACACATACTGGGTGGCCATTTGCCTCATCATTTGACGAGTTTTTGTCCTCGCGAGTCGCCCCAGTAGGGGAACCAGTGTGTGCACGCTTATTGGCTTCAGGACCTTCTGCCTCCTTTGCTCTTTTCCAGGCGTTTCTGAGCCTGTCTTTCGCGACAGCTAAAGCAGCTTAGGGTGGCTGCGGTGGCGGGAGCTCATTTTTGCACTTGGATTGGGAGCAGACACGAGGTTTGGGTGGGGGATTCGGCGGGAAGTCCATGATGTGTGCGGGGCGGCGACAGGAGGCGAGACAAAAGATGATTTGTGTATGTTTTTCCAATAACACGTGAAATTCGCAAAATAAAAAGGCTACATAAAGTACAAAAAGGAGGATTGAACAAGGTACCTTACGAATGGCACGGAAGTCTCAGCAAGGGGCATTAACCCCAACATATCATGACATCGCTAACCATTGATTATATAGACTCCTCCCACTTCAGAAATTATACACGTTATTTACAGGGAAATTGCTGCGTGAATTCATTCCATGCAAGGGAAGACATAGTCTCGGACCAAACTCTCATGACATCCCAAAATGGGAACCCTGTCATGAGAGTCTGGGCTTATCCCAGGACAATAGCCGTACCATTGAGCTATTTTTGATCAAATATTCCCACGGTGTGCGTAGGCAAATTCTGGTATTTGCTTCGGAGCCTGGGACCCTGAAATCAATAATTGGACACATTCAAAGTGTTTCCTAAGTATCAATCACCCCATCCAAATTTGTTGCTGCTTCCACTGCAACATTATTTTCGACCGATGTGTGCTGTGGCAGTGCACCCGGTAACTCAAAAGTAGTACAAATTGATGTTCAGTTGCATCTATGGCCCTTTCCACAATTTTCAACACACAGGATGTATTTGATTGAACCTTCAACCTCAGTGAAAACCCCAGCTAGGCAGAATGACCTACACTGAGCCACACTGAGCACCCTCATTCTTCCTCATTTTTCTGCCAATAGCTCATTTTGCCTCCGGAATAAATGAGTCATAATGAGGTACATTGAGTCACAACAGTGCCAATTGAGGTACAATGAGGTTCGCTGAGGACCGTGCTCTACTATTCTCCTTGGTGCTTCCCTGCTCTTCACCGCAATACTGGTACCGGGTACCCTCTGCTGCCGCGTTCCCTGGGCTCCTGGCCATTCCCGACCGCCCGACTCATGCAGAACAATCCGGCTTGAAACTATTGCAATAACAAGCGAAATCTATTATACAAAAGACAATGCTTAGTCATAAGTGTCAAAAGACAAAGACAAAGACAAACGTCAAAAGACATCCCTCGCGCGACTCTGTCCTCTGAGCCCATGAACAGGCCCACGGCTCGCTCAGGATCAACTCACAGACATTTGGATACCCGCTCAGATCACCGCTGAATCAACATCGCTCGCTCACACAAGCACTCACAGAGTCGAAGATAAGAGACAAACGTCAAAGACATCCTTCGCGCGATACCGTCCTCTGAGCCTGTAAACATGCCCAGCTGATGGTGGCAGATCCCTCCCCGCATGCCTCGCCGTTGTGCCACTTCCGGGAATGACTTTCGGGTATATCAATTACTCTGAGCAACGACAAAGTCCTGTTTGTATTGTAATACTAGCATAACTGGCATAAATGATGGACAATCCATCCCTTCTTTTTGTTCGCAGGCAAATTTAACCAATGGGCATTGAAGACCTCTTTGGTAAACTTCTTGTTGTTTTTGTAGTATTCCTTCATGCCGATTTGATTAGACGGTGGTCCATGAAGGGATAATGTTGTACCGTGGTGTGGTGCTACTTCCAGGACGGATGTACTTGGGCTTGTCAATATTTGCAGTGCCTGAAGACGAGGCCACAGCGTTCACTTGCTTTGTCTTCTTTACTTCTGCCAGAATGGTCAGCAAGAAATATGTTGAGCAAAAAACTTACTCTTGATGGGCTTCACCTCAACAAATTCGGCCCTCGCTGTAAGCCCTGAAGGCAGTCCAAGTGATTCTCTGTATAGACAATCAGCGTGTTAAGAAGTGATGGAAAGATCGAAGACGTGCAATGGATTATCGACCTAGAAAGGATCATTATAAGCTGCGGACCCGACAAGGACAAAGTTACGGTACTGGTAAGGGCTTGGGAGCCGGCGCCACTGGTGTATGTACGTCCATCGTGTCCGCTGCAGCTGCCGGGGTGGTGCTCAATGAGCCCGCATTTGTTGTCAGCGGCAGCAGCGGGGGCATCGTTTCTGCTGGCGACTTGATGGGGATGGATACTGCAACCGCAGCCGGCGCCGCTGGTACATCTACAGCCATCGTGTCCGCTGGGTCAACGATGCCAGCTGCCGGTGTGGCGCTCGGTGTCGGCGTCGATTCTGCTGGCGACTCGATGGGGGCTGGTACCGCTGGTGCATCTGCGGCCATCGCGTCCGCTGGGGGAACGAAGGCCGCTGCCGGCGCCATCAGTAGCAGTGTCATTTCTGATGGCGACTCGACAGGGATGGATGCTGCAACCAGACTTGAAGTGGGAATTTCGCGACTGGGAGGTGATATAGACTTACTATGGGTCGATTCCTCCGTGGCGCTGGATACGTCATCGAGAGAAGCTTGTTTTGTCTTCTTCCTTTTCTTTTTCTGGTGTTCGTCGGTAGGTGCTTCCAAAGCGGTGTGTGTACCCAGAGTTTGCATGTCTGGGGCTTTGTTGGGCTCGTTCTTCCTCGCCTTGGGATCACCGTACTTCGTGAAATAGTCGCCTCTCCAGCCCGAGTAGATCAGTTTTGCCAGTCGAAGGGCCTTGCAGCTGTGTTCGCAAAGACGAAACTCGGTGTATTTCGTCTCCATTCCGCGAGCAAAGTAGCCGAGAACATTAGATGGAGCCTCGCCCCAGGTGGGTGGTGCGAGACCCTTCCGGTACAAAAATACCCAGATAGATCTTGCATGTGCACCGACGTCTTTGCCGTACGCTCCCGTTACCGGTGTTCCATCCTCGGTCGTTAGGAACCACAGCTGGGTGTTCTCGTTCTCGTTCTTCAAGTCTTTTTCCACCGTGGCAAGATGTTGAATCTTGCATGGTTACAGGGCCTTTAGCAGATTTGCGATGATTAAATTCGTCGAGATACTCCTTGTCAGTCCAATAGGGCACGTCGGGAAAGTCTTCACGATCCAGAGGCTCGAGAGGCTTGAATGTGGGGAGGATGTCCCCAGAACCGCCAGCAAGTTTGTCAGACATGGCAGCAGTTAACTCGGAAAAAGCAGATCTGAATATTTCAGTGAATACAATTAGCGTGAGTGAAGGGATGACTTGCTGAATGGTATCATAGCGGATTTCCAGATCAGAGTACGCCCTGGTTTGTGTATCAAGCTTGGTTTTTGTTTGCTGATATGCTTTGAAAAGATCCATATGATCCAGGTTGTGATGATGCATTAGCATTTCGTGTGTGGCCTCTGCGATGGTGGGATTCCACGGGCGACCTGGATTCGAAGTCTGGGGATATGTTAGAATACTCGTTGAGCAGTTAATCAGATATATTGACCCAATCAGAGTTGCTAGAATCGTTAAAAGACGGCCTGGATACAGAATGGGTGCATGCTGGTTGTGGTCAGTCTGGGAAGCGCCATGGATGGAGGAGGGGCCAGGAAGAGAAGTCATGCGGACGTCGGGTGAGAATGGGCCATCGTCGACGACACTGCAACGGTCGCGATTCGAGTTGCTGCTATTTGAAGATGTGCTTGTAAAATCCGCATTCCGTAGAGCAATGCTGCGAGAGAAAAGTGGACTGGTTGGTTCAGGGGACTCGGAGCGTGTTGTGGCATGGTACCAGGGTCGAGACATGTTGTAGACCATGAGAAGGGAAGATGGTGGAAGAGAGGAGAATGTGCCCACATGATCTCAGACCACTGAATTGACCGGAGTCTGGGTGCTTTGAATTGAAACCGGGACACCATGGAATACATGTGTACGGTACGTTGACAGGATGCCAGGGATGTCTATGTGCAATTTTAAATAATTTATGCGCAAAAATGTGGAAAGACAGATGCATAGTATTCCATCTGCGCACTTAGTGAGATAGATACCCAGAGCCAGGAACCATTTCGATGTCGAAGATGCACGGCATATGATCCTGCAGTTTTTGAACATCTTGTTGCCTTGCATGGTTGTGCCGCCTCTGTCGCACACCGCACACACCACCATGATGTGCTTAGTCCCATCTGCACCAAGCCCCCCGTGCCAACGGATGCTGCGGAATGGACAGAGCTCCGGTCATTCCCCGTGCCCGTGCATTTGCCGTGCAGAATGTGTACACAACTCGCACAGCAGAGGCCGTCCAGAGCTGAGCAGGTTGTGAGCAATCGGAATGCGGTGGGACATAGAGCATGTTGAGAGATAAATCATAGCTGCACCGCTGTCTGAATAGCACCCCTGCTGTCTGTCTCTGCCAAGTCAACATGATGCATGACCAAAGCTGACCTAACACAATTCATTTGCTCTCCAGGGTCGTACCGTGTCGCGAACATCCTTCATGGTGTTCCGAATTGATGGGCACTCCACCTGTTCTGCATTGAAGTAGAACTCGGTCGCACCAAATCACAGCGTGGGATTGCAAGGTATCGGGGCGTGGGTCCGGGAAGAGAGTGGGAAGAGAGTGGAGTCATTCGGAGTTGCAAGGAAAGTTGGATGGATTGTCTCCAGGAGTCGAAGGAGATTAAAACCCCAAATAGAAACCTGCGAACCAAACAAGACAGTAAATATTATTGAAAATGGCGGCAAAGCTGGTGCAAGGACAGGAAAATGCACTTGCCTTTTTGGGACATTTTGACAATGGTGTGCTTTGAGTCCCTGGTGGCCTGGGCCGCAGGCTATATAACCTGTGGTGTTGTTGGATAACCACCCTCAGAGTCCCCCAGCTTCTCCTCCCTTGCATTTCATTGAGCCAAATTCCTGAGTAGGCGGGTCCGACCTTGGAAATGCCCAAAAGGAATCCAACTCTCGGCGAGTATCCTTCCCCGCACATGCAGAGCCTCACAAGCTGAGAGGTGCGCTGCGTACAGTCCCCATCGCATCTTGCCCACTGTCACCCGCCGCTCCTTATTCATCATCGCGATGTTGACGTCGCATTGACCTTAAGTGTGGCACCTGTCCCGCCATCCCTCCCACCTCCAACCCCATCTTGTGCACCACAAATACTTTCCCTGCATCTTGAAAGGGCACCATGCCAACCACGGAATACATGGATTTGACATCAACAACTTGAAGTGGTGTCTCGCCCGTGGTCTCACAAACCCATAAGGTGTTTGATGAGGCGGCGAGAAGCTTGGGGTTGGGTCGCGAATAAGGGGACATAAGGGCCAAGGTCCTCATGTCCCCGTTGATATCAGCTTGGAAATAAAACTGGGGTTCTCCATACAATAGGATAGGCCTTTCGGGGTCAGCGTACTGAAAGAAACGAGTGAGTCCATGAACACTGATAATATAATAGCATGCACCTGGATGTTCCGTGCCATTCTGACATTCTGTAAGGCCTTCACCTTAACCTTCCAAGCAGATCTCGCAATTTGGCCATTGGGGAGACGGAGCTGAGCCCAGCGCTGGAGGGTAGGAGAGTAAGTGTCGGGATAGTTGGTGTCAAAAGCCTCCTCAATATAGTTCTGGATCGCCTCGCCTGCTGGTCCTTGAATCCTTATTCATCCTTTGCGCAGAGAAGAACATAGCCATCTTTCAGATCGACTGAATACTGGGAGAGAGCATTGTTGGTGGGCTCGAGATCAGGGATCATGCTTGTCAGAGCATTCACCTGGGCCCGACGGCAGGCACGCTGGGAGAGATTAGTGTACGGATTGACGTGTTGCTTCAGCTCTTCCCCAAGATTACCGATAGTCCGCTCCATAGTCTATTGGGTGTAATAAGCACCAGGGCCTAGCCGGATGATCTCGAAGGCTAGGTGGAGTAGTTGGTGGATACTTTGCCGAACAAAATGGAGACGGCTCGGCAGGCGCTGGTAATAGAGTTTTTCAAACTCCTCAACTGCCTCGCAAAACATTGTATGTGTTGCACCAACTGCGCCAGTGGACGTCGGGTAAAACACCGTAAAGGAGTCCAGGTGAGAGACCAAAGAGGTACGTCAAACATTCTTGAGCCTTGTAACCGCTAGAGATCTTTCTTTCTGGCGATGTTCCAAGGTGGACGATCAAATGAGCCTGGAAGGTCAGGAGTGGCGGCTGCAACATCTAGACCTTGCTTCTTCCATACATTGTCCTTCAAAACGGCC
This sequence comes from Mycena crocata, assembly GCA_029281795.1. Taxonomy (NCBI): domain Eukaryota; kingdom Fungi; phylum Basidiomycota; class Agaricomycetes; order Agaricales; family Mycenaceae; genus Mycena; species Mycena crocata. The sequence goes on along the minus strand of JARJCP010000032.1, from coordinate 522,690 downwards.
CACGTCCAAGTGCTGACATTGTCGGCGGGATCACAATCAAGAGTTCCTCGCCAAAGCGGCAGGAACAGCTCAAAGAGATTGATAATGAGGTGCATTAGGTCCCCGCCAAAACACCCTGGAACGGCAAGAATGTGACCAGCTGGTAAACCGCTAAAAATGGTCGGCTTTGACACACCAGTTCCAAGACGATTGTGTGCATGGTGGGCATTGTTCTTGGACTGAATGACCACATGCAAAGCAGCAAGGTAATCCTGGGGCGACCCAGGGGCTAGATTGCGACCCGAGACATTGTCATGGTCGCAGCCGGAAACCGTGTAATCATTCGGCTTGAGTAGCGCCGGATAATATGTTCCTACATTCGGGCTTGTGGTGTCCCTTGACAGGACAAAAAATACGACATCCATATGCGCCTGTATGCCCCACCAGCCCGTCGATTATTGCAAGGCCGGGACCATCTGCAGTGCCGAGGAGGAGAAAAGGCCGGTCAACAAAAACTCTGTCGTTTTCAGCATCCCAAATTTTCAGCCCTTCCTTCATCAGCGCAGCGAGGTGATGCATTCCCGGAAAGGCGAACAATTCCATGACCTTGGGCTTGTTCGGACCACCAATTGTGCCTCCTGGAATTACAAACTTCTTCCAGTACCAAATGCCGCCACTCATATCGCAGAACACCCAGATGTACACCCAGCAGTCCGATTGCTTCATAGTGTAAAGCTGTGCTCCATCTGTCGAAAAGAGCAGGACCGAGTCGTCGTCATGGATACGACCATCAAGGACAGCATCAAGATAGGCCTGGCCATGATAAAGATCCTCGTATTGGTTGATGTGAATTTTGTTGTCGGCGGTACGCTGCTGTAGGATCTCTGCGGTGTGATTCTGCCGGTGTCACATCAGACGCGTGCCCTCTTTACTCCGCCACAATGCTTGAAGGACTGGCCCTACAGGGATGGTCTCAAACTGCCACCGAGACACCTTCGTCAAACCGCCGCTCCTCGCGAGTGCTTCGGGGTCGTATCAAGATTCCCCGCATTTTATACATGCTTCAAGCTCAGAAAAGTGCGTGGTATATGCAATGCACGAGTCGACACACATATCATGGGAGATGGGGGTAACACCGGTAATCTCTTCGATTTGTTTTTTTATTTGGTAATGGGAAAGCATGCCAGCTTTGGAATTGTAGCGCAGTACACCATCTCGTGTCTTGGAATAGGTTGCTTCCGAGGCGTACATATCCGCCAGGAAGATGTCGAGCGACTAACGAGAAAACTTGTCGTCCTTGATGTCAACACAAGATTGAATCGGATGTCTAAGGCGATGTACAACATCCACGGGGAGATCACCGTTATCTAACGTCGCTTCATCCAGTGCTTTAATAAACAGCTGGGCATTTCTGACATCGTCGATGGCAGATAATGGGTCATACAGAGACTTTGGAGGGACAGACGTGTCGGCTGGTGGAGGAATGGGATTGGGGGGAGCTTGCTGTGCAGGTTCCTGCACTACACCTGGCGATGCCGGCGGTGTATCTGAATCATCTTCGTCGTCGTCGCTGTCAAGGTCCACGAGACTGCCTGGATCGGGAACATCTTTGGCCTATGAGCGGAGGGAATAATTAGTATGCAAAATTTGCAGTCAAAATACAAGTACACGCACCGGTCCAGGATCTAGATCAGCATCAGGATAGGGCAGGTCATCCGAGGGCTGCATCGACGCGTAACCGCCCGGTTCGTAGTCATCTGAATCTGTCGGACTTGCGAGACGTGGCCGTTTAGGACTCGGAGCGCATTCAGAACTGGATTGATCATCCTCCGAGTCAGAGCTACCGGACTCATCTCTTTCTTCCCATGTGCGAGTGGCTGGGGCTCGACACGTACCACCAGCGGTGCTGAGACGAGGAGCCGAAGAGCTCCCAGCTGCGGAACTGTGTACAGAGCCAAGTAATGGCCCACTTGCAGAGGCAGCCATGAAGGATTCATAGGAAACGGAAAGCTTGCTGCGGTGCAGTTCGTGTTGTTCAAACGTCGTTCTTGATACTGGCTTCATCCTCTTGCAGTATCGCGCACAATTGCAGTAGTAGAAGCTCCTGACGTGACCGGCGCGAGTTGGAAGTGCTTCGGGTGCCATGGATCCTGGTGTGTGTCAGAACGAATAAGCAAGAAGCATAGTTTGCATATCACAGTAGCGGATACTTGAGACTTTGCAGGTAGAAAGCTGGATGGTCGTCGGCAGCAGGTGCAAAGTGGTAACAAGTGGTGCCCAGCGCCAACAGAGTAGTGAAATGCAGAGAGCAGGCTCTACGGTATGTGCACAAAGGAAAGGCAATGGCGGAGTTGATCAGAAACGCGAAGATGACTGTGTGTCAAACGCGCGCATAAATCGACGCGTTTTTGCGTACTGCATGCAATCAGACGTCGCAAAGTCCGCGCCAGGCAAAGTATGATATCTGACAAAACACTGATTACTAATTGCCACGATCTCCCTCTTTCTCCCTCATTTCCTCAATCTACCTCAGTGCAGCTCATTCTGCTTAGCTGGGGTGGCTTCAACCCCACCTGTATGATAACAATGGTTCCATGCTGTGAGAATGTCCAGTAGAACTTGAGTAGAACACATTTGCGGTTGTGGGAATATTTGATCAAAAATGATAGCGCAATGGTATGGCTATTGTCCTGGGATAAGCCCAGACTTTCATGACAGGGTTCCCATTTCGGGATGTCATGACCTAGGATTGGGCCTCTTCGAGGCGGGCGCTGAACCTTTAGGGATCTGTCACATTGTCATAGTTGAAGAGATAGTGAAGAGATGCATCCACCGCCGTCAAGGGCGTGAACACGAACAGTCACGTTTGTAACGATATCCGTGACATATGTGACCAAGGTTCCGCCCATTACCGCCACCTGCTGATCCAGATTCTGTTTCCTAATCCTGTCTTCCCTGTGTCGACCCCTTTGACGCATCGTAATCTGTCTAAGCTCTGCTCTGAATATTTCTACTGGCTACGACATGCCAGACTGTGGACAAGTTAACCGTGCAACGTGGAGTTCAGGATGGAGTAAGGAAGAGACGGGTCGGAGCCATGTCAGGGTCCAATCCTGCCGCGGACCTGTATACAATGGGACGGAGGCCGCAAATGCACTGGATGTCCTCGGCGCGCTAAAATACTTGGTGGAAGCAGGTGCGGCTTAATGAGCAACAATTCAGATGGCACTACTGATATAATGTTCAGTAGGTCTGTCTGTAAATTAGCATGAATGTCATACCTGCCCGTCAACATGTCTCCATGTCAAACCCTTCGAGTTTGGCGTGGTGGTGAGTCAAGATTTCAACTTGTCCTTCCGGAATCACGCTATAAAACCACGACAACTGCTCGTAGGAATAGGTCTTTGTTTTCACGGCTTTGAGGTCGGTGTGTTTCATCTCTTCTCGCAGCTCCTGCGAGATATGGTTGTGGATGCGGCTCAACCCATAAGGGCGAAGGATGCAGAGTCCTTTGAGCGATTGCACCCACGAGAGCATGACATAGGCACTTTGTATTGTCGGGCAGCTCGCCAGATCGATGCAGCATACATCGAGGGAACGTCCCTGGGCATTGTGCGAGGTAAAAGCGAAGGCTGGAATGAGGGGAAGCTGGGATCGGGTCGCACTGCATGTCTTGTCCGCGTTCGGGAGACGGAAGTGAATGGTGCTGTTAACAGTTTTGAGGGTAACCCGGTGGGGAAATGGTGCGTCCGGATTGCTGTTTTTGTATGCTTTGAAATCAACGTCGGCTGATATGGGATAGCGCCGGCCCTTGACCTCCTCGTATATAATCGATACAAGTGTCCCAGGGCTCCCGTTCGAGATCCCTAGTTCTGTTGCAAGGTTTTCGGTGCAGAATACCGCCATCCCGGGTACATAAGGAACCTGACGTATGTGGTGAGTGCTCAAATCACCGAGGTGGACTTATACTACCTTGCCCCCAAGGTCGTTGGCTTCTTTGACAGGCAACGCCCAAGCCGCCTCCACGGCTAATCCAGCAAGCTGCCGCTGCTTTCGCCCGCGTCCCCTCGTGTCTCTTGAGTGGTAAAAGTGGCATTTTTGGCCTGTCGCCGTAGCGAAAGCCTCGGCCATCTTTTTGTGATGGCGATCTCGCACAGCGTTTGTGTATAATATCAAAGGACAGGCATGTTCTGGGTCGTCAATCCATCTTCTGATGTCGGTGAGTGCTTTTGTCTCTGTGCTGCACTCCGAATTTGGCAAGACATATTTATCTAGTATTGCTTTGTCCTCAACGGTACACAGGGAGGATAAGCAAAAAATTGAAGCCATAACATTGAAAGAATATGGGAAACATATTTACAATATTGTTCAGATGACTGTTGCTGGCTGTTGGATGGAATATAAAGAACAGAATTGAAGAATATCCTTTGTTCTTGCTTTGTTCAAGACTTTCTTTGTATGAGGTTCTGTTTTTCCAATCTCAGATATCTGAAACTTATTGTAAATATGTTTCCCATATCTTCTACATATTCTCCCATGGTTTTTCTGCTTATCCTTCCTGTGGTACATGTACCCTTGCGTAGACGTTTCAGGATGCTGATCAACAACAAGTCACCCTTTTGTCGCATTATCTCTTCCAACACAACCACATGCTCAACCTGGTGCCAAATCCGGATGCCCTTCACATCTTGACGGACCGCTTCATGTAGGTCATTTAGATTATCATTTGCATGGCACTGAACTAGCTCACGAGTGAATAGTGAATTACCTCCAGGTGGCGGTAGTTGGCATGGATCGCCGCAAGTTGCCCAATTTAACCCACCACACATGGACTCGGTAATACCCCTTCCCATGCAGAGATACTCAGAAAGTCTAGCCAGGTCTTGCGCACTCAAGAAATACACTTCGTCCAAGATGAGGGTCTCAAGCGGAGATATGCGTTCCTCCAGACTTGTACGTAAATTCGGACTAGATTTCATTTTAGCGGGTTTAACTCGTAGACTCGCCTCTGAATGAATTGTACAACCACCAATATCACTGGCTACAACGCCGGTAGGAGCAGTTAGACACAGTCTTTCGGGATAACCAGTAATTTTGTAGAAATCTTTCCATGCTCCAAAGATGACTGATTTGCCCGTGCCACCCGGTCCTGTACAGAGCAATGACATGGGTGGACCCCTTCGGCTGCTTTCTAAATCACGACCAACCTTATCGGCTAGCAGGAGAAATGCTCTAATTTGTTCGTCATTCAAGGTACACCACCGAAATTTCACCAGCCACATTTAATGTGGCCCCATCATCTTGCCTCGATCCAGTTGTAAATGTTTTCCCGTTATGGAAAGCAGATTGTTACAACGTGTACGATGAGATCGTCGGTCAGCTGTCAGCGACCTGGACTCCAACTGGTTCAGAGCTGAGCCTTTAGTATCTAATACTGCTGACATCAAATCTGAAATCTATCCTCCATCTCACATGCTGTCCAGCAGGGTATACATCTAGTTGCCAACTTATTTATTCCGTGATGTAGATATGTATTCGTCGTGTAACAAAGCTGGATAACTGGATGGAAAATTGAATGAAATTTAAAGATTGAATTTCTGTTTTACAAAGGGCCTGTAGAGTGTCTGTCTACTATTTCGGGGTGTCCATTTGGGTCTGCACTCGCTTCTGCACTGCGGAGAGGAGCTGCATACCATGCACAATTTGATGCATAGATTCCATCGCCGCCACCATATCCTCACAGCGATCAGGGCCCATCATGCTTTGTACCAAGAGCGGCATATGCATTGTGAGCTCGATGAATAATCCGAGATATTCATGCTGCAGAGCATTCGGTTTACTGCGAGATTTGATATAGAAGTCGTCAGCGTCCGGGGGATTTGAACTCCAGCATGCATCACAGAACTCCTTCACAAAGATCATCTCATCATCTGAGAGCTTCTGAATGGAGTCGGGAGACATAATTGCATTGCGTGTGCTGGAACCCCCAAATTTCCGAAGCAAAGGGAAGTTCTCCGGCTCTCTTCCATCTGCATACAATGGGCTCTGCAGCAAAGTGGCAAAGGACTGGAGATGATTCAGTCGCCGTTGCTGATGCACAGTCAAGGGCTCGTCGGAAGTCACAGGCGAGTCAGCCAGATCCAGTGAGATCGAAGCCTCAGGTGTTGGGGAAGAGGACTGGCGCAGCCGTTTTGATGCCCTGGGAGAAGTGACTGGAGAGCTGAGTTCACGGCGATGAATGTGGGTCGGGCTTGGGGATGGAAAGTTCAAGGAACTCATGAATGCCGCATATTTATCGGAAGCGGGATCGGCATGGTTTGCAGCATCTCCCTGGCCATATCCCCGGGGCGGCGACGAGACAGGTGAAGTGGTGGGTGTTAAGCTGCCCGGACTATCAATCACAGGCCTATTTGTGTAACTGTAAGCATTTATGCATTCAAGTACAGAGATAAAACCGACAGTGTTCTGGTGCTCTGAGAAGATTTGGATGTGCTCATCGTTTGAAGAAAACAAGATGCCGATGTGCCACCACGCCCCTATTGTTGGCTCAAGTGCAAATTGGGAATGACAGGCGCTTGATGGGCGCTTAATTTGAGACGGTCCGGGGCCCGAACTCCCCAACGTTGGGGGGTTCGATTTTTTCCCCCCGGATGGGTCATTATGTTTGAGAGCAATAAGTCAATTCAGTAATTCAAGTTAAGTGCTCCGGAAGTTATTGCGGAAGTTCCGAGATTTATTTGATCAATGGATATTATTCGGGTACATGTTTCCCCCGTGGCCGCCTCGTCGGCCGTGCAACATATTCTGGTTCCTCCTCCGAAGACGAGATCCCATCGCTGTCTTCCCTAGACCCTGAACCATCCTCGTCATCATCTAACTCAGTCTCGGCACCTGAAACTTCCGGGGACTGATGATCCGGCTCAGCATCCGACTCCTGAAGAGCTGTTCTCCGCCGTTTGGGTTCCCGACACATTGTAAAGGCCTTTTTGCGAGGGGCAGTCTTTGCCGGTGCTTTCGACCTTCTCTTCCCTGCGGCTCGTTTACGCTTTTTAGTTGTTCCATCGGCAACAGTTGGGTCTGCCTGGTCCTTCTTTGCAGCGGCAGCAGCAGCTAATGCCGCCTTCCGTGTTGCATGTGTTCCGCGCAACTCTCCCGCCAGTTCCGTGTGCTTTGCAATCCGATACTCAGGTGTGAACATGGGAACCGGAGCCCATGCGTGCCGAGGGAGACACCGCCGTAAGAGATGGGCGTTATGGAATGCTGTGGTGTTTATAACAAACTCGTCCAAAGGTTGGTGCTCAATGAAAGCCTCTGTAATGCTTGATTCAACAGGCTCTTGCGTTTTTGCACGGCTTCCGGATGCCGTGCATTTTGCAGAGTAACAATCATGTTGAACATTGAATATAAACTCCACGCTCTGGATGTATCTCAGATTTGTTGCGCACTTGCGGCACAAAGAGAAACTCACCGTAGCGGGAACAATGAGAAGGGTCTCCTCCCCTTGCCGACGGGATAGTTTTGACAGATTGAATATTGTGTGGCGCTCATCTGAAATGCGAAACACATCCAGAATCACAACGGAACCGTTGCAACTTGTTAAAATTTGCTTAATGCACCCTAACGTTGGCGTATTCTGTTTATTCATGGTCAGATCCTACCGTTACGGGAGAAATAACATAAACCCAGGATGAAACAGGACAGACGTCACCCGACTTCGATACAACATGGATGCACTGCTGCCAAGTTACTTCCGTGCCATATGTGCCGACGTTGATGGCAGTCCGGGCAGCAGTTTGCGACAGTTTGAGATCTTGCCTGGCCGGAGTTGGCTGACCCTTCACGCGTTTCAATGGTGTGAGCCTCACAGATCCTGTATTCGAAACAATGTTAATTTTGTATAGGTAAATGAGATACAACTTAAACTGACCTTGTTCGACTTGCTTCGGACTGGTCCAGCCAAGAAGAGCTTGGAGAATTGGTCTCTCCGATAGGAAATCTCGAACAGCCCAGCCTGCTCGTTTCTAATCACCTGTTGACAATAACCACCAGCCACCAGTTAGTCTGTGTTTAAGGCCTTCCTGGTGAGCAAGTTGACGGGCGATATCCCGGCTCAGAGCCAGGTGGTTCGAAAAAATGGAGCAATACCGAAATATTGCGTTGAAACATTCAAACGCTTCGGTAATCACACCCAGGAGTGGGCCATGACGCCGAACATCAGTGCCGGTATGCGCCATGATGTGGAGCTTGTTTTTGGAAATTATCTTGCTTGGATCCAGCATTGCGAACAGGTCTAGGACATTGGATACTGCAGTTTCAACATCAGTCTGCGCATATACAAAGATCAGTCTCATTCACTTACGGAAGGAGGAATGATTTTACCAGGTACTGTTCCATGTCGTCAATTTCCGGATACCACAGCAAGGGCAAGAGTTCACCCATCGCCTTCCAGGTGGCAAATTGTAGTCCATCCGTCAAGTCGTACATGTGGAAGACACAGGTTTGCGCAACTTGCTTAAATTGCCGTCCAATCAGAGAGTTTGCAAATTGCATGATGTAGCTGGCACGTATGGATGGAATGGACAATCCAACAGTATTTGTGGCTTGAAGCCGCAACATGTAGGTGCTTTTCTTTGCAGGGTTCCAACGGGTATGTGTTGTGTGCCAGATATATTTGACGATCCCGAGAAGGATTGTATGAAGGATTTCGATGGGTGTGTCCTTGGAAACATCAAACCCTATTTTGACACACATTAACTCGTATATCTCCCTCGCCGAAACATCGATAAAAATACCTTTCATCGAGAGAAATGGATTATCAATTTTAGACTCGTTCGCTTTAACCCAGTCCATCAGTTGCGTAACAATTTCAGCACTGTCAAGGGTTGGATCCCCTTTTTTGAGTGCCCGGGAACACCGAATAAGGTCATCAATCCAATAGTTTGTGTACGCATCTTTGACACCAGTATCGGTTTGCCGAGCTTCCACCGCATCCTTGACACCAAGACAGGCAAGTTCAACCTGTTTGTGCAACTCTTCGAGAGTTTCTGCCGCTGTCCGTGGAATCCCTTCCTGCCAAAATATGAATAAACAAGAGCGAGCGAGAGTTAAAAATGCCATACTTCAAACATGGTTTGGAAGCCCTCATCGGTTCGCTTGTGCTCACCACAACCACCCACATGGCATTTGCGGCAGAGGTAGTTGCCCTTTGCGCCAATGTGACCGGTCATTTCACTTCCCATTGGATTATCGGAAGGCCCTGTATTGATAAACAGCCGAACAGCGGCCTCTTCGGCAATACTGGAATCGTCAACACCGATAGGATGTGTATGGGTTGAACTATGATTACGATGTTAGTTCAAATAAAGGCATACAGCAATTCTGACGTACACAATGAGAGATTTAATCCCCTCAAACTGCTCCGACGACGATGCATGTGGTGAGGTGGTAACGAAATGTGTGTGAAACTCCTGCTGCACGATACGTCGAGGCAGATTCCGATGAGTACAATAGCAATTGTAATGCTTATTCCATGACTTGGATCGGTTTCCCGAAACATCGTCAAAGAATAAGTCCACAAAACTGGTGTACATTGGACGTGAATTTGCCAATTTGCGCAGCGGATTTGGCATCTTTGATGGATATTGGGACATAAGAGAGTGCTCTGAACAGAAGTTTAAAGGTGACCACAGATTGAACATTGCACATACCATCCCAAAGAGTCGGAATCACCTTCTGCGCCTCCAGATCCAGAAAATTGTGAAGTAAGTCTGCTGCTCGAATTAAGGTTTCCTTCGTATCGTCAATATGACCCACACCGTCACCGTCCACGGATACTTGAATTGCATCGGCATGCATTTGCCCTTTGAAGAGCACCCAGCAGAGCGGAATGACAAAGGATCCATCATGCAGACGCGCGAGTTCGTTAACGTAGTAGTGGCGGTGACCATCGACGATCATGGGAGTCAGAGTGTCTCGATCAATTTCCCGCCGCCACTTCTGGGCATGCCAGGCCTCGCTGATAGATCCTTCTGGGATCTCAGGATAAAAATGTAGAAGCTCCCGTGTGAGTGGATTCGCGTAGTCCTAGGTCTTGGCGGTAAGATTTTGATCAATGGACAAGGGATTTCAATCACCTTCGCAATAATGGTACGTATGTCATTCAGATGGAAAACATTGCCCTGGCTCGATGTCCATGGGACAGTTGGCACCCCACCTTGCTGGTGGAGGTTGGATTGAACCTTTCGCAAGCTGTCGAGGGAAGGAACATCCCATGCTCCTCCTTCGCGCAATATCCAAAGAAAAACCTTCATGAGTGAGTTTGAAACACGTTGACGCGGTAAATTGTCCAAAGTATCCAACAAGAACATCTGCAGCGCATAAGGAATGTTTGAACCCAAGTTTGCAATAACTTTTACCATTTTCGAAGGATAAGGGTCCCATTCAGAGCACGATTTGGCCCGTGTTTGCCCCATTTCAATGTCAATCAGATCATCGACACTGGGAGGATCAGTCAATTCTGCTCCGGAAATAATCAGCAGCGGGTCATGGATGGAAGAGAAAAAGATCAGCTCACGGGCATTGTCCATCATTTTGCACAGAAGAGCATCCTCTTCATCGTGTTCTCCCAGAATTGGTTCACTATCCGGTTCCATATGGAACCCAAGGTTCCGTGCAATTGAAGCTGCATTCCAACGACCAAATTGTTCAGCTTGTTCTTCAAGCTGTGCCTGTTGTCTGACACCGTCCGCATTGGGATCGTCACCAGCGCTGAAGGAAGCACCCCCCATTTGATAGTGATCCCACATTGCCTCTTCCTCAGCACTAGGAATATTTGCCGTCCGCTGAGCAATGGGTTTCGATGCTGGGAGTTCTAAACGACCGAGTGCAGAGTTAATAGTGCTATTCTGGGATTGAACAGCAGCCCGGGTAGCGAGTTGTAGAGCCTTTGCATCAACATTTCGCTTCTGACTGTTCGATTTCAGGTGCTTCTTGTCGCCATCGCGGAACATCCATTCCAATGAACCCGGAGGCTCGCAAATGGTGCACTGTATTTTTTTCTTATTGGGAGATTCAATAAAACCTGTTCATGGAATATCTCAGACTAAATCGAATGCTCGCTGGCTAACAACATACATTCATCGAGAACTTTGTGCGCTCGCGGCATAAGGGAGGACTGGGGGAAGAATGGTGTCAATTGTCCAAATGCGGTCAAGTGGCACTTACTCGATCGCGGGCCACCAAGACCAAAGCGGCATTCAATTGTTCCAGTCCTATAAAACAAACGGAAAGCAATACACCATGCAAATCCCCCCTTCCTCCTTCCCTTATCATGGCCGACCCATTCTGCCGAGGAACTTGCTGCTTACGATGCAAAACTTGCCGCTGCAATGCTGGCTGAATCTCCAGCCCCTGCACCTCCTCCTCATGCCACTCACAAAAGAAAGCGCACAGATGCGGACGGTGCTGCCACGGACGACGATGGGGACGACAACGACGACGATGAACTTCCAGTCATACCATCTTCAGAGGCCCCGACCGGCGATCCATCGGAGTCCAATGGGAACATGGTGGCATTTGGCAGACGATATGCAACCCATAGGCGCCTGAAGCCATCTCAGATCACCGAGGTTGAAGCCTTTGCCGCCGTGCGTAGTAATTTCTCATAGGTCTGTACTGCATGCTTATCCTTGTCAGGACTCTGTCGCGACGCGTCAAGTGAAGCTGTTTGCTTTGGTTCTTGGAGTCAACAGCAAGCTGGATGCAATTGTTGCGGCAAAACCAGCCTTCAAGGTCTCGTTGGCTCTCGATGTGAGTTTACCCAACATGTCTTGAATTCAATCATCGCAGCGCTCACCCACTCCCATAGAAAAATCTTCGGCAGCTTGCCCATGGAGTCACCATTTCATCCAAGCTTGCCTCATACAAAGGCAACTCCGCCAAGAAACATTTACTTGTATGTCGCCTAAGTCCTTTGATCCTGTACTGCTGAGATAACCCAGGCTCTTGATAGAATATCGTGAAGAAGAATCGCTTCGATTTACCCCCCGGAATCGAATTCATCGCGTCGGATTGGGGTCTGGTCAAGAGTTCGTGCAGAAAACCACCTGACACAGACCCGGGCCGGGTTCAAAAGATGTGTACGTGTTCTGTTATTGCATCATCCTCGTCTCTCATTCTGACTCAATTCTTGTTCATTCCCCTTGCATGCCTCGTCATCTACACTCAGCTGAAAGCAAGCATGCCTGCTGGCCCTGCTACGGATCACATAAACATATTTGTGCTTGGTCAAAGCTTCGTCAAAGACACAGAAACTGTCTTGACCATTGAACTTTGCTCCCGCATTGCACTCATGGTTTGTTACCTCATTCTGCCTCATGTGTTGGTGCTCAGAGTCGCATTTCAGAGACAGCAGTACAAGCTGTATCCGGGCGACAACTTCTGGGATCAACTGGACAACCGCTTAGCCTGGCTGCGCAAGACATCCAACTACGATGAGACGAAAATTACCCGGTATGTTCTACATATATGGTTACAATATTCTGACTCACCTTTTGCTTTGTAGGGCATTCAAAGCGATCCTAAACGACGACCGCAGCTCCCATGGCAAGACTGCTGATTACACCCTTCCAGAAGACGCTGTCATCGATACTTGGCAGCTTTCGGTTGACACCTCTATCGTTGCCGACGCGGATGCTTGATTTGCGCCTGTAGAATATACTATTTCTTTCCTTGAATCAATGACATGCATTTTCACACTATTTCCGCATTGCAAACACGTCGAAAAGTCCTATTCTGAAACCGAAATGACAGTGAAGATTTACAGCAAAATTGTGCTGTGGCACGGCATAAATGGTGCACATATTAAAACGGGACAACCAGTCGAGAGTAGGGCTGATATCAAACCATAAAATCATATGCCCGCATGGTTAATCATCGCTGAAATACCGATCGTGTTTGATGCAGGCAAGTGGTAATATTACAGGTCGATGATGAATAATGGCAGCAACAACCATTGTGGAAACAATGGTGTCGTTGATATCTGATTTGGGCTGCAGAACAAAGGATAATTAATCTCGGCTACAGACAATGAAGCATCTGCCCGTCAGCTCGGCTGTAAAGACAATGGAATGATTCCGGTCCAAATATGGAACCCATATGGGCCTCACGTTTCCGCCAGCCGAAATGTAAACCCACGAGTGATGTGTAATCCACGTCCCAAACACGTCCAGGAATTTTGGCGGTGTATGTTTCACAATCAGCGCAAAGCACAATTGTTGATATGGACGTAAAGACGACCATTGTGAGCTCAAATCTAAGTTACAATTACGCCTCTCATGCAGTTCACGGGCATGTTTTTCTTCTTCTGCCAATGTCGTGCAAAGAGCTCGTGGTATCCGTTCAGATTTCTGAAACTCGTGAGGATTGCTGCTTCTGCTGTCCTCCGCAGCTTTCAGACGACTTTTAATCAACAAATCTTTCTCTGTCAAAAGATTTCTGGTTGCGAGGTTTGCTCTGATTGTGTCATTTTCGTCTCCTAACCTAGATCTGTGACTGAACTTTTCGGGGAGATCACTGCCTGGCATGTTTTGTACGGAATAGAAGCCCGCAGTCCCGGCTTGCTCCTCCAAAAGCCCACAACATATTAACCCATTGCGTCATGTTATCAGGAAAATTCATAATGCACGAGTCTATGAGTGGATTCTCCACATCTGGGACTTTCACATACATGTGGTTCCATCCAATCCCATTTGACGATGATTGAGAAAGATGTGTTACAAAATTGAAAGGATTTCAGTTCAATTATGTGAATCTCGGAAAGAAGATGTTTTTCTCCCTTGTTTGTTTACAGAATTGCGTGGACCTGGGTGCATATGGAAATCCCATATGTTAGGAACCCTTTGGGGTGTCTATCAGCATTGTTATCAATCATGTAGGTATGCCTGACATGAATATGTTGGCGGACCAAAAGCCCGCCAACATATCCACAAAATGCACATGGATACAGGGGTCCAACATGGTGACAATTACATGGAGAGGTAGAGGAGGCATTGAACTTCCATATGCACTTAATTTCCAGGCAAACCGTCCAGAAATAAGTGAGCGACATGCAGTACAATGCATAGGTAGGATGAGCAAAATCACGGTAAAATGTACATGGAAAGATGAAAGACATTGGGGATTCCCATATGCATTCAATTTCAAGGCAAACCGTCCAGAAATACGTGAGCGACATGCAGTACAAGACCAAAGCTGCATGAAATTCTGCAATTACACCAGAAAAATGACCTACCTTGAAACTTCGAATTGGGAGATGGGTAGGATATGGGAACGAAGGCCCCGAGAAGCCCTCTCTATACCATCCATTTTCAGCCCAAACGGACTAGAATTGAATGAGAAATGAGCAAAACAAGTTTGCATCAAAATTTCTCAATTATGCAAACAGCTGTAAAATATCCCAGACGCAAAGAGAATCAAGCTCGGGCGGCCTGTAGAACATGTCATTAAACATGGGTGAATACTTTTTCTCTTGGTTATCAGGTTCACAGACATCGATTGCAGGTTCTTGGTTGAGATTATCAGTGGTGAGAAAAATCAATCCATCATCCTCGTCGTCTGGGATCACCATGCGTTCTGCCTCCTCCGAATCTCGGGCGTCAAGGTCGTTCTCCTCATCTGATTCTCCCCTTGCTTGGGAATGCTCTCGGTCCGAGTCACTGGTGAATATGTCATGCGCAATATCTCGAAGCATGGACGACCACCAGTATTCTTGATAAACATCCGAAACATACTTGTTCTATCGACCAAGTAACTTGTTCTTTCGACCAAGTAAGAGGCTAGCAGTTTGTTGACCGGTGAGCTCTCGTTTTCCAACCAATGTGTTGGTTGTTTTAACCATCATTAATCGCGCCATCTCGGAATTGTCGATCTTTCCATCAACATCCTTGGGAGGGCTACTCTGCACAGCTTTGATCGAAGCACAAAGTGCCGAAAAGACAATTGAAGTGTCCAACTGCAATTTGGTGGTATAATTTCCCATATATTCAACCATGGCCATTGCGACCGAGCCAGATGCCATTTGCTTGAGGTCAGTGTTACATCCGAGACAGAGGGTTGTGGTTGGATTATGGCCGTTTAGATGTCCATACTCACACCGTATGACGAGATCTCCGTCATGGTCGAAATATGTTTCTGCCACAAGGGGTCGAGGGAGTTCAAATCGACAGTCACTATCGGGGTCAACAAGAGAGTGTATGCGACGAGGAATGTGCTTGAAGCAAGTTGCCTTGTGTTGATGTCATCATACCATGCAGTGAGTTTCTGCTTCAAATCGGGATCGGAATTCATTCGCTCTTTCATATCCAACGGTGACGCAGGTGCTCCATCAACCCATACCACCAGATGGACATGAAGCGATCCGCGTACTTGTGATTCAACAACTGCATACCACCCTTTAACCTTTCCAAGGATTCCGATCTTTGAAGCTCTTTTTGTGCCCAGAATTATCTCGAAGAATTTTGTTATCATCAAGTGGAAGAACTCAGCACCAGCCACTGGATTTTCTGCCACCGTCTTCGCACGGATACTTGGTTCCTTCTTGGCATCACCAATTGCATGAAAAATCTTGTCCAAGTCAATGCCTCGTCCTGCTAAAACTTGCGCTATGGGATTATGGGAATCAGCCGGGTTCATCGTCGTAAAAAAATGTGGTAAGCCTTCACATATCATTCTGCTGTGAATTTCGTGTTTCATGTTGGTTACATCCCCCACCGATCCAGGAATATGATCCGAAACGTAATTGAGGTACTTCATTACCTTTGCTGCTGCTTTTTCACCTACAGTTTCAGCCTTTGCGAACTAATTTTTCTCGAGTTTGGACTGATAAGTATCCATAGACTGCGGGTCAATCTTTGCATCAAATTTTGTACTACCGGGAACCATGATCGATTTGTAGCAAGTCGAGATTTGAATGAGGACTGACGCCGCTGGAGAATATTACTCATTACAAAAATGAAGGATTTGTGGACTTGAAAGCGGCGATCTGCAATACTCAGCAAGTGTTGAAGTATCGACCTGATGGAACAGGATGTCAGACGAAATTCTGACGTTGTTATTATCCACCATCCCGACGCCATATGGAAACAGAGTTGGCCATAACCAGCCAAATACTCGAGGATTCTTGGATGTCGATAATGGGGAGGATCTTGAAGGGAACTTCAAAAACCCTGTCTCCTGTTTCTTCAGCCTTCGCAGTGCCTCGAGCTTTCTCTGCTGGTAAGTCAATGCAATGTTCTCTGCATCCACAAGTGTTGTTGATGTCAGTTCGAAATTATCAGTTCCCTCGAATAACTCCGTGTTTGCTTGATTCAAATATGAGGTATATGAGGAGCCTTGATTATTCGCAGAATTTGTATGTAGGAAATTTGTAACTGCAAGTGGGCAGTCATACACCGGATATTCCTGCAAATTCTCAAGTATCGCATTTTTATCAAGGTCCATGTAAAGCGGGTTGTTATCAATTAACCAAAACAGAGCTGTCTTTATCTTTTGTCGACGCACTAGGAGGGGGGACCGCTTCAACATATCATAAGTGACTTCGGTGTCGGGGGAGCCAACAAGGATAACACAGATTTGGCTCGATACTCATGGCAGTGTGCGATACCTCGTCCCGATAGCTAGCGGAGTTTGAAAACGTAAGCTGTCTACTGATTGTGCATGGGTTCGAATCCCGGAGGACACGGCATTATTTTTTAACCATTGCAGAATGTCACTGTGGCTCATCTGTGGCTGAAAACATGTTTCTCAACACTTTATATACCATTAGAACTCATATTCTCAATGCTCCGCCGTGATATACACCTCAAAATTGTGTTTTCATGATAAAACCTCAAAACACATTGATTTTGAATTTTTGATCCCTCCTAGCACCACAGATGTCTTTCCTCAGAATCAATCGCTTCAGCTGCACTTTTCAGTGCAGACAGAGAGGAACTTGGCCCGGGATAGAATGATCTCATATCTGTACAGCCATAACACAGGGTTCTGTGAGATGGTCAAAATCCAGGAGACTTGGAAGAAAGCCAAGCATACCGTGTTTTTAGGGACTTGTAAATCTCGAAAGCCTGCTGCAGGACAAGATAATCACATACATAATGAGATTCCAAGGAAAAAAAAGGCTCATGGACCAACAGAAAAGCCACCCGGTTGAAAAATTGACCTCGACGTGATGCCGGCAGGATTGAAAGTCCGCTAGCTATCGAGAAACGGAGGTTGTGGCTGAGCTAGATCGGATGTGGTCGGACACTTCGGGAATTTCCGGAAATTCTCTTCCCTCTCAGGCAATATTTCTTTTTTCTTTTTTCTTTATTTTAGTAATTTCGTACACTTCTATAGGTATCGAGCCACAGATTTCGTCCTGCAACTGAAATAATGGCACAGGCATGGCGGTTGAGAGAGATGCCGTATCCTGGGGCAGTATACATACATTTCCGCGAGCAGCAAGCTGACCTGTGGGACCCAACGTGAGCTTGTACATACATTTAGTGGCCCGAACTCGAGCAATACATTGTTCTTCCAAGAATGTTGAATCCTGAAGCTCCTCCGGAACTCTCCCAATCCATAAGCCGTTGGCGTAGCTGCGCACAGGAATCGACCGAAAAGCTTTTCTACTAACAGCGGAATTGCATAGGTGACACAGTACATATGAACCATCAATAAGCGAGGCCTTGTCAAACGATTCAACCCGAGGTTGACAAGACTTTTCTCTGAGTTCAGCTACAGCTTTGTCAAGAAGTGAAATATCAAGGTCATTTACAGCTCTCATTTTGGTACAATCCGCGGATTCAAGTTTACCGCAGAAAGAACATTCATATCGGGTCAGCGAGGCGTTGTTGGTGGCGGAGCGAAATTCACAAACAATCTGGTCCTTTTCATGCTGAGGCAGTATGATAGGGAAAGGATTCAAGTTGCCGGAAACTGATGTACTGAATGAAAGATGAGGAACCTTATGTGGTCTGTCAATCTCGGAGAGTGCCTTTCGTTTTCTGGATTCAAGAAGCAATGTAGACTGCTGAATTTCACTGGATGAAAGTAGAGGCGGATTAATTAATCCAGCCAACACAGCTTCGGACCTCAATATAAGGCATGCATCTGTACATTGATGGGCAAGGAATTCCACTTTTCCACTTATTACCTGACTCTCTTGCAGCCATATGGTGGTGCCACGCAGTCATCGTCCTCAAAGCAGCCAGCGCAATCCGTTCACCAATGACAACACAACGTACAGTGGCTGTTTTTTCTTCCACAGACATGAAGGCAAAAGGATTGTTTTTACGAGCAAAGGGATCATCATCATTTATAGTGAAATCATCATTGATAAACAAATTGTCATTGGGTGGAGCACCCCATGGATGGGGTGCTGTCCCCGGCGTACTCGCACGGGGAGCTGCTAGCAAACCAACAGGCCGAACACCCCGCGTACAAGTATATATGTATAAGAAAAGATGCAGATCACACACGGAGGGAAGACGACGGTAGTGAGCGAAGATTTAATGGGCCACAGCTCAAGTGCACAACAAGATCCGGCACAGAGTCCCGGTCCAAGTGAACCCAATCCAAGCCAAGTACCAGATCATGGGCAAGAGAGGCAGCCACAGGAACATTATTCAAGACCAAAGAGATGACGCCCGCAGTAGAAGGAAGCACCAGGAGCCCAGACACCGCAGAGGCTCGTGTACGGAGCCCAGTGTTGATCACCCAGTCCAGAGAAACACGAGAGCATGCAGCACAACCGTCAAATCCAGTAGAGGCGGGGATGTTGCAGAAGGTCGCCAGAGAGGACATGGTGGTAGAAGCAGGGATACGTGGCAAGATCAGTGGGTACATCGGAACGGATGGGAACATTAAGCAGAAATGACTAACTCAACGGATATGAACCGAGCATCAAGCGGAAATGACTAAGGAAGAAAATTGAACTGGAGAGAATTCCATCGCCCTTTGTCATAAATTTAATGAAAGCCAACCATTCAAAACAGAGACAGGTGAACTCATCCACACTTTTCAAAGGTACATTTTTTTTCGTAAAATGTTGTTATGTTCTTTCCAATCTATCGCCTTGACCAATCCTGCATGACTAAATATGGTTTGTACATGTAGCAAAAGAGATCGAAACCTATCATGTCCCATCAAAAGCGTCAAAAAGCGTGAGTGCTTCCGAAAAAGGAAGGTCACGTGCGATGTACGAGCTCTTCCTTAGTATAGTTACAGTGGTGCAACTCCCCAGCCTCTGGCCCAAATCATGTTTCCGCCGCAACTCTGCGGCCTAAGAAATCGTGTGTGCTTTTCTCTTGCGCTGAACTCACACATATTGACGCCTCCTGCAGTCCAAATTGGCTGTTAGTAGATGAGGCCGCGACAGACGGCAACTCAGGTATTTGAGGGATCTTACTGTCGAACGGGATGCAATTTATGCCTTGTCTTCAAGTGGCGACACTGAACTCCGCAACAATGGATGTTTTTGCCAGTGGTGACACCGTTATCGTTCGGTATGTTTTTGCTTCCTTGACCCGCTGATGTGTACTCACTCCTTGCGATAGCAAGAAGAAACGGCACAACTGTCCTCATCTTCCTTTCCTCCGATGATGTCGAGGAGGGCCACATCCAGGTCAACAAGGTTGCCCGCAACAATCTGCGTGTCAAGCTCGGTGACCTCATCGGCGTGCACCCTGTCTCGACATAAAATACGGCAAGCACGTCCACATTCTGCCGTTTGACCACTCCATCGAGGGTCTGAGCGGCAACATTTTCGATGTCTACCTCAAGCCCTATTTTCTCGCAGGTATGCATCACTCAAATTTTCAGTTGAGGCCCCGCTCACCGTCATACATAGCATACCGACCCGTCCGCAAGGGCGATACCTTCCTTGTGCACGGAGGCATGCGGACAGTGGAGTTCAAGTTCATCGAGACCAACCCTTCTGAATTCCGCATCGTCGCCCAAGATACTGCCATCCACACTGGTACGTGTCCTGTCCAAGCTCGTGGACGTCGGATATGACGACATTGTTGGCTGCCGCAAACAGATGGCCCAGATCCGTGAACGGGTCGAACTGCCGCTCCGCCACCCGCAACTATTCAAGTCCGGCATCAAGCCCCCTCGTGGTATTCTGATGTTCAGTCCCCCCGGTACCGGTAAAACCCTCAAGGCTAGAGCCGTTGCCAACGAACCGGCGCTTTCTTCTTCCTGATCAACGGACCCGAAATCATAAGCAAGATGGCTGGTGAGAGTGAAAGCAATTTACGGAAGGCGTTTGAGGAGGCCGAGAGGAACTCACCGGCCATCATCTATATCGACGAGATCGACTCGATTGCACCCAAACGTGAAAAGGTAAACTCATCAAACCTCTTCTCAACGACGCATTATTCACGCAGTTTTAGACAAATGGTGAAGTCGAGCGTCGCGTGTTGTCGCAGCTCCTGACCCTCATGGACGGGCTGAAGGCGCGTTCCAACGTGGTCATTATGGCCGCCACCAACCGACCCAACTCCATCGACCCTGCTCTCCGCCGATCCCGACCCAACTGGCCGTCTCGACATCCTTCGCATACACACAAAGAACGTGAAACTCGGCGAGGACGTTGACCTTAAACGGGTTGGTACTATTCCCCAGTCGACGACAACCTCATTCTGAACAATTATTTCCAGATTGCTGCTGATATTCACGGATACGTCGGTTCTGACGTCGACAAGGCGCGGGCGGCGGCACCTTGTGTCATGTTCTTCCATGAGTTGGACTCGGTCGCCAAGGCGCGTGGCGGCGGAGGCGGCGACGGTGGAGGTGCTGGCGACCATGTTTTCAACTAGATCCTAACGGCGATGGATGGGATGAACAGGAAGAAGAACGTGTTCATTGTCGGCGCGACGAACAGGCCCTACCAGATCGACTCAGCGCTCTTGCGTCCGGGATGTCTCGACCAACTGATCTACATCCCGCTCACTGACGAGCAGTCACCCATCTCTGCCGGCGTCAACCTCGACTTCCTCGTCAAGAGCACCCACGGCTTCTCTGGTGCCGATCTCATGGAGATCTGCCAACGTTCCGCCAAGCTGGCGATCCGCGAGAGCGTCGACGTCGACGTGCGCAAGGTGCGGGAAAAGAAGGAGAAGGATCAGGTAGCGGGCGAGGACAAGATGGCCGTCGAGGAGGAGGAGGCAGCAGAGGACGAGGACGACCCCGACACAAGGTTTGCCGCATTTTCAGTGCTCTTCTTTCGCGAATCACTGCTTATCGATTTGTGCAGAACACTTTCGCGCGTCGCTCCGTTACGGACGATGGAAAAACATTGCGAGATGTTTTTCCATCCCGGTCTGTAGTTTTAGCAACACCTTCAAGTTCCCCGAGGTCGAGGCTGGCTCAACAACTGCTGGGACGAGCGAAGGCACCAGAATGCTGGGTTAACGAAGACCATGCGAACAACGATAAGATGTTGTTTTTCCTCCGTACATTACCGAAGTGCTCTCTCCCAAACGAACGCAATAAGCGCTGCACACGTCAATTTTTTTTATCGTAGTCGATCCCAGTGAATTTTAGATTTTCTACTTGTAACCGCGTCCACCGAAATAATTATTAGCCATGCCATCGTCAAAATCCTGGTCAAAATCAGGCGTGTTTGTCCCGCATCGCCGATCACGATTTACTTAAGCACCGGGCATCAAAACCAAGCTGTCCAGTCCCTGTTGCCCTTGTTGCCATACTTTACTCTACCTACTTACCTTTAGCAGTCCGTAAAGTCCGAGAGGATGTTCTCCTTGATCCCCACGTTTCTCACTCCTCCTGCGGCAAATTCTCCTCACTCAATTCAACTTCCCCTTCTCATTCTTCAAGTGCCGGAAAGACCAACGCGACCTGGAGCAAAACGGTACGGTACAGAGTCCACCACACGCATCACGCTATCCACCCGCTTCCTTCCGTCTAGGACCTGGTTTCAAGTGTTCGGGGATCGAGGGTGGATATGATGGATACCTTCGCTCGACGCCGGGACTAGTGCTGGCAGTGGGGGCAAAAACGCCGGTGGAGAGGGACTCCCTCCGCCTTTCCGGCGGTCGACTTCAAGACTACGCAGCACCGTCAAACTTCTTTAGCTCAAGCACAGAAACCCCCTACCGGCAGCCACGCACAAACTATGTACAAATCCAAGGAGTATGACGAGTCCGCCACGATTGTGGGCCCCGATGCGATGCGATGCGGCTGTGGGAGGTGTTGATACGATTCTGTGGTGCGTTTTCTGCCCTTTCGTCATGATTTTCCTTTTTGCAAAGCGACGTGCGAGGAGCTGTACTTGATGAATGCATTCCCCGCTTTGCCGGTCCTTTTTCCTCGACTTCTTTTTCTTGAAACAATTCCTAACGAACGACCGTGCCCTCAGATCCCCGAACACCGCCTCAAGATCTCGGACTATGCGCCTCTTCCGGCAAGTTCGGCAAGCGCTGAAGGGGGGCACGGATAATCGGTTCTTCAAGATCTGCCCGAGGGAGGCGAACAGCATAGACCCGCAGCAGCTGCGCTCTAGGAAGATTCGGGGATCCGTCGAGTTTCTTCACCGCGTAAAAAGATCTCACTTAGGTTAGGAAAGCGTTGATTCCGGCCATTGGAAGAGGTATGTGGTCTTTTTCGTCTTTTAATTGAACGATCAATGATATCTTCGCCTCAAGGAGTGACGGAGACGGAGGGAAGTGCGTGGATGGAGGTGCCCGACGAGGAGGGCAAAGGCGGGGTGCAGCTTAATACATTCGGCGCGGCGGGGAGCAACGCAGCATGTGGTGGTGGACCAGTGGACCCTCACATCCATGTCTGCGTCGTCCGCATCGACACACGCCAACGGGGACATCCCGCACCACATTGTCTTCGGAGGCCAGCGCGAAAACATCCGACAAACTGCGGAATACGCCCTGGTATACCGGGACTCCGCGCCGGTAGCTGTACAACGTCCGCCTCGCCGTCTGCGCCTCCTCCCATTCCCGGCTAATTGATATGCACACTGCTTCTCCGACCTCTCCACCGACACCGAACCCACGCACGCGGTGGTCGTCTTCAGCGGGTAAGGGGCGTGGTACATCGGCATGGGGACGTTTGCTGAACGCGGCGCACGCGGTGTTCGGGGTTCCGAGTGCAGCGGCGGGGGGGGGGGGGGGGGGGGGCATAGGTGAATCTTGCGTTATACTTGCTCGACTATCATGAGATGCTGATGATATTCCGCAGCCTCGAAGAATACGCGGCTCTCGTTACTGCGGGCGTGAACCTGCTTCGTCGCCCATTGCGTATGCCACCGAAACTCCACCGCGCCGATCGCAGCCAACCTTGGCCCCCGCGCCCGCTGCGTTTCCTTCCGCCGGTCCACAGCTGAAGACCTTCAAGGCCGACAAAGAGGTGCGCTGTAAAAGCGTGCTCATTCTCGTTCGGGTCCCAGCCGGTTTCCGAGAAGTGGTCTATGGACCAGTTCGCCACCGTGACGGCGCCCCTCCTCGGCGACCTCATCGAGGTTGTGATCCCCAACACTCTCCGCGCGCGCGTCGACAATCCTGATCGTATCCGACGACGTGGCCGAAGCCTCCGTCTTCCGTGTTCACTCGAGTGTAATTGGCGGGCCATGTAGCGAGGAGTTTTCGCGGCAGCGTCGATATGTCCGCGGGCATGAATCTGAGTGGGTGACATTTGAAGACGGAGCAGCACGACTGTCATTGCGCCGGACGGAGTTCGAGAAGCTGCTCGTAGTTCGACGGGAGCGTGCCGCACAGTCGTCACCTGGATCACGCTGCTCAGGGACGAGAGGACCCTCATCGTCAGCTCGAGTGTCGGTGCCAACGGCGAGTTCCGCTTCCAGGCGACGCTGCGCACGACCAAGTTCGCGCAGCCGCCGCCTGTCGTCCCTGTCATCACGCAGCACATCGTGAGCCGTCGTGCAGTTGTGCAGCCCCAGGGAGCCCACCAGAAATGTTCTCATTACGAGCGGTATAGAGGGCTGTCCAACAGTGCAGCTCCGGGCAGAATACGACCACAGGGAACACCCCGTTTGGATGGACACTCTGCTGCATGTTGCGAACATGCAGGGTGGGATCAATGACACCTATATCTACACGCAAGTATGTACTTACATTACTGATTCAATCTACCGACCAGCTACCTATAGACTGGTTGGTCTCGTAATACGCAGACGTCAGCTGGGGCTGCATTGGGAGTGTCATGAAGGTACGTATACAGCGCGAAGCCAAATGAAGAATACGGATAACTTTCCACCCAACAGAGCGGCGAGCCTGAAGGACGTACGGTATGCACCAGCTGAACGGGGTGAGCGTGACGGGAAGCAGTGCCACATTTGGGCGCTGCAGTCGCATTTGAATATTCGCAGGGTGTTTCGGGACAAGAGCCAGTCAATGCGCTGGCAGGGAAGCAGCTGTGGCTAGGAATGACGATGATATGAGTAGAGACAACAGCTATACGGGATTTGAGAAATAAAGAGTAAGCCTTACTGGCTGCAAGACTCTCGTCTCAACTGTCAATGGGAACTTCTTCTGACCTGCAGGCCTGGATACTTAGATATGCGCTGTGCACTAGTTTTTCTCCCCGCGTCGATGTACATCTTGGGCTTATAAATCAAACTCTGGCATGGAATCCCTCCAGTCGTGATTGTAGGACTGGCGCGTGCCGCGTGAATGAATGTCGGGTCGGCCTTTTCACACGTGTTGACACGCTAGGAGGAAAAAGGCGCCTCATTTCAATTGAAAGGTACGAGGTCTGGAAACTTACCTAGATTGAGATTTGGCGAACTAGGCTGTGAGTGAGATTGGCAATCAAGACTTGCAAGTAATCCAACAATTAGACGTTCTCAAGCGTACATACTACGGACCGGTCTTCTTTTACAATCGCGGTAACCTACATGAACATTGTCTCCAACTTACCCCTCAACTCAAAATGATCACTGTGCACACTTTTCCTGTTGGCCCCTACATACACTTCTCCAGATCTCCCGAGACCTCTGTGAGGCTTGCTTGAAAACTGAGAAGACCGCTTTGCAACTCGGAGTATACACAAGACAGCCTTTCCGCGAGTACACGATTCGTTGCCATTGCTCCATTAAAGTTGTCAATATAGATAGTGTTTGTGGTGGACGAAAGAACAGCCCACCTGTATCGAGGAGTTCCTTGAGCTCGGTTCCTGCCGTCGAGGAAAAATATGTTGCCAATCCCCCGGAGTTCAATTTTTGGGCTCACTGTGTCTGACGTCCTCCACTTGTGCCCTCTCCAACTCTTTAATTCTTGCACGTGCTGTAACATATAGGTGAGTAAGATGTTGAATTCTCAAGATCGTTCACTCTCACAACCAAAGAATTCTTGTTCTAGGCGACGTTCCCGCTCAAGGCGGTTAGACAGGTGCTCGGCTGAGAACAGACTTGTTGACGACAATACACGAGAGGAATCGCTGAGGTAATTACCTTGTGTTTTATGCTGGGAAGTCAGAGCGTCGCCTGCACAAGAGAAGTTGTAAATTATCTATGACGAGACAACTTCTTAATACTCGATACTCACAGCGCATCTGGGCATCCCTCAGTTGTGCTTGAAGCACTGTCACTTGAGCGGAAACTGTCAGAATGAGCAAGTTAAGAGTTGTTTACTGCATTCAATAATGAATGGAGGCCCACCAAGTTCAATCTTTGAGACAGGTACGTGGCCATGGCGCCTTCTTTCAACCTCCATTTTATTCTTGTACTGGTTTTCCTCCACGTCCAAAGAGAGTTTCACGGCATCTTCCTCTGAAATACTTCTGGCTATTGCTTCTTGCATGTGCAGATCCATTGCATGTTCTGTTCTGTTTATTCCCGTCACAGATAGACCAAAGAGACTGCTTTTTGCGAGCCAGTACAAGCCCATGCCTCCACTGACCCAGAGGTACCGATCCTCGAAAATTGGATGTGCTGCTAAAGCATGATATCCCTGGGAGGCATGCCGGTTCCATGCCTCCCAGCCGGCATTTCCAACAAAATAAATAATGAATGGCAGCGTCACATCGAGGTAGATGTCCCCGGGTTGGCCGACGTCGTCTGGTGGAGGACCCCGTCCTCTAAATTCATGAAAGATAAAGCGATCGTTACGGTTGGAGTGCGGCTGCTGGTTAAGCCGGGTTTCATAAGGATACGATTTTCCGGGGCGCAGTCGGAAGACTTGGCCCCTGGCGGTTTTTCTGTGGACGATGAGGTTTGGATAGAGGAAAGATTTCGGGAGGTCTGGGTCTGGGATGAACAGCATGATGTACAAGTGAGTGTTGTAAATGAGGTTTACGTCGTGCGTCAGATGCCTATTTGTGCGGATTTAGGTCCTGATCAGGTGCGCGGCTTGTCGGAGGCAGACGCTTCCAGACGCTTCGGGCCCCGCCTCGGCTACACGCCAAAACGATCGAAACCCAGAAACCAGGTGGCCGATCAATCGTTGATTTCCAGCCGTCAACCGTTGGTTACCAACACCCATGTATAATAGTGCTGAAGCAGGTTGGTCCAGTGATTTTCCAGTGGAAGGCCAGCAGGCGGGAAATTTAAAAGAAATGGGCGTAATAAGGCTCGAACGACTGACCAAAGAAATACAGTCAAAATGAAAACTAGGCATGATACGAAGTAGCCTAAACAGCCGTTGGAGAACATCACTGCGCCACTCATCATACATACCCCGCTCATATTCTCATTGAAGTGCTCCAAGTAATTCAATTCAATAAATGGGCCCACAGATCAACCACAGATAGGCAATTTCACGTTTCCGTCAGGGAGAAAAAAAACAATTTGCTGCCCAGAGATGTATAAAGCCAACCCAAGGTCAAACCAAAGGCCTGAGTTGAGGACACTAAGGGACACTACCACCAAACTACCGCAATCCTTGACTTGACTCAGCTTCCTTCGACTTGTCAGACTTCATCACACCATCAATCATGATATCCGACGCTCGGATCAGCCACCTGTGGGTGATGAGTTACAAACCACTGGCATCCAGCATTCTCATTACTGCCACACCTATTATACTTGACGGAAGGAATCCAGCGGGAATTCTGTCTGTACATCACATTACCGGCAGTGGATATCACTAATATCAAATTTCAGCTGGTTTCCGGGTTGCGCTGCGGGCGTCGTCTTTTTCTTCCTGGACGCGCTCGGCTGGGAGGGCCGCACATTCTCGACAAAATCTTCCATCTTCTGCGTGACGTCCTTCTCCACAAAGACCGTGCTCGGATGATGGCGGGGCGGGTCTGTTCTGCCTCTGCCTTTGTTGCGCCTCTGCGTAAAGCAGGCATCGCCGCAGAAGAGCACCGCGAGTATGAGGTTCGGGTCTTCCCATTTACCACCGAAGCAGGCCGGGCAGTGCACGTGCAAATAATCGCTTGGCCGCTCTCGGTCTTCCGGTTCCGAGAACAGATATTCATCGCTCTCTGGAGTGGCATGGCGATGATGCTCGTGGTCACATTTGTGGGGGGTGGGGGTTGATGGTGTGTGAGGGGGAGATGATGTTTGGGGGTGCTTGCAGGGCGATTTTGGCGGCGAGGAGGTGTCACTCTCAGGAGAGGTCCACCGACGTTTCAGTGGAGACGATGGTGGATGGACTGGGTGTCATGGTGTCTGGGGTGTGTCATGATGCAGAGACGCGGGACTTGAGGGCGGGCTTGGCACTGAGCTGTCATCCCGACTGGGTGCAGGATCCCTCAGCAAATTTCTTGCCTCCGAAATCACCCCATCGATTCTGGCGGTGGACAGGTGTCGCATGCTCGTGTACCATTCCAGCACATTTCCCAACCTTCTGCGCAGCGCGTCCTGCATTGATATGTCAGTTTTCCCAAGCCTGCCCATTTTTTTCAAACAGTACACGCACCCTGTTTTCGACTTTATATCCCAGACTGTCCAGGCAGGTCTCCAGCGTTTTCGTCAGGGCCGTGTTGTTGGGTGGCATGTTCAGGAACAGCTGCGTGACGAAGTCCAGGACGCGAAATACCCCCCGGGCAAGTAGCTGAGGCGCCGCTTTCAAACACGGACACAGATGTATCTCCATGTGCTCCAGAACTAAGGCAGTTTAGTCCAGTTGAACGTTAGAATAATCAAGTGCACTTGCCTGTCCATCTGAGCACCGCAACCGTAATGGTTTTGACCTTGCCCCGGCCTTGCAGTGCTGCCGCGGTACATGTACATGCGCGGCGTGCAGGCACCACCTCATCCAACGTACGCAAGTTCTGCGTCTTGTTCAGCAAGTTCATGTAGATGGGCACGAGCACTGGCATGATCTGCTTCATCCAGTTGTTTGCCTGCTTCTCGCATTTCCGGGTGTGGCGCGTGTGGTCGGGAGTTTGAGCAGTAGTCTGGCTCAGAAACACGGGGGAGGAATCCGGCACCTCCGTGTTGTATTCGGGCAGATGGTCAGGGGCCGGGTCGGGGGCAGGCTGCCTTCTGTAGTTGGCCGGTCCCCTGTGAACCCGACTTGGCCACGCAGAGGTGGCAGAAGGGGCTGTGCCAGCGTTTGGCCGTCATTTAGGTATACGAGGGGCCGGGTAGAGTTGGTGAGGTCTTTCGTACGGTGGTGAGGAGCTTGTGGCCCAGTTCCCGGCGTGTACGAGGGTGTCTTGTGGAGATCTTTGGGAAGTTTGCGGCTGGAAGGACATCCTGGCAAGTAAGACTGGTGAGAATGGGGGTCGGGATTAGTTTCAATGAATAAAAGTACTTCGGAGATAACGCTTTGACCGGCCCAGTTTGGGGTAACTCCAACAATGTACCGCGTGCTGCGCCGCATAGAAACAATGCACCTGTGTGGGGCCACCTAGGCTGTACCGTATATAAGGAATCTGGTGATTTGGACGGTGGCAAACACCTACTTGTCCTCCCTCTCCCACTGGATGAACATTTCGGATTTCTGACTGAGAAAATCTGAAAAGAAAATTTAAAATTTCACATAGTTTTTTTCACTGAAAAAGTTGATAAAAAATTTAAAAGTTTCATACCACTTTTCTCAGTCAGAAAGTTGCTGAAAAACTTGAAACATAATTGATAATTTATTTTAGAACATTTTCACCTGTAATTCTTCAGATTTCACAGCATATTGATGGCCACAAAAGTGGGTGAAAAATTCAAAAGTTTCTTACCATTTTTTTGCAGTGAGAATGATGGTGAAAAACTTCAAATAAAGATGTTAATTTCTTCCAAAACATTTTCAACTGTAATGATTCAGATTTAAGAGAAATTTTCTGCCCATAAAGAAGGTGAGAAATCCAAAAACTTTGAGGTGAAAAATTCAAAACCTTTGGAGTGAAAAATCGGAAAGCTTTAAAGTGAAAAATTTGAAACCTGGGATCTGAAAGTTCGGAAGACAAAACCAAGCCTGGGTTGAGTCTGGTGTAGCAAAGTGGTGGTGGCTATTGGATTATGGTCCATTTCAGCAAGAACTCGGCGGTGGATTTGAGTGTTTCAATGGATACCCCTGGGGTCCACACACCCAAAACCACTGTCAAATCCAACTTCCGCCCAGCTTTTCCCTCAGCAGAAATAAAACAGCTGTATAATGGTCCATTTTCAGGGGAAAAACATTGGGTGTGTGGACCCCAGGGGTATACATTGAAACACTCGAATCCACCGCCGAGCTCTTGCTCTGCCACCAGATTCAACTTCCGTTTTTCCCCTGCAAATGGACCATTATCCAGCTGTTTTATTTCTGCTGAGGGCAAAGCTGGGCGGAAGTTGGATTTGACGGTGGTTTTGGGTGTGTGGCACTCAGGGGTATCCATTGAAACACTCAAATCCACCACCGAGTTCTTGCTGAAATGGACCATAATCCAATAGCCACCACCACTTTGCTACACCAGACTCAACCCTGGCTTGGTTTTGTCTGCCGAACTTTCAGATCCCAGGTTTCAAATTCTTCACTTTGAAGCTTTCTAATTTTCCACTCCAAAGGTTTTGAATTTTTCACCACAAAGATTTCAAATTTTTCACCTTCAAGGTTTTGAATTTTTCACCTCGAAGTTTTTGGATTTCTCACCTTCTTAATGGGCAGAAAATTTCTATTAAATCTGAAACATTACTGTTGAAAATGTTTTGAAAGAAATTAACATCTTTATTTGAAGTTTTTCACCATCATTCTCACTGCAAAAGGTGGTAAGAAACTTTTGAATTTTTCACCCACTTTTGGCACCAGAAATTTGCTGTGAAATCTGTAAAATTACAGGTGAAAATGTTCTCAAGTAAATTATCAATTATCTTTCAAGTTTTTTCAGCAACTTTCTGACTGAGAAAAGTGGTATGAAACCTTTGAATTTTTATCAATGTTCTCAGTGAAAAAAACTATGTAAAATTTTAAATTTTCTTTTCAGATTTTCTCAGTCAGAAATCCAAAATGTTCATCCGGTGTCCCTCTCTGCCATCCCGCCTCATACCCGCCCCTCCTTTGTGTGGCCACTTTGGCACACCCTCAAACTTCACCGTGTCCCTCTTGTCATGTGCGCTCTGATGCGCTCGATGCGCCAGCCCAGCCCACACTTCCAACATTTCTGGGTGGGTAAATTTGTCCGTCGTCAGATTGTTCACCGCGCTCAAACCAACGTGTCACTCACATTTTCCCGGTGTCCTAGGTGCACTACGCAGCCGCCCAGGCATTGTGCCTGAAGTTTACGCGTCCCTGGAGCATTATACCTGATGTCGGTCTCATGTACATTGCTGCCATTTGGTATGCGCTCACTTGATTTCAAGCTCTGTAGCCCTTCTGGACGTTCTAAAACGCTCTCCTATGGTTACTCTGTGTGTCCGCATTATTTCCAGTGCCACACCCGATGGCATTCATACTTACTGGGGCCTGTATCTCTTAGTTCACCCATTTTCTCATTTTTTCCCTCGTTGGCTGTTATTGTGCGTATCCCGTTTGTTTTTTCTGTCTACTACTTGCTAACTATCTCCTAAGTATTGCCCGCCCCACCCGCCCAGCCCCCGACGCCGCCGTGGCCTCCCGCCTCAAGATGCACCATGGGACATGGTGGTTTGAAGCAGGAGGCGAAGGGCTTCAAACTCCGCCATCTATCAATCATGATTTGTCGACTTTCGGCAAGGCTTCGCCGCTGATCCCGGCATGAGCTCGCCGAAAGTCAACAAATCATCTTACCAAAGCTTTCAGCACAGCCACCTTTTCGCTCTTACACCTCGACCAATACCTTCCTAATCAGTAAGTTGTTAAGTCCTGGCTCCCCTAGTGTAGCCGTAGTGTACACCGTAGCTAGTAGATAGAAAATAAATGTGTGCGCCGCCATACACGGCGCCGACGCCCTAAGAGAGTCCCACGAAAGCACCGCCTTTTTTTTTAAAAAAAAATGAATTTATTGATAAATCCCGTACCGAGCGCGCCGAAGCCGACGCTGACGCCGTCTACAGCTCCACGGCCCCCATGGACCCTCGCCGCGCCCACCAATGCACCCACGCCTTCATTGACGACATCGCTGAAGACGATGCGTCGTTGGGTAAGTCGTTGCCGCCGTCAAGATCCCACGAAATCTGACTTGCTGCGCAGTGTCCGACGGCGAGGAGCCCGACCCCGATTCCATGGAGGGCCAGGCCATGGCGCTAGACCGGAGGGACTACAACCTGCAAGACGAGATTGCGGACCACGAGCAACGGGTACTGCGACGGGATTACGGGCGGAGAGACATCCGCAATCTCGGGCAGCCCTGGCATGGTCTCGACGAGCAGGAGTGGGAACGGCTTCATGGCACACCACCCGCCTCTCGTCCAGTTGCTGGCCCAAGCAACTTGTGCCCGCGCTCACCCCCGCGCTCCATGCCTCCGCCGCCGCTCTTCCTGCCCGACTCTCGCGACCCCACGCCATACAAACCCAGGGACCCCCGCGACTTGACGCCCTTCGTGCCTCCCGTGTACCAGCCTAGGCCGCCACTTGTTCCGGTAGGTCAAATTTTTTAACGTACATATATAACATTTTTTTTTGACTTTGTATTCTACAGCGCCCGCCCTCCTCCGTACCCCCGCCGCTTTTCCTGGGCGAATCACGCGATTCTACTCCTTTCCAACCCCGCGATCCCCGGGACATCACCCCGTTTGTTCCTCCCGTGTACCAGCCTGGGGCACCTTTCGGTGTGGTAGGTCGAATTTCTCAAAAGAACATATATCACAATTTTTTGACTTTGTATTCTACAGCGCCAGCTCACCCAGTCGAAGCGCAAGCGCGGCGAGACGCCGGAGGAGGAGGAGGAGGAGCACGAGACCACCATCAGGGTCCCAGACGTGGACTCCTCCGATGAAGATGAAACCAACGGCGAGGACGACGGCGAGGAGCCCGAGCGGGAAGAAGACAGCGCGCTTGAGGCAATCAAGCTGGAGCGGAAGAGACACCAGTTCTTCGACGACACGGCGCTGCTGGATTCGGATGAGGATGAGGACGACGATGAGCACTTGGATGACGCTCTCGAGGAGACAGCGGAGGATCGCGGTAAGTGTCAATTTTGAATTGAATCTTCACTCACTCATCTTCCTGCAGCTTTCATCGACGATACCGACCACCACGAGGTTCCCCCTCGGTTGGTCCGCACCTCCAGCGATGCCGATGCTGAAGTGGCCGCCATGCAGCAGGAGGCCGCCAAGTACGACGATAAAGGGGTCGCGTATCAGCCCCAGCTCGCTCAGGAGGAGGAGGAGCAGGAGGATCGCACCACAGATCTCAGCTGGCTCGACCGCGACCTCACGAACATCACCCACCCCGATTGGAACCAGCGTGAGGTGCCCACGGACAAAGCCTTCTATTCCAAGGACAAGAAATTGTACCCCACCGAGGAATTCGAGATGTAGCGCAAGAACGCAGTGGCGCTCACGCACCCGCATTCTCATCCCAGACAAACCCGCCCCTCCAACCACCAGTCATTTGGACGGACTCGATGACCCACCAGCACCGGGGAAAAAGCAGAAAAAGCCCGAGCGGCGAGAAAGGCAGAAAAAAGCCGGAGAAGGTCGAGATCCCGCCTGTTCCACGCAGGACGCTAGACAAGAGGGAGAAACCTCCGCTGTCGAAGAAGCTCACGGCGGAACAGGAGCAAGAAAAGAAGGAGAAGGAGCGGTACTGGGAGTATCACCAGGCGGAAACTGAGCCGCTCACGTGGGAACAACTGGTGGCAGAAAGCCAGCAGACGAGCGCCCTCATCCTGACAGCGTCGAAACCCCGACTTTTGCGGCCGGTCCAGCCCTCCATCGACGATCTCGTGCCGTTACAGCCACTGCGTCCCCTGGTACAGTTCCTGCTGCCTCGGAGGGGCGAAGTGTTGGGACAGCTTTGGCACCAGGAGACCAACTACGACAACGACAAACGCGAGAACTCCTTCGGCACCATCCTCCTCATCCGCGATACCCCACAATTCGGCGGTGTGGTCAAAGTTTTGGGTTCCCGCCGCCTCACACTCGACTATCAGCTTGGCCGTTCTCGTGAGCAGTTGGAAGACTTGTTGCCGGCCAGTCTGTTCAAGGCCAAGGGTAGCAAAAGGGTGATTTGGAAAATCAGACGACATCCGCTCGACCCCACCCCTCCCGTGCGAATTGGCGACCGACTTTGCGTTGTGGACGACAAGCACCTGGAGGGGACAGTGGGTCGCGTCGAGGGAATCGACCTGGAAGACTTTGGCTACCGCGGCGAGATGGTCACCATCCGCACCACCGACGGCAAAATCGCTCGTTTGCGCACAGATGCGTACCATCAAATTTTTTATGCAGGGGACGAAGTCGAAATTGTGCGAGGGGCCCAGAGCAGGCAACACGGCATTGTGATGGAAGTATTGTTCAGCGGAGTGCTGGTCGACGCCACTCCGACAGCAAACGGCCACGCAGGACAGCATCACAGCATTTTTCGCCGAGGGGGTGCCATTAGAGGGCAGCAAACAGCGAGTGAGTCTTTTCGTGCGACTATTTTTACTCTTGCTTAATTCTTCAGTATCAACATTGCTCGGTGCAAGCCAAAGATGTAGTTCTTCGGTAAACAGACGTCGCTGATTACGGCAACTGGACGCAGCGGCATTGTCAAAAGGCCTGCCCAAGACGCCCAAGACGATCCCCCCCTACCTCCAAACGCCTCTCAGAGCGAATTAATTTTCCTCCAGCTCGACCGCGACTTGGCAGCTTCCCAAAAATCAGGGAGCTGTTAAAAGACCGCAAAGAACAGCAATCGCTGTACTTCGCATCCAAAGGCGTCGAAATGAGTCAGCTCGAGCATGAAAAGTGACTCCAGGAGATCGAGAACGAAATTCGCGTCCATCTGGGGCTTGCCGAAGACAGAAAACGCGAGGCTGACAACAAGCGCATGATGGGAGTCGGACGGTGTTTTAAAAATGTCACTGTTTTCATTTACAAAGGGCCGAACAAGGGGTGCACAGGGAAGGTAATTGGGGATCACGACACCCAGGCTCGACGAGACCGGGAGCAAGACCTCCGCAAGCGAAAAAATACGATGGAACTCGATGATACCGCGGGTATCATACTCACCGTACGTGTGCCCAACGTGGGTGACTTGCAAGTCCCCATCGAGAAGTGCACGCGTGGCCGGAATCGAGTGCCTCTCGCCTCTACGGTGACTTTGACCCCGAGAGAGCTTGCCACAAAGGCACTCTTTCTCAGTTATTGACAACCACTTCCACCTCGACCGTCAACCCCGCCACAGCCGCCGGCGGCATCTGGAGAATCTGTGGAACTTTGGGTGCCAGGACCTTCAAGACCACCGAGGCTCGCACCGAAATGGCCTGAAACGCTTCCAGGTAAGAAATTGCATCTCTTATGTATTCTAAGACGTTAACGTAGTATTCGATGCAGCCGAGGCCGATGGAACGTGGCTCGCTTCTTCTAAGCTGCTGCATAAACGACTGGACGTCCACATTTTCGGTGTGCTGGGAGCACCGGGTGCCATTTCGGTGAGGGTAAATGCTAGTCTCGTTCTCGACGTTATAGGGCGGCGTCTTCAAGACAGAGTAGTAGCAATACGTTGATACATACCGGGGATATTGTTATCTAACCGACGGATTGTTCCGGGGCGTCTGATTTGATGAAATTTGTTGGCAGAAGACTGCCCTATAACGTCTGGTGCAGTTCGTATAGAGAACAGGCAATCGAGTCACACTCGGTCATCCCGCCCTCTGGGGCGTCCAATTTTTTTTAAAACGGATTCCCCAGCTCTTCCCCATCATTATGGTATACATAATTCTATTATTGCCTCCGCACATTAATTATTATTACCTTGTTCATCAGCCCCCATCGTCACCCAAATCACTCGCATACCAACATACCTTCCCGGTTTTTTCACCTTGGGGCTATAGCGTTGCTCAATACAAGGACAGAGAATGTTATTCCGAAATTTTTCAGGCTGAGTAGCAGCTATATCATGAAATTCAAGCTCAAATGTGCATTGTGATGGACGTGACTACGCATAGCAATCGCATGGTATCTATACGAGTTGCACCAGATGTTCGGGTGTGCTCTTCCGCATGTCTTTTTCATCATTTTCTATACCCCATCACTCTGATCTTGATCGCGGCATGCGGCGGCGCACCCGAACATCTGGAACCGGGGTCTTGAACCAAAGGGGGAATGCCAAAATCAGTTGGCATCACTCCCATCACACCGGAACACTCGCTAAAAACACCCGTAGTTGTAGGATATAGGCTAACGACCTGAACGTAGCCAAGATAATCGATATCTAAAACCACCTCTCCAGCCATAGATGGCTGGGGCCATGGGTATATACTCAATCCCTCCCCTGCTGCAGGAGGCGTTACTAATACCTTGTATACTCTTCACGGTGTGCCGAACATTTATTATCTCGGCACACATTTAAACTAATTAAACTCATGAGTCGCGTATATTTAATATTTGTCTTCCGCATTGGGCACTGCCATCAACGAGGTCGACCCCTTGCTCTTCTGTATTGGGTCAAATCTCTCCATCAGGATGCATTGGTCAGAACGATGCCTTGGTCATTGTCATTGTCAATGTCAAGAAAAAAATTGTCATGGCACGTGCTAAGTCTCAACAGGCGCCCTGGGCGCCTCAACAAACTCTTCGGGCAGAGTAAACAGCGCTTCCAATCCCATCGGTTCCGTCCCTGCTTCCAGCTCCGCCGCCATTAGATGACGCGCTGCCTGGACAGCAGACATTTGCCACCTCAGCTTGAAAAAAAGCCGTATGTGCTCATGCGTGTGCGCCTGCTTTAACGCATACCCACGGATACCTGCCGCTACCTCCGCCGTTAACCCCGTCCGCGTCGCCACGCGCTCCTCCCACCAACCCGATTGCCATTCCAGATATCTCAGCACCCTTCGCATCTCCTCCCGCAACGTTTGCACCTCCTCCGTCCAGCGAATTTTCCGAGCGCGCGCACGAATCCACTCCACACGGATAGCTACACATAGCGTGTCTGTTAGTACTGTTACTCCCTGCCGTGAAAAACACCTACAGTCGTGCAGGCGCTCCTCCGCGTCGTCAAGCGCTCCTGGAGCTGTCCATATCCAGGACATAACCTTTTTCGAGGTTCCCGGAGCATCCCGCGGAGCTCGCTCGCCACGTCCCGCACCGATCATTGCTAGCTTCTTCCGAGCCGCCGCGTCACTCTCTCCGGCATCGCCATCCAGCCGAATGTCCGCCGCCAGCAACTCTCGGAACATAGCACCTTCCTCTTCCCCCTTCAACGAAATTATGGCGTCGCGGGCACGGTTATACTTTGCAGCGCACGCAGACGCACGCTCACCGACCTGCCCAATCAACGTCCGCGCCTTGGGTTGATTGAATTTGTCCGGTGACGTTGGCGTTACGGAACGTAATGAGATGGCGCTTTGCGTGAAGGCGGGCGCGGAGAGCGCAAAGGGTGTTGGTGCATTGTGCGATTCGTAGCTTCGCCTCCATGTTGAGCAGACCTTGTACACATCCCCGTAATGGATCGCCGTCGTTGATTGGCATCTCACTCGGCATGTAAAGGATGATCCGCTCCGGTTTGGGCGGCGTAGCGTCGGTATCCCTGTCTGACTCGGCATTCGCGATAACGAGGGCAGCCCCAGGCATGTAAATTCGTTGCAATTCACGGAACTTGGCGATTTTGACCAACAGCGCCCGCCGCCAGTCGTATAGTTTGCTTTCGCGGTCGGCGGTGATGAGCACTGTCCCACCCAAATCGGCTATGATCCGCCGCCTGGTCATATAGAGTTAGTCAGTGTATAGATGGGGCAAGGGCAGCACGCACTGGGATTCTTCAATCTGCAGGCCCGCTACAAGGAAAGCTGTGGCGCTGCAACCCTCGAGAGGGATCCTGGCTCCATCGAGCGCCGCATCCTCGTCCTGCTTGACCTGCAGACGGACCTCGGCCTCGGAGGGACAGTCTACACGACGTTCAGCCCTGAAAAGGAAACCAGCATGGGTAAGGAGCACATACCTTTGCGGAGGAGAATGTAAGGATTAGGTTGAGAGGAGTCGGCCTCCCAGGCGTCGACCATCTGCACCCAGCCCTTCTTCACATCACGCTCGATTGTCTCGCTCACGCTCTCAAAGGCAGCTAGCTGGCGATCCCGCTCCGCGATAGCAACGACTAGCTTTCGTTGAAGGCTATCTCCTGTTCGTAAATCAGTATTTGTCTAAAATGGTCTTGTCGCCACTCACCCTGCCCAAAATTCTTGCTGTGATTGTGGCTATCTATTTTGTCTTCCAGTACATCCACCTGCTGCCCTCTTCCCGCATCCTTCGTGTGGTATGCCGCAGGATTTAGCACAGCCCATACACGTTCGACACCTTCGCCATCACTCTTGCCGACTCCCGGCTTGAAACTCAAACTGTTCTCCACCTGACATTCCTCGTTGTGGGAGGCGGCGTGCCAGACGGGGAGGGTGCACTGGAGGGTGAAGTCTTCGAACGGAAGGCGGAGATTCTTTGGAAGTTTCTTGCTGTGTTCTTTTACGCCCTTCTTCCATTGACAAGCAATATCATACGAGATTGTAAGGAGCATTAGATTGAAGCCCAAGAGCGCCGACATAACGATGTAATCCATATTAGCATATCTATAAACGACAGAGATTAACACCAGTAGAGTGCTAGACACAGCAAGCAGACAAGACGTACCTTTCGCCTTTCTGCAAATCACCTACGCCGTTGGGCCTGACACACTCGTGGCGGGCGCAGACGCATCCACCCACTCCCGAGGCCCGGAGCCCCGTAGTCAAACGGGTATCCTTCTGTAGAAGAGCCGCAAAAGCGATACATGTGCTTAGCTGTTTGTGCATGTCAGTGGGATCATAATATACGCAAATAGCCCGACATACATCCTTTTCACCGACATAACCGCTGAGATGCCGCCTATAGCGTCGTGGTTCCACCCAGTACCCCCAGCCAGGACCCAACGAGGGATCATCGATTTCGTTGGCCCGTTTGCGGTTTTTCAGTTTGAAATTGGCATCTACCGCCAAAAGTAGCATATATAGGAAGCTTCGTTGTCGATCAATATACATCCATAACGAGTAAAGGAGCACGTACCGAAACTTGGGATCCACATCCCGCCAGTCCGCTGGTAAGTTCCGGCCGTCATACGGACATGCCCAACAGATGACGGCACAGTCTCGCAGTTTCGTCTCGTCCACCCCAGCTGGGTCGTGTCCGCGGCCCGCTCGCTTGACACGTAATAGAAAAGCCCACTGGCGGGCCATCCGTTGAAATTGCTTATAGCGATCCTATGTAATCCTGTTAGAATTTATTCGCCCTTGAAAAACAAAGTAAGATTGCATACCGGCAGCCACGTCATCCCCGTTGACGCCAAGGCGTCAGTACCTCGTTCCATAGCGTGAATGAAGTCGTGTACGTTCATATTGCCGATAACATTGTATAGTCAGAAAGCGTCCAGGGTCTTGAAGGTGGCACATGTGGCGGGGTACCATGCGTTCCGCAAAAGCTGCTCAAGAGGATCGGCATGGTCGGACTTGGAACAAGCGCAGTAGCAGATGTGAATTTGGTGGATAACTGGCGCTTCGATAACAGTCATCTTGTAGATGTGCTTGTCAGGCACGATGCAGGGGAAGCCCCCATGACCCAGTTGATAGATGAGACCGATTTGCGCCAGCGTCGCGTCGATCCAGAAGTCCCCATTCCACTCCTGATGATGTGTTAGCCACAGCAGGTGAAGTCGAGAGTGGACATCATCACCTTGATGACATGAAGTGGTGTCAAGGCGTGGTGGGACAGACAGCAAGACTGGCACTGTAAAAATTGCCCGCAGTCGCCGCATTTGAAGATGTGCATTCCCGCCGGCCTCTTCTGTACGTCGGCAGGCTTGTTGTATTCTTTCTGGCAGTGGGCGCACTGAGGCGAGTGGATATCGTGACCGAGCCCATCGTGACGAATGAGTTCGTCCAGAAAGAACGCCTTCTTGGGCCGCCACAGGGAAGCAGGATCGTCCTATTGACCTATTAGTCTACAGTCGATCGTCCACATGTCCCACTCACCGAGCTTGCATAGTCTTTTCGTTTGCGAGACGCCGGCTCGGAAGGTACGGAGTTCAGGGGGTTGTCCACGGTCCT
Source organism: Mycena crocata (assembly GCA_029281795.1). Classification (NCBI taxonomy): domain Eukaryota; kingdom Fungi; phylum Basidiomycota; class Agaricomycetes; order Agaricales; family Mycenaceae; genus Mycena; species Mycena crocata. Next base: position 483,126 of record JARJCP010000032.1, on the reverse strand, counting down.
CCATCTGCGAGTAGCCTTCCTCGAGGACAGGTTTCCATTGCGCGAGGGAGTCGTTAAGTTGGCGTTTCTTGTGTGATATATTGAGCATCTCTTCCTGTCGACGCTGACCATCTGAGGATACGTAGACACCGAGGTCACCACTGGGGGCCACAGCATCGTTTCCTACACCGACATCGACAATATCGGCACGGTGGCGAGGCATGTCACTGTGGTCGGTATGAGTTAGGCAGACAATAGTTTTCTTTTACGCGAAACAATCACCATGCAAGATATATTGTCAACGGATCTGTCGCTTCACATCCCCACCAAGAAATGTATCGCGCCCAAAAGAATATTTACATTCGACATCTGGCTCATCTGGGTCAGAATTGGGCTTAATCTAGGGCCTAAACCTCCCCAGCAGGAACAGCCAGAACTCGACAACTCACCAATCCATGCCGAGCGGCGGCGGAGTGCCAGCGCCCGCTCAGAGCCGCTCAGTCCAGTCCGTCGATGCGATTATGAAGAGAAAGCGAGGCAACACAGCCACAGATGCGACCTGCCTATTTCGGCACAACCACCGCTACTCGACAATTTGCGACTACACTGTAGGAACCCTGTGCTTTACTCTGCTACATGCGCGCGCGCTCTGGTTCGCTGTCCACTACAACTACGGCAGGCTTGGGAATTTTTGGGAAAAGAAGGCCGTCCCAGTTGTACTCGACACGACTACTATCCCAGTCAGAATATGTTGCCTCCAAAGCGTCCTCCTCTGCGTACTGCCTGAACGGAGCTTGATACATCGTCGTCGCGCAGTCGGGACATTTCCAGTCCCGCTCCAGCCAGAGTCTGATGCACACGTAGCAATGCGAGTGCCCACAAATGTACCTATGCATTCATCGTCAGTCAAACAGAGGCTTTGTTACACAAATAAAATGGACAACATACGAAACGGGGTGGGATTTTACGTGGCAGCAAATGCTGCACTTCTCGTGTGGTTTTTCCGCCACCTGGACGCGGGGACCGGCCCCGTCAACCCACAGGTCGGCATGCGTCAAGGGCTCATCCCTGATCAGACGCATTCCTTGCTTGGTGTCCGGAAAGTGGCGACGATGCCGAGTCACTGGCGCCTCATAGATGGAACGGGTGGGACTGCGTGTGGCATCAATCCGAGCACGGCGCCTGATGCGCAAGCGCTCTTCAAGCCCGAGCTCGTCACGCAACGCCGCATCCAAACCACGGCCGGTCTGACGGATACCGGCGTCGAGCTCGGCGATACGTTGACGGATGAGGGTGATGTCGACCCCTACAACAATATGGCATCAACACACAATTTAATGCGGAGGTGCGAACTTTACCACCACTGGTGTTGACGAAATTCTGACGGTTGTTGCGACGATACATAGACCTGGGGCGCTGGACGTGGTTTCCCCGTCGATAAACAGTGAAGGGCTCGGGGTTTGGAAAAAAGTCCATGCCTTGACTCGGGGTTTATGCTCCGACTTTGTTTGCTTCGCCAATTTCCTTCCCACACACATCCCCGAACCGGAAATGGACAATGGCGCACTACCGCCAATCATCTTAGCTACGGTAAACTGTGTGCACTGCGAACAAGCGCACTTGATCCCGCCAATCTTTCCTACACGCAAACAATGCGAACCACCGCCAATCTTTCCTCCACACGCGGACAATGCGAACCTCCGGGATTGAATCCCTACACCGCCGGCTACCATTTCTTCTGCCTTCTTTTTTTGGTCGGTCCAGCTCCGTCTCTATCCCACTATGCTACTAGCTTGTATCTTTTCCTGCCAATACAAACCGGTTCAAAACCTTTCACTGATCACGGGCGAGCAAGGGCGAGCATGTTAAATTGACCACCAATCAGAAGATCTGCTGACCTTGCACATGCACACGCGGGACTTTTAATTGATCCCGCTAATGTCTACCGCAACGCGAACAATGCGAACCTCCGGAATCAAATCGAACAATGCGAACCTCCGGAATCAAATCCCCACACAGCCGGCGGCTACCAGCGGCTAGTATTTCTGCCTTTTTCTTGTGGGTCCAACACCGTCTCTGTCCCATTAGGCTACTTGCTTGACAATTTTTTTTTCCTCCTCCGAATACATGGCCGCAAGCCTTCACTTGCCGCGGAGGAGCATGATAGCCTCATCCATTGAACACAGATCAGTCAATTTGTTACGCGGAATTAACTGACCTTCTCACATGGAAACTATGCTCGTAATCATCCTCCGTATCGGGAAAATTGGAATTGCATTGTCCATCTATGATGGAAAACGCTCAAAAGTACCGAACAGCAGCGGTCCAAAGCGCTTCCGTTGTTCCTTGGATCCGCATACGGTCCAGAAAATTCCCACCATTCCCACAACGCACCACAACGCGGGATGGCCCGGAAAAAAAAATAAGCATAGATGATGGAAAACGACCGAACAACGGCGGTCCAAAGCGCTTCCGTTGTTCCTTGGATCCGCATACGGTTCAGAAAATCCCACCACTCCTACAACACACCACAACGCAGCATGGCCCGGAATAAAATCAGCATGGGGCCGATGGGCGGGCCAATGGGCCAGGCACATTTGGAACTTCTCAACAAACATTCCGACGGAGAGCAATTCAATCGTCATTTGGAAAACTACAACACAGAAGAGCTAAGTACTTGGCTATCTCAGAGCTTGGCACGTATGCTTGAAGTGGAATTAATCAGCTGCGCGATCGATTGTGGAACGAGGCACTTACGCCGCCGGGCTCATTTCATTGGTGGTAGTAGCCATGGGGGTTGATTGAAGCCCACTCCCGCTCAACGCCCTCGCCGTTAGTCATCCCTACAAAATATGCAGGCCCCAGGTCGCCGCATGCCCGACAACACGGACGGGCTTCGAATGTACAGGCCACGTCGTAGCTGATGTGCGTGATACCGCTATGTAACATATATGTCAGAATTGTTTCGAACAGCGCTGCAGCGCTGTGGAAAAACTCACCTGGTCCTCTTGAGGTCGTTGAAGTGCCTGGCAGACTGCACGAGACGCAAGAAATGTGCCCTGGCCAGCTCTTTCTTCTCGGTGACATGTTCTAACCATAAGTTTTAGTAGAAGTTATATATTTTGAATAAGTGTCGTACTTACGGTCAAATCCCGCGTCGTACCCAAAATCAGGGAGGTCATTGCTGTCGTATGGTGGCTCGAGAGGGGGGGGTCCCTCGTCGTCGGAGTCTTCAAGGTCAAGAGCGCTGACGTCGTCGGAATCTTCTAGGTCGTGAGCACTGATGAGGTCCGGCAGATCCTCGTCAACGCTGGAGCTGTCACTCCCAGCAGAGAGGGTCTTGTTGTTCACTCCATTGGTTTTACCGCACTCATTGGACATGGTGAAGGGGGCGGGTAAATCAACAGTGCGCACCTCTTGTGTTTGATAACAGTGCACACCCGGTGTGTTTGATCTTCGTCCCTGTCCGCAATCAATGGTCAGATCTCGCCAAAAGTGGATGCAAGTAGATCGGTCGCAATGAATCTCGGAATTTTGCGGATCCATCAGGGTTGCTGGGAAGCTTCCACGGCGCGTTCCTGTTTTGTGGTCATTGGTCAGTAGATTAAATCTCGAGCACTAGCCATCAGAATGTGTGATAACATAAGTCGAACAAGTTCGTGTTCATGGTGAAGTACTCACCCCAGCTCACCCCCCCAGCGAAATACCCCCCCCCCCCCCCCCCAAAAAAAAATGTCCTTCACCTACCCCATGCCCCGTCAGACCCTCATGGACCGCCGTGGTCGCTCTCGTGTAACCTATTTGTTCGCCAGGCAGGTTCCGTCGGTCCCTATCCGCAGCCAGGTCCCCTATGTCTTCGCGGATAGTCTAGCACACCAAAACGAGCTCCTAATCTGGCGCGAGAACGACGACCCAGTCTACCGCGGCGACGTATACTCAGCCTTCGCCCATATCGTGATTTCCACTGACGAAATTTTGATAGGTCCGGCCTCAAGACTCGTGCACGTTTCATGTTGGTCGGATTTTGGGCAATACAAACTTCGTCGCCGGGGCTGAGGAGGATCAGCTTGCCACCTCGTCGGACGAAGAAACAGACCGTCCATCGACACCCGACAATCGTCTCGGATCTCCCTTCGACAACTTCAGTAGTCCGCTCACTCCAATTTCGGACACATCGGACAACACCGGCCCGGCGGGCCACTTCACCAAGAACCGCGCTCGCGAGCCTAGTCCAACGGCAACCGAGCTGTTTGGCCCATCGCGCCGCCTGACGACATACAGCAAGCACGACAAGAACCGCATTCGCGCCGGACAGGCCGTCGTCCAACATGTGAAACAAAAGTCGACAACAACCAGGAGGCGCTTCCTGGGTCGGCCTCCTGTCGGGACTCGTCGTTCTGCTCGAATTCGCAAGGGGATGGCACTCGAAGGCGTTTGGAGCGCCGAGAATCTTGTCTCCATGGGCGACGCGCTGCACAGCTTCAACGCTGAGTGAGTTTACCTCAACGCACCTTTTCTAAAATCACTCACTTCAAGCTCCTTAGCTTCTTGACGCCTCTCATCGACAGGCGTGGATATGTTATGGCGGCAGTTGCAGGTCCGCCCAAGGATCAGGCCGAGCGTTGGGGACACGTTATCAAACACTTTGATTCCGCTATGGGGCGCCTCCATCGTGACGGCCACTTCGACAACTTTGGCCAACAGGAGGCACGCGTGCGTTATGGAATCGGCTTCGGTGAATCGGGGGCTGTAAGAATAATTTGAGTCATCCGGGAAAGTATTATACTGACTTTACTTTGTAGAAGCCGCACTATATCATTCAACACCCCAAGAACTTCAGCCATGTCGCATACATGCAGGCAAGCGGCGGCTTCAAAGAAATGTCAGCCTATCACAACCGTGAGTTCACGGACAAGTGTACTGCTGTTTACTGACTGAGGAAGCATTAGATCTGTATGAGCAGATTGCTCCCAAGCTGTACGCTCGCCAGGCCTATCAGGCTAATCAGCTCAAGGAACAGCTCAATCTGCGCATGCCTTACTTCGACTCGGTTTTCACTACTTGCGAGGTATCTTTCGCTGATGTTCCTGCCCTATCGCGCACCAACTACAAGGCCACCTTGGACGGAATGGAGGCGCTCACGCTGGGCGGCAACTTTGTCGAGAGCGGTGTCGTATTCTGGGAGGATGACACGGTGATTTCCTTGCGCCCGGGTGGCACCGTCTTGTTCCCTTCTGGAACGAAGAGATTCTCCCTCGTGGCTGTGAAGCCTGGGGAGACCATGTATGTTTTCCGTCAGTATTGTAATGCGGGCGCCGTGCGCTGGCTGGAGAAAGGCAATTGATCTGACTCAGAGTTTGATGAAGGCACGTCGGAGGAGGAGGTGCAAGAATGGGTGGCCAAACGCGCTCAGCGCGGCCAGGCCAGCGCCAAGCTGTATTCCAAAATAAATGACATCTATGTATTCTAGGAGTACATCGTAGTCAGTAGTGTACACAATTTCGACACTTGCCTTTGCCTGTTTCTGCGCATCCGGCCTGGAGTTGACTTGGCGACGACTTCACGGCGAAAGACAATGAGAGCACAGAACCCGTGTCTGATGGCAACAATCATATCAGATTTCCGACTTACTCCGAATTTTCGGCTCTGACACCGTGCCCGCCGAAATTTCAAGGGAAAAGAGATAAGGGAAATTCATAACGGGAGGTCGACAGTGCTAATAGAGATTCATTGCAGGGAGAGTTAACGACAACAGCAGAGCAGGTTTAGGAAAAGGAAGGTGACAATAATAATATGTGCTCCGCAACCGCAAGCGACATCACCATCAATCACGATGCGAGGGTGCGGGCGCCGACGGAAACACATGTGCAGGTGCAGACTGGCTGGGGTCGTCGTAATAGCCTTCCTTCGCCCGTTTCTTCTCGCGAGCCCGTCTCCTGCGGTGACGTTGGCATTTGGCGTAGGCTGTATAGGTCTCCGGACCGTGGCGCTCCTGATAAAGTCTGCATTGTAATTCAGAATCATGCTCTGAAAGTGAAAAGAAAAAACAGGCACAGCGAGAACGTACTCGGCACGTCGCTGGGCCTCCCAGTGGCGTAGGTCAATGTGATTCCTGTGTGAAGAGCATTAGGAAATAGGAGGATTCCCGAGTCAATGTGAGCGTGCCTCTCGTGGTATGTCGCCTGATACATGTGTTCGCGCTCAGCAGCTTGCTCTTGTTCCTCCAAAGGACGTGACTTGAGCTCGGTGCGTTTACTGCAGGTAGACATTAATATTAGCCAGAATTTGACAAGAGGGCATACCGTGCCATACGAACGCACGCCTTTTCCCGGCGTTCCAGCAAGCGTTGCATCCTGCGGACAGAGTGAGAAATGCCGTAGAGTGTTGTAGATATGGGGAGTACTTCATCTCATAGGCGGTGGGCCCGGACTGGTGTTTCGACTTCAGTGGAGGTGGACACATGGATGAAAAGAGACGGGATGCAAACAAGTCACAACTCATGGGATCAGCCGCATCCGAAAGTAGCCGTGCCCGTTTGCACGGAAGCAGATGTATTCTGAATATATAAGGGTAATGGGAACACAGGAGGATTAAATTGAGCGGGAGAAGAACGCACCAATATCCTCTGCGACACATATCTCACAAAGGGAGCATTCTTTGACCGGCAAGGTAGGGAAACCGTGTTAAAAGAATTATGCGACAAGTTCGCAGTGAAACGAGGACTGAACACGATGTAGTTTAATCGTCGAGTCCAGTTGGTCGGCCGGTATTTTTCTGACGAATTTAGCCTCTTTCTGCTCCGGAGGAAAATGTTAGATTGGGAATTCAGGGCAGATTTTTGTTTGTGAAGTGTGATGCGGACCTGGCGAGGTTTGTGACAAGTTCGCAAAATTAAATTTTGTCTGGTGGACGAATGGTCAGTCCTGGGTTGAAATGGTGTTCATAAATGCATCCAGCATGCATTGAACATGAAATGGTGTGGTTTCGAAGGGTGGAAAGGTATGAAGACACAAAGTAGGATCGAAGTGTGGCAAGATTGAACATAGAGCCCTGAAACAGTGGTTCAAACATTGCCTATGACAAGTTCACCCATACCGCGGGACATATTATATCATATAAAAGGGCCATTAATTTTGTAGGCTCCCAGCGCGCAATATGGTGGATGTGGAACAGAAAGGAAGTGTTCCACCGATTCAGAATTGTGGTATCCATGTGCTGGGGCTGGTAATTGTTGGTCGAACTTGCACCAGTCTGTGACAAGTTCGCAAATGGGCCACTTTTGTGGCAAGTTCGCATGTGCCTTGATGAAATCCGGCTGGCGTAACATGGCAGAAGTTGCCGAAAAGTCAAGAGTCGGACCACACCAATATAGCGCAAAATAGAAGAGATTGTATGGTTCGGATTGGGATGAAGTGCGCTATGAGCGATGCTAGAAGCATTTGCGCATCAAAGGAATGGTGACAAGTTTACACCCATGAGCCAAATCATGGCATCAGTGGCAGTGCAGACGTCTCCTCGCACTCTGTCCAGCACTCTAAGTAATGGATTCTTTTTCTGGGACAGCCCGAATATTTGCCTTTCGTTCAATTTTCGTTCAAAATGACAATCAACATCGATATGAATTACGCGAGCCGAAAGTACATGCAGAGTAAGTACTACAGAAAAACATCGACTGAATACTCTGGTGGCGCTGCTTCATCAACCTCGAAACCATCCACGGCTTGTAGATACTTGTTAATTGCGGCCTGCCCGCCCAATAATCCCTTTGTGGAGAGCACCCCGCACCCCGAGCGTATTGAGTTGACACTCCAAACTGTGCGGCAAGGTTAGCTCAGGCTGTTGCGGTCGAAGGTCAACTCACTGTGAGCGATAGACACCTGGCGTGATTCCATGGTATACGACGTACCATTTATCGTCGCATGTTTCGGACCCATTGATGGGATTGGTCGGGTCAGCGGTGGACGTGATTGGCTGAGGGAGTTGCGAGATGACAGGGTGTCAGTGGAGTCCCTGCCGTGCGGACCCATGAGCGCTGGAGGGCGTAGGAAAAGGCAGCCTCTGCTTGAGCGAGACTGGTGTAACCACGGTAAATGCAGTTTGACACACCGTTAACTAGGGGCTGTGTTTCCCGCCTGGGAGAGCCGAATGTCAGCTGGAGAAACAGGAAAATGGTAATGAGAGGCATACCATGAGCGGAAAACTCCCGTACGAATACTGCAGTAGACTACATATGCGACTTTCTTGCCGCGACTCTTGTTTGCAGTCCCGGTTTGCACTTCACGAACAAATGCATTTGGAACGCCTTGCGTGGCAACTCCCGCGCGAGACCTTAGAAGACAAACAATTAAAATCGAGGCGTGACGGAGGAAAATGGACGAACCAGCTGTACGTATGCCCCTCTTGCGTAGGGGATTCGAATCGATACACCGTGCAGTCTATCAGTAACATAGCTTCGACTGTGCATGGTCGGGAAGCTGTGAGGCGCTTCAACGGGTCGGTTTGCTGGGCGAGGTGATGGCGTGCGGGGTGGAGGACGGGGGTATGGCTGAACATCTGCCAGGTCGAGGCGAGCGAGGAGGGACACGAATTCATCATCCTGGTATTCCGCAGAACTGTCCTCCGTAGTGATCCTGGTCATGGTAGTGGGACTGTGGCAAGTGGGGGTGGTATCGTGTGACGCGGGAAAAGCAAAAGCAAGAGGCTGTGGTGGGAGCAATAAGCCCATCAGAAGCACATGGTAGCATCAAGAAAACATCAAACGCCAGCGGAACGCACTGGCCAACTTGAGCCGTGGTCAAGATGAGGTCGAGAAACAGACCGACTTGACCAGGTTCTCGCCTGTGTAGCCCTAGATTGTTTTGCAAAAGCGTGGCAGGGGCAGCAGAAAGGTTGTTGGATTCAGTGGACAGCGATTCTTACACATCCCAGCGAAGGAGGAAGACCAGCAATCATGTGTTGCGTGAAGTACGAGGCGAGGGAGATTGATACCGATTGATATTGAGGGATATCGGGACTGAGATCTGACCCGATTGGGAAGCGCGATCTGTCTCCGGGTGTGGGTCCGCAAAATTGATGGAGAAAGTACCCTAATGCGGAAGACGGTTCTTATGCAGGGTGACACACAGACAAAACAGGCCGAATGACATTTCACATTACAGAAGAACTACACGACGGAGTAAGTAAACTACACGAGGGTGTCACGAGCTGATCGACATTGACTGCACAAGAGAAGGAATAATTCAGGAACAAAAATGCGAAGAAGAAGGTAGACATACAATCAAATCACGACGACGGCAACGAGACCATATCCGCGCATCTCGTTGAAGGCGGCAAGAGCTGCAGCCTGGGTCTTGTACCCCTTCATGTTACCACCGGAGACACCGACAACGGCCGAGAGCGCCAAGGCATTGCTGAGGGTGAGCCCGATGTACTTGCCCTTGGTGATGCAATACCAAGTGGGGCCCTCGTCGACCGTGTACTCCGGCTCAGCGAGTTGGAGCAAGGGGCTGGTGGGAACGACAAGGTAAAGGTTCCCGGCCACCCAGGGCCCAGTCGACATGAACCCGACGGGGGCGGGCAGGGGCACGGGGGCGGGCGCGGCATCTTGATGCTCCGGGGTAGGAGCGCCCTCGGTCGCGGCGGCCGGGGACTGAGTGCCTGTCACAACGATATGTGAGACTCGAAACAAAAATGCAGTAGGAAAAGTAGATTACCTTGGGCCAAGGAATGCATAGCATTCATGAAAAAGGCAGCGATCACAGCTACATCAAGGGAGTCAGACAACATCTGCGACGTTGGGGTGGGGAGCTTACATGGGTCGCTGCCGACAGGGAGAGATGGCGCAGCTGCTGCGACAGAGGGACGCTCTGTTCCAGAAGACGCGGTGGGAAGATGAGTCATTGGGATGGTGGTGGAGTGAAAGAAAGAGTATTGGGTGATCAGAAGACAACCTGTGAGTTTATATAGGCTGCTGGGATTGAACCTCCGCGTGATTTCGGGTGAATGAGGGAGTGAGTCGCAATGCAGAACATAAACAAACAATCCTGGAGCTTGCCAACGCCACGTACATAGCCATACAGTCGTCAGAAGCCAGGTAGAGACACTCAGTGAGCCTTTGAACAATTCTGTCCTTTGTCAAAGCTGATTCCGTCGACTAGAAACATGCCTCAAGCACCTTTTGGTAAAAAGCGCCAGCGCACGCGTGTGCCCAAGGAAAAAAAGAAAAATTTCCCAAGGAAAAAAAGAAAAATTTGAAGCTCTGGGCCGCAGGAGCAAGAGAGCAAGTCCTGCTTCCCCACTTGGATGAGTACGCATGCGAGATGGATGCAGGTTGGGCAAACGAGAGGGTTTTCTGGCGTAAAGTCTGCAACGAGTTTCATGCCAGGATTCCTTGGACGACGCAAGATCACGAAGAGCCTATACTCGGGGAGTTCGACCCAAACCAGCCGCTGCCACCAGTTCCGATCTTGCCTGAGGCCGAAGAACGCTTGAAATGCGAAAGGATTCAAATGCTGAATTTGGTAAGTGACACGTGACAACTTCACCTCTCGAATCTACTCATTCATTGTCACTTTCTCATTCCTTCCCTTCACCGTCACTGTCAGCGCATTCGACGATGGTTTAAATACCGCATCCGAAAGACTCACAAACACCGGCTCACAGCGGCTCTGGACCCGACGAAAGATCCATTCGCAGTGCTATTAGCGAACTCTCGAATGTCACCGTTCCTCCGAAAGCGAGGCAAGCATACCAGCAATTCATGCACGAGTCACACGCTGAGAAGATAGAGCCCGTTGTCTCCGAGCGATGGGCTGCACTGCACGACGACGACCCCGGCAATCTAGACCGTCCGAAGTTGCCCAAGGCTGGCTTCCGCGCTCAAGTGGCACGCGATGTTTTTGCAAAACTGCCCAAGGTAGAACAGCAGGAGATCGCTGGGCGCGCGAAGGCCAAGGCGGAGGAGAGAAAAGCGGCGTACGTGAAGGTGCTGAAGGACCCACCTTCTACAGCTCCTGCAGCGCGCCAGAGGTGAGCTTTTGGCTAGAATTTATTTGGAGAGCCAAAGCTGACCAGATTTTCAGATGTATCGACCACCTACCCGATTTTATTGCACCCATCTTACGCGGAATAGAACAATACACGGGGTTGCACTCGGTTCTTATCGTCGGAGGGCCAATACCCAAATACGGAGGAGAACTGAGGACTGTGCAGTGCGTCGCTACCTCTTCATGCTTGGGCTTCACATTGATCAGATGCAGCGTTTCATATGGGCGGAACAACACCGTATCCGCGCCTCACTTTCCACAGTGGGACAAGAAGCGATTTAATGAAAATGTGTTAGGCTTGATGAGTGAATATCTGGCTACACCATTTAGTGCGCACAACTTTTTCCCGCAGTCCTACACGCCACGCTAACTTTCCGCTCAGATCAAGAGCAGCGCAAGGCTGCCGCGCTCCCAACCGCCGCGGACGACCTCACCGGCGCCAAATATACAATCGCTCCCGCCCACTCCAGTGACTTTCCCAGTGACGATGACGACGACGCGGACAGCAGCGACGACGACGACGACGATGAAGACACCGAGGCAGACTCGAATTTGGATACGCAGTCGGATGTGGAGCGGCGGTGTGTGCGGAAGAGGAGGAAGACTATCACCACCAAAATGACGGCTCCAGCTCAACCCGCATCGACATCCGCCCCAGTTTGCGACGAACAGGGTCTCACCATGGACCAACGCCGTGCCGCAAACATAGCTCGCAACACCATACTACTAGCCCAACTCGATATCCCCAAGATTTTCCCCGACCCAGCTCCTCCTGCTGTCGCTGTGCCAAGACCAAAACCCAAACCGCGCATGAATGACCCAGCCGAGCCTCTCCGGAGGTCAGCTCGCAGTATGGCAAAGCGTACAGAAGGGGTGGACAACGGACAGCCATTGAGCCTCGGCGACGACGACAATGGCGGCATCACACGCAGTCCCGACACGGAGTCAGCGCTAAGCGATACACAGCCCCAATCACCTTCTGTGCCAGTGTCCCTGCCGCCGTCGCCGTCGCTGCCACCTCAGATCCCCACACCCCCGCCGACTATGCCGCCGCCGCCCATCTCGACGCCGCCGCCCCCGCCGCCGCCGATCATACCACCACCATCCACTCCTCCCCCTCCTGCCGGCCTGTATGCCCGGCAAAAGCTGCTCAGTGGTTCGTAGACGCGCATGCCGAAATGACGAAGGAGGATTTAGGACCCCACTTTAACGCCGTCGTCGCCGCATGGACGCGAATGGAGGCGGCATCAAAATATAAGGCAGGGCCGACACTATTGCCCACCAAAGGCCGCCCCGTACAGGTCACTAACTGGATTAACCGGGGGCAGCGGGGTAAGCGCCACTGCGACACGACTGTTGCGGACCCAGAGGCGTATGAGCAGCAGTGGCAGGGGTGGTGGGATTCGCTGCAGCCAGGCTGGAGAACGCTTGACGGAGATGGCTGCTGGTCAAAGACGGAATACGGAGAGCAAGGGAAGGAGTGGGGTGCACTATACCAGTGGGGCGTCAACGGCACACTGAGTGTGCTGGCATCCCTTTATTTCTGGGGTTATGCCGTGCGCTCAGACTCTACTCGTCGCCTCCCGTGGGAAGCTGCAGTCAACGACGTCGCATGGATGTTGGAAGGAATGGCTACTTACTACGAAAAATTCAAGTACAGCCGATATTAGCTTCATACAATATCTCTGGGTACTTCTTACTCTATTCTTACTCTGTTCCTATAACGTAGTCGTAAACTGACAACCGTGTGTGTCGAGAATCTCATCAGGGAGAATGTATTTGAGATAATTTGACTTGTCGTCTGACTTGTGAATATTCGCGTTTTTGGATCACGTGGCCCGAAAAATGCAAATGTCTACTACTACAGTCTAGTTCATTTGCATTTTGTGCCAGATAGCAGAAAAAGACCAGGCGACTGAGGAGTCATTGGACCTTCGCGCTTTCCTCCGCGTGCGAGAAGGAGGGAAAAAAAATAGGACGGCCTGCCGGAAGCATGCCGGGCAGAGGGCGTCACGGTAGCTGGCAAATATGTGTCAATAACGAATGGAATACTGCAATACAACTGATCCATGCTATAGAATCTCTAGCGGATATGCGAGGGATATAATGACGATTTGCTATGGTGGTACGAAGGATTTCTGGGAGGTAAGGTGATGCCGAGAACAGACCGAGTGTACGCCAAAGGGTGCAACAAACAACATATACAAACAATGCATTGCAACCATTGTTTCTCGAGGTTAGAGTGGTTGTAGGGGCTATATACATGGTCTGCCGTACAACTAGAGAGTAAGTATGCGTCTCGTTTATGCCGCTGCGGTACGGGTGTGAAATGACGCGATCACGTGTGATACAGTACGTTCCAAGATTTGCTGCTGGTTTTCCTATTGAGAGGGAGGAGGAGCGGGTTCAATAAACGCGCCACGAAATTCATATAAAGGTTATTAAAGTACGCTGTGAAATTGGCAAGGCCAGGAACTGCAGGGGCGGGGGTAGGAGAAGCCAGAACGCGGTCACGTGATACATATTCGTGGTGGATGCCTGCCAAATGTGCGGGTGCAAACGCTATCCGTATTGAGCATGAGAAACAGCGTGTGGGAATTGGGGGAACCGAGGGGGGAGCCCCAACGCGTATCCTGAATCCCATCATTGATTGCCCATATATTATTATAATTGCTGGACATTTTTCTAGGTATTTATTGGTTACCATCAACTAGTAAATACGAGCAAAGGTTGGAGGCTTGAGAAAACAGCCGCAGAGCACCTGCTGAGTGCTGTGGGAGGCAATATGGAGCCAGCCAAGATATGGCTGAGTCCGTGTCAATATTCAACTGACTTCATGGCTAGCTAGCATCATGTACTTTAGTGTATATATTACAACTATGGCTCTGAGTAGGCTCTTATTCCAGGAGTGCGACTGGCAACTTCGGTTTCAAGTTCATTCGATGATTTGGGTATGGCCGCCATGAGGGGAGTATATGACAAGGATTTCGGAGCGCCCACATGTCGAGACTCTAAAAATAGGATCGTGGGTCCAGAGTAAGAGATCTGTTTGCGCGGAGACTACTTGACTGGCTCCACTTCCGTTTGATTGTTTGCCCCCACAAAGGCTCTTCAAGTTCTCTGTGGTGGAGATAACACTGGCCTTTTGCACGGTTGCGTGCAGAAATCGGGCCGATGTGTGTTGCATCAATCAGCCTCTGAGCTGGAACGGTCTTTGGAAATTCACGATGCGGAGGTGAACAGAGGCAGATTGAAGACTAAATCTGAGGTGGAAAAAATCGGCCTGTGGCATATCATACACCAAACGATGTGGCGTACAGTGCTGTAATATTAATGCAACACAGGTCGAATTTTGACCCCCTGTTGGACGCTGAACGTGTATAAACATGTCCATGAATGGGAATCCCCGAAGTCTGAGCCCGTGTGGCAAACCAGCGACATAGTGGAAACACCCCGGTGACATCTGCCTAGCGTCGTAATGAATTGAACCATGTGAATTTCTTTTCAACTCCTTCGATAATCACCTAAAAAAATCCGAAGCAAACCGATGCTTCTGTATAGAAGCCTCTAACAAAAAAAGGTCATTCGACTCTTGCTCATGGGGAAAAGCCTTGAAGCTATGTTCAAAGGCTTCAGCATGGCACCGGATTGGATAGTGTTTGGTTCAGTCGAGTTGAACGCAGGTAGATTTTTACCTCTCAGATAGTTGACTCAGATGAAACCCACCACACATATTAGCCATCAGTTAAGCATGGTGAAGTACAGCTACAAAATTTCTGGCATGGAGCCACATGGAGCTAAGTACCTGACAAATTGTTGTTTCCTGATGCGGGCTTTGATGGCAATGCATGTGACTGGACCCACACTGAATTGTCACCGTTGTGACACGCACTTCAATGGACACTGCAAATCCTTCCGCAGACCCCGCCATAGGAAATCGTATTGCCACGGATTGGACTGAGCATGACAGACCGTTCGAACATCTACGAGCCAGTGAAGTTTTTTGGTTTAACCACCGCGACTGGCTCAAGGCGAAAGGATACGTCCTCCGTGCTAGATTCCAGGAGGATTGGAAGCCTTCCTGGAAGCCCAATGATAGGGAGTGGCTATTTGAAGATGCCCAATGCCACAAGGTGCGTAATCGTCATAATCATGGTCAGACTGCCGACACCTGCCCACAGCGCGCCGCAGTGATGGACGCAATTCGTATCAGCGATGGTGCTTTCGTCATGTTGAAGAAGATAGACCAGAGCCTCCATCCTTTTGAGGTGGACATCGGTACTTGGTTCTCCGCCGAACCCCAAGGGTCTGATCCCGAAAACCACTGTGTCCCCATTTACGAAGTACTCCAAACCCCCGATCCGAACTTGAAATTTATTGCCATGCCTTTGCTCGCTCGATACGACAAACCTCGTTTCGACACAATCGGGGAAGCTGTCTCTTTTTTCCGGCAGATTTTCGAGGTACGGAAGGGCGCGGCTGAGAATTTTACCGACCGTTCACTTATTTGCAGGGCTTGAAATACATGCACAGGCAAAATGTTGCACACCGGTGCGTCTTCATTGGCTGCTCTTACATAGGTTATTCTGATTATCCAAAAAGAGACTGCTCAGGGTTGAACATTATGATGGACGCGTCGCCCATTTTTCCGGTGCCGTTTCACCCCGTAGTGCAAACCAAGAAGCGGGACTTCACTGGCAGCGTTTCTCATCTAAGCCGCACCCAACATCCCGTGAAATATTATCTCACGGACTTTGGGATTTCAGTCAAATACAGGCCTGAGGACCGACCTCCTCTAGAAGTCCCTGTAATTGGTGCAGACAAAACCGTCCCTGAATTTCAGACTGCAATCAAACGTGATCTACCGCCCGATTGCGACCCGTTCCCTGTCGACGTCTACTATATCGGAAACCTCGTTAGAGAGGACTTTATAAAGGTAGAGAATCACCTTTTTATTCCATCGATTTGTCTTAGGGTCTGTATGCAGGGAAGCAGACATGCCAGCCGTAAACGTGGGTTCGAGTTTATGAAGCCTCTTGTGGCGGACATGGTGAACAAGGATCCATCTCTGCGCCCCAACATGGATGAAGTTGTCGACCGTTTCGAAGCACTTGTTAGTACTTTGAGCAGCCAGAAGCTTCGTTCGAGGGTCGCCAAAGACATGGCCTCATTTGGAATTTTCCATAGTGTGTCTCACTGGATACGGAGAGTCCGGCTTATCATTGGGCGATACCCGCCCATCCCGATGCCATGATGCTGCAGTACAATTATTCATTTTCGACTTACGCCTTGTAAATGGAACCCGGGTGCCCTTATGTAAGCTCTGCAGAAAGACGTTGAAGAAGTACCTTGGACCAATCAACGGCATCCTGAGCATACGAATCTATAACAGAGTTGATTATTGAGTTGTATCATGCGGAGAAGAAGAATGATCGCATCCATATGCATAGGTATCTGAGCTAGTCTAAGGACTCTGTGGAGATCCTTGGAAGTCGGTTGATTTAGACTCCCAGAATTGCCGCAACGTTTCTACGGTCCAGACCGTGTAGCGAGCACCACGGAACCTTCCATAATTCATGGACGTAGCTGCGTGATACACCACCATTCGAGAATATTGTTTCTGAAACGTCGGATCGGCAATGATCCAGGATCATTTCCCAGAATATCTACGGAAGGTTGGTTGAATCTTCTCACAAGGTTTTGCGGAAAATATTTGAAAAAGATCGTCATGACGCCACAGCAACATTATTCAGGCGCTCTGTAGATATTGTGTCCAATCATTCAACAGCAATTCAAACCAAATTCAAACTGAAAGTACTACTGTACTAGGAGACAGAAAAGTATCTTGATCTGCAGCACACATCCTCCGTTTAACGAGAACGGACGAATTTGACCTTTTGCCTCGGAAATATTCAACATCGGCTGAAGAGGTCCGTGCGCATCACAACAAACATAGCCAAAGTTGGTGGACCCACCATCCCTTTCTTCCCCGTTCACCATTCTCCCCTGAACAACTCAACACATACTCCTCGTAGAATACTTGACTATCCGCAATGACGTTCAGGACCGCACTTCAAGTTCTTGTTGCTCAACACCAACTGGCAACGCGTCTCCGGTCCCAAGGCCCTGACAGCAGTAACAAGCTCCGCCCAATATCAAAACAAGTTCCGAGTCTCCTGCCAGTGGAGGGCACGACAGAGTCCTTGAAGCTTCCCATGCCACCGTTCAACATGTTCAAGTATATCAAAAGTACAAGCCGAGCCCAAACCTTGAACTCTCGACATCGGGGTCCCGTGTTT
The DNA here is from genome assembly GCA_029281795.1 of Mycena crocata. Taxonomy (NCBI): domain Eukaryota; kingdom Fungi; phylum Basidiomycota; class Agaricomycetes; order Agaricales; family Mycenaceae; genus Mycena; species Mycena crocata. Next base: position 465,803 of record JARJCP010000032.1, on the reverse strand, counting down.
ACGGTGACATTTCCGTCCATCCACCTCAAGTATGTTCTGGTGAAAATTCTTCCGCAAATCCTCGATGTTCAATGTGTATCGATACATCAAGCTGCAGGCACGGAGCGTCATGATCAAACTGACGGTCGATATGTCACTCCACTTCTCAATGCTTTCGATATGGCGTGCATCTCCCATATGTCATCATACTTGCAACGCTGCTCCGATCGAGCAACAGGAGAAGGTATATGTCCTTTGGTTGTGTCTTCTCTGCCTATAGCTCATCAAGGTGTTTTCTTACGAGCAGGAGTGTATGATTCCACTAAAATCTCACGCATAGCTCATGCACTCTTGAATTATCTTTCCTTCTGTGCTCGGTACGTGGCCGCTATCCGTTGGAGGTCAATTTACCCGGATCCGAACGCAAGCATCTAGGGAGGGTCTAGTTTACTTTGATATATGTACCTACATGTACAGACCGTGCTTCGAGGTTGAATTTGATATCTTTCCCTGTATTAGATTGCGAAATTTGAGGCCAGTTAAAACATCTGAAAAAAGCTCGAGCGAATCTTGTCCAAATGTTGTGGAAACATTGCAACATTTTTCAAGGCTTGAGGGATATAACGATCTGTGTTGTCGAGATGTTTTGGCAATGTTGTTCGATGGTCGAGTGATCAAACATTCTTAGAAGATTTTTTCAAAATGGCGGTGTAGAACCGCGAGCACGGTCTCCGGAAGGTCCTTTGTACATATCTCAGCGGCTTAAGACCGGAGGAAAAGGTACAAGTTGAACTGTGGGAATTTCTTTTGAACTCATCCGTAGGCGAGTCTATCCGATGGCAGCGAAAAATAAGGATTCGAATTCAATATTCAACTGATATCCCACAGGGGGGAAAAAAGGGTTCGACAGGATACTGAGCTTGAAAATGGTCCTCAAATTCTCCTGACGAAAAATCACGCTAAAGCGCCGGTGACGTGCATGAGACCTATCAAGATCCGCCTTTAACGACAACATCCTTATATCGCCGGATGGCTTGAGGTTTGTTTTATGTTTGAGGTCTCAGGCATACTGAACACCGCCAAGCCAGCCCAACGTCTGAGTGTTACATCTCCGTTGGCCTCTGACAGCATCTTGAGATTGATAGCAGAGTTCGGTGGAGGGTGTGTGCACTACCAGTTTGGTCGGCACACAATGCTATCATTGGATTTATAGTAAGCTCAATAATATTGCACAACGCCATTCCAAGATTATTCCCTTGAGCTCAAACTGACGTGGAAAAAAGCTGGCTTTGAATGGGACACACAGTACCGTTGGAGGGGAAGGTGCCGTTCAAGAAATATGCTCTGACATAGCCAGAGGTGCAAACCGATTGTGCCGCAAAAGAGGTGTGCTGCAGCCCGTCAGCCAACATGATTATATAATGGTAGCATCTGGAACCCACTCACCCCGGGACTGTCCTGCACCAGGACGACAGAGTCGCTGAAGGCGCTTGATGTCTTAACGGCCCTGGGGGGAAAAATCAGCATAGAAACACGAATTATGGTAACACTAACCCTTGCACGGGCGATACTGGGTCTAGAAGGAGAGAAATTAATGCGCGACTCGGACTCAATTTTTGCTATGGCCTACCTGCCGTATTTCCGATCAGCAGTAGCGGAAAACTTGTGTTGCCGCCGAGAGGCCCTGAACAGCGCGATTGTTACGTATCGCGAAGATATTAAGACCATTTCCTTCACCTCGTACAGCATTTGGATGGATCTGCCAACCGCTGCGATGATGTTTGAGGTGATCAATGTCCATATTATTCAACTCACCTGCAATAAATTCTTCGGGGGAGCACGAACGTATCCACGAATGTTGAAACATTTTTGACATCGTCAAAGTACACCTGCAACTCGTTCGGGCTGTCTGTGACCTTGAAAAAGTCCGCACATAATATTGCCATCGCGGCGTCATTCATATTTGGACGATCTGGGGCGTTGCAGGAGCCGCTGGGGGTGGGTACTATGCTCAGTATGGTGGTGCCATTCCCGCGAGCCAATTCGGCAAGACCCTTGGCCAATATTGGAAAGCTTGTAAAAGGAAAATACAAGGCTAGCATATGTGGATGAAAACCAATCATGAAAGGTTGAAAAGTGGACACTACATTGTCTGATGGCGGATTTAAGCGTGGCGCCTGCAACGCTTTCAGAAATATAGTTAATTGTAAGAGTTCAAAAGCTGTACCGTCGACTATTCCATATGTATTGGTAGCCTCCATATGGACCGGTATAGGCTGAACTGTAACTGAATCCAGAAGTGCGTTCACATTGGCGTGAATTTGTGACGAAGGCGAAGCATAGAATGGGCAGGCGGATGGGCCAGCGGCGAAACAGCCATTGTAAAACATTTGTAGCACAGTATCCGCGGCTCGGAGTAAGGGATCCCATCGACCTGATTCCAGTCGAAATTAGAGACTGTGAAGAGAGTCAAGTGAACTTCACCTGAGAAATAGACATCCATGTCAAGGACCCCGTCGATGACCATCCGTTCAATCTTATCCTAAAATCAACCGGTTCGATGATCGTATACGCATTTCTCAGATGGTCACTCACTGGGAAAAGGGTTGCGAACATCGCCCCCAACACACTACCATACGATATGCCCCAATATTTCAACTTTGTTTCATTGTGGGCCTGGACGATACTAAGCATATCTCGCGCCACGTTATCTGTGGTGATATGCTGTAAAATTCCGGTGTCATGCGCCTGTGCAAAGCGCCCAAGGACTTGGGATTGAGACCAAAGCCGGGGAATACTAGACGTCGATAATGTCGTATTGATTGAACCTGAGTTCAGTGAAGAGTCCCAGAACGATTTGATCGAGTCCGCGCCCAGGAAATCGGCCCGGGGGGTCGAGCGTGAGACACCTAACCAGCAGAATGTCAACATACTTTGAATATAATGAACTGGAATGACATTCCTCTGGGATCGAAACTGACAATGTCAAATTCAGGGCCAACGATGGACGCCAGGGATGGACCAAAACTTCCAATGACCTGGTCGACGCCACTGAGGCCAGGCCCTCCGGGATTGAAAAGTACCGGACCGCGGTAATCGGGATCAGAAGGTGGGAGACTAGAGGGAATTCTGATGAGCGCAAGGGCCGCATCTCCAGCACTGGGGTCGAAGTAGTTCAAAGGAACCTAATTGCGATGGTTGTCCATCACCTGGGCTGTCAATGAGAAATCATACCTGTAGTTTGGTGCATTGAAATTTCGTGTAACAGGAGACCCATGCCAGCGAGGTCGAAGATGTGAGCTGAAAAATATCACACCAGTCAACTGTACAGGCGCTGAGCACAGGTGACAGTACGTACTCTACTCCAATCAAAGGCATCCTGAGTGCGAGCCCTTCCGGAGAGAAGCAGGCCCAAAATGAGATTCGTCTTGAGGTGCATTATGCGAGGGAAAGTGATATTCACATCAACTCGAACCGACACTGTTTATATAGGCGTTGCCGCTCGGCGTCGGTGCCTGACATCCCGGAGCTAGACATTTACAGAACTCTCCCAGCCCCATTTGTTCCGAACTTGAATCAAAGATGCTGATGCGATGTCAAGTCCAGCGCATACACTCGGCACAATATTAGCTCAGTGCGAAGGACAATGCAGCCCGTTTCAGGCAAATGGCCCTCGTGTACAATTGACATCCTCCCATCACTCAAAATTCAGGTGTTCTCAGATTAACTCAGATATCTGGTACGACAATTCAACTAAAACAGAATTCAAACTTGATACATAACGTCAACAACCCATGCTAGACATTCTCTTCGTTGTTCAACTTGAAGCACGGCCCCTTGATGTCATCGATCTCCGATTCTGTGATTTTTGACCCGTCGAAATTGACCGTAGGGCTCCCCACAGTTGACTTGGCGGTCGTGGGATCCTACATTTCGTGAGCTGTCAATCCTACACATGGGACGGAAGGCTATGTCCCACCGTGTGCATAAACTTTAGACTGTTTGCCGTAGCGCTGCCGCTTATCTTTGGACCAGGTGCTTTGAGCGATAATTCGAGAACATCTCGATACATCCCGCGAACATGCTCTCGAACGTTGAGATTGGCAAGTAGTGTATTTGCGTATCTGGTGCATTTGTAATGATTAAATTCTAGGCGAGACTGGTAATGTCGCACTCACAAAGAAGATATTGGCAAGGAGAGTGCAACATAGACAAACGAGGTGGGGTAGAAAATTATCTGTTTTGATGATTTAGCCTTCGCACAACTGTTTAAAGCTGAACTTACTGTCACTGCACTTGAGATCGCCAACAATGCTGTCCATAGCCCGGTGTTTACTGAGTATATAATGAGATGGGCGAGCATTCTTCGAGCCCTGAAGACAAGCCAGATTAACAAATCGGCAGTGCACACATCGTACACCCACTGGCTCATCGCAGCCACTCTTGCCGACCGAAGCAAATACACCATGGAGAGGGAAATAGCTAGATCGACGAAAGCCGTTATAACTTGATGGGCTGTTCCTGTAGACTACACTCTCATTTAGTTTGTTGTACATGTGAGCAAGAGATAAAGGGACTCACCCGGAAAGACCGAGAAATAGCGACTGCGACATTTTGAGTTGCGAGACTATTTTTTTCCTTCCTTGTTACTTTCTGCTACCTGGAAAATACCCACTTACAGCCGACCATAATAAACTGCAATGTATCAGTGCCAATATCGGGATGAACTATCATGTGGCCTAACATAATCCAGTAACTGCAGCGATGGATGAGTTTTAAGTGGGCCATATTGGATATGCTACTCACCCGTTTCCCCAGTAACACATGTGGTCTAACAAAATAAGAAGGGAAAAGTCTGTACATGTGGGCAACCCACCAAGAATATTGGAAAAATGAGCTTATCGCCGCTCACTACACGATGAGTAAATTTGAAGCTTATGCAAAGCAACAATTCGTACATCTGTAAATCCTGTACAAAAAGAAAAACTGGACAGGAATTGCGATGAGAAGCTGCCAACTTGTCAACGGGGTCGATATTCAACAGATGAAAAAAACTGACGCACATTCAGTATGGCTTGAGTCTGTCTCCCTTGAAATCAATAGTCAGAAACTTTGATTCATTCCTGGGGCTTACGGTGACATTGCTGTTAAAATGATTGAATCTAGGACCCATACGAAGGACTGCGGGACTCACATATCAACATATGGCTTGGTAATCGGTGCGATATCGCCAAATCGCCGAATGAGCAGGTTGTACTCTGTGCCAGGATGAGTTTTGGTTCTATACATTATATGTCTATCTCACCATACGCAAGCAACATCCCTTGGTGTACTGTATTCACGACCCTGACATCGGAACCAGATCAAAAACGGTAGCTGGAGGACCGCCGGTGATTTTTCTGACCAGATCCAAAGGACCTGGCAAGAATCTCAGTCCATCCTTCATCAGAAAATCTGCAAAAGACGCACTGACCAATAATTTCAGTGACATCCGGTCTTTCGGATAGCTGGCACCATTTAATTTGTTAGAGTCCGATAAGCTGGAAGCTGGAAGTCAAAATCGTACGTGTTGTAGTAAATGAAGCTGATGAACGACTGTGAGCTGTCTGCTTAACAAGGGAAGCAAATCCTCGTACACTTGAAGGCAAAGGACACCATAGAGTCCGGTGGCCCCATATGACGCTAAAAGCCGTGCACCGTACGTGTTTGCTAACAGGGACGATGGCAATTCAGAGGCCATTGCACTTCAGAGATGGAGGTTACAACGAGCGCAAAGAGTGATTGAACATCTGGGTTTATGTAAATCTTTTGGTGACCTCATCAGGGTACAGATTAAATGACAGCTTCGGTTTCAATTCTTTAGAATCCTGATAGGCCCCAGGCCAATCATGAAGTGGTGATTAGACTGGGAGGGGGGGTAAAACACGTATACCCGTGCGAGCCGTGCGAGAATAACACAATCATGGGACCTGGCAGATCGAAGATTGCATACTTGATGGACTAACATACATCGGTGCGCCTTCTCGATGCAGTAGCCCTGGGTGGAAGAAGAGAAAGTTCTGAAAGTCGAATACAGTCGAGGTTTAGGGAAGATGAACGCAGGGGGTGATAGTTGGGCGGTGGCGTACGATACAATGGCGTATCTCCGACTCCCATCATTCATCCCTATTGCACTGGCGATGGCAGATGGAATACGCAGTAACTTTGATACAGAACAACCATCAAAGGTTCTCCTTGACATCGCCCAGAGCGTTTGGTTGAAGAAGTGTTCGTTTTGGAATATCCAGAAGTCAGGATCGTGGACTGAGGCCCTACAGTGTCGACTCCCAACGGATAATACACGATAAGAATGAGTGTTTTCATTTATGCGAAAGGTGCGAGGATACTAATGAAGCCCCACCTCTCTCCGTCCTAAAAAAAAATTTGATAGAAATCAGATCAAGTTGGGCTGTTCGTCCCTTGTGCAAGTAAGCCGACTTCATCGCAGCGAATGCCGGGTGTGACGGAGGTGTGTTCAATTCTGACCGGTCCCGGAATGGACCAAGAAGCAGGGATTTGATTTTAGAGCGATTAGAGATATGAGATATACATACCTGTTGATGGAGGGCATCGCTTCCGAATACAATCCATGCAGGTCTGAGATATCGTCCCGCTTCTAGAACCGTATATATATGGCGCTGTGTTCATCATCGGTGGCCAGATCATCAAGATATACTTCCTTCCTTCCTAAGTGGAAACCACCAATTATTCGTGATACGGAACTCTACGACCGTGATGATCGTCGTATTAAGTCAAGTGTGTTTGAACAAGGTACTCACGCCTCAGAAGCTTCACACAACAGAAGGCGAAGCCAAATATTGTCTCAGGCGAGCACATCTCGGAGAATCTGCGATATCCATCTGATACTATTTCAAAATCGAAGTGACCAGGTTCAACAAATTCAATGAGCATCAAAACAGGACGACGAACTTACCATTGCTGTCGACTACACAATCATGACCCCGCCTCTCGTGCAGCAATTGTTCGCAACCTGTGTCCAGTTGAACTCATCGCAGATCGCGCTGGATTTTGAGGGATCCACGACGGTAACCTACTCCGAACTCGACTCGCTTTCAACTGCTTTGGCCTCAGAGCTGCGAGTCCGGGGCGTGAAACCGGAGACGATGGTACCGTTGATGTTCAATGCCTCAGTAGAAATGATCATCGCCATCCTTGCAGTGGTCAAATCGGGAGGAGCGTATATTCCGTTGGACGCCGAGCACCCGCGCGCACGGCTTGAGAAAATCCTGGGGATGACGAATGCGAAGATTATCCTATACGGCAAAGAGAAAAGCATCAGCACCCGTATCGCTGAGATGCAAGAATCCAAGCCCGACCTGATTGCTTTTCAGTATCATCATGGCGACACGGCCATCGAGGCGTCAAATCTGCAGCCCCTCCCACCATTGACCATCGAGCCCCACAGTTTGGCGTACGTCTTCTTCACTTCCGGAAGCACTGGAACACCCAAAGGTGTAGCTGTCGAACATCGGAATCTTGCCGCCGTCTTGAATTCAGGACAGGGGAACGCAGCCCGCCGTCTCAACATGCGCCGCCTTCTCGTCTCCCCGTACACTTTCGACTGCTCCGTCGGCGACATCTTCTCCACCCTCACCACCGGCGGTATTCTAGGGCTGGTTGAAAGGCGGAAGCTACTTTCGAACCTCCCGCATTGGGTGGAGGTCATGAAACCAACCCACATCGCCGTCACTCCAACCATCGCCCGACAGATCCCCGCAGACGGCCTCCCCCATCTACAGCACCTGCTACTGGCTGGCGAGACGCTTCCCGTTGACCTGGCGCTCAAAGTATCGCGGAATCGCACCGTGATGAATATAATGGGGCCGACGGAGTGCACCGTTGACGTGGTTGAATATGTCATCCCCAAAGGGTCCCTCCCCGCGCTTGGCCTCCGGGTTCCCGTAGGACGTCCCGGAAAAGATGTCCTGCTGTACCTTCTTGGGCCCGGGACCAACGAGCACGTCCCGATTGGCGAAGCAGGCGAGATCTGCATCGGCGGACCACAGGTGGCGCGAGGATACTTGGATGACCCAGAGCTTTCGCGCGCCAAGTTCGTACCGGATCCATTCAGCGCTGTGCCAGGTGCACGGATGTTCCGCACCGCTGATCTTGGCGTCTGGAATAGCGACGGGGAGTTGGAGCATTTGGGCAGGCTTGACGGCCAAGTGAAGCTCCGGGGACTGCGAATCGAGACCGGGGAGATTGAGACTGTGGTGGGCCAGTGCGATGTGAGGATTGCCGGGGTATACGTTGATGTGCTTGACGTTCGGGGGGAACAAACCTTGGTAGCCGTTTTGGAGTTGCCGGCAACAGGTCTCCGTTTCCGACTTATATTGAGGAAGCCGTTGTTGACAATTGCTCAGGACCAGCAAGTGAACCAATCGTAGTCGCGGAGATTACCGAGACAGCTGTGGTTGAACGCGCGAAGATTGCCTGCAAGACATACCTCCCGGGGTACATGATGCCCTCCATCTGGTTATGCGCCACCAGGTTTCCCCAAAGCAGCACCGGAAAGCTGGGCCGCAGTAAAATTCGGGCTGCCGCGGAAGAATATATCGCCACGAGATTGACCCTCAATTTACGAGCCGCTGCACGACGTGCCCAGACCGAGGAGGAACGCTTGATCGTTCGCGCCGTCTCCCACATCCTCGATATCGAACCGGAAGAAGTCGTTCTAGACGCGAGCTTCATTCAGCATGGAGGAAATTCCTTACAAGCCATGATGGTCACCACCGCACTCCACAGCCATGGGATTGGCGCGACCATCGCCGAATGTGTCGACGACGCAAGAACTTTGGCAATGCTTGCTGTTCGCGACCGCTCCGTGGATCCCGTAATCCAATGCGAGAAGGAAGAGTACACGGTGTTTTCACTCGCCCCTCGGGGTTGGGAACAGGCGGTGAAGTCGGCCGGTCTCCAGCTCGATGAAGTGGAAGATGTGTATCCAATCCAGACCGTTACACAGGATTGGTGGAGAAGAGCCTTGAAAAACGAGGGCCGAGCGATGATCATCGAATACACCTATGAATCAGGCAGTGACATCGACGCCACGCGTTTCACTTGGGCATGGGAACAGCTTCGGTTGAGAGAGCCTTCACTCCGAACGGTCCTGGTTGAAAATCGTCCAGATCCAGCAGAGGTGTGTAACAACTCATGTTCCTCTGGCAGAACCAAATATTGACCTTCGTATAGGGTCCCATGTTGCCTCGTGGTGATTTCGCCGCAGTAGTCCTGAAGGCGACCACTCCTAGTCGAGGCGCCAAGCTGGACGTTTTGTCCGCACCGAACGCAGAGGCAACGCAGGCGTTGTTAACTACGGTCCTGGCCGAGCACCGCGTCGAAAGCGGGCGCGTGCCCATTCGGTCGTGGCTTGTTTTGAACGAAGCCGACAGGAAATGGCTCTTTGTTACCTCTCGGCACCATGCGCTGCACGATGCACGTACCCTCGACATGCTTGGAGTTGAATTGAGCGACTTGTACCACCGGGGCGAAGCCGCTTTCGCAAGCATTGAAGCGACAAAGACTGTTGCGAATTCGTTCGGTGCTTTCATGCATTCGATCGCCCGACCGTGCATCGTATCTAAACAAAGGGCGTTTTGGCGCCAGTATCTTGAGGGAATCGGCCCTGCTTTGTGGCCTTCGCCGTCCGACGTCCCATGGACATTTTGCAAGGACCTGCCAACGAAGTTCGCACTCATCGCGGATCAGTGGATGGGATCGTTACAGGAAATAAGCAAAGCAATGGGAGTAACCAAAGGTGCCCTTCTCCGCGGTGCATTCGGGATGGCGGTTGCGGAAAGGGAGGGGAGATCCGAGACGCTGGTGTTCGAGCCCACCAATGGAATGGCCGACAAGAGTCTGACTCCGCATGGCTTCTGCCTCGACTTCAAGCCAACGAGGATTCAGAGCCATCCAGAGGTGGAATCCGAGACAGAGCGATTCATCGCCGTCGCCCGAGATGCGCACAAATCGACCGCTGAGACGTTGTCAAACCTCGGTTGGGGCTATGACATGGCCGTGGATGTGTTGGGGCCACAGGTCGATTCGAAGAACGCTTTCCTCACGTCGTTTTTCAACGTTTTCGATGTGCCTCCCCAGGCGAAGACGGATAACCTTCTCCCTGGCACCTTTCTGCAGAAGGCGGTGGGGCTGCACTTGCCGCTCTACGTCGAAGCGCGAATTACGCACGATAGAGTGAGCTGGGGATGTTTTTATGATCCCACGGTGGTGGTGAAAGAAGATGCGGAGGTCTTCATTCAGAGACAGAAGGACTTTCTGACTTGTTTATGGGCGATAGACAAGTAGTCCGAGCTATTGGGGCGCACATAATCACGTCGTTGGAACGGTGAATAAAGATGGTAATAAAAAAAAACTATCGCCGGACGCACAAAAGAAAAATAGGTGAGAAATGTATTGGGGGCTGAAACGCTCTTAGAAAAGAGGAGAATTCTTCCTAAAAGTAATAGATCTAGATAAGCGAAAGAGCAATAGGAAGGCTTGAATTACATACATGGATCGTCATCTTCTCCGGATTCGAATTCGAAGGAGAAATTCGAGACGGATGGTAATGCCTCCCGGTACAGGGCGCTCGGTGTGGACCTGGGGCCTGTGATGTAGACTTCCTGCAGCTTACAACCGGAGTTTGATGTGAACGCGGTGAGTGTAAATATGGGATCTGAGTCGAGGAACAACTCCGGGACCTCTAGTGTCCGCAGAGCCGGAACTTTGAAGGTGCAGAGATATCCTATCGTGGCGGTGTTGTCCTCCCAAATGAGACTCAAGGATTCCAAACACGGAAGATCGACATCAGGTTCAGTACCATGATGAGAGGATCCGACGAGGGCAAGCTTGCAGTCAACCAAGCGGCCAGTTTGCAATAAGATCGGTGTGCATTCTTCAGGGTATACGGCAGTCAATGTTAACGACGTCAGATGTGCCCAAGGCAAGACGATGTTGTCGGCAACCTCATAATTTAGAGTGACTGTGCGGAGGAGGGGGGTCTCCTTGAATGAGACTGGAGAGGAGGGAGAACGATCAAAATGCAGGTTGACATCGCGCAGCAGAGGTGCGGGGCCGTCAAGGATAGGGAGCTGTTCCCCGGTGATGTTCAGTTCCAGATACTCCCAGCGCAGACGGTGGGGAAGAAGTGCCTGAAAGATATCCTGCCCCACTGAGTCGGAATCGTCGCAAATCTTGACGGAAACTGGGCAGGAGCAGGACCGTACCAGCCACGTTTCAAGAATCTGCTTCCTTGAATCGAAAGCTGGCTGAAGATCTGGGTTGAGCGATATTGCTCTCCAGAGTGTGGGAGTCGCGACCGCAATTTGCCTCCATTTACGACATATTTGAGTGAGGTGAGTCGGCGAGAAGAGTCCAGTCGGGGAGGGACAAACAGGATAAGTCGGGAGAAAATGAATGAAGATCTCTGACACGATCTCGTTAGGTAACGTCAGTACCGGGTACTTGTAGTCGTCGAGTCGAGTCTGTATGCGCTGTTTCTCCCTTCGCAACCGATTCAGTGACTCTCCGAATTCCGAGATTTCGGCTTCCACGTCTTTGAGGCGCGCACGATCGGCTTCGCGGGTGCCGCCATTCATGGTCTTAGAAACTGATTGCAGAAGTCAAAAGAAGTCAGCCAATGTCTTCTGGCATTTGCTCACTTTCCAGGTTCTTCGCAACGGAAAGGAACAATTCGACGATGGTGGTCAGAAGAAAGGACTCTTTCGCACGTGTCACGCTGATCCGTGTTTGCATCAGATTTACCCGACCGCCTCCGAATCCGATACTCCCAGGAAATTCGTGACACCGGCAAAAAGGGCCGGCGGCATGATCGCATGCCAATGGACTTCTCGCCCTCATGCCGCCTACTTACCTATACTTACAAATACTCTTGTCTGGCTGCCCTCCGCGATCTTCATGCGTGGCCCTTCACGCGGGACATTGACTGTCGATGCCGGTGGAAAATTGAAATTGACACTAAGATGAAGATTTGTCACCCTATCGCCGTCACGGTTGGCGCAAGGACTCAACGTTCTCGATGCCATAGAGGTATCAGTTATGTGGTTGATTGCACCGACTGCTACACACATCTCGGTTGAACTTGTGATGTGGAAGATATCAACAGTCACCAGGTTTTCTTTTGAGAACGATGGCGATCTCAATCATACAGAAAGTAGAATACTTATATACTCCCCGCACTTTACAATATACCTTCCGAGCTCTGCTGATGTATTTGAACATGGTTAAATCATTTCTTTGTGCGTGTTTTACACAGAAATCAATGATGTGAGCGATCGCCACCGTGCCGCCTGTGTGCCGCCGTTGTCCCGATCGTCTGAATCTGCCGGTGTCTCCATTTCCCGAATGCTCTCGATACTCCCACTTTCGCAAAGTCACCTAAAAAAACAACTTGTTAGCCGCGAACGGAAAAAAAATGGATGGAACATTTGAACGAATCCAAAATGATACTGACTGCCATCTACATGTAGGTTGCATGTCAGCACAATGAACTCTGATGAAGTGTTGATTAATTTGGTACAGACGAACCGAGATGGCCGCTGAATACAGTCCATTGGATCACCGTGCAGGCTGGATGGTGGCGACTTACATCGGCGGCTCTTAAATTGTGAGCCGTGAGTTGTTGTCATCGAAGTTCCCATTTATTCAGTGGACCTGGGACCATGCGAACAACTTGCTTATCGGTTTCACCTTGCTGTTCAAAATGAGCGGTTGCTCTCGGGTGTCTAACTATCATTCATACTTTCCCCCCCATCCATTAAAGCAGCTGTTTTGGACGGATTGCCGTAAACCCTTCAGCCAGAGTTGAATCCTTTATGCTCCGTGTTTTGGTGGGTACAGTCGGCTCGAGCCAGTATAGGCAATTAACCGCACGGCGTTCAGAAAGGGCTTTTCGTTTACCATCTCTTGCAGAGTTGCAGAGCTCATGTCGCCTCAGACTCTATCGCCGAGTGGTTCATCATGACGCGGGGCTTTGAGTTTATTTCTAATACAGCGGACATCGGGTAGTAGATTGCAGTTCACGGCTGTTGCGGAATCACTGGAGCATTTCCAAAGGTTCTGAGATCGCAATTGTAACCCAACCTCAGTCGGAAACTTGTTACTCACCGACTGCAGGGAATTGTCATGCAATAATTCCGGAAATATGCTGGAAGGGACTCTTTGGGCAGTCGTATCGTGGTAGAAAGTATAATGCACTCTCGATGTACCGAACAAGTTTCTGGGCGGAACCGCGGCATCCCGCCTCTGGTAAATGCCCGCAACTACCGGTGGTTCACAGGGACATCAGCTTCTCCGCAGAAACTTCATTTCTCTGTTGAAACTGCATTATTTAGCTGGTGTGTGTGGGTCCACTGGCCAGCGATTTTCGAGTGGTGTACAGAGACCAATTTACAACCAAACGAAATATTCGACATCGAGCACCATTGTAGAAGATGCCGCATGCTGGGGTTCACCGCTTAGCGAATGTTGTGGATGGCCGCATTACTGGAGATTCAGCGGTGGGAAAGGTCATACACACAGATCAACCTCAGATCAACCTACATTGGGCTGCAATCAATCAACTCACGACTTTCAAAGCACCATCCCCCCCCCCTTTTTTTTTTTTTTATCATCACCTGGATCACGCATTGCAGAACGCACGTCGACGTCACCTCCTACTCTACCTCCCTCGTTCATTATGACGTGGTGCTTCGAATTTATTTCATACACCGTGGACATCGGGTAGGTCGCAGTGCATCACAGTTACGGAGCACTGGGCACTTGATAGCAGCGATTGACAGAACAGTATGCGTAAAGTGTAGTTTATCAATCGGCGGTGCATCCCGCAACGATCTCGCGCAAAAACAAATCCGGCATGTCCCAGTGAAGCTGGGACGACACTGTCAGCCTCGACAAGGTGAAATAAAATGAGATCCTCACAAAATGGTTGCCTCCTTCGACGATCTTAAAGTTCGTCCGGCGGACCATCTTTCCAGCAGCGATTGCAGCTTTATATCTGCGGGACGAGTCCAAGTAGGCCCCCATGCAGTATGATATAGTCTCGATGCCGCTAATGTGGAAGATGTTGACCTTCGGGAAGTGGGTCATCACTACATCTTCATTGTAGAGGGCGTTATGGGTTTGGGTTTTGAATATGGCCTGCATGGGCGGGGCGTAGCTGCGATCCAGATAAACATCGTCGTATATACATTAGGGGGCAAGGAACACACGAAGGTAGTTCGGTCCGAATGGCGGCCATATGTTCAAAGTAGCGCTCTTTCTGCTCATTTGTCCATCTGTTCACCGTTCTCTTTTCTGTGCGCTTGGTGGAGGCCATCCCAGAAGAATTCCCGGAAGTGATATCAGGGTGTTTGAAGTACGAACTAACGCAGGCCTGGAAGTTGTCGAACACCAGCTCCAGAGTAGGATAGTCGGGGTCCATCCAGGGATTGTAGAAGTTCTCCTGGCCGGGTAACGTATGACCAAGAGCATTATGAGGGGGATCTGAGAATAAGGTCATCAGAGCACTGCAGGTATTGTTGAACAAAATCCAACCATAAAGTACAAGACTCATGATGTATGGTTCGATGGTCTCGTACAACGGTTTATCGATCACCGTTGGATCAGACAAAAGGGCAAGAGTAGTGGCATTGCCAAAACTCCAGCCCATGAGAATGAAGCCTCCTGTTTTGCGATCAGGACTGAGCTTAGGAATATGCTCGTGTCTGATGAAGTATTCGAAAAACCAAGCGGTTTGGAGGGCCAGACGATCTTGGTGAATTTTTCGACCGGCTTTCAGGTTGTCCAGTTCGTCGTCGGTGTACTTGGTTGAGCCGCGGTATTCCCTGCGATTCCAGAGAATGACCCGCAGATTATTTTTGTGGGCATGCTCATGGAGGGAGATCATACTATCTGTGTACTTGGTGTATAATAATCCGCACATTTCGCCCAGGCAAGTGCGCTCGCGTACCTCCATTGAATCCGCTGCCATGAAGGACAACGAGAGTGGTGTAGTTTGCTGATTCAGGCGGCGCTGCACTGTCAGTGTAGAGCAACTCAATACCGTCGGGCAACTTGACAGTGTGTTCAGTGTAAAAAGACATGGGCAGGATTTTACGGATACCGTTGATTCACACTGTTGTTAATGAGGCCTTTCACGGTCGGACCGCGCAGAAGGCTTCCCATATCACGGCAGTGATACGCATTTCAATTACGTCCGCCTATCGATATATCCTTTCTGGACCGTTGTTGCTCGTGCTCTCCATTGATGCCGGACCCACCACTGCAACCGGTGAATGCTTATCCTAGTTGAAAGAAAGCTATGCATATTTGCGACGGTAGGAGCCCTGAAGGTAGCAGGCTTCAAACTGGAGACTTCATGTGGATGGGAAACTCTAAAAATCGTCAAGTTGTCAGCGGCATTTTCATCCTCGTACGCCGAGACGGCCAATCGATTCCATATATTGCCCGTTGCCGTACATATGGTCTTTTATCGCTTTCGACTGGCCGTGGCCTGCAAGCAGTGAATATAACTCATTCGGGTGGCGCTGTCGTCAGGTAAGGAGCGTCCCGCGAAATACTTAAGAGCAGCGGCCGCTCCCGCAGTTTCTACTCTCAGCTCTCAATGGGTAAAGGTTCCAGGGCCAGGCCACACTGAGCGGATACGGGACCCACCACCCGGGGAATAGCTGTCCAGGTATATGGATACTGAATTGTCTCGTAATTCGAGACTACGTTGAACCTGCCGTATACGTACCGCGTGATTCACATCGATGTCCACGAGTTTCATTCCCCTCAGAACAAGGCAATAAAGTTCTTCTCGTTGATATTCGGAGTGACTCGTTGGCTACAAAAAGGGACGAATGGCGAGAAAATTGGCATCAGATTGGGGAAACAAGTCGAGAGGCAGGGTCACAAAAAAGCAGAAAAATCGACAAGCCATTCTCCACAATTGTTCGGCGAATCGCGGACCTTGCCACCACTACCATGAAAACGTTCAGTTATGGACCCACCAGATGCCACCCCGTCTTTTTGTTATCTCGCCGCATTCCCCAGGCAGAGCCTCAAGAGGGATCCGCGTTATAAGCCCGAAAAATAGTATACTCCGTCCAGGGTCTAGCACCGCCGCTGAGATGGGAAGTTTTTGATTGAAGAAGGGGCGGGGAAAAGGCATGCAGCTATCGACACTGCTGGTGATTGAGGTGGAGGTTTCAGAGGTGGGTGTTGGCGTTTTTATCAAGATGGTTGTGTGTTGACAAGCAAGTGCTAATGGCAAGTGCAAGAGCACAAGAGCGGTTTGTGGCAAGTTTGCGGAGCGCGTGAACTGATCGGCAACCCAAATCGTCGGCCGGCACTCTGGAGATTCGGAAAGCCGGGTGGCAGTGTCGCGATTTGAACCATAATTCTCCAGGCATTGAAGCGGCCTTGTGAGGACCCCACAGCCCCACCCTGACGTTGCTTTGCTGTCCGCCTGATTTTGAGTCCATTCATACCCAGCATTTTACTGTGATTAGTACTGTTTCTCACAAACTCTGGATTTGGATCCAAGTGGGTATAAGTCACACTGGGGGCCAAGGCCGGGGCACCTGGATTCCAGGTGCCTCCAACGCATGTACATCAAAGATCGTTATGGGTGTTTTGGCACAAAGGAAACAAAGGTGAGAATTCCTTTATTTCCTTTGTGCAAACTGGTTCCATTGCACCTGCCGACCACATGCCTCGGAGGCACCTGGTGTCCAGGTGCCCTGGATTTTGCCCCCAGTGTCAGTTAAAATATGGACACGTTTTTCAGTACTTAGCTCGGGCGACGAGAGTTGATCATCGATCCCACTGAAAAAATCAGACCTATCGTTTCATTCAATATGTGAACTTGGTTGTTGCACCCGATTATGCGGAGGTACTTTCGGATGGACGAACGCCACTCGCGAGTTGCTCGCGAGCGATCATTTTGGTTCAATCCGGAGATGGCGTGATTCACGGCTGAAAGCATTGGGTGAGGACCAGTATATTAACTTCCACGTGTGCATTCCACTATAACGTTCCGAAAAGTGAAGCTATGTTGTGGTTAAGTCTGGGTAAGTGCATCGCTCAAGTTTCAACTGGCGGCACAGCATCACGGCCGCATCAATTCGGATCACTGGAAATTCGTCATCACATCTAGCCGCTGACGGCTCTTGACTTTTCACTACGATTGTTCCCCGTTTGCGTTCACTGTGCAGGACCAAACCCGAAAAGTGAGTGAGCGGCGGCAGATCTCAGCTCACTTTTGACCCCCCGAACTCAGGTTCTGACGCCATGAGCGACGCTGCGCCTAAAGCAGATCGTGCGCACCTCGATAATTTGCAGCTGGAACAGTCACTGAGCTTGTTGCGAATGGAGAAGCAGAGTATACAGGCTCGACCCGACGACCTAAAGTACCCGGTCTTGACGTTGCCCAACGAAATCACGTCAGAGATCTTCCTCCATTTTCTCCCGCCCTATCCGGAATGCCCACCGTCATCTGGACTCCTCTCTCCGACTCTCCTTACCCATATATGTCGCAAATGGAGAGAAATTGCCCTTTCCACTCCGACCCTCTGGAGGGCAATATGGCTCGACTCGGATATCCAGCCAGATTTCGGGTCAAGAAAACAAATTCTTGAATCGTGGCTGGTGCGGTCCTGCTCCTGCCCCATTTCCATCAAAGTCTTCGACTCTTGCGACTCAGTGGAGGAGGATATCCTTCAGGCGCTCATTCCTCACGGTCTACGCTGGGAGCACCTGGAAGTGGATCTCGATGGGGCACCACTTCATATCATCGACGGCCTCACACCCCTTCTGCGCGAACTCAAACTGAATCTTGACGGTTCTCTTTCCTGTCTAGTCTCATTGAAGGATGCGCCCCTTCTCCGCACCGTTTTTCTCAATGACGGTGCTACCACGAACATGATTTTACCCTGGGCGCAGTTGACATCGTTGACCCTGGACGACGTATACCCGAAAGACTGCACGCCGATCCTACTGCAGACCTACAATTTGGTTCGTTGCCAGCTGAACATCATGAGAGACTGGCGCCATGCCATTGAGCCCGATGTTAAGCTTCCATGCCTGGAATCGTTGGTTCTGGTTGGGAAATACGGCGAGGTGACAGAATATCTCGGCACCTTCATAGTTCCGGCTCTGCGGAAACTCGAGCTCCCGGAGATGTATCTGAAACCAGACCCTGTCTCTGTACTCACGGCGTTCATTTCGAAATCAGGATGCAAGCTGCAGGAAGTTCGTATGACGGGCCCTAGGTCCACTCCAAGCGTCGTGTACCGCACGATGTTTCCCCTGATTTCGATCTTCTCCTTCGAGGAGCCTGCACCGGAATCCGAGGAAGAAGATGAGGACGACGAGGTATGTCTGTTAAAATCTTCCTGATGATTTTTCGCTCATCGGGTTCTTGAAGGCAACATAATGTCCCCTTGTAAAAAGGTTACCGCACATCTGATGTATTTCGCGAATAGTGATAGTTTTTCCATCACCATTTTCAACTGCACCTTTCAACTGTCTACTATCTGACTGTGCAAATGGTTGGGCAGCTGTGGTCAGATATCTCCCATTCCTTTCCGCCTCCGAAGTGAATCTGTAGTTGACTTGAAGTTGAGCCGGGACCCTGGCAGAAGATGATCTCGGGGGGTTGTGGCGCAGAATCCTCCCGTGGCCAATTCAACATGTTTTATCGGGACCCTGAGATAGCATTGTACGCGGTGCGCATCTCGACGAAGCACCGATCTAGCTTGAACTGTAAGTTCTTCCGCACAGCAGGGAAGGTCGACGGCTTACCGATTAGAGGGCTATAGGCTGCAAGAGATGCCAGAGCGCCCATGACGGTACCTAAAGACACCTCCAGCTCCCTCAAACGCAGTTGGTTGCGGCTGCCGCCCTGTCGTGCGAGCTCTTCGAGCTCATTCATGTACACACGCGCCACGCAAGCGTACACCGGCTAAAGGGCTTCGATTATTTATATTCTTTTTATTCAGATGTGAGTGGACGTACGCCGAGGATGGGATCCGCCGCCCCCGCGCCGTCAAGGACATTAACTGCGCCGATTCCGAGGACAATCCGCGCAGCTGCAGAGAGGCATTGGGCGCGTACGGCCTCGGAGGTGCGTGTATATGGCGCGTGAAGACGCACGATTGCGAGGTCCACCAGGGCATGCACGAGGACGAGCGGGTACGGGGCAGGGAGGCGTGGGAGAATGGCCTGGAAGGAATGCAATCTGCGGTCAAGTGAGGCCAATGCGGTGGGATCCGGTGGTCCTGTTGCGACAGAGAGCATGAAGATTATAGATGAGAAGAATCAAACAGAACTGCCTACCAACTGTGCGTGCGGCGAATGCGATGATGCGCTCGAGCAGGAGGGATGCCTTGGCGAGGAGCGCTGTGGAGGAAGAGCCGTGCGCGTCATTGCCATTCAGAAAGGCGGTGATTGTATCGCCGGCCTAAATATTATCAAAACTGTTTCATCAAGCGGAAATGTAGCTCGATCAACTCACTTGTGAACTCGACGACCACGGCGTGTGTACTGGTATTCCATACGGAATGGCAGAGTGAGTCCCCACGGCACCAACCCAAAAACTATTCGTGATAAACACAGCCCAGAATGCATCGATACGTTCGGACTCGTCCGCTGCAGTCTCGGGGGGACGGAAGACAGGTCCGGCGAGTGCAAATGGCGGACACGGCGCGGGATGCTGAGGGGAGCGAATCAAATGGAGGTTGGCACCCAGAGCGAGCGACGCAGCAACGGCAGCGTGACAGCGGCCCTGGATTGGGGATGCTGCGTGGAGATAGTAGAACGAGATGAGTATCTCAGTTTGAATTATCTCCAGGATTGAGCTGGAGTCGCTTCCAGTGGAGTTCTGGTGTAGATTACGCAAAGCAGAGCTGAGGAAGACGTCCGGTGCTAGATGGGAAAGGACACTTCCCCACATATAGACTGCGCTGAGGAGAACGGGCGAGGGCCGATCACTGTGTCCAAGTGGGAGCAGCGCAGAGCGCCGAAATCGAGTGGGATCGAGGAAAAAGTAACCGCTGTGAGCGAATCGTTCGAGGAATAAATCGACACTGGTTGGTGGAATGTCGGTTAATTTACTCATGTCCAAACCGGAGGAAAGTCTTCTCACAAATTAGCAATCACCTGCGCGGGAGGTTCCTGGAACGGCGCCGAATTCGGACCGCTCAAATCTATTACAAATGGTCCGATGTTAGCATCTTCAGCAAGGCCGGAGGTGGAACCGTACCCGCAGGATCTGGTGAGCGGCTTCCTTGATATGATTGGTTCAGGAAGACGCGCAATGGGTCGGCGGTGTCGAAAAATTCGAGTTCCTGCAACCGAGCCCTCAACGCACGAATCGTCTCAACCATGTGCGCCGGCGTTTCCTGAATATACGGTGCATCGGGACGCGGGTAGTCGCATGCATCCTTCGATCTGGGGGGCCGAAGACGGCATTGGTTGCAAATCGGTTTTGCACCGTCGCATTTCTGCAACATAACAACAAAATTAGCGAGGAAATAAGGAAACGAGATGAGAGCTCGAGGTCACAATCTTTCGTCGTCTGACAGCTGGATGAGAGAGCAGTACATGAATTCAACAGAAAGTGCTCCTCACCTACAGTTCGTGCAAGCCCTTGGTCCTCTTGGAAACCCTGGGCCTGCTGACAACTCACTACCTCCGCTGTAACCTGGAAAATCGGTCATGCTGCGTTGACGCACTCGGAATGCGGATCTACCTTTATATTGCTTCGCGGTCCTAGTTGTACCCCGTCCGCACCGTTCGACCAGATTCAAGGCGCAGTGGCATCTGGCGCTCCACAAGAGCCACTGTGGGCCTGCGGCCCATGATCTGCACAGCTTTGACGGACTTTTTGAAGCGGAGTTTGATTGTTGATCTGTCGGCTTTGAGCGGGCACCGTGAACGGGACGCCCGAGAAGGATTCCTGCGACGAGCAATAAACTATTGATCAGATCATATGGTTCACCCAAGGTTCACCTTCGGCTCCTTCT
Source organism: Mycena crocata (assembly GCA_029281795.1). Taxonomy (NCBI): domain Eukaryota; kingdom Fungi; phylum Basidiomycota; class Agaricomycetes; order Agaricales; family Mycenaceae; genus Mycena; species Mycena crocata. The sequence continues at coordinate 444,738 of JARJCP010000032.1, read as the reverse complement.
GAACAAGTCCTGATTTTTTTCTTCTGCGTATAAAGAGACTGCGCGGGCGATCGGCCAAATCGGCCGACATCAGTTTGGCTAGCACCAGCTGTTCAACTTCACTTCCTCCATACCCTCAGATCCAGTAGAATGGTAGCAGTCCCAGACTTTCAGCGATTATTCACCCTTGTATCGGCGCATGAAGCAATCCGTCCATGAATCATGCATGATTTTTTCTGAGGCTGTTCTCTGAGAAGTCATACCGTTGACGTTGGGCCGCCGGTATCTTCGAGCATAGCTTGCGGGAAGTGGATAATCTTATGTAGCATTCCAGCATCGGAATGACTAGGCGTTGTTACAAGAATCGATTGTGCTATTATGTCCCTCATTTTAAAAACTAAATCTATTGGTAACAATTCCTGCAGTCTCAATCCTCCGAAGCAGAAACAGCTCACAATGTGGATTTTTCATGGAGAAATTTGATACTCACCGGAGATGGTGGGACCTCCCTTACGCACGCCGCGAGTCTACGGCGCGGAGCCAGTGGTGGTGCCTTTTATTTTTCAAAATTTTTCAGATTTTTTGATTTCACAGCGTTCAACCCATTCTCAAAATGGCCATAGAGTTTCGATATTCCGTAACAGTTTTGAGGAGGGCCAGTTTTCGTGAATGTTAGGCGCTCAGGGATCCAGCGAACCAAATCCCAATTTATTCCACGCCCCAAATTTGTGGGCTCATCCTGATCACCTCTCTGGAGGTCCATTGTCCACAATTATATTTGGCGAATTTATGACACCCTTGCCACTATCAAGGAAACCTCAAGTTGATTTTTAGGAGGCAGAAAAACATTTGCCTGAAAAATCGATGAGCAAAAGAGCGTCAGGGAAGGTTTTGACATACGTAAGGACTTGAGACCGCCCCGTCATCCTTTTTACTCTGATCTCACTCATCTATGCTTCAATCGTCCTCATCTATGCTTCAATCGTCCTCATCGTCCTCATCGTCAGTCTCGACCGTAGTGTCCTCGAAGGGGAATATCGGGACGAGGGGAAATGCCTTGCGGTACAAGGCCTTCGGCGTCCGTCTTTCGCCTGTGATCAAAACTTCCTGCAGGTTGCATCCAGATTTCGAACTGAACGCCGCGAGTACAGGGAGGTGGTCCGGCTCAAGGAACATTTCCGCGACCTCAAGTTTCCGCAGAGCCGGAACCATGAAAGTGCCCAGATATTCTCTCACTCTGTTGTCTTTCCAACCGAGAATCAGTGATTCCAGACGTGGAAGGTTAACATCGGGCTGGATATGGGCAGTGTATTCTCCGAATAGGTTTAGCTCGCAATGAACCAAACTGTAAGTCTGCAGTAGGATCGGCGTACATTCTTTTGGGTATACATTGTGCAAGGTCAATGATGTCAATTTCGCCCACGGTAGGATGGTGTTGGCAGCAGCTTTGTCGTTGAGAGCAACTGTCCGGAGAAGGGGTGCCTCTTTGAATGAGACTGGAGAGAATGGGAGGCCGTTGAAATAAAAATCGAGTTCGCGGAGAAGGGGTGTAGGGCCACCGATGATCGGATCCAATTCCCCATCGCCGTGCACTTGAAGGTATTCCCATCGTAAGCGGTGAGGAATGACTACCTCAAAGATGTCCTTCCTTGAGTCTGAATCGTCGAAGATTTTGATGGCAATTGGGCAGGAGCAGGACAGTACCAGCCACGATTCAAGAATCTGCTTCCTTGAATCGAAATTCGGCTGGAGATCTGAGTCGAGCCATATTGCCCCCCAGAGTGAGGGGGTGGAAAGGGAAATTTGCCTCCATTTGCGACATATGTGGGTGAGGAGAGTCGGAGAGAGGAGTCCAGTCGGCGGTGGGCATTTTGGATAGGGCGGGATAAAATGGAGGAAGATTTCTGACGTAATTTCGTTAGGCAACGTCAGGACCGGGTACTTTAGGTCGTCAAGTCGAGCCTGTATACTCTGCTTCTCCATTCGTAGCGATGTCAGCGAGTGTTCCAGTTGCAAGATCTCGGCTTCTACGGCTTTGAGACGCGCACGATCTGCTTCAAGGGCAGCGTCACTCATGGCGAGAGAAACTGGTCGCAGAGGTCGTAAGTGACCTGATGTATGTTGCTTTTCACTCACTTTCCAGGGTTTGTCGTCCGTGGTAAACCCAATGAAAAGGGGGAAAAAACTGGTGTGGTGGAAGGAAAAAGGACTGTCACATTGCTGTTGATCCGGATTGATCCAAAGATTGACCCGGCTGCTTCCATTTACGACTTGAGTGACGAGTCCCGAAGCATTTCGAAATTCCAACTTTCCGAATGCATTCTTGCTGCTACCGTAGAGAAGACGGTGAAAAGGCTCAAAGAAAAAGAATTTAGGGAACCCAACTCGGACGGTGCGAAACAGACCCAACAAGGTGACGATCTCAATTCCATTCGATGCACATTTTACAAATCCCTATTTTTACAAGATCTCAATCCATTCGAGCAGGTCCTTGTTTACTTTGTCCGGCGCAGCAAGCTGGACCCACTATTGGCCGCCGATGTCATCAGCGATCGGGAAATACCATTGTTGAACACATACATGATCGGTTTGGTAGTCGCGCACGGTGAGGTTGGGGCACACATCTTTCATGGTGATGAGGGCAACTTTGGGAACACAGATGTAGTCTTCGTGGGTGGCCGCAAAAAAGACGGGCTGCTTAATGATGTAGTTGTCTTTAGGCGCAACTAGGAAGACACCGAATAAGCCAGGTAGACTAATAATATGGACATTAAACACTCACGCTTATCATCTTCGGCAACGACACCGGTGGCGTACTGCTTGTACCAGCACAGCGGTCCGGCAAAGCCTCCTCTCAGGAGCTCCGCCTTCAGCCGTTTGAGGTCCTGCGAATTTTTCAACCATAAAACATGTGGTGCGAAAATAAGAGAAATAACGGACATCGTCGGTGAGGTACGACGGGGGCGGCGTCACTTTGTCGCTGAGCACCCTTTGCTTGAGTTTGTCGCGCGGGGCCATTTCAGTCAACCAGGCCTTTGGATCATGGGGGTACATGACGCTCATGAAGGAATCAATCTACCCATATGGGCATCGAGTCGGGACGATTCAAACTCGGAGACATACATGGTCAGCTATCATCTTGTCAGTGCCATCCTCCTTGAACCAGCTATACGGTTTTAGTTAAATATAGATTTAGGCGGCAGAAAGCATACATACAGCCAGTATCCGAAGCATTCGTGTCCAGCGAGAGCACTGAAGCCTTCGTAGAACGATTCAATTTTCAAAGTCAGGGTTGGGTGCGAGGTACCCGAGGGCGAGGAATGCGAATCCAGCGAAGCGCAAGGGACAAAAGGTCGCCAAACCAGAGGTTAGCGCGCATCCCCTGAGAAGATATTAATACCCTGTCGTAAAAATGGAACAAGGTCATACCAATCGTGTCCAATAGCGTAAACCTCGGAGTTGATATTCTCCTTGTCCATGATCGCGATAACATCGGCGGACATGAGACTCTTGGCATAAGCCGCAACCTCTGTGGGTTTGTCGGTGCCGCCATATCCCAAAAGATCGGGGGCGAGAACGCCGTAGCCTTGCTTCACGAAGAAAGCGACCTGATGGCGCCAGCATTCATACGCATTGGACGGAAAGCCGTGGATGAACAGAACGGTTGGCTTCCCCGCAGTAGCTGGGCTGAAGAAGTAGTGGTACTTGAGACCACGGGGAGTGACGATGTCTTTGTATGAGGATGGGTCCATGGTTGATGGGGATGGGATTGAGAGGCAAGGGAAGCCTGGTATCCTTATGTACACAATGCTGACATGCTTCTACTCAGGCCCTCCAAAGATCTAGGCCTCAGATGACTTCCCGTGTGAATTCCTTTTCCACAAGAAGCACTGCCGGATCCGAATCGGCAGCGAAGCTGGCGCGGGCGGCACCCCCAAACAGCCTCTAGCCTTCAGTATTGATCACGGTCTGCAACGGTGCTCTGTCGAGGATTTTCTTCGGTCTCACAATCGGTAAATTGGTGTAGGAAATTGCTCAAGAAACACCAACTAAAACGGCACAGTTGAAAAAAACTAGCAGAAGAACTAACGGGACGGTATCAAAGATGAACAACGATGAACTCGTTAGCCTCCCAGACGGATTAATGAGGTTCTCTGATTGTGGTATGGACGGACGGCATGCCGAGGGTTCCGTCATGAGAACTGTTCAACTTCCTTTTGTTGATGATTCAGTTTGTCGGTTCGAAGAAGCTGAGTCGAAGTCTTCGTTTGCGTAACTCGTCTCAGCTCCGTCCTCCGTTGATAGATAACAGTAGCTAGGTTGTTTTTTATCTCACCTTTTCGCCACGATTTGATTTCGCATTCAGAGTTGGTGATACAGTTCTTGGTGGTTTCAATTTTTTTTCGGCATCTTGAAGATGCCTTCCATACATTCAATCACTCATTCAATCGTTTGTTCATTGTAAAATAGAAGTAAATGTCGCAGGTTAGATGTCAGACTCTGAGAGTCCAGATTGTCCGTGAGGATGCAGAGTGTTTCGATAATGATTGACATTTACCGCCATATCGTGATTTTGAGTCCATGCCGGGTTTTGGAACGGAGCTCAGCTGTTTAAATGTCCGTTTATGAGAGTAACAATTTATTCGTTGCATCGGTGTCATCTGATTTAATTGGATTTGCGACGTCACATTCTTCAAGCCCTCGGTCCGCTCTAACAGGTCCGTGTTGACCTTGGTCGGGCGCCACAAATGAAAACCACTGCATATTTCGTCATCAGCATCCTGTTAAACAACCACAGCGGTTGTGCTGGTTTCGGGACCGTATCAACTGGGAGTTATTCAACCACGGTGCTCACAAGTGCATCCAATTGTGGTGGGGGAAAATTCAATGGAAGGCCAGACCAAAATCCAGACTCTCCGGCTTCAAGGGATGGGGCGTACAGAGCTTCCAGGATCACGTATGTACATTTATTCAGAGGTTGCAATGCAACATATTTGATTCCTTTCGCGGCCGCTTTCAACTGACTGTCGGAACGGCCCGGATGCCGGTATTGGAACAATCCGGATCAGCGGCGCCTGCTGGCATATCCTTGCTTCCTCTTGCGGCTTCCGACCGGCGACCACCATCGTTTTTCTTCCCTTTTGCTGGCCGGAGCGAAACCGGCAAGGTATTCGAACATTAGGGGTTACCGACTGCCTTCTTCTAACATCCGCAACCAGTTTCCGAGATCATGCGCGACGCTGCCTGTGAAAAAGATCGTGCGCGGCTCAAAGGCGTAGAGGCCGAGATCTTGCAACTAGAACAATCGCTGCGCTTGTTGCGCATGGAGAGGCACTGCATAGAAGCTAGACTGGACAGACGGTACCCGATCCTAACGTTACCCAACGAAATCGTGTCCGAGATCTTCCTCCATTCCCTCCCGACGTATCTTGACTGTCGACTTCTCTCTCCGACTCTCCTCACCCATCTCTGTCATAAATGGAGACAAATTGCTCTCGCCACTCCCGCGCTTTGGAGGGCAGTACCGCTCCGATTGTATTCAAATTCCACAATGCAGATTCTGGCTTCATGGCTGGCGCGCTCCTGCTCTTGCCCACTTTCTATAAAAATCAGCCGTAATGAAACGAACTTGAGGGACGATGTCATGCACGCACTCCTTCCCCACCGCTTACGCTGGGAGTACCTTCAACTGTACATCGAGCCTGAACTGCTTCGTAGCATCGGCCCCACACCACTTCTCCGCAAATTAGACCTGCACTTCAATGATACTCCCTCCTCTCCAGTCTCATTGGTGGAAGCTCCCCTCCTACGCACCGCTATTCTCCACAGTTATACCACTGTCCACATTGTCTTACCCTGGACTCAGCTCACATCCTTGACCTTGGACGGCGTATACCCCGGGGAATGCACATCAATCTTATTGCAAACTTGCAGCTTAGTCCATTGCCAGCTGAACCTCTTTGTTTATAGCTATGACCCCACAGCCGTTGAGCCCGATGTGACGCTCCATGCTTAAGTTCATTGCTTATCCTCAGTGGCGACGACGTCTGCCCGCAGACGGAATATCTCGCCACATTCATCGTCCCTGTCCTTAAAAAGCTCCGTGTCCCGGAAATTTATTCTGGGGATTTCCCCATCCCCTCGCTTACTTTTTTTGTGTCGAGATCTGGTTGCAAACTGCTGGAAGTTTACATCACCGGCCCCCGGTCGACACCAGACAACCTGTACCGCAAAGCTTTTCCCCTCATCTCGAACTTCTCCTTTGAAAAAGTTGCGGCTGAGACTGACGAAGACGGGGACGAGGAAAGCGTTGATGAGTGAGATCAGCTCCGATGAAGAATAACGATGCTGGTGCGAATCCATCCACCTCGTGTGTGTTCAAGTTTTTTTGGAATCTTTCGCTTACCGATTTCTCTCAGGAAATATTTTTCTCCTTTTTGACATACACCGGATGCATTTCCTGCCTCTTGTTGTTGTGCATCCAACGATCATTCTTCATCAACATCGTCTGCTTCCCGCTGCCACAGATTTAAATTTCCGACGAATGTCCTTGCCCTTTGTTCCTAATGCTTTTCGTTACGATGTACGATTTACGGCTGCAGAAATTCAAGAGAGATGTGTGTTACGCCGACGTTATTAGTCTGCCGCATGGTAGCATTAGATCCCTGGGAGAATTTCCGAAGTAATCTTGTCAAAAAAAATGTGACTTCGCTTGTCGATGCTGCGCATCGTCATCTTGCGCGCGGGGGGCTTTGTGCTGGTACATACAGTATATCGCTCTGGCATGGCTGATAAACCGTTCCGCTCATCCGGTGTCAGATAGAAACTCGCAGTGCTTCTTTCCTCCCTCTTCCCACAGAATAGATGCCATCGCACTGTGATGAGGGAGGTTGAATGAGGATTGCCTTCCGGTTGTCTGTCTCGGCCCTCGGGCAGTACATATGCATTTTCATTTCTGGAGTACCATTGCCAGTAATGAATACAATTCCAGCCTCGCAATGTGACCTGTCTCATCGGTGATATGCAACTCAGAAAATCAGACTTGAACTGGAATGTTTGATGGGAAGGAAGGAAGGAAGGAAGTGTATACCGCGGTGGTCCCAATGAGGAATGGATGCGCGGGAGATAAAGTCGAGTCTACGAACTTCATCGAACGATATGCCTATCCTTTCATTCAATATGTGAACTTGGTTGTGACACCCGATTATGCGGAGGTACACTACGAACGCTCGCCAGCAATCATTCTGGTTCAACCCGGAGATGGCGTGGTTCACGGCTAAAACTATTCGGTGAAGACCATTGTATTGACTTCCACCATAGGGGCATGTGGTTTCAACCATAACGTTCCGAAAAGTAAAGCTCTGTTGTGGTTAAGACTAAGACTAAATTAAATCGTTAAAATTTTAGTCGGGGTTAAGTGCATCGTGTCTGCGGCACAGCATCAGGGCCGGATCATGCCAATCATCAATTCGGTTCACAGGAAATTCGTCATCCCATCTGGCCGCTGGTGGCTCTTAACTTGTCACTACGACGATTGTTTCCCGGTTGCGTTCACTGCGCGCGACAAAACCTGGAAAGTGAGTGAGCGGCGACAGATCTCAGTTCACCTTTGACCCCCCCCCCCCGAACGCAGTTTCTGACGCTATGAGCGACGCTGCGCCTACAGCAGATCGTGCGCGGGGCCTCAAAAACGTAGAGGCCGAGATTTTGCAACTGGAACAGTCACTGAGTATACAGGCTCGGCTCGACGACCTAAAGTATCCGGCCCTGACGCTGCCCAACGAAATCACGTCCGAGATCTTCCTCCATTTTCTCCCGCCCTATCCAAAATGCCCACCGTCATCTGGACTCCTCTCTCCGACTCTCCTCACCCATATATGTCGCAAATGGAGAGAAATTGCCCTATCCACCCCCACGCTCTGGAGGGCAATATGGCTCGACTCGGATATCCAGCCAGATTTCGGGTCAAGAAAACAAATTCTTGAATCGTGGCTGGTGCGGTCCTGCTCCTGCCCGATTTCCATCAAAGTCTTCGACTCTTGCGACTCAGTGGAGGAGGATATCCTTCAGGCGCTCAATCCTCACGCTTTACGCTGGGAGTACCTGGAAGTGGATCTCGATGGGGCACCACTTCACATCATCGACGGCCTCACACCCCTTCTGCGCGAACTCAAACTGCATCTTGACGGTTCTCTTTCCTGTCTAGTCTCATTGAAGGATGCGCCCCTTCTCCGCACCGTTTTTCTCAATGACGGTGCTACCACGAACATAATTTTACCCTGGGCGCAGTTGACATCGTTGACCCTGGACGACGTATACCCGAAACAATGTACGCCGATCCTACTGCAGACCTGCAATTTGGTTCATTGCCAGCTGGGACTCACGAGACACCCTGGCCATGCCATTGAGCCCGATGTTAAGCTTCCATGCCTGGAATCGTTGGTTCTGGTTGGGAAATACGGCGAGGTGACAGAATATCTCGGCACCTTCATAGTTCCGGCTCTGCGGAAACTCGAGGTCCCGGAAATGTATCTCAAACCGGACCCTGTCTCTGTACTCACGGCGTTCATTTCGAAATCGGGATGCAAGCTGCAGGAAGTTCGTATCACGGGCCCAAAATCCACGCCGAGTGCCCTGTACCGCAAGGCATTACCATTCGTCTCGAATTTCTCCTTCGAGGAAGCTGAAGACGAATCTGAGCGAGAAGATGACGACGAACCATGTATGTAATTTAAGCCTTCCTGTCGCTCTCTCGCTTACCTGGATTTATTGCAGGGAAGTATTCTTCTATTTATTAAAAGCCGTCACACGGTGCTTTTGTCAAACGCCGTACTCCCGAAATATAGTTTTATAACTGACACGAACACTGCGGATACGAGCGCACAAATTAGTATACTCCGTCGGTTCTCACTGATTCGCGAATCACATAGTCTGCATACGGAAGGTTCAACGATGTCTCGCATGACGAAACAATTCAATCTTCATCTAAGTATTCGGACAGTTATTCGCTGGCTTGTGGGTTCCGACTCAGTTCAGGGCGACAAAAGGGCAGCGAAAGCGATACATACCTACTCCCCAGCCATCTGAACCTCCGACCCCACCTTCCCAGGAGAAGATTCGATGAGTATTGAGTGAGTGAAAGAATCCCTTTACAGCGGGTTTCTTATCGAACAGCGCCGGTTTCAGCTGTTGACATTCGGTGGGTCCCTGTGACGTCGGTGGGACTTTCGTTCAGCCACGCTACGTAACGTTCTGCCTGCCGGACTCGCTTCTCATCCTCTTAGGGTGTCTGCAGAGTGCTCCTCGGTCAATATTCACCCAGCATGGCCAAGTCAAAGGCGCACGGCAAGATGGAACATATTCCATTGCTTCAAGTTGGCCATTTCGGCGTGCGAGACTGATACTTGTCAAAACGCCGCCAACTGGTAGCGATTTCGGGGTTTTCATCCACATGTAACCTAGTCCGCTGTTCAGGGTCAGCCCGCTTTCACCGTCACAGGGCGGATATATTGTTGTCCAACTTGGACAATTATTCACGCGTCGGTGGGTCCTGTATCACTGGAGAACACGGGCAACGACATTTCAGGAAATAAGCAACGGCAATTCGAAGTCGGAGGATACACACATCAATACCGTGACACGGGGAATCTTGGTCTTCTCAGTTCTGCACGGTCCGACGGTGAAATTCCTCATTAACCGTCTGAATTCACAGTTACCGTGAACCCTGCCCATGCCTGCTTTTTACACTGAACACACTGTCAAGTTGCCTGACGGTATTGAGTTGCTCTACACCGATAGTGGAGCGCCTAAATCAACCAACTCTACCACTCTCGTCGTCCTACATGGAAGTGGATTCAGTGGAGGTACGTGATCGTATCTGCCTCTGCTATATGTACGACTTATACATTAGGCACACAGATGGTATGATTTCCCTCCATGAGCATGCCCACAAGAACAATTTGCGGGTCATTCTCTGGAATCGCAGGGACTACCGCGGCTCAACCAAGTACACCGACGACGAGCTGGACGACCTGAAGGCTGGACGAAAAATCTACCAAGATCGCCTTGCCCTTCAAACTGCTTGGTTTTTCCATCACTTCATCCAACATGAAAACATTCCCAAGCTCAGTGTGGATCGCAAAGCAGGAGGCTTCATCCTCATGGGCTGGAGTTTTGGCAATGCCACTACTCTTGCCCTTCTGTCTGACCCAGCGGTGATTGATAAACCGCTGTATGACAGCATCGAGCCATATATCATGAGTCTTGTGCTCTATGGTTAGGTTTTGTTAAAACTATGCCACATATTCTTACGCCCATGATCCTTCTCTCAGATCCACCTTACACCGCTCTTGGATATACCATACCCAATCGGGAAATATTCTACGATCCTTGGAAGGACAGTGACTACCCTACGCCAGAGTTGGTGTACGCCAACTTCCAGGACTGGGTTAGCTCCTACTTCAAACACCCGGATCTTGCTTCTGGAAAGCCCTCTGGTATGTCTTTCGCAAAGCGGGCCGAGAAAAGGACCGTGGACAAGTGGACAAAAGAGCAGAAGGAACACTATTTTGACACGAAGGCGGCCGTTCGGACTGAAATGCCAGCGTGAGTGCCCTCTCATCTAGTAATGTATATGGTATTGTTCACCGGGAGCTACAGATATGCCCCCCCAATGCAAGCCGTCTTCCAGGCGCAAACTCGCAATGCCCTTTTCGATGAGGGCGTAGTGATGACCCACTTCCCGAAAGTGAACATCTTCTATATAACCGGCATCGAGACAGTTTCATACTGTATGGGGGCACACATGGAATCCTCCCGCAGATATAAAGATGCTCTCGCGGCTGGAATGACAGTCCGACGCACGAAGTTCAAACTTGTTGAAGGAGGCAATCATTTTGTGAGAAGTATTTCAGTTACCATTGTCCCCGCTGATATTTTCGTCTCAGCTTCATTGGGACATACCAGATTTATTCCTCCGTGAGATAGTTGTGGGATGCACGACCGATTGATAGATTGAACTTTTGCACTTGATGTACACTGTTCCCAAGTATTGTTTTGTAGCTCGGACTGGCATAAATGTGCCGATGAAACGAGGTCAATATACACGCAGCTGACCGAGGGTTGAATAAGGCAGTTCGACACACTTGTCCCACGGTAGCTTCTATTACTGCATTGGCCGATCAGAATGAAAACCGGGGATGTAGCCTCACCCGACGTTCAGTGTTCAGGGGTCGGTGGCTGGATGTTACTGCCGGCGTGTTCGGGCAGGGTGGAGAGGTCGGGAATCAGACATGACGGGGAATAAGTTTCCTTCATGTGGTCCAACTTGAACCTGGTCCAACCCATTCGCCGTTTATTGCCCTGATCTTATGCTCTTCTTTTATTCTTTTACGGCGAATGCCCATGCATTTATCGATTTTAGCGATCATTAGAATGGGTGCAGATTCCAGACTCAAGATAATGTTCCTTCGGTACCGGGAATTCTTCCACCCTCATCGGTTCAAACAGCTGAAGCCATAGAGTTCCTGTACATACTCGAGTGAGCATCAGCATTGAACAGCGTGGTAATCTTACCGTAAAACGCGCTTGTCTGCCGAGCCATCGCTAGGTCCCGGTGTTTCGTCGACCCACTTGAGAATCGATGTCGTCTGTGAGAATGATGTTGATTATTTGAGGACTCTCCTTGGGAACCCAAAACTCACGATTTGGATGCTACCATTGTCAGGAACATCGCCGACATTTCGATGGATCCGACGGCCTTCGTAGGTTGTCAACGGGAATGTCATAACTCCATCACTTCCCCTGAGCTCCGCCCGAAGGGATTCGTGAGACATTAACCTAAGAAAGGTGGATGATTAGCCGGTCTTCGCGGTCTGTCGCATTTTTATCCCACTCACATGCTGCAGACCGAAATTACATAAACTGAAACATAACGGTTTTCAACATCAAGCTAGCAGGCGAAAATGGACTGACGATGGCAACTTGGCTCGATGAAAAGCATGCTGCAAATACACTTAATCAGGGCAGCGGGGGTTGGGAATTTAGGGCATACTGTTGTTTATTCTGGGTAAGATTGCACAAGTGGTTGTTAGACCAGGGTTTACAAGCTGATGAGGATCTGTTCCTCATCCTACTATATATACTGTACTGTAATAATTCTAGAATCTTCTGGTGTTGACTCCGTTATGAGTCGGCCAGTCCTCGGGATCACTAATCAGATCACTAATCATTCTAGCAGCTTCTATGAGATGCCGGATTGATCTCCAACACTCTTCCTCAAGTCGGCATCTCTAGCCAATCTATAATTCCAGATCATCTCTTGACCTGTTCTCTTCCTGTTTTGTTCATCTGTTGAACTCTTCTTCGTCTGTTTGTCCATCTGTTGGACTCGGGGTTTAATAGGCGATGTCGGTGTCGGAATCGTAGTTGATAGCCTGATTGGCGGTTGCCTTTGATTCGGGGCAGTTGAACGAAAGATGTCCCTCTTTCTGGCAGTTGAAACACTTCTTCTTTCCCTGTCCTCCCTTTGCCCAGCAGTCCTTGATTAAATGACCACTTCTCTGACAGTTTCCGCACACTCTTTGGCGCGAACGATCTTCAGCATGAAATGCGGCATTCTCGGTCTGATCCGATTCCGGTCCACCTCTCCGTCCTTCTTCATCAAGTAATGCTCCGGTTATGTCCGAAACCGTGCCGAGATCATCGACTGTAGCACAAAGTGACGCTGCTATATTGGACCATGAGTTGTCCAAATTGAATAACAAGACATCCATGATGTCACTGTCCTCCAACTTGACTCCAATAGCTTTTAGTCGAGTAGCGAGTTCGAGAATTCCGGAAATATATTCCTGAATGGGTTTGGTGTCATCGTGGGAGAAGCCGTAAAATTGCCGTTTAAGTGCGATGCGGTTCGCACGGCTGTTCTTCTCGTAGATTTTCGATAGAGCCTTCCAGGCCTCTGGTCCATTTATCGCGTCCTGAATATACTGGTACTGATCACTGTCCACTGTGAGTCCAATAGCAGTCAATCCTTCATCTGCCTTTGCATCCCATCTATCTCCTCCATCTCTGGTTGAGGGCCTATCCTCTTTGCCCTGAACAATATCCCAACATCCGGCTCTGCGAAGAACCATTGAGATGGCAAATTTCCAGTGATGGAAGTTCTTCCGATTCAATTTCGGAACGGTGGTGAGGAGGGAATTGATGTTGATTGTCGACATGGTGCGATGGTATGATGATGAGAGCGATCAAAGATGCCTACTGTACTATTAAGTTCAATTCGACAGTCACGGGTCACGGGGACCCTTGTCGGCGTCGAATTTTGGTCAATGTCACGGGTCACCGGGGCGCGTTGTCGAATTGATCCACCGTGACACCGTCAGTGGGTCGCCTGGAAGTACTGTTTTTACGAAATTTCGTGTTGAAAAATGTCGAATTTTGGCCACCGGTCACGGTCGCCGCGCCCGGTTGTCGAATGTCGAATGTGGTTCAAAACGTCACGGGTCACACCCCATGTCGAATTGAACTTAATAGTACAGTAGTGTCGTCGAGTCGATTTGTGCAAAATATCAGCTTGTGTTGTTTATTCTGGGTAAGATTGCACAAGTGGTTGTTAGACCAGGGTTTACAAGCTGATGAGGATCTGTTCCTCATCCTACTATATATACTGTACTGTAATAATTCTAGAATCTTCTGGTGTTGACTCCGTTATGAGTCGGCCAGTCCTCGGGATCACTAATCAGATCACTAATCATTCTAGCAGCTTCTATGAGATGCCGGATTGATCTCCAACACATACAACACAAATGATTGAGGCATGGCGACGAACTAAAATAAGTCAGAGAACGAATCGGAACGTGCTGCTGCTATCACATACAAATATGAGCTGGAGGAGCGCCCAAAGACTCAAATCAAGTCAACACACTAGTCATTAATATCGAAGGATCGCCATACCTAGTCATGACACCACGGTTCAGTGCATACATCACCATTTTATCCAACACCGAGTCCGTCCTGAAGGGCACACCAGAGTATCAGTACTTCAGCGCGCATGGGGGAAGTACAGTGCTTACCGGTCAACTCCCGTTCGTGAGCTTCGCAAGATAAAACACAGGATCGCTGTGATTACCAGATCGCAGGCAAGAGCTGCACCGCTTTGAGTAGATGATATAGGCTACAAAAGTGGGAGGCATGCTAAGATTTATCACGATTCACAGGGAGGAAAATAGATTGCCCACGGCAGTGTCCGCTTGAAGCTTTGAGAAGAGGTGAACCTTCGCTCTATGGGTCAATTTTGACATGAGAATTGCGTGTGGGGAATGATACTCAGCAGCCTTACACCATCACAGTTTGCGCTGGTTGCGGGTGCAAGTGAGCGTGGCACAAGTATAGTTGAGTACGCTGAACGTTAACGCACCAATTCCGGCAGCTAGAGTTCAACAAGAACGATAAGAGCTGAGGGAAGAGTTTTCACAGCAGACGCACAGATCTGAAGCAGACCCAATAATATCTTACAACTCTAAGGCTTAGTGTCTGAAAACGTAACAGGACACGCACTACGGGAAGGACATATTTCCAATTGTGTTTTGTTACTGGCCAGAGATATGAGCGAACATTGCGGTTTATGGTCGGGTGCTTATAGATCCAGATGCGACTACTAGAAAAGCAATCCAGTATACGCGATTTAGCCAGCTCAATATCAAGCTTACATGTGAGAAACAAAAGCAACGATGTACTGTTCTGGTGTGTGAGTCGTTGATGCTGGACACTGGGATTCCTTACCACTGAGCAGAGCATGACCTATTTGCCCGCAATCAGACATTACAAGTTCACCGCACGGAAATTTCAACATACGTTAGCCTCGTAGCTTTAAATATAGTTCAAGTTTGAACACTTGCGACTGAGGGTGATTGACTCACAGGATCACATCATGGCCTTCAAAGTCGCCGAAAAGGGTGATGAAGTATTTGTAGTTCAAAATCGCCAAGAAAACGGCAATGGTTGGTTGCGACGGCGCTGGTGAATGGCAGTCAGCTTTGGACTCTTTGACATCAATGCAGGGATTTATACCCAAGGATGCCAACCTATTCGTGTATCAATGAGTATCCTGTTCAACGTCGAGTGTGTGGTAGACTAATTGTCGGAAAAATCGAAAAAGCCCTGTAAGGCATTACAGAACCTGACGACCTTGTAAGGCCGTGTAAGGTTTGGCAGAGTGCACCTTACAAGATCTTATAAGGTCCTCTCAGACCAAATTAGAGCACCTCTGAGGACAATGTCTCAGACCTTGTGAAATCAATGCCTGACTGCTTGCAGGGGAATCCTCTTGCATGATAATCCCAATTTCTGTTGGTTAAGGTAAATGTCTGGACCACTTGAATTGAACCTGACTTCATGTTGAAAAACCTATACATATTTATTTTGAGAAGAAATGAGATCACCCACAGTGTCCCAAACCATGTTGAATGTAGTGAAGCTATGTAATAACACATAAAGAAGGGCTAAGCATATAAGACCATGAATGTGCTTGTAAGGCCCCTTCAGGGCTTGTCAGGATGGACTTGCTGTATATACAGAGCATATTTCGATGTCTTTAATTGGTGCTTTCGTCTAGTGGTAATCCTGCCCTTGCTTTAAAAGTAGCGTTCGCGAGCGGTCGTGAGTTCGAACCCCAGTAAGTAACAACCTAGCAGTCAGCCCAAGTAGTTAAAAAGAGTAGTATGGGATATGAAGAAGGAAGGACCTTGCGATGTAAAGTCGCAAGGTGACATTTTATTTGCGTTGCGGCGCCTAACCTTACAGGGCCTTGCAAGGCCTGGTAACCCCCTTCAGGCCGTATAAGCGCCTTAATGCCGTGTAAGGTCTTGAAAGGCCTCATATGTGCCAATTGGTACACATTTAAACCTTGTAAGGGTATTTTTTCCTGATAACCTTATTAGGCCATGTTAGGCCACACAAGGCCCAATATCCCTTTTTCGATTTTTCCGACAATACTCACCACGATACGAATGCCCAGCGAGTCCCTTCCAGCATATTTCCGGAAGTATTGCATGACCATTACAATTGCGATGCCCCAGAACCTTGAAAGGACAACATTTCAGTCTCCTCGACAGCGATGGACTGGTGACTTACCCGATGTCCACCGTGTATGAAATAAACTCGAAGCCCCATGTCATGATGAACGAGGGCGGTAGAGTAGGAGGAGGCATCCGTTCTGCAATTCCAGATATAAGGTGTGGGGTAGTGAAAAAAGGGAAGGGCGTATGTGGAGCTAGTTATACTGAGCCGAATATGTACACACCAAAAACACGGAGGTAATCCTGAATCCGAACGCCCTATGCTCAAATTGATAGAAAGTGAGTTACGCATGATATTTGGATACACGAGAGTAACCGCTCATTTTCAATAACAAGAAGACTCAACCGCTAAGAAAGCCGTTAGTTCCCAGGTATTTTTAAGGCTCTAGTATCCGATCTTTGACGATCAGATGGTAGGACAAGTCAGCGCTCACAAGTGACAATTCAATGACCGCCGATGTAGGTCCCCGCTTGGTCCCCGCGATCTGGTAGGCGCAAATCCGCGAAGAAAGGTGGTCATATGAACGATAATTCAATCGGCAAAAGTGATTCAATCAGCGGCCATGGCTGTTTGCCTGTGTCCATGGAGTAACAGAGGCCCCCAGAAAGGGGTGTGGTCCGTGGATCTGCCAGTGAGATGAGGAGTGCCATAGGTCATAGACAAGGGACCGCGAATTCAAAGTGTTTCAACCCTCAAAAACAGATGTTTGTTTGTGATTCTACTCGGAGGAAAGCCAGGTTTATTTGAATGGAGCGGAGCCTAGCGGAGCACTCTGGAAGTAAGTAGACCCGAGTCCAGACTCCAGACTTTCCGGCCGTGCGTGGTGCGACGGAAATAACAACCAGGCTGATAGACTTCAGTTGGATCCGTTCTGAGCGGATTTAATTCTTGTAGTTTCTTTCACAGTTGCTTTCAATTGCGAGTGTCGGAGGCAAATCTGAGGATGGGAGGTGGCCGGAGAACAATCTGATACAATCATTTCCGGATCAGAGGCGACTCCAGTCGGAGTCCTTTCCTTCCGACCACCGTCGTATTTTCTCCCTGTCGGTCGAACTCGCGCAACGGAACCAGCAAAGTATGTGAAACTCAATGGATACCGAGTGCCATCTGATATCTGCCACCAGTTTCTGAGATCACGCGCAACGTTGCCTGTAAAAAAAATATTGCGCGGCTGAGGCTCAAAGACATAGACGACGAGATTTTGCAACTGGAGCAGTCACTGAGCTTGTTGCGAATGGAGAAGCAGAGTATACAGACTCGACTCGACGACCTAAAGTACCCGGTCCTGACGTTGCCCAACGAAATCACGTCCGAGATCTTCCTCCATTTTCTCCCGCCCTATCCGAAATGCCCACCGTCATCTGGACTCCTCTCTCCGACTCTCCTCACTCACATATGTCGCAAATGGAGACAAACTGCCCTTTTCACTCCCGCGCTCTGGAGGGCAATAGCGATCGACTCGGATCTCGAGCCAGATTTCAGGTTAAGGAAGCAGATTCTTGCATCGTGGCTGGTACGATCCTGCTCCTGCCCAATTTCCATCAAAGTCTTCGAGTATTACGACTCAGCGGGGCCGGATATCATGCATGCGCTCATTCCTCACCGTTTGCGCTGGGAGTACCTGGAAGTGCATGGCGGTGGGAAACGGTTTCACATTGACGGCCTCGCACCCATTCTCCGCGAACTCAACCTGCGTCTTGACATTTCCCCCATCTCTCCAATCTCATTGAAGGAAGCGCCTCTCCTCCGCACCGTTGTTCTCAATGACGAAGCTGCCACCAACGCAATCTTACCCTGGGTGCAGTTGACATCGTTGACCCTGGACGACGTATACCCGAAACAATGTACGCCGATCCTACTGCAGACCTGCAATTTGGTTCATTGCCAGCTGGGACTCACGAGACACCCTGGCCATGCCATTGAACCCGATGTCAAGCTTCAATGTCTGGAATCATTGATTCTCATTGACACATACGGCGAGGTAACAGAATATCTCGGCACCTTCATAGTTCCGGCTCTGCGGAAACTCGAGGTCCCGGAGATGTATCTTGAGCCAGACCCTGTCTCTGTACTCACGGCGTTCATTTCGAAATCAGGATGCAAGCTGCAGGAAGTTCGTATCACGGGCTACAGATCCACTGCGAGCGCACTGTACCGCAAAACATTTCCCCTTATTTCCAACCTCTCTTTCGATCACGCTAGGGCCGAGAGTGACGAAGAAGAAGGTGAGGACCACGTGGATGATGAAGATGTGGATGAATGACATTGAGATCGGTTCGACGATGAATGACAGGGCGGTTTCAAGTCCGTACGCATACTCAAACTTCCTTGATGCTCTTTCGCTTATCGCTTCATTCAGGAATTAGTCTTCTCCGTCCTCATAGCGTTGCGGCAGCACGGATACAACTCTTGCCTAGCTTGCCTAGTTGTACATGTATGGTGACATTTTTTAATACTGTTTTCATCGCGGCTATACTTGGGGTGTCATTCATCGCCACCGGCGGCCTGGATTTTGTACTCCTAGCAACGCTGCAGCACACACGTCGTCTCGAGTCCCAGCGAAATCACTAAATTCCACTTCTGGCGCTCCATTGGGACTTGACTCGATCCCCAACAGTCTTCATATGTGCTAAACTTTTCCTCGCTCCTTCTTGACGGGTGCAGAGTCGGTGGACGGTGTTTCGTCAATTGCTTTCAGTGTCGATTTGTACCCATTTTTGAATTACATGATCCCTCGATTACTCTTTATTTACTCGGACGTCGTGCATGGCACACCTCTGTGTTCGATCCAGCAAATGGTCCGACGGATTCGACTCCCCGCGTTCTGCCTGTACTGCTAGTTCCGCTTTCTTCTTTCAAAGCACTCCTCTCCATGCTTTCGACAACGCAGAAAACCGCGTTGAATTCCATCGAGATTCGATCCCTCCAGCTGAGGCTTGGGCAGAGACGTTTTTGGATCATGGAAAATAATCTGGTTATTTCCAAATTGTTGGAACAGGAACAGAGGCAAGGGAAATCGCCCGTTCAGTAGCACCTGGAAGAGAAACAGCATTCAGAGATACCTAAATAAAACAACACAGGCCTCATGATCATGATCTCTGCATGAGCTGATTCATCCAAAACATCGCTTCATATTCGGAGATTGGATACAGCAAGTAAAGAGATAGCAAACAGTGAGGGTTCGTTGGAAAAAAAGTACGATCAAAATACGATTCCGAACAGCACAAGATCAAGGATGGCCGATGTTCAAGAAGCAGAATGAGGACTCGAATCGCAAAATTACCAATACGGCGAATCGCGAATTCACCAATAAGACGACGAGCCGAGCGTCGCATTGCCATAAATGGGCAGCACAATAGGATTTGGCTGTTCTTTGAACGCATAGCGGACTGTGAACACCCTCATCAGTCCAAGGTCTGCGATGATCAATTTTGGTGGGGGGTACTCACGGATACGATAGTCGCCCGCGTCGAAAATATGTCCAAAGTAGTCCTCTGCGTGGTTGGCGTCCTTGGGCCAGCACCGCGGATAGTCGTCGTAGTCATCGTCATCGTCGTCGTCTTCTTCATCGACATCGACATCGGGCCCTTGATATTCATCGGGGCCCACCATTCTGACTGCACCGTCGCCAACATCCATGTCAGACCTGGCCGCAGATTGCGCTGTCCTTCTGGCCCTCGTCTTGGGGATAGTCGCTTTGCGATACCCGTGATTGTCGCCATTACGGTCCATGTAGTTGCAGTTGGTCGAGGCGTAGAGCACATTCCGCGCGCCGTCCCACGCCAGGCCGACCACCTCGTTGTTCCCCGTCGACAGCTCATACACCAGCTTCGCGCCGCGCACGTCCCAGAGCCGGAGAACCTCGTCCTGGTCCGTGCCTGTGAACACCGCTGGGAAATGAAATAATTATGTAGCAGTATATGTAGTTATAAGTATAACGCACTCGGGATGCCATCGGGATGAACGAACACGCCTGCAGTGCACGCTGTCTTGCCGCAGCCGGCGGAGAGCGAGAGCACGGGGAGGGGCAGCCGGACGTCGAAAAGGCGCGCGTAGCCATCCGTGGCAGCCGCGAGGAAGACGTTCGGATCCGCGCTGCTCGTGGAAATCTGTCTGATTTCACCCCCGCCGCCTAGATATCGGGCGCCCGTCGTCCCTCCGTGCTCAAGATCCACCGAAACGCACGAATAGTCGCCGCTCTTGAGCGGGTCGGAACCGCAGAGCATAGTTCCTGGGAGGCCGGGGGTGGGATGTGCTGACCAAATGGAGGGAGTGAGGCTCGGGTCAGCGAGGGAAAGCGTCGTGGAGGGCGAGCTGCCGGCGGAATCCTCGATCTCGTCGTCTTCGTCCCTCATCGTGTCTGCGTCGGAAATCGCTTCCCGATACGCGTCTTTCCATTCGCGCCGTGTGTCTCGAGCTCGTCCAAATTCCACACGTCGACCAGGCCCTTCCCGGCGCGGATGCAGTGCCCGCCGGGCAGGAAAGCGAGCGGGCCATGGGACTTGGCAGAGTGGAGGGTGTGCGTCGGGCGGGCTTCCCTGTACACCTCGCCGGTGGCTGCGTCTCCCCAGGCGTAGGACTTGATGCGGTGTTCGTCCGCGACGAACATGAGTTTGCGCTCGTCGAAGACTGCTGCCGCGAACGCGATCTGAGTGAGGCCGACCTCGGCGTGCCGGGCGTCGAGAGGGAAGTCCTGGCCAGAGTCGGCCGCGGGCTTGTTGAGGAGGTAATACGTGAGCAGGGGTGTCCGACTCTTGTAGCCGCCCATTGTCGGGACGAGCATGCAGTCGCCGCTCACGACGAAGTTGGTGGCTGAGTTGACGGCATCGCTCGACACCTCGCAACGGGCTTCGTATATTGAACGGACCAAGGGCGATGTGGGGAGAGGGCTTATCATATGTGTTTCAAAACGAGATAACGGAGTGCTCAAAACGTGCGGCCTTGGGGTCGTCGACCACGGGGGAGGAAATCGCGACGGTACCAAAGGTCCCCCCGCTCCCCGTGAGATGTCAGTATCTCGGAGACTGCGAGCGACGAGATACATACCCGTCATTCCGGTACGTTTGCAGTGATTGATGTACACTTTCTCCATTGCCAGCAGTGGTCCTTTCATTCGATGGGCTGAGCACCAGTCGTCAGTCTTTAATAAAAGTTAGACTGAAATGCGCACAGAAGACCAGCTTGTCGCGATGAGGTCCCTCCAGTGCCGCATACGCTTCTGAATGTGCGAAAGACGGCATCCATTCTAATTGAAGGCGTCGATATCCCAAACTGATTCCGTGGTTCAAAGTCTGATTCACGCGATCCAATATCGCCGCGTATTCGGGTCCTGTAGGGTCCGCAGCGCGTAAAAGATTACAGGCGTCGGCTTGTAGGCTCAAGAAAAGGCGATGATCGTCCTTCGAGTCGGCTTCCATCGCTCGCCTGTCATTCCCAAGCTCGTCGAGACGATGCTCCAGCACAGTGCATTTCTCGTCGACGGAATGCAGTGCCATTCTTGTGGAATAGAGCTTTTGGAAGAAAGCAGGAAGAAAAAGACAGCGCCGGTGTTTGGCCTTGTTGTGGTTGTCTCTTGCCTTTTACCACCACCGTGACAGTGCCACCCAGCACCTTGCCACCACCTTGCCACCACCTTGCCGGCAAGGCGCCATTTCCACTCGACGCTCAAGGTGCGGATTATAGCTGAAACAGGCCAAGGGAGACTTATCCTACTCTCGCGGTAGCTCCTTTGAGTCATGGCAGCAAATCAAATCCCAGACGAGATTATTTCGGAAATTCTTTCTCCTTTGCTCAAGCACTCAGACGCAGCATTCTCAGAGCCATTGGAGAAACCATTTGTCGACCCAGGGTATTCGGCATCGTCGTATCTGCTCGTATCGAGGGCCTGGTTTCATGTATCGACGCCACTCTTGTACAGCGTCGTCATTTTACGCACCGTAGGTCAGGCGCAAGCTCTCGAGAGGGTCCTCGAATCCAACAAAGAACTCGGACTCTTTGTTCGAAAACTGCGCGTCGAAGGCGGCTTCGGAAAGGCGACGCACACTATCCTCAAATGCTCCCCAAAAATCACGGACTTCTGTTTCAGTCTCGTCATTTGGGGATCAGACGATGTGAATGGCCTGTGCCGAGGCTTACCCCTTATCAATCCACAGCGCGTCATTCTTATCGACAATCCCGCAAAAACCAAGAAAAACAAAAAGGTTGAAGCGTTACTCAACACCCTCCTTCAGCTGATTCCAAAGTGGGATAACCTGGTGCGTTGTCACTTCCAAATTCGAACTGGTCTCATTCCGTTACATTAGCTCACGTTTTATTTGCCATATTCTCTCCCAGTATGCCTCGACGACGAAGCCAGGTCCCGCGTCCCCAGGATTGTCTCAGCATTGATCAAGTCTAACACTTTGTGCACCCTCGACATGTGCGCCGGGTATTTCTTTCCGAAATACCTCCGTCCAATGACCCAGGCCCCATCTCTGAAGTGCATTCGTTTCATACGTCTTCCTGCAGCGTCTGGAATGTTCACGTTTCGGTCTGGATTGGACGATATACTTGCGCAGGTAGCTACTGACCCGGAGCTCAAAGCACTTGTGAAGGTGCACGACATGGAACCTCCCCCTCTGAGGCTTAAAGATAGCGTAGATGACGCGCCGACGAAGTCCGCTCCCGCGTCTACCGATCCTGTAAAAGTCCCAACTGGGAGCTTCACCCCTCTCCCCTCGGTCAAGGACATATTGGAGTTGGAAGAGCTTGGGAAGGCGTCGGGCCTTACTATAGAGAGCCTCAGAATGCACGACGGCGGCATGAAGAAATGTCCGATCGCAAGTCCCGACATCCTTGCGTACTTCCCCAACCTCCAGGATCTTGATTGGCGGTGCCCCGGGCACGTCTCGTTCGCGACACCTGCCCCTGGCTTCTCTGCACTTCCTCGTCTGAACACGCTGCACATCAGTGAGGGCTCGCCATCTGTTTTTAAACTGTTCTCGGCCCTTTCGTGTGTATACATATACATTCTGCGAGTTTTCTCTCAGCTAACGCGGTGCAGTCTCGATGCGCTTCGCAGAGTACGCCTGTTTTCGTTCGGCGTTGCCGGCGCGGATACCTTCCTAGGGCGCCATGGGCCAAAGCTCATCGAGCTGGGCGCACCCTTTAGGCTCATCCGTAACTCCAAAGTGTTCGACGTCTGCACCAACCTCACACGCCTCACCGTTTACCCCGAACACCGGAAGGTGCGTCCCAGCGATCGATGGTGGCTCATAGTGGGCATTTATCTATGTTTTGCAGACGATATCAGAGGACTTCTTTGCCTGCGCTGCACCCCACACGGCCCTGGCCAAAATCGAATTCGAATTCTCCGTGACGTGCGTGTTGTTTCTTCTATGATCGCTCGCGGCTTGTTGAATCGAATTTCAGGGAGCGGCTTCAGGGCCCCGCTGTAAAGGCTGCCCTTACGGCGCTTGATCCATCACGCTTCCCCGTCCTCAAGGAAATTGAGTTTTGGAGTGTCAAGTGGCCGACGTCCGAGTGGGTGGTTTCTCGTGTCTATTGGCTGTACAAGGCTGACGCGCATTCATTGCAGGCAGGAGACTCGGAGGAGCGAATGGGTGCGAGTTTCAGAGATCTTGCGCCCCAAGGGCATCAGGCTCGTTGACTCGTCCGGGGTAGGGTGGACGCCTCGGCTGAAGGAGTGATACTCTGGTCGCTAGGATGATAATTGAGTGATCAAAAAGAGTTAGAATACGGGAAAGAAAGCACTGACCTTGTATACTTACGATATAAAGCACCGACCTTATTATTGTACGAATCTGAATGCTATGTTACAATAATACTTCACAAGACGCAGGAAACCTACGCCTTGTCGGTAGTGCATTCCAATTTCGATATTCACAATTGAAAAATCGAGTTCTCTCATTGTAGGGCTCTGCCCATGATATATTAAACGCTAGCATGTCCAACTCAATTTGCAGTCGATACATAACGACCTCGACGGGCAAAATATCGGACCGAACATGCTTGTCAATGTCCAATTTTGTTCGTGTGGATCATGAGCCAAATCATCCAGGAGATCTCTCCCCCAATACTCACATCAGGCCAGCAGTGCTCCGTAATTATTTCAAACCGGCGCAAGCCAGGTACGACACCCTTGGTCTGTATTTGTGAAACCATATCTGCTAGGGTGCCGGCTTGATGCCCGCATAACACCGCCACAAATTCAAACTCCGACGTATCGTCTCTTGCCTCTCACCACCACCTTGCCACTGCTCGCCTTCCACGAGGTGCCAATTATGGCTGTAAAAGCTTCATAAAAGACTCATCTTACTTTCACTTTAGTTTCTCTGAACTATGGCTGCAAGCCAGATCCCTTACGAGATCATTTCGGAAATACTCTCGCCTTTGCTCAAGCCCTCCGATGAAGTGTTCTCCAACCCATTGGAGAAGCCATTTGTCGATCCTGGGTATTCGACGTCGTCGTATTTGCTTGTCTCAAAGGCATGGCTTCGCGCATCGACGCCACTGTTGTATAGCGTCGTCATCTTGCGCACCACGGCCCAGGCGCAAGCGCTGGAGAAGGTCTTCCAATCAAACAAAGATTTTGGCCTTTTCGTTCGAAAGCTTCGCATTGAGGCTGGGTTCGGAAAGGCGATGCACACCATCCTCAAACTCTCCTCAAAAATCACAGATTTGTGCTTCAGTCTCGCCATCTGGGGATCAGACGATGTCACAGGTCTATGTCGAGGCTTACCCCTTATCAATCCCCAGCGCGTCATTCTCATTGACCCTCTCGAAAAACCCAAGAAAAATAAAAAGGTTGAAGCACTATTGGACACACTTCTTGGTCTCATCCCCAAGTGGGATAAGCTGGTGCGTCGCTGTGAACCAGCTGGGGTTAGCGCTCATCATGGCCTGACATCAGCACACGTTTTATTTACCTTATTCAGGCAATCCCAACGACGAGGAATCCACATCGATTGAACGCGCTGAATCCATTGTCTCCGCGTTGGTCAAGTCCAACAGCCTCCACACATTGGAAGTGCGTGCATGGTATTCGTTTCCGGACTGCCTCCGTCCAATGGTTCAGGCGCCGTCTCTGAAGTGTATCCGCTTCATGCGTCTTCCTTCTGCACTTGGGATCTCTCTGTTTTCAACTGGATTGGAAACGATAATGGAGCAGGTAGCTGGTGATCCTGATTCAAAACTCAGGGCGCTTGTGAAAGTACAAGACACGGAGCCGATCACCCAACTCGACCTGAATCATTTCGATAACGATTCGGATGATTTTGACTATGATCCCAAGTACCATCTCCTTCGCTTTTTTTGTCCCTCTGCTAACATAATGGTTCTCAGCCAAGAGCTGCTTTCCGAGTCCGAGAACGATACGAGTCAGTCGCCTCCCCCCGCCGCCGCATCTTCAAGAACCGCGATCGTCATCAACATGTTGGAGCTTGAAAAGTTGAGCAAGGCGTCGGGCCGGACTATCGGGACTCTGTCGATGCAAAATAGCGGCACGAAGAGACGGCCTCCAGCAAGTCCCGAAGCTCTCGCGTGCTTCTCAAACGTTACAGATCTGCAGTGGCTCTCGCCCGCTCACTTCTCGTTCACGAAGCCCGCCCCCGGCTTTTCCGCGTTCCCGCGCCTGCAGACGCTGCGCATCGCAGGTGGCTCATCGCCGTCTGTGTTTGAACTGTTCTCGAACCTGTCGTACGTATACATCTGCCTTTTTAGCTCGGCTAACGCGGAATAGTCTCGACGCACTTGTGTCAGCGGATCTGTACTCGTTCGGCGTCGCTGGCGCGGAGACTTTTATAATGCGCCACGGGCCGAAGCTGATCGAACTGACCGCGTCGCTTGAGGTCCTACCGCTCTGCAAGGTGTTCGACGTCTGCACCCGCCTCACCCAACTCACTGTTTACTCGGAACCGCGCCAGGTGCGTTCGGCCTATGTCCCCTGCGGGTGTTCATTTATACTGTGCAGGCGATTTCGGAGGACTTTTTTGCATGTGCCACTCCGCACACGGCCCTGGCCAAAATCAACTTTCACTTCTCTGTGACGTACGTGTTGTATTGTATCTTACATTATGTAATCGATGGGCAGCTTACGCTGAGTTGGATTTTAGAGAGCGGCTGCAGCGCCCCGCTGCAAAGGCCGCCCTCACGAACCTGGATGCCACGTGCTTCCCGGCCTTAAAAGAGATTGAGTTTGAGGGCACCAAGTGGCCGACGTCCGAGTGAGTTGATGGGCTTTCGTGTTAATTTCTCTTCCTTACAGATGCATAACGCTGACGCATATTTGCTGAAGGCAGGAGACTCGGAAGAGCGAATGGGTTAAGGTTTCGGAGATCTTGCGCCCCAAGGGCATCAAGCTCGTCGACGATAATGGGGTGGGGTGGACATCTCGCACGAAACCGTGATACCGTGTTCCGCAGAACAAGGAACCAGTGCCGCAGAAGAGCAATCAAAAAAGAAGAAAACCATGTCTTAGCTGAGTTGCATGAATAACGTTGCCGTACGAAAACCAGATGACTTCTGTGTCAAAAATTCTACCAGTTACGCCGGTGATCAATGCGTACATGTCTGGGAGCGGTGACGCTTAATTAGTATTCGAAGTGACGCGAAAATCGAAGCTCCCACCACTAGTGTTCACAGAACAAAAGATGCAATAGTCATAGAAGGATTCAAGGTTGATCTACACCTATCGGAAACCATCCTCTTTTAGTTCTTTTGCAACACTTCAGAAACGGTACTACGGGGGCTGCTTCAGAGATTTTTTGAACCTCCCCGTCAGAAGTGAAAGCAGGTAAAGAGTTTGAGCTACAATGAGTAGATTGAGAAAATGAATGTGACTGAGGCGGATCTTAGCGGACGCTGAATCAAAGAAGCTGAATCAAGTACTACTCGGTGAAAGTCTTCGTGACCTTTGTATCTTCCTCTGAGGTCTCCCAAAGCTCTCCGGAAAGCAGACTAGGAAGCCATGTACTTTTGCGACGAAAATGAAACCGGCTTTCTCCGATCCAACGTACTCCGAGAGAAGCTGCCAGACTGCCATTCTTGCTCCCAAAAATAAATCAAGGGCTCTGTAGAATTGGACCACTCAGAGGCCGAAGCTCCGGGCAGTGATCCCGAGGGATTTTTGACAGCGCCGTGGAAATTGCGTAGAAATGACCTTGATTTACATTGAGATCCCCATTTGCCCAGAATTCAAACCGGAGCAAGCCTAGGCTCACTTCATCTAGATCTCAATATTATAGGTATATGAACTGGTAATCGAATGGTTAAGGAAATACGACCTCCAGTATACTCAGCTTCTTCTCCCCCGTGAAAAAACCAATGAACATGTCGTCGTGGACGCCCCCCTCCTGAGCGACGACTTCGACGTTCGTATGATGCTTCTTCAGCCGCTCCGCAACACTGAGGATATCGTCACGCATGACCTCTCTCTCGCCCGCAGTGATAAATATATGGTCGACAAGCCCACCGACGCCTTCGAACCAGTTCTGCGGCGCCTTTGCCGGCTCTGCGAACGCCCTGTCGGCTTTGTCATAGCCCTTGAGCAACTCCGCGCCGTAGCCCCCGAGTATCCGCCTATCCAAGAAGTCTATCCCGTTGAAATCCTGGAAGGATCTAGAGTCGGCGGTAAACGACACCCAGGCGGAGAAGAGCCCCAGCGATCGGAAACGGCCAGTCGGATGAATCTTTGGGATGTTGTCGTGAGGATGCAACATGCTGGACAGGACCTGCAGGACAAGATTGGCCCCGGCGGAGTCCCCAGCGACGTAAAGGTTCTCGGGCCGGACACCGGCGTCGAAGAGCAATTGGAGGCCCAGCATCGCTTGCTTGGCGGGAGTGGGGAATGTTGCCATTGGCGCAAGCGCTACCCAAGGGTAACTAGGAGTCAGATGTGGACGAGCGCCGGCAATGGAAAGGAAGCGCACAGTAGGAGAGCAGGGCAATCCCGATTTCTACATTTTGCTTTTTGAGCTCCAATTGGACATATAGCCAGAAGTCGAGGAGGAAATGGGTGATAGGCAGGAAGTAGCAGCCACCTAAAGTGGATACATACGGTCAGTGTGCTCGGCGGTGCCTGCGGGACGACGGCACCATGACAAAAGAAGAGAACTCGATCCACGCGCTTGGGACCAATCCACATCAAGTGCGCGTTGTCTCCGAGTTCGTCCACTACGGGGTCGAGTTGCGCCTGCTTCGTCCACTTCTTGTAGGTTGCTAGCGTGGTTCCGAACACAAACTGCTGCTGTGCGACGGAGGTGTGTCTAGCGGCATAGCAAAGGGTACGCTCTCCGAGGATTCGCCTCAAAGACTTTTTCTTGTTGTGAGAGGCGTGCGAGGTGACAAGTGCGGTCCAAACTGGAATTATAGCTGCGAGGGAATGAAGACTTGGTGGCTCCTCGCAGCGATAGACTCACGAAGAGGAGCCAATGACGCTGCCATGACCAACAGCTGGTACCAGGGGAGCTCGCCATACTTGCGTGGTGTCGTGGACATGGTGAAAGTTTGACACTCAAGGGTCGGAACACGAGGCGCCAGAGTGTGTGAGCATCGTGATTCATAAAAGCCGCGCTATCTTCATCACGGCGACCTGCAATGATGCACCGGGCAACAGAAAAAATAGCTGGCGGATCAGGCTGGATCTGGCTGGATTCATTTCACAACCCCGATCAAATCTGTTCGCACGTCTACAAAAAAAACGGCGGACTCCGTTTAGGACGGAAGATGATCACCGTAGGCCTTAGTGGTAGAACCGCCATGGACGGGCAGCATCCCGATTCCATGAGTCGCCCCTTTGAGCAAGTACAACCGTGGGAATGATGTCGGCCGGCTCAGCCGAGAGAATTTCAGTACCGATGTTCATCCTTAATTCACTCGGAACGGAGCAGATCTGTTGAAGAACACCTGAGATTGTTGAATTGCCCTTATAAATACAGTACTACCGGCATACGAGAGATAGATTCGCATATGTTCCATGTGTAAACAGTCCAGCCTGCTTTCAAAACGTTCCAGCCCAGTTTCAACCTTACAACTTGCTGCAAATGTCCTGGAGCTTGGGGTAGATAGGCGAGCCAAATCCTGTAACCTGTTCGGATGTGAACGAAACGATTATTTGGAACAGAATCTATACTGACCGGATCCCACCCCGTGGTCGCATTGAAGCCGTCTGTGTTGCATCCTGGATTGTTTCCTTGTCGCATGTTCAGCATCCCGGGCAATACACATGGCTACGTCTATCTCACCCGTTTTCATGTCCGTGAATGCTGAGGGGTTCTGATAGAGGAGCGGATTGAGGAAACCAAGACCAGGCTTCCCGGCCGCGATTCGCTCATTAGTTAATAGCGCGACTGTACTGGCGAAGATTCCAGCACCAAACGAAGGTGAAGCTAGGAAGTCTATGACACTACCGTCGAGTATGAATGGAAGCAGCCAGAGAGCAGACACATCCGGCACTGTCGCACGCAGATTAGATATATGAAGCTCCCATTCTCAATTAACACACCTGCGCGACCAGAAATATTAAAGGCCGTAGTTTCCGCATTTCCTGTCGCTGTGAGGTATGCGGACACCACGCCGTCTTGATATCTTGGGCGCTTGAAGAAGTTGGAAAACCCTCCTCCGCTGTTTTGCGACGCCGTTTCTTCTGTCTCGTCCGTATTGAATTCCGTGGCACCGACGGCAGTAACACTTGTTCAACAACCGCGGCTCAGAGAACTGATGCCATAAATATCAATGTGGCGCTCACAATGGACACGTCGCAGGGAAGGGAGGGGTAAATGGTTTGCAGTCAGGATCGAAAATACTCCCGCCTGCCCCCCAAATATCGGTTTGGACGATGTACGAGACTCCACGGGCGGCGAGTTGCGCATACGCATTACAAAGAGAGCTAAACCACAATGAGCATCGGTCTGATACTGTCATAAGCCACGCACATCGCAATTTGGGGCGACACCTGGCTCTCAAGCCCTCCGAAATTGTTCAAAATGGTCTGCGGAGGTCTTTCCAAAGAGATAAGATAGTGTGCTTGATCCAAAAACTCGGTCAAGGCGTCGTTTACGATTGTACCAGTTGATATAAAGGTGACAGGGACACCAGTTGCAAGTCCGACGGCATATTGCATGTCGGGATCGGCCTCCAGCCCAGCTCCGAAGGGTAACTGATTGTTAATTCCACCGTCGATAGATATGAGATCGAAGGTCGTGTTAGGGTCGATGTCGGGGCGATAGGTCTCCAGAAAAACCTGGCCAATGAGTTAGAAGTCGGGTAGAAAGGCGTGAAAAGGCGGAGACCTCACTTTCAGGTCGCGCTTATTGGCGAAATCATTGCCGAAGCCAGAGATACCCAGCACGTTGGCGGCGTCCTTGGCCTTGGTGGAAGGGATACCGTATAATTGCTGAATGCAGGCAGGTGTCCAGTCCACTTGACAATCGGGGGATATCGATGTTGCTGCAGCTCTTGCGCTCACGGCGTCGGACGTTTTGTTTACGTATGAGGGCGGAGCGCCAATGCCCCGAGCAAAGGGGAAACTATAATGTAGAGATTCTCAGATATTCGCAAGTCAAAAGTATAAAATACCAACGTCACAGTCGGATAAATCCAGTTGATGCTGGTCTTCAGAGTGTCGGGTACCGAGTACGACAATGTGCGCACGACTGTCTGGTTTGTTTTCTGATTCTGGAAGGTCGAGAAATCCGCGATGAGGAGCTGATTGGCTTGGGACACCGTCATGTTGACCAAGATCCAGTCGCCGGCCGGGGTAAGCGGAGACGACGTGAGATTGTTTGAAGTAAGCCAAGAATTGACCTGGGAGAGGGTATCTTTCGGAGGTGCAACGAATCGGTTAACCTGGAAGTTGTTCAACAAGATGTTAAGTCGAAAGAAGGAGAAATAATTTTCCTCGTCTTGCGTCAAGTACTGCCCGTAGCGGGAGTTTCCTGGAGTGCTGACTTCGTAGACAGTGTCCTCCAAGCCAGCCGTGTTGGATTGCGTGAGCGATAGTCGCAAAGGGAGAATCTGGTTGGGTGGGGGTGCTCCTATGTTGGAAAAACCAGCCGGTGGATCATCTCGCCTTTCAAGCACAACAAACTCGCATTTGGCGACACTGAGGAAGGAGACGAATGCGACGATGGCTTTCAACATGTCAAACAACGAGATGGGTTAGGCCAGCTGTCGGCCTCCATTTTATCTGCTGTTGCTACCGCTGCCAAGTCTTTTTTGTTTTCAGACCCCACGTAGGTGTTCAATGTCCGGGTGTTCTGTCCAAGAATAACTCGAATTCGTCCAGCATGTTTCTGAATTTTGGACAAGAATGTTGTGCGGCATCCTGGCATATCATGCTGGTTGCTGCGGAGAAGTTTCTTTTCCACGAGGAAATTAACGGGCTCGGCGATATGGGAACTTCGAGCGCTGTTCGAAGATCAGCGGCCACCACGTGAGAAGATAATTCAATGGGGGATCGAACGTACCTGATACTCAGCCGCCATGAAGCTTTCCTCCGGCCTTGTCTTTTCGTCTCCGCTAGGCCCTGTTCAGATTCAAAAGATTTAAAAGTGAGTGTAGATTAGCCGGAGTGCTATGATAAGCAAATGATAAGGAATGACAGCCTGAGTGTTCCGCAGGTTCAAGCTGCTTTGTGGTGATTCGTAGCTCAAAGATTTCATTCATTCAGGAGATCAGAATGTTGCATAAGCACTTTCATCCATCAGCTGCGGATACGTCAACACTGGTTGAAATGGAATCGATGGATGGCGAAAATGAACTCCCGGCGCCTTCGAAATTACGCCAAAGATGAGTATTGCGGATGTGCACCATGTGTATGTGTTCAGGATGGCGGTAAAATAACGCCGCTCATTTAGATGAGCCTCAAAACAATATAAACTCGCAACTAGTGGCTGTCGAATTCAGGACCATGTATCTCGTACTATTGGCACTGTTCTTCGGAACCGCTCTCTCGGTTTCAGCCAACCGCCAGCTGAAATTAGTTACTTCCAGCGCAACGGGGGCATACTTCCCACCCACAACATACCAGGTAATTCAACACTTGCGCAACATTTTTTTTCTGACTCTATTTCTCAGACCTTTGATGGCGGCGTCGATCATCCTTTGTCTCGCCGGGAGGGAAGTCTAGCTGAGGCAGCAGCAGCGTACGTTGAGACAGAGCTCAAAGTCAATGCGAGCAGTATCAAGTTCAAGTCCGGATACTCCGGCGGCGTCGCCCAATATGCCTACGTCAAGCAGCAACATGTGGGGCCGGGATCTTCTTACCATTCAAAGATACGAACTAATCATTTTTCAGAACAACATTTCTTTTGCGAATGCGGTCGCAAATGTTGCGTTCAAGGGCGGCAAGGTGGTTTCTTTCGGAAACTCATTCGTCGAGCCAGGTGATCATCGTGTTATTTCTGGTGTAATCATGGCTGACAGTTGAAGCGGTTATTGCATCCTCCACACCCACCATCTCGGTGAACTCGGCGATTGCCACCGCTGAGCAGGCGTTGGATGGCACCTACAACATGATCCCCACTAGTCTCGAGTATCTCGTCCAGTCGGACCGTTCGGTTGCTCTCGTTCTCGTGATTCAGGTTCTGAACCAGCAGAAGAAGACCTGGTATGAGGCGTTCGTCGACGCTCATTCCGGAAAGTTTATCTCGTCGATCAACCTGGTTTCGAGTGCTGCCGTGCGTATGTATTACCTTAACTTATTTGTATCTAAATGTCCCGAGCAGTACCGGGTCCTCCCCATCTTCAAGCAGGATCTGACCGAAGGGTTCGAATTCCTGGAGAATCCGCAGAACCCCGATTCTTCCCCTTTGGGATGGCATAACGACGGAACCACTGCAACGAACGACACGTCGTGAGTAAAGAACGGTGTTCATTTCTGCACATTGCTGACTCCATCGAAGTGGGAACAACGCGCTCGTTTATTTTGACCAGACGCAATCCGACACCACTGTTCAATCCGCACCTGGCCTAATTTTCAACTACACTCAGGATCCAGACGCAGACCCAAGCGTGAAACAGAACCGGGATGCCGCACGGACCAACGTGTTTTACATTCTGAACACAGTCCATGACATCGCATACCAATATG
The DNA here is from genome assembly GCA_029281795.1 of Mycena crocata. Classification (NCBI taxonomy): domain Eukaryota; kingdom Fungi; phylum Basidiomycota; class Agaricomycetes; order Agaricales; family Mycenaceae; genus Mycena; species Mycena crocata. Next base: position 411,593 of record JARJCP010000032.1, on the reverse strand, counting down.
GCTTCACTGAGGCGGCCTTCAATTTCCAACAGACTAACACAAAGAGCGGTGGCCTCGGGGGCGATCGGGTTCTTGCATCTGTCCAGAACTCCCAGGGAATCGACAATGCCAACTTTGGCACACCGCCTGAGTGGGTATTCCGCCTTCTGGTTCTTTCTATGCTGAGTTTTTGATCTCAGCGGGCAGTCGGGACAGATGAACATGTATTTATGGGATCTCACCGATGTGTGTTTTCTCCTGCCAACCAGTATTTTACGTCGAGTCTGATGCCAGCACCCACAGCCGCTCCGCGACGGCGCGTTGGAAAATGACATCGGTTTGGGCCTGCTTTCTTGTTTTTTTCTCCTGTCTGACCAGTCATCGTGGCAGCTGTTCACGAGATGACCCACGGCATCACAAATCGTATGACGGGTGGTGGGACTGGCCGATGCCTGCAGATTGCAGAGTCGCAGGGCTTAGGAGAGGGCTGGAGTGACGCAATGGCCGAGTAAAGCTTCTTCTTTCCTCTTCACCTCAAGACTGACCCATGTTGCAGTTGGTCAGAACAAGTTGCATCCCCGATTGCTGACTTCACTCTTGGTTCGTATGTAGATGGTGGGCAACCCATTCGCTCAAAGCCTTACTCGACAAATTCGTATGTCCATAATAAATTTATGAATATCTGCCGATTCGTTTCAGGACCGTCAACCCATACACATACTCGACCTTGCTGGAGATCTCTGAAGTTCATGGTCAGTTGGGGTACCGCTTCACTCTTTGACATTCCCTGCATAACTCCGCCTTCAGACGCCGGTGAAATCTGGGCAAATATGCTACACAATGTTGACGCCGCTCTCGTCGCGGCCCATGGGTTCTCGAAGACGGCGCGCACAGATCCCACTGGCTCAGAGGGCAACGTTGTCTTCCTTCATCTGTTTATTGACGCGCTGGCATTGCAGCCGTGCCAGCCTGACTGTGAGCTTCAATCGAGAGGCGTATACTCCGACTAACTGATCTCCGTCTCTAGTCCTCCAGGCGCGGGATGCTATCATTCAGGCGGACCACAATAGATATTCAGGCGCGAACAAATGCCTTCTTTGGAAGGTTTTTGCGAGTCGTGGCATGGGGGTAGAAGCTTTCGATTACACCGATGACTTCACTGTGCCGTCTGAATGTTGAGTTCTGCAAAATGCAAGGACCTATATCATTTTTATCAAATTCTTCAAAAGTTCAACTTCGTGAAGGTTACCAGTGTATCTTTAGTTCTGGTATAATCAAGTATCACTCGAGTCTCACCTTTCCCGCTCTAAGCATCAAGAGCACGTCTATTCGTCTATGCGTACTCTAGACTGCGACGACCGTCGGACCCTGGGAATTGTCGCGTCCTATACTTTTTTTCCCAGGCTAAAGTTGAGCCACCTGATGTATTTTGCGTTCATCTTGTATCAGAATAGACCTTTCTCGTTCTATTAAGACGCCAAGCTTAATGCCGAGGCAGGATAGGAGCACTGGGTAGATGCACAAAATGGTTTTACTTGGGGTTTAATTAGATAGTATAGAGAGTGCTGAGTCAGGAAACCGTTCGCGAGAACGCGGGATGAGTACGGCCAGATTGGCTTTACAATATGAGTCTGGTCCGAACCAGGACAGCAGGGTTGGAACAGACCAGACTAAGTATGCAAGTACAACCAAGCGGTCCAAGCATCATCTTGTGGCAGTACAGGCACCGCCACAAATACAATCTCCGACGCTTCCTCTTTTGCCTTTCGCCACCAGTGCCACCACCTTGGCACTTCGACTCGACGCTCGCGAGGTGAGAATTACAGCTGAAGGAGCTCATAGAGACTTAAAGTAGTCCCACCTCAGAATCTTTGAGTCATGACAGCAAATCAGATCCCTGACGAGATTATCTCGGAGATCCTCTCTCCTTTGCTCAAGCACTCTGACGAGGCCTTCTCCGACCAATCAGAGAAACCATTTGTGGCTCCCAAGTTCTCCACTTCATCGTATCTGCTTGTATCGAAAGCCTGGCTTCGCGTATCGACGCCACTCTTGTACAACGTCGTCATCTTGCGGACCGTAGCGCAGGCGGAAGCTTTGGAGAAGGTTTTCCAATCAAATAAAGAATTCGGGCTCTTTGTTCGAAAGCTACGCGTTGAAGCTGGGTTTGGAAAGGCGATGCACACCATCCTCAAATACTCCCCAAAAATCACCGATTTGGTCCTGACTCTCCTCATCTGGGGCTCAGACGATGTCACAGGTCTCTGCCGAGGTTTACCCCTCATCAATCCCCAGCGCGTCGTTCTCATTGACAATGATGACAAACCCAAGAAAAACAAAAAGGTGGAAGCATTACTTGACGCACTTCTTCGTCTCATTCCCAAGTGGGATAACCTGGTGCGTCGCTGCGAATAAGCTGGAGTTTGACTCATCATTACCTTTTCTCAGCTCACGTTTTATCTACCTTATACTGGCGGGGCCTTGGAGTACCCCATCTCAGACGACCGCGCACGAAGTATTCTCTCCGCATTGAGCAAATCCAACAGTTTCCGCACTCTGGAGGTACCTGTAAAGTTTTCGTGCCCGGAATACCTCCGTCAAATGACCATCGCCCCGTCTCTGACGTGTATCCGTTTCATCCGCGATCCTCGTGTCCAGGTTAGATCGGAAAGGATCCTGGAAAGGATCCTGAACCAAGTAGCTGATAACCCGAAACTCAAAGCACTTGTGCAAGTGTACGAGACGGAGCCGATGACCGAATTGGACATGAGACAATTCCATGACACCAAGTGCGATTTCATTCGCATTTTTGTCACTGTCCTAACGCACTTTCCCAGCCAAGCTCGTTCTGAGTCGGAGGATAATGCGACACAATCCCCTTCCGTGTATACCGCTCCTCTCTCCGTCGTCAATAACATGTCGGAGCTCGAAACGCTCCGGAAGGCGTCGGGTCCAACTGTCGAGAAACTGCGCATGCAAAACTACGACATGAAGAAGCAGCCCCCTGCGAATCCTGTGACCCTCTCTTACTTCCCCAAGCTCATCCATCTCTACTGGGCGTCACCCCCCAAATTCTCGTTCACAAAGCCAGCCGCCGGGTTTTCCGCGTTTCCTCGTTTGCAGACGCTGAGCATCACGGATGGCTCGTCATCTGTGTTTGAGCTGTTCTCGAACCTGCCGTGTGTATACATCTACATTATGCTAGCTTAGTTTCGGTTAACACATTGCAGTCTCGATGCGCTGGAGTCAGCATCTCTGCATAATTCCAACTTTCCTAGCACGGAGGCTTGTCTCAGGCGCCACGGGCCGAAGCTGGTCGTGCTAACGGCGGCGCTTGACCTTCTTACTCAGTCCAAGGTGTTCGACCTCTGTCCCCGCCTCGCCCGCCTCACTGTTTACGCCAAATCCGCTTCCCGCGAGCGCAAGGTTCGTCTGAGTGGCCTCCGTCACGGTGGTTGTTGATTTATCTCCTGCAGCCGATCTCAGAAGACTTTTTCGGCTGCGCTGCCCCACACACGGCGCTCGTCCAAATTCAGTTCTTCGGATTGTCTATGACGTGCGCGTTGTATTTGTAAAAAAGATCGCAACTTACATGCGCTCGGACTTCAGGGACCGACTGCACCGTCCCGTTCTAAAGACCATCTTCGCGGCTTTGGACCCTGCGCGCTTCCCAGCTTTAAAGGAGATCAAGTTCGGGGGTATCATGTGGCCTACATCTGAGTGAGTCGGTCATGTACACCATGGCATTTCTTCGTGTTTCTTCGCATCCACCAGGATACGAGATCATATCCGGTGGTGAAATGGATGCCTGAACTGACAGAAATTTTCTGCAGGCAGGAAGCTCGCAAGCGCGAAGCGGTGAAGCTTTCGGGGATTTTACGCCCCAAGGGTATTAAGCTCGTTAACAACGATGGGGTGGGATGGACGCCTCGGTCGTGAGATCGAGGAGTGTAGGTTGAGCGTAGGGACTCAAAAAATGGGTGTGGTGGGATAGCAATTTGATATATTTTTGTGCGAATGTGATTTCCCGATCCGTTACATCAATTCTTGAATAGCGAGTCTTTTTAGCGGTGTACAGACATGCTATACAGGGTTGATCATGAATGAATGATGCCGAATGAAGGTCATATCAGGGATCGAGCAGATACTGTATCTCGGTAACTCACTTGGGACAATATGAATATGAGAGGTGAGGCTGGGTGTGCCAAATGCCAATTTTACCACAGCAAAGGCTTCATAATTTTCGAAAGGCCACTTGTACACGAAGCTAAAAATCGGGTACAGGAATGGGTATCAAGAGGACGTTTATCGCGATGCATACAGCTCCTATGATCCAAAAGGCCTTTCCAGAAGCAGTCTGAAACCTAAAGATTAGCGCAAAGAATATTCCACCCAAATTTCCAAATGCTCCCACAAGCCCTGTCATCACGCCCTGGTTATAATAAATTCAACCCATGGCACAAACAACTGTAAAAAGACCTCACGTTGTTATACGCGTTACAGTGCGGCACAAGACTGAAATTCGCGCCGTTCCCAACCTCGGAGAAGATGGCGGCGACGGCGAACACGCCCATTACCGTAGCCACTGAAGATGAAGTAAGTGAGAGATAGGTATGGGCCACAAAGAAAAAAGCTTGCATTCCGGGAGGTGAGGCGCTGCATGGTTGTTTTGGAGATAGAGCCCTCCAGCCAGAAATCCGACCCCCATAATGAGTCCACAAAACAGCGTCAGCGCTTTCTTTCCCTTTGTTCCATACTTTCTGTAGAGTACATCCCCCAAGTAGCCACCTAGAGGACGTGTGCAGAGGTTCATGAAGCCGCTGGAACTCCTCGTCAGATCGAACATTGGCAATAGAACAAGACGCACAAGATTGAGGTATAATAGCCTGCGATATCCTGGTTGAACCCGCCGATTCTCTTATTAAAAAGGGTAAACAAGACGTTCTCCATTTGCGCGTCCAGAACCAATTCCTAAAATAAAGTCAGCGAATCGAAGCGAGTGGTTGTTACAGGACACACGAGTCCAAACGTCGTCAGATACGCCAACGCCGGCAGCCACGTCAGTGGACTAGCCAAAATTTCGAAGGCGGTTTTGAGTGTGAGGGATTCGTTGACAGCGAAATCAACCGTGGATTTGACATTGCCGCCAATTTCTTCGCCCGCCTCAACAGCATGAACTTGAACATCCCCATCCTCTGCCCCCTTCTCTTTACTGTATTTCTCATCGGGGTCTATGTGGATGCGGTGGCCGCGGGCGATGGCAACAGCCGTAGCGGGTACAGTATGGCGCTGCGACCATTTACCGGCGGGGTGGTCTTGTCCGAATATGAGCGTGATCGCGGCGACGAAGAGTAGAATGGGCACGCTGGCAGTCAGTGAATAAACGGAGACTGATAATCAAAATACAACGCGACGCACGGAACAATAGCAAACGCTGCTCTCCAAGCTGAGTGTTCCGAGAGCCCATTCGAGCGCAGCCCAGAATATGTGGATACCATGATCGCAAAGGTAGCGCCTCCACTGACGTACAGAAATAAATTTGAGAGCCTCGTCCGCTGAAGAAGCGAACCACGAACCCCATATTTCCCCAACCCCCAACGAACGCATTCGCTGTTCCCACAACGTTTTTATCGAAGAAACAGGAAGTCCAGGCTTGGCATGGAATAAATGTACCGCCAAGGATGCCTATGAAGAACCTCAACACGTAGAGAGAGGTGGCATTGTGGGCGGTGCCAGCGAGCCCCGATGGGATGGCGCCGAGTATAAGTAGGCCTACATTGGTGAGCGGATGGCTCAAAGGCGCGGATGCAACACACCTGCCATCACTTTCCTAGGTCCATAGCGATCGACCAGCGGGCCACAAACGACGCGGACTCCTAGCGTCGCCGCTAGCGCGACGATATTGGAGTTGGCGATCTCCTCCTGCGTCAATTTCAAGTCGCTCTTGATCGCGTCCGGGATCAGTGGCGGGAACGCGAACCACGACAAAAACGCGACGAAGAACCCTACTAAAAATCAAAGTCGAGTGCGCTCCCGTTCACTGATCGGCAGAGTAATGCTCACGCCAGGACAGGTGTAACGACCTCGAGTACGGGTTCCGTAGGTTGAATATTGGTAGAGTGTACGATTTTCGGTTGAGAGGATTGATCTGCGCGGTACGTATATCGTCAGGATGTATAGCGAGTGAGTAGTGACTCACGATAGGCTGTTCCCATAGATGAGACCACTTGAATTGAGGTGGGCCCTGTATCTTTGAAGCCGATCCGGCTTCTTCCTGTTTATCTGTATGGCCCAGTACATGCATCACCGGAGCATTGACGGAGGAGTTTTCGATTGACGTCCCCATCGTAGCGGTGGGATGGGAGGGTCTGAGAGTGAGTCGTGTGCTGGCTATCTTACAAATGAAAGCGGCCGATCAGAATCTAACCGCTTCAATGCCTTCGACTCGTCCAGATAACGTCGGAATGTGCATCTAAATGGGGTACTACCCCACTTTTGCATTCAGTAGGCAGTGATGAACCTTGATGAACCCACGGTTTTATTCCCGTCTGCTCGATAAGCGACGAGGAAGCACATAGTGCCGTGAACAGGACCAGATAGCAGTTAAAGCTGAAGTTCTGCAGTATTTTCGTTATCGTTCAGGCCTTGATAGGAGATTGAAGCTGTAGATACCAATTTAAGCGTGTCGGCTCGATGCTCGGGTCCAAGTCGGGCGATGTCTCGACCGACGGACCTTTTCGCGGGCAAACGCGGTTGTTGCGATTGGCCAGCGTAGCGAGCATGTTCGGATATAAGTGGGAATCGCACGGAACCGGCGGTCTGAGTTAAGTAAAGCAAAGTAAAACACTCACACATCCGGATTGCCTTGAGTGACTGAGTCCCAGATATCTCAACTACGGTAAAGACGCAGCACATGAATCGGCAACAGGGATTGCCGTAGGTGTCGAAATGCTGTTCACTGAATATTCACTTCCGCGGTTACAATGGCACGAAGCAGGAAGAGCCGGCAGAAAGGCAGTAACGGCATTCATTTGCGGCCCATGCATATGTACGGGACGTGCGAGTGCCTTAAGTTAACTTGAGTTGGCTTTGTGAGCAAATCATGCTGACAGTTAGGGATTGTGGGTCTGGCTCGGGATGCTGGAATTTTGGCAATATTGTGGCGCCAACGAAGAGAGAGGAAAGGGGGGGACTCGGATTTCGCGCGGCGGAGTTCGCAGAACTTGCGGAACTGCTTTCCATCCGTGGAGAGCTGGAGGGAGTGAGGACATGGCGCTGCGATTGGACAGCATAGCGCGCATGGCTAAGAACGATATAAACGCAGCACATAAATCAGCGACAGGAATTACTGGGTCAATATTTTACCGCAGGTTTCGAAATGCGGTTCATTGCATGCTGGTTTCTGCCGGGAGGAAGGCAAAAAATGGCATTTATTTGCAGTCTGTACACGTTTAAGTTGCGAGTGCCTTTGAGTCGCTGAGCCAGTGAGCTTTGGATCACGACGCTTCATGGTGGGATGGGCGCGAGCGGTTCCAATGGCGGCCCGTAACATTTAAGCGCTGTATAAAGTGAACGTGGTGGCAGTTTGCAGCTTAGAACTTCAGATCTGCAGACTGCAGGTTGTTGAACAGGAGAGAGAGTCATCGGGCAGGCACTGCCGCAGTCCCGTTGGTGGCTATGCTCACCCGGATCAACGGATTCCAGGATCAAATCCCACTCCGAGAATCCCCGCATCAGAGAGAAGGCCGGAAACAAGCCATTCGTCAACTTTTCAACGACTCGCGAAAGCTTGGTAAGAAAGAGGTCCGATGGGCGCAAATCAATGAACCGCTGCGTTCGAGGTTTTTTCTGACTGAAAGCCGCCGCTAAGTGATACCAATCCGAGATGCTCAGTTATGAGTTGAAAAGTTGTTGTTAAGTGAGGTAAAGTCTTTGTCCTTCAAGTTATCGTTGACTCTCGGTCAAAAAACCGACTCATCTCCGAATTAATTATATAACGCCAATCGAGAAGCAAGGATGAAGTTCACGTTGAGATTCAAGGATGGGGAGGAAAGGATGGCTACTCAAGGGTGGTAAGAAATAGAGGAGTCTACTCGGGGCCGGAGCCCTCATACTCGGAATCGTCCTGTGTCGGACCTGAGCTCATTGCGGGCGGTGAGGGCCACGACCTGGCTTGTTCGTCGATGGGCCCACGGCATGCCATCTCGCGAAAGATTTCTACCAACGTCCTACAACTCGGTGAGCAGACTATCGCGTGTTAAGTTGCGGCTCTCACCTGCACTCCTCTCCCGCACATCGCTGTGTGGAATGTAACAACCCGAGACGCCTCGCCGTATCTGCAATGCTTCCGAAGTCCGGCGTGGGGCCGAGCATGGCGTTGACCATGGGTTGAACATCCACCACGTACACGGTTGACACTTGGGAGCCTCTCAGCAGATCATTGAGCCAAAACTTCCATTCCGACACATTCACCTCGTACGATTTGAGCACGTTTAGCGCAACTCTCCGGTCGTGCACCAGGAGGATTGAGGGTTCCGCACCCTGGAACGCGTGCAGTAATTTCTGCGAAATCGTCGCGGAAGCGCAAGTCTGAATTTCGCTGCGATCGTCGGAAGTGTCCGCCTTGCTCGAGCATCAGGCGACAGTCCATGTGCGCGACGTGATAAAGGACGACGACTCACATTTTTCTTTCCCGGATTTGTGAGATGTTGATTCCTTTCGGGGACGAGGTGCGTGGTCGACGATATCGCTTTCAGCTCGGGGGTTCGGGCTTCGCACCAAGCGAGATCGAGCACTGTGGGACTGGGACCGTGTTTGTGAAGATGCCACAGGTTATACGCAAAACCGAAGACGCGGATCGAGGACCTCCATGAAATGTCGCCCACACCGAGGGCATGCGGTGCGTCTGGACGGCCGAGGGTCCGGTAGAGAACGCTGTGAAGGTATGTTAGCTCAATTACCTAGACGGTGTCCGGCAGTCCGTACCGCATGTTTTCGAACTGGCCACGTTCAAGATTTTCTACGCCCCGAAACGCCTTGTTGGCCTGTGATGTATCATAGTTCTTCTTCTTCTTCTTTTTGGGAGGCATTTTTTTGGGAGCGAGGGATTTCAGCTTGCGATGTAGATCTTCTGGGGTGGCGAAGGAAATACTTGACAACGCCAGGAAATCGGCTTCGTCGTCTGGCTCACGGCGGCTGTGTTTGAGACCGGGGTTGGCGCGTCTGCGCAAATTATCCCAGTCATCTGGAGTCAAGAGAATGTGGGAGGTTCCGGAGGGCTTGATTCCTAGGAAGCGTAAGAATCAAGAAGAGCAGAAGTGGACCAGCAGACTTGCCGAACACAAGTTCGAGGATACCATTGTGTTGCAGAGCGTTGTAGACCTGTTTGGCCAACCACTCGAGGCCTTTGGAGGACCTGTTTTACTGGTCAATACGTGTGCAAGACGGCACGTACTCCTTACAAGACATGGCCGTCGAAACCCTCTAGTTGGCGGTATTTGTATTTCGGCATGAGGGCAGGGAAGCTAGCTTGCTTCGAGTCGCGTGGGAAGGTTTCTCATCACCCATCCGAGTCGTTCCGGAATCACTGATTTCAGTGATGTCTCACGCACGGGCCTCGAGTTTGCCTTGAGTCGGTTACCTGAAAGATTCTGCAGTGAATTTGTAAGGACTTCAAGGTTCGTTCTGCCCACAATAACTATCGATAAATTGCTGGAATTTTCAAAACAAACGAGGGAGCGAAGTAAAATCGGGACGTTGTTGAAGCACAGAATCAATATGGGTAATTACAACACGAGCCTGAGATTGCAAGAATTTGTTTTAGGAACCCTACACTTACTCTCGGTGATTCCAAGGATTCCCACAAACCAATTCAAAATTTTCGTCCGGTCAAGGGGAGGCAGCGGACCAATTTGTTGACGGTTGAAACGGGTTTGATCCTACCCTATTTTTAGGCCATAGGTATGCGGACGTTCTAAGCCTCTACTTGACATCGTTTCAGTAACCATCACAATAGCTCCAACAACCTTGAGCCCAGACGGCAGGTAATTTGTCCAATCTGGCCATCCGACGCTGCGAAACAGCTAACGGCGGCGACAATGCCCCTTGTTGTGAGACGACGTGCGCCGCCGACTATGAGGACACCAAACATAACTCCGGGGGCCTGTGACGAGCCCTGTAAGTGTCTGAATCCGGATTCCCACTGTCTTCCTTGAATCTTGCTGCCCTCAGGCACTTGTCGGACGAAGGAGCGGCGGGCTCCACCTATGTTCAAATATTCGGCCCGGTCTTCTGGGGTGCGCCTTTTTCGCTCCCGTTTACCACAGCTCGTCACCGAATTTTTTGTCAGGTTTCTGTGCAACTCTAATGTAAGCTTCCCTCGTCTTCGCAGCGTATGGCTGAACTGTTATTTAGACTCTGCGGCAGTGCATCACAGGGGTATCTCTATTTCACTCGCTACAACGACAAGCCCTTCATCCGTATCTTGGTCTGTGATCAGTACATTTCCGAATGGTAATCGCACTCATACCTGCCCACATAGGCCGGAACGATGCTGTTTGTACCCACCTTGAAATTGTACAGCTTGTTAAAGGCTTGTCTAGTGTCCTGGATTTTTTATCTGTCAGTTTGATCTGTCAATCTCTACCACTACATGGTGAGTTCAACACGCCTTGAATGATGCTAGTAGGAATCTGAAAACACATCTAGCTTCCGGAACATGGGTCTCTGGCCCCGCTCAACGCTGTAACCAGGTGCAGAACATTCCCTCACACCCGTGTGCTCGATTGTTGAATTGATTGTCCTCAGCGAACTCAGTGTGGAGTGCCTCATCTCCGCCCTCATCACATTCATGTTCGCTATTCACCTTTCCTCCACTGAAGCAGTGATATGAATATTTCCTCCTCCAGTTCACAAATGTATTTCGTCTACGTGTTGCACATCGGTGAGGTGTTTTACTCTTTACCTTCGTTCGCGGGCCTTATCATCTGCCAGTGAAAAACCGTGCCAAAGCAGCATTTATACTGAAGGCGCTCATAGTATGGCCTCCGTCAATATTCTATGGTCCGTGCTCAACTATTTAGATCATGCTGGGAACCATTTCGCTTGGTAAATTTGTGATTCAACCAGGATGGATTCTTTCAGCTTACATTCCATGGTTGGGCAGCTGGCGGTGTAGGTGCGTACTGTCCCAGGCACCCGTTACCTACAAGCCACAATCAATTCTCTCCATCTACAGGCTGCGTCACAATTATGTTCATCCACCCACATTTCATGCACCGAAACAGGACCTTCATCGTATGTGTGCCTACACAAATTTCTAGCAGCGAAGTTTTAAATACTCTTTCTTTCCTATACAGATCCTCGCCGGAATCAACAAAGCCTTCGGCGCAGCGGCAGATATCGTGGCCACCGTGGCCATGTGCATATTTTTGAACGCCGCCGACACAGGAATCACTAAGTCAGCAATGCTCACTGACTGTAAACTCGTGTTGAACATTATTATCGCAGAGAACCTCGTCGCTCCTGCGCTCCCTCATGCATCTCGTCATCAACCGCGGGATACTCGTCACCTTTGGGCAAGTTCTGATGCTGCTCTTGTTCTTCACTTCAACGACTCGTCTTTATTGGTGAGAGAGCCATGGCGAATAAATGTATTGTGGGCTGATGCTCAGGGTCGCCGTTCATATCAACACCACGAAGCTCTACGTCAACACATTCTGTCAGTGCATTTCGAACGTCTTTTTCCTTTATGATTTACCTCCAAATTTGATTCTCCTTCGTAGTCGCGATGCTCAACTCCCGCGCAACCGGTGTTGAGAGCCGTGAGGTGCATTCCATGGTTCTGAGTCGTACATTCGACACTTCTCGGATACACTCGAGCTCGTTCGAGACTAAAACCGTGCGTCGTGTTCGCACTGATGTTGCTGCATGATCATTGACTGGGCAAAATACTTACAGCCATCGCGTGCCATCAACATCACAACCAGTTCAACTGTCGCAGACATCTGATTATCTGTTTCCTATTGGGCCCATTGCTTATAACTCAACAGCATTTTTTGCGACACATAAGGCGGATGTTACTTTATATACAGTGTTAGTCTAAGATTGTTAAATTCAAAGACAATTCGCTTCATAAAGATGTTTCGTGCTTCAACGTTGGGGTTGAGCAGGATCAAGTTCCAAACTCGTCTGGTCTATGATACAATTGCAGAAGCTTTTCCTTCACTTCATCGCGAGTGGGAGTATACTCTTCGTCACTGTCTGCATCGGCTCCTTCGTTCATCTCCCATTCCTTCTTGAGCAGCTCTTCCGCGTATTCGTACAACATTTCCTTCTCCTGTCCCTTCGTTGGTCCGGAGTCGGTGGTGGGTTCATTGTCGTCGCTGGATTCCGATATTCCTGAATTCCAGTCTTGGATCCGATGAGCATGAGAGACACCTAGAACTCACCAGCCGACATCTCGCCATCTGAGTCCCTCGAAGCGTCAGCTTCGTAATCCTCCTGATCCTCGTAGAATGTTACAAAGTCCGAGTCCTCTGCGTCTTCAAGTTCGTTGTCGTTGGTGGGCTGAGGTTCGTCCGAGCTGGCAATCTTCACCCGGATCGCGCTTCCATAGACCTCTGCTCCATCGATTTCATCAACCCCGCGTTTTCGGGCTGTGGACTTGTCGCTGTCGTGAGAGTCTGACATGGGAGAGGGGTCGAAGAGACGAACGTGATTTAGGGGCCCTCTCGGGCCGTTATATATCAGTGCATGGACTGATAGGGGTCGATCAAATCGACCACAGATTTATTTATTCTTGGTACTAAGCAGTCGACGTCGATTCAGTTTAGTATTCTGAAACCAGAGAGAAGGTACCTCTGAGTTTACTGCAATAGAGAGCGTACCTCGTCGGCAATAAGTACATACGGCGGCACGTAACTTTTTAAATCGGAGATTCAATATATATGTGGCAGTGCAACACCATCTTTTTTTTCCTTGCAACCATGCCGCGTAGGCGCCAAAGGGGACAGGCAGCGTTCAATGCAAGGTGAGTGGTCCAGGCAATCCATTTCCTGTTTTCTCACTCGCAATATAGAGAAACCAGCATACCAGGCAGTGACGCAAACCCGTCGCTACCAGACGAAATCATCGCAGAGATCCTCTCCCCAGCGCTACACGTCTCGGAGAAGGATTTCTGCGACAACGGCCACAACCCGTCCCCATTTTCGAGATATTTAGAATCCACATCGGCCTACCTTCTTGTCTGCAAAGCCTGGCTCCGCGTCGCCACCCCGCTCCTGTACAATGTTGTGGTCCTGCGTTCAAAGGCCCAAGCAGCGGCGCTCTGCCAGACTCTGTCGAAAAATAACGAGCTGGGCCAGTTCATTAGGAAGCTACGCGTTGAAGGCGGGTATGGATCACCGATGCACAAGATCCTGCAGTTTGCGCCCAATATATCCGATCTACTGTACTGTCTCGACCGGGTGTTCACATAACGCGTAACGGAGACCTGTGAACTGAACACTTCGGACATCCGTAACCGTAACGTACACCTAAAAATCGCATGAATCGGGGCGAACAGCCGTTTTTTTTCCGGCCCGGCACTCCCTTTATGGTAATTTATTGCCAAGTGAACACTTACTTTGGTGAACACTTTGCATAACGCGTAACACCCTGCGAACACTTGGTCGAGACAGTACAGTATGTCTCTACCTCGAGATCTGGGCTTCCGACGGCACATTAGGACTGTGTGAGGGTCTCCCCCTCATCAATCCCACCCGTCTTGTGTTTAAAGACTCGGAGAACAAACATCTGAATAACAAAAACTTGGAGAACCTGCTCGTTGTTGTCACGAGTTGTTTGTCGAAGTGGGATAATTTGGTGCGCTTCTTGTACATAAATTGCTGAGATTTTCTGACGGCTGGCAGCGGGTTGTGGATCTCCCTTATACGGCGTGTAGCGGGGTCCGAGCATCCCGGTTGCTCGATGCTCTCCGGAACTGCACCGCTTTAGAAAGGGTTGTAATCCCTCGTGCCGACTACCGCGAGGCTGCAAAGGTCGCCTCTACGTTGGAAGGGACCTCTGTTATACAGATCAAGCATGCTGTCAAACTTTCCTCCGAGTCGAGATTCAGATTCTTCGAGAAACTAGAGGGCGACCTCAAGCTCAAGGCCAGGGTCGAATATACATTACTAGAAGAGTGAGCCTGCGAGATAAATCTTTAGTGACGGGCTGAATTGTCTACAGAGCCGCTGCTCGTGTTGAAGGCGACTCTAGCGCTCAAGGGCCATATATTGCATTACCCCTCGATCCCACTTTCCGGCCCTTGTCCTCAGAATCCGACGCCGTCAAGGATATCGTCTGGGGCCGCATCCTCTTCCATGCGATGTGCATCCAAGAGCTGGAGGCGGACATCTATCGGAGAGGTATCCCGCCCAGACTCCCAATGTTGCTTGTGTCAAAGGCGTTCAATGTATGTTTTCCGTCTAACACTGCTTCAGACTCTCACCTATATCTTGCAGAAACTTGGGCTTCGGCAGTATTACCAACACGTTGTGCTCAAGAACACAAAGGCGCTTGCGAGCCTATTCACGCTGCTCGCTCGGCTTCCTTGCACATCCACCGCTATTCGCGTCCTCCGGATCTCTTCTGGCGTTTCTCTTGATCCCACCCTGGAATCGCTACTCTCTCTTCTCCCAGGGCTCGTGCAACTGTGCAGTATTCAGCGTTACAGCTTTGCCGATGCGAACTGGCTCTTTACCCTCTACAATAGCGGTGATGGCATCACCTGGCCTACTTTTCGAACGATTTCTCCTTCTTTGCGCTCCTTTTCTGTAGCGGTGGCCCAGCGCCAAGTTGACGGCACCCAGTCGCCAGCAAATTTCACGCACCTGAATCAATTGCGAGTATTGGACTGGAAATGCACAGCCGTGTTCACCTGTGGGCCGGGTACCGTCCCCCGCGGAGCTTTTCCAAAACTGACGGACTTGCGTCTGTTGCACTTTGACGAGTCCTTTTTGATTTTATTGGCCGGAATGGAGTATGATTTGTATCCTTCGTCCACGCGTGGTTTTTGAATTTCTCGCAGGCTGCCATCTCTCCAGCGGGTGGCGATCTCTCAAGACGCCAAGGACCTTGTGCCATTTCTCCAAGCGCACGGAGATAAACTGGTGCACCTCGATATCTCTTACCAATCCTTGAAACCCTCGAAAAAACCTATTCTCCGGCTTTGCCCAAATCTCGATTTCTTCGCTTTACACTGTAGGACGCATAATGTACGCCCTGCCTTTTATCCTCCTTGTTCTCGAACCACTTTCAAACGAACTACCAGGGCTCTCCGCCACGCAAAGAACACTTCATTCCGGGCAACCTGGTCCACCAGCATCTGGCGAAAATGACAGTCACTCTCGACAATGGATGGAATTTTGATAACATGTATGTGGCAATGTTCCCTTCCTTCTTACCGTCATGCGGTTTTAATTTGTCTCCGCACAGGCCGAAGAGCGATATAAGCCAGTGGGACCAGTTCATTAGCGCATTTGACTCCGAAAGATTTCCCCGCCTACGAGAAGTCGAGATACCAGTATGTGTCTGGCCGACTACTGAGTGCGTGCTGGGTTTTACGATGTGAACCTGGGAGCTTTCTGACGGTGCGTTTTAGACGGGAGATAGCAAAAAGTCATTGGGTCGCATGGGCGGAGCGTTTCAGAAGGCACAATATTTCATTGGTTGGCGAGGCTGGAACGAAGTGGCGCGGGAGGTTGGGGCGCGGGTGAGAATGGCGGCCGAGACGATTCACCCGGATGTTTTGTGGCTTCGGTTCGCATAGAATAAATACATCGAGGGTCAAAAGAAAAACGTGTTGACACAGTGTGACGGTGGGCCGGATGCGTGAGCTTGCCAAGGCTCAGGTAGGAAAATAGGAAGGCAAGTAGAATAACACCGCCGGGCCAACTCATGAACACCGGTTCCAAGGATTCCCCCAATGTACAAGCACTATATAAATAAGCCACCATCGTCCCTGGGCCCTCTCAGAACTCCTCTCGCCGAGCTCACGGTCGCAGCAATCGGTCGTAGACTTCACCACTCGCCGCGGTAAAGCAAAAAGAACGCTGGAAGACGAATAGAAATTAGTACCATCAACCCGGGTCAGCGTCTCAAGACTCCAATCGAAACACAGGAGACGCGTAAAATACTTGAAGAACTTCATACATGTACTTCGCAACAAGTGCAATTGTCGATCTAGGATAGATATGGCTTTGAGAAGCTCTGTGAGATTCTCAAAGTGGAGGACGATGGGGATCATACTTACCCAACCCGACGTTGCTCCATGAAAACCTACCTACCCGCAGTTTCTGTAGGGATATACACAGGCTTTCAGAGAGCTTTTTTTGTTCTGCAAACAAATTTCTGACAAGCCCTAGTTCAAATGATACAAATAATACAAAGTAGCACGGTGACCCTGAATAGTACCTGTAGAAAAAAGTTGGATCGTCCATGTAGCCGCCTAAATGTCGATGTTCGGATTCGTTTTACTGCTTGACTATGGAGTACTTCAGCTCCCAACACGTTTGAAAAAACAGAACGCAAAATAACTTCAGCTGGGACATCCGCGGTGGTCGCCATTGTGATGTCAACCTTGCGAGATTCAATGTGGTCAGGGCCAAATGTTCCATCGCGACGCCATTGTAGCTCGTGGATATCGCCACTAAAAGTGGCTCCAGTCATGCCGCCCGCCGCGCGCGCGCGTGCTCGGGAGTTCAGACTGGCCAAAAGGGAGTTTGAATACCTGGGTTGCGCGGATCAGATGGCGCCATGAATAAGATGATGGACATACACTTTTCCAAGCATGAAAGCCCTGTGTATATGTCAGCGCTAATGCTCCCGGGATGCAAGCGAAACATACGGTGCCTCGTGGAGGTAGTTCCCGGGGTAGTTGATAAACAGTACCACGTTCACGATAGCTACAAATGAGGTCGCTGCACCAGTCTCCCAGATATGCACGATTAGTTTTGTGATCAGGGTGTCCGTCTTCTCCCACGGCGTTTCTTTTCGGTAACTTGAAAGCTTCCCTCCCGAAGTTTGTTGAGTGAAGTGTAAACGAAAAGATAAATTTCAACATACGATCAGAGTCATCGTCAAAGTGATCACCATGTCACAGACGGCACCTAAATCTCACATCAGCCCCGCTGCTGGAAGCCAGATCCACGACGACGACTCACTTCCGATAAGCCAGACCTGCTCGCTTCATTATCCCCAATTCTTATACAGGAGGAGTGGGACACGCACCTTCAGCGTCACTTATTATCGCGGCGAAACTTTGCATTAATGCAAGCTGGAGTTTCCGGAGGCGGTCAGAAGGACGTAATATGCAGCCGAACCAGACGATCCGTACACACCAGAACAATGAACACAGCTACTCCCAGCGCGTATGGATTGGTCCCCTTCAGAGAGTATATTCGCCTGGAACTTCCCCGTTAATTTTCTCGTCTGGGTCAATACCGATAAGCGCTGACCACGCGAAGAAGATCTGAACCGATGCAGAGACTGAGGAGTAATGAGAAGCAAATCAATCGAAAACAGCGAACGGCTCACTTAGGCCGGTAAATATGGGTATCGCTGTGCTGGACCATGGCAGATCCGTCAAGACACTAGGGTTTCCCCATCCCTCAACCAGCATTGCGTACGCAAAGTGGGTTGAAATGGCGGTCTGGACAACGTCCAGAAAGTATATACCGTACACTTTGGTTTCTCAAGTTAGCCCTAACTCGGAATCCGAAGAACGGGACAATTCACCAAGTGCCTTGATGCCAATTCTTTCATTCGGGAAAGAGATGGAGAATATATCTAGAATTCGGTCAGCATAAGGCCTCAAGATCTCCATTCTTGACCCACAAACTTGCAAAGTCAACGTTCCCAGCAATGCCCAATTGAATTGAGTTCCTGCAAGCTAATCAAGGAGTCAGGTAAATCTCTTCAAGGAATGACGATTTTACGATTGGCCCCGTGCTGATTAAGCACAGTTCAGAACGATATTATTTGAGAGAGCCAGGGCGGGCCATCAGACGTACAAAAGCGCATATTGGGACATTTGAGAGAGACGAAGGGGGGAAATGGATACCGTTGATTAGGGAATACTGATATTATTAATATAAGTACACACCGCACGGCGACTCGGGCAACAATTCGACGGGAACGTACCTCTAGGCGGTGTCCGAAAGAAGCTACCAAATGGGTCTCTGTAGCTACGACCCTGAACGGAACAAAGGTCGAGTACTCCAGTTCGCGTTCCTGATTGTATGTAGACAAAGTTGGATAAATGAGTTGCATCAGCAGGAAGTTGTTTAAATGTGGCGACACGTACCAAACAGGTACCGTAGGGCCATACAAAGTTGTTGAAATTCGGGTCGCCGTTAGGTGAGAATAAGGGCCCCTTTGGGGCTGCCAAAAGCAGAGCTAGTCATCCAAATTTGAATGAAGCCACACTAACTGCCGGGAGCATAGGGAATGATAATCAGAGTTCCGGGGAAGCTGATCAAACAATCGGCTTGGCCGTTGATTTTTTTGATGATTGCCGTCCCATCCGTGCGTCTTGCTGCGTCTCGCAAGTGCCTTGCGGCATCCCACACAACCAAAATTATGCGGAGAGTCGCTGAAACCAATTCTCTTACCGGCTTTCGTTAGACTTCCTCACATGGACTCTCGCGCTTCCGTACTTCGAGTCTTCGACATCATAAGCGATCCCAGCGTGCATGTTTAATCAGTAAGATGTCAACTCACCCTAGCGACGGACCGGCTGCGATTCCTGCTACTAACATTCATCGCGGTTCATACTGAATATAGCAACGCTTGTTGACTTTCCAGCTCCTGTGAATGGATAGCGCAGTGCACGTTGTATGACCGAGGGCCAGGAGGAACCTAATAGAATACACATCAGGACTTACGAAAGCATAAGCGCTTTGGAAGCGGTCGAGACTCGACGGCCGTTGGCGTGGTCCATGCCGCAGTTCCACAAGACCCATGGAGCAGAATGTTACCATGTATGGATTTCCCATGTTACAACCTTATGCATCAGGCCCGCCGTCATGAACTTGCATGGCAAGGTCAGGAAATTATGCTGACTTTCAATGTGTCTCGAGGCTCAACATTCACGCGAACCGGGACCTAGAGGTGTGCTGACTTTCTGGAGTTCGGTGGCGTCCTGATAGACATGTTTTACCAGGACTGTGCGGTGAGTAATTTTTTGTTTCGACGTCTGTCATTGCGATGAGGTTCGAGACAACGTATTGCTTGCACTTTTCAGTATGATACAGGTATCTGGCTTCTCCCTACCTACATATAAGGCTATATTTTCGGCGGGGGCCGAACGGTTATTTTCCCTCTCAACCTCGCCACACCACAAAATGATTCGCCACAAATGGATTCAATTCATCTGCTAAAAAAAATGAGACGTTTAGATTGACAGATGCAACCCCCAAAAAAACTACAGCGACTCACGATGGACTCACGAGCAAGAACTATTATTGACGCTTCATCGGCGGGCACATGGGCCGGAGCATAAGGGTTCCGCGGCGGCGGTGTACCTCCCGAGCTGCGGCGGCGGCATGTGCAACGCGGCATAGCAGCTGTCCTGAGTTGGGAAGCTTGCTCTCGAACTCGAACTCCTCCGGGGAAATGTCGCAGGGTGCCACGGTAGTGGTGGTGACCAGGATGCGCGTCTCAGGGTCGGTTTGGGTGGTTTGGGTGGTTGTGACTAAAACGCGCACCTCGGGATCGGGGATGGTGGTTGTCTTGAACGAAGAGGGGGTGATGATGGATTCAACGTGAGACATTTTGGTGATATGGGTGGGTAGATATGGACATGTGCGGAGGGAAGTGGGTAATAACTGCGTAGAGGCGCTGGCTTTTATATGCTATCTATCGTGCAACAGACTGGCTGAGACTCTCCTTGCGATGCTGCGACAAGGGAAGTTGTAGACTACTCACTCTGTAGACAAAAAGGAAGGTCAATTCTCCTCGGGGCTCTAGTTCTTCCTCGTACTGAAAACGGAGGCTCAGAGCTCAGTAGGATCTGAGTAATGTTCTCGCCGAGGATCTTGAGGAATGTTCCCCTTATCATCGGAAACAACGTGCTGTTCAAAGATGTTTTCGATATCTCTCCCCGGGCCCGCGAAATAATTATAGAGCCTTGACGCAGCAGTTGAGCTTGACTTGAACTGTTGAATCTTGGAACCGGATAAAATCGGGTTCTTATGCCGTCCGCCGAAGATTCCCGATTTCATTCAAACTCCGATCCACGCTTTTCACCGCAACGGCCATGACCACAAACGAGCCCCAGCCCAGCCGAATGCTGGTGGATATATCGCAGCCAAAATCCAAGGCCTCATCATTGCGCTCGCGTCTGGGTGCAATCGACCTTCAAATCGCGGCCCTGGAGTCCCACCTGGCGCTCCTGCATGCCGAGCGCGAGGAGGTGCTAAAGGACCTCGCGCAGGTCGTTTACCCTATTCTTACACTTCCGACCGACATTGCATCGGAAATTTTCACTCATTATGTCGAAAAACCTCTGTCCCGCCACTACGCCGAGCCCACAAATAATCCGCTGCACTTGACGAGCATTTGTCGATTGTGGCGGGCGACGGCACTTTCAACCTGCAGACTATGGACCCAGTTGAACTTTGGCCATGCCGACACACACCACCCTACAGGTTATGACCGCGTCAGCTATGCCGCTGTCGATGTAGCCAACCGTCTTCGGTGGTGGTTACCGCGTGCTGGGAGTCTTCCCGTGGACCTGCACATAAGGCTGCCTACATCGCCGACTCTAGAGTCCGACGGGATAATCCGTGCCGTAGCCCAGTACTCAACTCGATGGGGTCTCCTAGAAATAACTTCCAATGGACCCATAACCTTCCCTGCCGACATCCGCGGTCCATTTTCTGCTCTTACCAAGCTTTCTCTCAAAGCCCACCCGTCTGCTGATGGTCTAACCACACTTTTTGGGTTGCTTGATGCTCCTCGACTTCGCGAGATAGAGACTTGCGCCATTCAGCTAACGAACTGGCGTACATCGCTACCCTTGGACCAGCTGACAAAGCTCGATCTCAAATTCTCGGACGCCGCTGAATGTCTCGGGATCCTGGCGCACACTCCGAATCTCGAGGTTCTCTCGTACCGTAGCTTGGTGGATACGACGGAGCCTTCCTCCCTTTGTATTCTTCAATGTCTTCGGAGCCTCCGCGTTGACGCGGAATCCAGCCCAGAGATTCTCCCTTACCTTGTTGTTCCAGCGTTGGAGAGACTACGCCTTTCCGCTGAGTGTGCCGATTACTCGGGACCTCTGATTACACGGTCCGGGTGCTCGCCCCGGATACTCGAGCTCTTCGTCGAGGACTCGGATTTCGGGCATGCAGATGCATGTATGCGGAACCTGTCTACCATTCGCGAGCTGACTCTCACATGCGACGATCCCACATACGACTTCAATAGGCTGTTGACCACTCTAGCGGAAGGTGTAACTTTCTTACCTGCGCTGGAGTCCCTCAACATCGACGAATGCAAAACGAATGTCGACGTAATCCTACTGGAGGGAATGCTTTCGGCAAGGACGACGGGCGAGATCGGCTCAAAGCTCACGTCGTTTAGAATCCGTTTTAGCGACGAGATATCTTACCGTGGGAACAAGGAGTTCTGTCGAGATATGCAGGTGGAACTCGCACTTGATCGACTTCGCAAATTGCGTTCTCAGGGGCTGTCATTGGAGTTTTTGTCGTCGGTAAAATGGTTCAGCGTGGATATGAATTCGCAGATGGTGCGTCGAATTGTTGGGTTTGCTCCCTTGTTTTGAGTGTTTCAACAGATAAGGGAGACTGCAGGTTCATAGTACCATTTGTGTATTGCTTGCTAGTGTCTTTATGCGTTACTTTCGCCCGACTTTCGTTGGCCCCCCGGCTGACGTTCACGTTGCGGGAAAATATCCCAAATTCACACTGATTTCTACGGACGTCATCGTTCTATTACGCAGTGCATGGAGAGAGGTTTGCCACCAAAGATAAACTCGACGTTCTAACTTCCTCAATCGAGATACCCCACCTTTCTAAAGTAATCTACCCACTCGTTCGCGTCCCGGGTGTCCAATTTCCCGAGCGAAGACAAAGACTGCGCTGCTTGCGCTGCGTTTGCATTAGCCATCGGCGCCGGGAAAAACGCCTCGCTCTCTGAGGAAACCTCTTTGTTCGCGCGGAAGAATTCGAGCAGCCGGACGCCTGGGTTGTCTGATCCCTGGGACGCGGCGGTGTTCAGCAACTGCAACCACTGCGCATACGGAACGACGGGAAGTTTGAGCGTTTTGCCTATCGCGAGGAGGACGTCCGAGAACGGAATGGGCTGGGGATGTGTCAGGTGCAAGTAGCGTTTCTGGCTCGTCCGCATTTCGACGACGATCTTCCCCGCGTGGTGCAGCGGCACCCAGGATATGTGCTAAGGAAGATTGGAGGTGAGCAGAATCCGTTACATGGCCCGCACAACTTACCCCGGAAATATTGGGCAAGTGACCCAACAGTTGACTTGACCGCACCATAATTGGGAACCAGTCGTTCGTTTTCCAGGCACCGCCGATGCCTCCCGAAAGTTGACCTGGTCGGATGATGACTGGGCTTAGACCGGCCTCAGCAGCTGCCGCCTCGAGCATCTGCTCCGCCACCCATTTGGATTCTGCGTAACCAGAACCAGCGGCAGTTTTGGCATCGGGAATCCTCTCCTCCAAGGCCTCATTGCAGTCTAAACATCATTAAATGCGTTGAGATGAGAAGGCATGCAAACGTACTTCGGAACACCCCCGCAGTACCAATGAAAATGAACTGACACGGTGTAGTATGCGGGCTCTTCAGTGCAAAATCGACGAGGTTCCGCGTATCCTTCACGCACGGCTCCATGGAGTGTACGGACATTTTGAAGTCCACCTGCCACGCTGTTTATACTATTAGTTTCAAAATCAGCAAGTGGGCAATGCTGATCCCAACCGTTGTGAATGATACAGGTCACGCTTTCCTGCATCTCCTTGTAATCTTCAGAGGCAAGTCCAAATCCAGCCGTTGAAAGGTTGCCCTCGCGAAGTTTCAACTTCGGAGAGGTTAGAAGCCCTACATCTACCCCGTTGGTGACGAAGGACGTGCGTTGACGATTCTGAATGTCCCCGCCAGGGCGGTTGATAGCGTAGACGACGGAAACTTCTGGTGCG
The DNA here is from genome assembly GCA_029281795.1 of Mycena crocata. Taxonomy (NCBI): domain Eukaryota; kingdom Fungi; phylum Basidiomycota; class Agaricomycetes; order Agaricales; family Mycenaceae; genus Mycena; species Mycena crocata. Next base: position 388,393 of record JARJCP010000032.1, on the reverse strand, counting down.
GAGAGCAGATTGGCGAGTATATAACTGCCGAGAGCTCCGGTGGTACCAGTAACCAAAACACCTTCCGTTTTCGGCGTTCCGGTGGTGGAAACATGCGCTGGGAAATGTTGAGAATACTTGCGCACCATTTCTTCCATCGCGGAAGCATGGCGGTCAAGGTCGGGACCGGCGGACGCTGAACCAGATGCGACTTCGGTCAAGAATTGGGCGAGGAGTCGTACAGTCGGGTAAGAGTACACAAAATCGCCCGGGATGGTCTCGACTTTGACTTTGGTGGACGTCCGGAGCGCATGTAGGATCGAGTTGCGTATCCACGTTGCCTGCAAGCTGGCGAAGGTATGTGTTAATTCGGGACGGATAATGACCGAAGCTCCTTGCCTATCGCATCCGTTTTGAAACAGGTCCTCCTCGTCGCCTGGAAGCTTGACCATCACCTCCCGGACCGCGCTGCTTACGAACTCAAGACTCGACGCAATATCATAGTTCGTAGGAGCGACGAGATGAGTCTGGGACGATCGTTCCATCGCGATGTACACCTCCTGAATCTCAGTTTCATACATTGCGAGAGCGGCGGCTCGACGGGCAGTTCCTTTCGCCGTGAGCTCAATCGGCTTTGACGGATCGGCGACTACTATCATCTGGACCTGATCTTAGCATAAAATGCCTTCATATCGAGCACCACTCGCCTCTTTGAAGATTCTGGAATGTGTTGGCGCAAATTGATTCGCTTCTTGTACAGTAGGCCTGTAGTCCATGATGAGATATCTATTCATCGGGAGGTACGAGGATAATCTCACCAGATATCCCGACGGAATGCAATCAGTCGTTCTGTGTCCGAAGGGTCGAATGGCTCCGCTGGGAACAACAAGACGCCAGCGTTGAATTGACCTTGACCAAACATGACTGCGTGTTTAATTCGTGGATCCTTCAGGATGATTGCCTCTGCAAAATAATCAGTCATGCGTCATCGAAGTGGCAAGCCTCCATTATACCAAGAGGACCGGGGTTGGTCTTTTTGAAAAGACATGGATTCAGTTTATACGTTCAAGTATTTGGGGCCGTACCTTTTCGCCGTTTGAATGGTTGATTTGATCATCTGTACGAATATAAGCACGAAATCATCCTTTGCAGCACTGTAGTCTCACCATTTCGGCCATACAATCTCCAAAGCTTCTCGTTATCCGGATGGCGAATGAGGAGATCTTTGGTATCGAATGCTGGGACACCGTCGACCACCGCGTTGTAAACAGAGGGAGTGTGCGTAGCGCATTTCTGCCAGCTGTCAGAATCCCACAGCACAAACTCAGAAATCGCTCGGCGTACCTTCAGAACGAGGCGGTATACGCCCGGTATATCCTCATCCTTGACGAGCACCGGATCGATTTGAGCAGATAACTGGCAAATAGTGGGTCATCGATGTAGTTCGAACCGGATGAATTGAACGAGGGATTACTTGGAAATAACTCCAGTCCTCCTTTGGAGCTTGCGCTGTAATATAATCAGACGCTACCGCGGAGAGTTGTCAACGTGCTACGCTCACTCGGTATAATCATGTTTATTCCCCCCGCTTCAGTCCTGTGCATCGCGCCATTTAATCAACAATATGGCGCGGGGTGGTGCGCACTCACAGGCCATACATGTGCGCCAGATTGACGCCGTTCTTGCTCAACAAGTCACCGATGGGATCTGTTGTCAACGTTGGGTTGGAACCTTTAGCATGATGCAAGATTGCCTGTCGACGCACGCTGCAATGGCCCGCCGGCGAAGCACTGTATTCATTCAAATTATATCAGTAAACAATTCAGTGTGCCAATCGGTATGATCAACATACCACACTCCTGAATGCTTTCAAAATCGGGAGGTTCTCCGGTACGCGCGCCCAAGTCTTTCCGGAATATAAGAATCACGATCAGAGAAGGCGCTCCGACGCCGAGAAGGAACACTACCCACCTCCAAGAATGATGGGACAGAATACATGATCGTACACCCGGTGGCAATGGCATCCTCAAAAACCCTAGCGGGAGTCGGCACGACAGGCGGGAGCACAGGCGGAAGAACTGAGAGTGTTATTCCCCCCAGCACCTACAGATATCCAAATCCGCATTGTTTCTTCAATAACTGGCCGGATATGCAGAAATTAATTGGGAACATACCGCCCAGAAGAGCTGAACATTGCCAGCGGCATCTACAGCGGTGGCTAAGTCAGAAGGGATGATGGATATACGCGTATATGAGAGAACGCACGGAAGGTTGGCATCGCATGTGCCGCCCAGACATGCCCGCAAAAATCTACTTCGCCGTAGTCTGGCGATGGGTAGATATCAGTGACCGTTTGAAGAATATGTGTAAATGAGGGCATCACGAACATGGATTAATGCCGTTCTGCATGTGGCTTTCATATGAGATTGGAATTGGTTTGGGGAGCGACACGGAGCCTGTGATATAAGCTTAGCCACGTATTGAAGAATTGAGCAAGAGTCGGGGGTACATACCGGAGGAGTGCAGGATGAGCGTAATATCGGTCGATTTTGGTCTCGGCGAAGGAGGAACATACTGAACGAGTGTCGTGGCCAGATACAAATCCTCGAAAGATGGCGTGGGGATCAGTTTCAGGCGCCCTCCCTCGGCCACGATTGTGGCGGCCACATCTAGTGCCAGCGCCTGAATCGCAGCATCCGCGCTGACAAGCAGATGGGAACACTTGGTCGATTGCAGAAGATGCAAAATCCCGAGTTTTGAATTTCTAGGGGAGAGGGGAAAGACCTGATACCCGGCACTCATAATCCCCGCGACGAGAGAGAAGTAAGAGATCTGATCTGCGATTGTGCATAATGTCGTATCAGTGCCAGTTGTTCTACAAACGACAAGTGAACGCACCGATGGAGGCCAGTATGGCCACAACAGGCCGCTCCGCGGGGCTATCCACTGCGACTTGTTCGCGCACGAGCTGTGCTGCTCTGTGGAACGCTACAACAGCCTCAGACCACGGAATCGTCTTCACAGTCCCGTCCGTGTCGAGATAGCGGAACAGTGGGTACGTCGCGTTGTCCGTCGCATGATTCGCTATGATCTCGGGGATGAGGAGGGACCCGTCGAGAGGCGGACGCTTGAAACCAAAAGCCTCCGGGCTTGGAGACAATGAGGGAAACATCGTAGTTGTGAAGAAAGGATTGTTTGGGCGTGTCGATCGTCAATGTCCTTCCGCACTCCACGCGCTTGAATCGGCCACGGTGTCGGCAAGAATGTACTCGGACCGCGGTCGCCTGGCATCATGAATGTACATGATGATCATGATAAACGAAGGAAGAAGTCCTGAAATAAAACGGAGAGAAGTCCCAAAATGGGAGCTAGTACGTTATGCGGGCCCCGCTCGCACTGTGTCTTCATGTTGATTCGTCAGAATGATCCTTACTGTTGACAGGCCGCTGGGCAGTCCCATAGTTAGTTGGCAGCGGCGTTTGCTTTCTGTCAGAAACTCGTAGCCGCCGTTTCAATACCGTAATCATGCAACGAGCACACGAATCAGACGCACCCACTTTGCCACGCACTTGACAACACAGGAAAGCAGCCTGGAGATTGGAATAGTCCGACGGGATGCGTATTAAAATGCTATCACAGATTCCGTTGAAGTGGCAATTGAGTCGCACCGTCAACCGCAGATGGCGGGAACCGCATCAAGTCGAAGTTGATGATTGAAATCTACTGAAATCAGTGGTCTGGCGTGGTGTCGCGGGTTCGCCAGGTAAATCCGAAGGTAGTAAATCAATCGGGGGAGTAGCCGTCGTTGCTGAAAATCAGGTCGTACGAGACGAACGAGAGCTTCTTTGCTATCAGGTTGCTATCAGGGGTCTGCTTCAGACTAGGTTTCTGCTTACCAGCTACGTTCTTGTTATTTAATCGCCATGAGGGGAATCGTTTTGAACATCACAAGAGCTCAATCTCAGGTGTGGATTTGCCCTCACTGGACCTACAACCGCACCCTTAGGAAACATCCGGCGTCGACAGAAGGTGACGCACCAGATGATAGATTACTTCCCGCAACCATTTAGAAAAGGTTCGTGAGAGGAACATCCCCGAATCAGTTCGGGAACAGAATTCCTTGGAACCATCGTTTGCTGTACGGATTCTGCGGTGCGAAATCAGTTTCTAGACTCCATGCGGTACCTCGGCGGCGTCGGATGTGTATTCATATTCGCCGACGGTGGTGCGGGGAAAGGAAGCCTTCAGAATCATGCCCGAGTATGTGTATGAGCGCAAGATGAGCGGCTGGGCAGCGGGGAGCATGAGTAGGTCGCAAAGCGAGGCAAAAAAGAAGGTCAAGACTCAAAAGACATGCAAAGCAGAATGATCCGGATCGCCGCACGGCCCGATTCGTGATCCGTGCATCAGCCGGGCGGCCGAATTTGCTCCAAAGTCATCCGGTCTGTTATGAACTACCTGGCACCTCTCTTGTTCCATCAAGCTATTCGCCAAACCTTCAAGTCTTAACAAGCCTGAGAGGTATATGCTCGCTCACTCAACTATCCCTCAAGGCTTCCTAATCAAATCCTCGTGCAGCACTTCAAGTGCTGCACTTGGACGCTACAGCTGCTACCTCGCGAGCTTTGTGAAGAAATATTGTCCCTGAAGCCGCCCTGGGTATCTGAATCATTTTCAGCGTGGTATCTGCTATATTTAGGTTCATAAATTGCTCTGCAAATACTGTCGAGTCTGGGGCCGCTTCAGCGCCGCGCAAATAACTAGCAGCAAACTAGCAGCAAAACCTAGGTAAGACCGCTGATTCTAGACCTCAAACTCTTGGGATAATGGTCGTGATTTTCTCCAGGAAACGCGCAATAGCCTATCATCTCCGAGTGAGATAGCAAAAAAACAGTCTCGTGAACTGATCGCGTGCGATTGCGCTTGTCTGGTGTCAATTGCGTACCTAGTCTTACTCAAAACGCGCTGCATTTGTCCATTGTTCTTTATCTCCCAGTTTCCACCATGACCGCTGTCCACTCAACTGCCTGCTTCCCTCGACCCCCTGGCTTCGGAATTCTCCAAGCTTTCAACCAGGAGCGACGCGGGTTATGGGGTCCCGAAACCAACACTCGCTCCGATTTTGGACCCAGAAGAGATTAAGAAAGCGTTATTTGAAACTGCGTACGAACCCTCCGAGTCGTTCTGGGCCGAGTCGAAAGCCGGCTACAAGAAACCCACTGAGGACCCGCTCCCCGAGGGCTTCCCGGCCAAGGTGACTGGGCCGCATATCTGGAATGGAAAGGACCTCATCAAGCAGCGTGAGTGGATGTCTCTGCAATGCACAGACTGTTCTAACACTCTTTGCGATCAGCCGAACAATGGCTTCATACATTCACAACCGAGGAAATCGAGGATGTCGACAATGCTATCACGCACTTTCTTTCCCTCAACCTCGAATTCGGCGACATCAGCCGTGAGACCTTTCCCCTCAAGGTGCTCACCAAGGCGCTCGACAAAGCCGTCGACGAAATCTTCAACGGGCTCGGTCTGCGCATCTTCCGTGGCTTCCCGGTGCAGAAATACGACCGCAAGGTGAGCGCGAGAATTCCGCGTTGAAAACGACGAGCTGATTCTGGCAGTCCCAAATCATCGCTTTCGCCGGAATTTCAGCCTACATCGGCGAACACCGTTACCGTCAGATCGGAACCGCAGCTGCTATCGCACACCTACGCGACCTGACCACGCTCGATCCCGGGGAGGTAAGCTTAGATTGCTATGCTTCCGCAACGTTTTTCAATCTCGATATTCAGCGGCCTCCCATCGTCGTCAAAGGCTAGACAGCCGGAAACCAGGTCTTCCACACCGACGTGGGGTAATTGTTCCCCACGCCATCGAGGTCCTGTGTGTACACATGCTAACTGATTATCTGGCAGAGACATCATCGGGCTCCTCACTCTCGGAAAGGCGGAAACGGGCGGACTTTCTCAGCTCAGCAGCGTCGGGCAGCTGTACAACACCTTCGCCGATACTCGCCGCGACATCCTGCGCACACTAGCAGATAAATATTACAGCCGCTAGTCAGTGCTTGTGTGCGCGTCTAGCGATTTTTATGCGTTTCTAACAATATCTTCTGGCAGCGATGTTGAAGGCTCCCCGATCATCCACTTCGCAGAGGGCCGCGTCGTCGCACAATACGGCCGCCGCGCGTTCTTCCCGTTCTTCGAAGATCAGTCCGATGAGTACCCACTGCCGTGTTTCAGTTTGCCCTACTCACTCTCTATGATTAGTGGCGGACAACGTCCCACCTTTGACGACAGAACAGCACCTGGCGCTCGACGCACTGCACTTCACTGCTGAGGACGCATCGCTCGATATCGACCTGCAGCCAGGCGACCTCGAGTTCTTCAACAACCTCTCCATCTTCCACGCGCGCACCGCGAGCGAGGATTCGCCCACGAATACGTACGTATTATCTTTAACCTGCTGCGTTGAAATCGTGTTTTACATGGGCTGACGGGCATGCTGCAGCCGACACCTCCTGCGCATCTGGCTCCGAAACGAGAGCCACCAGACGCCTCGCGGAGCAGCGGAGAAGCGATGGGAGGGGCTCGCGGCGGGTGAGGTCAAGTACCCCGTTGAGGCGTGGCCGCTGGAGGCGTGGGATGTGGTACCAAAGTGAGGAAAGTGGGAATTTCAGGTTCAAGTACTTGACTGAGAAGTGCCCTATCGATTCCTGTAGATTTGTATTAACAATTGAGTGAATGACAGCTTGTGTACACGGATTCTTTTTTTTTACTTTCGTGATGATGATTGAAACTGTGTTCGAACCGGGCAGGGTGAAAGTGCCGCTTTGACATTGTAACTGACATTTACTGCCGCTGCAAAAATCCTAACTGCCGCATGACTGCCGCTTGACTGCCGCATGCTTTCAATTTCAGTCACACTGCCGCACTGTCACGCGCTCTTTGCCGTACCGACATATTTTGAACTGCCGCCCGGGCCACTGACCGCATGCCGCATTCCATCCATTATGCTTACTTTTCCGTACGCAACAATGAGACTCGCCTGGAAAAACCCTGGGTATAAACTATTCCAAACTCTTGCAAGTTTCAATGTTCAACTTCAACATCTTTCCAATTTACCATTGCCCACAGAGCGGTTCATCGTAATTGTTACCGACGTATAGTCACGTTCACTGCTGTAGTCAATCGACGGTTTGCCGCCACCAGAACTGACCTGCGCTAGACTTGTACTGAGTTGTACATAGACCCGCAACATTTCACGCCGTGCAAACTACTCAATGCCCTCGGTGGCTCTTCTACAGTATCATGTAGATGTCCAATCTCAAAAGCATGCAGCAGGGGCTCACCAAGGGTATGCCATTCATGGGCGCTGAGACCTCACCCTGCCTTCCTTGAAAGTTTCAACAAGGCGAAATCAATTGTGGACGTGACAATTAATTGCGAAGGATAGGTTCCGGTGATGCATTTATTCATTTGGTTTCTGGGACTGTCGCGCGACTGCCGCTGGACGAGCTAATCCCTGTAATATTCGCGCCTACAAACTAAATCTCCACATACATGCCAGAATTGGTGTATCAGTGTGGACCCTCGCTTTAACATGTTACATGTATCGCAGGCCGGAAAGTAAGTGCCGCCGACTGCCGGGTGAACTGCCGGTGCATGCGGGAAGCACCAGTTCGGCGGCCAAGTTGCAACACAAATATACTCAGTCGTTTCCCAACTCGCGCTCCGCTGAATTCGAAAATTTACGCTTCCGAATGACTTATCCATTCATGTAGAACTGTACCAAACACTATAGCGGACGAATTGCTTTCTGTATCCTCTAATGGATATTTTTTCGGCCTTGATGTGACTTTATACACTACTCGGAGCATTTCCATGGGTTTTCTCCTCCGATCTCGATGACTGGGTACCGAATACGGCGTAATTAGTTTCCAGTACTCCAAGTCTAATCTGGAGATAACTTCTTTGAAGGTTTGAATCGATGCCTTTCCGGCATGTTCCATGGTTGAGTGATGCACAAGGATCATTTCATACAAACACTGGGGGCAAAATCCAGGGCACCTGGGCACCAGGTGCCTCCGAGGCATGTGGTCGGCAGGTGCAATGGAACTAGTTTGCACAAAGGAAATAAAGGAATCCTCACCTTTGTTTCCTTTGTGCCAAAACACCCATCACCATCTTTGATGTACATGCGTCGGAGGCACCTGAAATCCAGGTGCCCCGGCCTTTGCCCCCAGTGAAAAATCTCTATATCTTCGCATGAACGGTTGTTCATGATGAGCAGAAAAATTGCCGCTGTGGCTGTGTTACCGCGTTGAACAAGGTTGAATTCCAGAGTCCAGACTGCCAGTTGGGGTCCGTGATGTCGAAATTCAAAATTTCAAGAATGGTGTGTGATATGTGGAGAGACTGTGATAAAATTGTCGCAACATTGACGAGCAAGCCCCATGTTGCCGCATGAGTACCGCAAGAGTGCCGCTGGCTTGAACTATTCCTGCCGCATGCATGTCACATTGCCGCTCTGTCACGCCGCAGAACTACCGCAGACTGCCGCATGCAGGCGGCAAAACTGCCGCAGACTGCCGCGTGACTGCCGCATGAAGGTGGAAAACTGCCGCTGCAAAGTGCCGCTGACTGCCGCTGCACAATGTTTGCCGTTGTTTGGCCGCTGCATAAGTTCAACATGATGTCCTACCGGTGTCCCCGGCGAACAGATCAACCGGACCTCGATGCTAAGCAATATATGAGGTCCTATCCTACCTCCGTGCACTGATTTGAGAAGCTCACGACAGCGTTGAACACCAGTTCAGTATGTGCCGCAAACTGACTGCCGCTGACTGCGGCATAAACTGCCGCTGCATGCGGCAAACGGCACTGCAGCGGCAAAATCTCTCTGCCCGTTCGAACCATTTCATCTGACCTCCCTGGCAAAATTAAAAACAGCGGCAGTCAGACTGGTTGAGAGAAATATATCAACTTCCGAAAACTTTTTCCACGGGATAAATGCAGTGTAGCTATGGAAGACCTGAAAAAGAGAATAATAGATATATAGAGTACGTATGTTAAAACAACTCCACGAAATTGCGGCCTTGACGGTGAACAAAAATCAAACACAAGCGGACAGGGGTATAAATGTCCGGCAAACCGCAAGTAATTATAGCGTGCCTATTAATCAACCATTGAGCTATTCAATCCGCGAGATACGTCGGGGGTAATTCATCGACATCCGTCGCAGCCGATAATCGCAGCCCGCTGTCTGTATGAACCAAGGAATCGCGCGCATATCCGTATTGGTGGTTCTGCAAAGCGCGGGTTTGGTGGCGTTTCATCGTCGAAAGCGAGCGCCCCACAGATACAGAAGCGGTCGACATCGTGTCGGATCCCGCCGTGCTGCTCCCCCCTGCCTGTTCCTCCAGCCGTCGAACTTCCTCCTTCAGAATTTCAAGGCGCGTGGCAGCGGTCGGTATCTCGTCGGCTGAGAAGGTATTTTCCTCTGGAGTGGCTCCATGTTGGCTGTTCAGCGCGGGGGGAAGCGCCTTTTCAATGGACCCGGGCTGGGTGCCTTTCCCCCGTCTACTCCAAATGAGACCGATCACAAACGCAAGGATTATTGCAATCCCGCCGATAACTCCTCCCACAATCGCACCCACGGGAACCCCTTTCTGAGTCCCGCCAGACGCCGGAGTTGATGGAAATGAAGAAGTCTGTGATGTGGAAATGGATGGACCCGAAGGTTGTGTCGAGGAAGAGGATAGTGTATTACTCGGTCCTGGCGCAGGAGTGCCATCATCAAAGCTGGGCAATGTAAAAAAAAAAAATGAGCACATATTTTCGCTGACTGAGATTTCAATCCACCTGACAATGAGATAGTCGAGAAACATCTGGTCCGATTCACCAACAACTATAGTCAGGGAATGATTTCCGTCCGGCATAGCCGTATTGTGATACCCCAGCTCATTGTAGACGGTCCCGGTGGAGTTGGAGGGAAAGTCGGTCGGAGGGATCCTGAAACCATCCACACGAAAAGACAGTCCTTGGAGAGAGTTTGGAAGGACATCCCGTTCCGCGAAAAATACATAGAGGGCAGACCCTGGTTCAGTGTCAGTTGCAAAACAAATGAAAAACAAAGTGGAATGCTGCCGTGAGAGATTGTCGTACCAGTAAAATTAAACTCCAGTGCGCGGCCTCCATCGGCGCAGCCCGAACCCGGTCCGCCAGGCTCATACCAACTGACGGTCCCATTGTGGAGCTGCTGGGGATCAAAACCCAGTTTTTGCGCAACAAATCCCGTACAGCCGCTGCAGCTGAGGCAGTCGCCGCCAAACCACTGGATTCGCGGATCCGCGTCGTCCACAGTATAATTGGTTAGTACTGCCGATATTCCACGGGCCGCGATGAGCAGTACTAGCCACAACACTTTGACCATCGCTGGACGCCACAGGTAAGGACAGTGAAGATAAGGAGTGGTGGGAGCGAGACGCAAGGTCGCTGTGCCTGCTAGATCCCCCATCGCACCTTCGTGGGTCCGGGATCCAAACAGGCAATTCCGTTCTGATGTTCAACATCGTGACTAATGCATTCTGGTGCAATGGCCAGCTATAGCGATGGGATCTGCTTCCTCGTAAACGCTGTGAAGACGGACATGGGCCAAGCGCAGACATTCCCTTTTTTTTGGAGTCCTGAAATCAGAAGTTCAACGCAGAAAATCCAATTGAATAATTGACGAGGAAAATTCCCGTAATGTTTCATCGAGAGATCATTGGGCTTGATATTACACGAGTCTCTTCCCTTCAGTGACCCTACAGTATGCATCACTTTCCAAATGATCTGGACTAGTAAACCGTCGTGAAATGTAGGTATGTACCCATACTAGTATTCAATCTAATTCGGAATGGTCCTCAGGATCCTCCTATGGGCAGTGCATCAGCGCAGGTAAACCTTTCTCTGAAATATTCCGACCACGGAGTGAAACGGTGCTGTAGATAAAGCAAGAGTAATTATGCCGATAGTTTCTCCGCGACACCGTGTAGATTTAGGGTGTGCTCAGATCCACTCAGAAGCATCCCTCTGTCTCTGGTCGCACACAATAAAAAATAATAAACAGCCTACACTAAATTACAATATACTACACATCGAGGTAGTCCTTTCCGCGACCAATATCTCCGGTGTTCTTTGATACAAACCCAGAGTAATCGTCTCGATTGACTTCAACCAGTCTTGACACATTCACCGCAACTTCCGTATGCCCAGTTGGCATTCGTACAGATTCGGGGTGCGTGCCTCTTGTCGTGCCGTTGGAGCTAACACCGAGACTGACGCGGAGTAAAATCATTGTGAATGTGATTCCCTAGGACCAAATTTGAGTTGTATTTCCCAGACAGACGACGATAGCTCACAATCACAGAGATGGTCTGAATATATCCCATCGAGCTTAACAAGTGTATGCCCCAGCATTAGAGAGAGGGCACGCACCACATCTATAACAACATATTGCCCATTACTTCCCGCCAGATACGAAGTTATCAGAGCGATCAAAGTCACTGAATAGATGGCAGCGCTCTCCACGATAATGATCAACGTCGAGGACACCCGGTCATTGCCAACACGGTTCAGTTTTCGCACCGTGTGCTGACTTCTAATGATACGGTATGCGATGAGACCTGTACAGAATGAGTAGAATGAGTGTTCAAAAACAAGCAGTGTATGTTGAATTCGACTTACACGTGCAGATAACATTTGTCGCAAGTGTTAATGAGATCCACGCTGTAATCCACGGAACAATCTTGTCCAAAAAAATAACGTTTCCTGGTTCAACCGTTGTGAAAACGTATGTTGCACCGTACCCCGCCGCTGCAATATTTTTCTCAGTCACTGCATTCAAATGATGGAAGCACCAAATACCTGCGGTACTCAGAAGAAGTATCCCTGGTATTGCGCCGATGTACCAGTTGCGATTCCACACAACGTAACAACGATAGCTCTGAATTAAGCATACATGAGCTCCTGGCAGGCTAATGCAAGTAAAGCGCGTTTATGATTACCGCAAAGGCATCTGCCACGATAGTAAGTGTTGCATAGGCAACATTCTTGGCAGTGTAGGTGGGTAAGTTGAGTGTGTCGTAGTAAGCTACAGCTCCCTCAGGGAAGACGATGAAAGCCTGATAAGCGCGGTATACGTTGACGATCCAGTGCTGCGATATATCTCAGTACAACCACACCAAAACAGTGTTCAATTACGAATCACCATAGTTGATAGGATCCATATGAGAGCGAGCACCGCGATGATCATGGGCCGCTTCGATGACCTGTCCTTGATGAAATTCGCCCGCAAGGTAAACCCGGCCATCATGCAGAAAAGTCCTATGCAACGAGAGATCCATTAACCCTCACTGTGTATCGTGTTGGGGTCATTACCATAGCCCATGCTTTCTAGCATGCAACCAAGAAACTATGGCAGGAGAGTTAGTTGTGTTCCAGTGAGGAGGTGAGATTCACTCACGCAGGCGGCATCCAGTCTTATCTGGAGCATGTTGGTGGCAGCCTTGCGCGAGAGAAAAAAGTCTTCATGCGATATATTAGCACGGTGAATGGGTCCAATTGAAAGGCGAACTTGAAAGAGAAACTTGAGGGTAAAAGTGGAACCAGCGAGACCGCGCACGCCACAGTCTCCGAACTTTACTCTTAGTTTATAGCTCGTCATGATAAGAAGCATCTGTGTTCATCCGTGTTTGGGTATCCGCGGAGATAAAGAGGCTGCAGTTCCCGCGATGTCTCTTACAGCTGAGGCGTTGTACACACCGAGTTCTACAAAGTTGCCCAGCTGGTGTACGCTCTGCCTCTCCATTTCCGAGCATTTCCGAAGAGCAAAGAATATTATGCCGGAACGTGAACTGAACTCTTTCGGCCTTCCATCACTTTCTGGCTAAAAATAAGAAAAAACCGACCACGAACGCCGACTGGCATGACAATTCGACAATCATCGTTCTCGCATCTCTTTTGATAGTGCGGCTTCTGATAGCAATACTTGTGGTGCTTACGGTTGACTGTTCCGCGCAAAAGCTGATGGTTGCTCGGAGCTAGACATATGTCTTTCCATTCTGCTTTAATTTGCAGTTTTGAGGAGATGAAGCTTGCGGAGTTTCCGCCGGCTGTACAAAACAAAAGCTGTGGACCCACTAGTGCGAGAACTATTCCGAGACTGACAAACCAGTTGTGCTACACCAATCCGTGATACCAGCCAGGTTATGTTGTTCCAATATTAACATTGAGCATGAAGTGTGTGGCGGGTCCGATGCTTTCGTGTGTAACGGCTGTAGTTGTTTCAAGCCAAGCAGCGTCGGGATTGCCCAGACCATTCATCAATCGAAGCACAAAATGGGGACATTTCAAACACGCTGTCATAATTATTCCATCTGAGGAACCGAGTACAATATAATACAACCACGGGACGCCCACCTGGTTCTCTCCGTGATCATCATGTTGATTCGTTGTGCATCGCTTGTGTATCGCAAGGTAACCGACTCTGTGTCACTACCTGGTGCCGCTCTGTGCGAGTACCCGGGCCGCAGTTGGGCGTGTATGGGATAAACCTCTGGAAGAACGAATGCTGAACCGAACCCTTTGGCACATCTTTGGCAGTTGCGGCTACCCTCCCCTGCGGCCGCATTCGAGGTCAGCGACAACGCCGAGCGTCCAGCGTTCCAATGGGCGACCCCGGTTTCCAAGTGGTGACTCTCCGTGTGCTATTCAGCGCTCTGGCGTGGTGGCCGCCTTTGCGGGTTGTCTAGACTCTCCGCACAAGAGTCCGATCATCGTGCGGACTGCCGCACCGCCGCAAAGGCATTGAACGAGATCGTTGGAAGAAGATTCCGAACGGTCGGCCCTCAAATCGGAACGCGCCAGCAAGATGCGCTGAAATATATATATATAAGAACGGGCAAGATACGGAAATTTATTGTTCATCAGTGAATCATCACCGATTCAAGTGGAATACAGGTGATAGCGGGGAAATGGGGTCCGAACTTCGAAGCCGTCGGCAAACAAGTCGGCGGAGGGGACGTCTGACACAATTTACAACATTTCAGACCGAAAAAGGGTGACAAGCGTCGTTTCGATAATAATTGAGCTTGTGCATACAATGAAAAACTGGAAACAGTTCAATGATCAGGCTTAATTTTGGGCCGAACGTAAAGGCGGGGCCGCCGGAAGTCCAGTTCAGTCAGATTCTCGAAATAGAAGACGGGCTGGATCCTGTATGCACAGGTGGCGCGACCAAGGTGATTGTAATCCATTGATAAGTAACCGATGAATGTCGCGAACATTGATTGGCCGTGAAATATTTCGTGGTGGCGTCCGCCGAAATAGAAGCGAACGTACTCGAAGCAATGGCAGGAGATCATAGAAGAGTATAGAAGTCGTCAGCGCGATGTCCTTGACGTTTCCCCACAGCCAAGTGAGTTTGACAAATGTCGGGTGGATCACTGTATAGAGGTGGTGCAGCGTTCCCAATAGGTCCGATGGCCATGTGAACCATTCCGAGCTTCTGCGTCCACAAACAAAGTCTGAGAAATTAGCCCGTCCACTGTGCGATAATGTTCCAGAATCTCCATTGCTACAAACATCTTTTAATTCTGCATTGTAACCGGAAGGTGGAAAGAAATGGGAGATCACTGTGAGAGAATGTGCCTGAGAGGGTGAGAAAATTGGTGATAAAGCGGCCTATTTATGAAAGGTTTCCTGTGCCGTTACATTCGAGGCCCGTCAGAGAGGTGGGCGGTCATGCGTATGAATCGAGCTAACGCAGGAACCCAAACTTAAAGGTTTTCCGGTGAAGTGCCCAGACAAGGAGTCGTTCCAGACACATAGGCTCCAGTTTGCTCCAGTTATACTGTGCACTGCCGATAAGATTCCTCTCGTGATTCTTCCAAAATGAAGGTGTCAGTGACAATGAAGTGTCCTGCTCCGAGGCTCGCGCTAGTTCAGGAATGCAGACACCAACTCGCCGATGAGCTCAGTGATCTGGAGAACAGAGTGAATGCGGCGGAAGAAGAACTTAAGCGCTGACAACAAGTGACAACAAGAATTACACTGCTTCCGTTGACTGAAGCAAGGACTGAAGACTTCGGCACCAACTGCACATCGAAGTTTCAACATAAGATTCAGAACACCATGGGCGGCGGCGCAGTATGACGCTCAACTTCGTAGGCTCATTTCCTCATGATCACCCCTTCGGGTTGATATGTTCAACGTTGTAGTCCAAGCTTTCCCTAACTCATGCATTGATTCTCTAGGCGAAAAGGCCCAAACCAACTGATTACTTGAAGGGCTTGTGCAACCTACTTACTACCAATGGACTCATTAAAGCGCTCTACAAATCGCGTCAACTACAATCTTGACGTGATTCTGTCCGTCTCCAACGCAGGTTTTGTAGACCCTCAATTTCTTGTCCCAGTCAACCCAAATTAGAATCGGAAAATTGAATTGGCACAAGAATATTGCAAGTTGCGACGCCACTGATGGTATTCTTTGTGTGCTCATTCTCACGACCGAGGCGTCCATCCCACCCCTTGGTCGTCAACGAGCATAATACCCTTGGAGCGCAAGATCTCCGAAACATTCACCGGTTCGCTCTTACGAGCTTCCTGCCTGCAGGTAACTGTATGAGTTCATCCATCTATCTCACCGGAGATATGAAAAAAGAGAAAGAGGAATATTCTCGTGGAGACGGAGAAAACAGGCGAAAACGCCACAGTGAACATGACCGACTCACTCGGATGTCGGCCACTTGGTATCGTAAAATTTGATCTCCTTCAAAGCTGGGAAGCGCGCCGGGTCCAACGCAGCGAGGACGGTCTTTAAAATGGGGCGTTGCAACCGATCCCTAAGTCCGAGCCCGTGTAAGCTGCGATCGTTTTACGAATACAATACGCACGTCACGGAGAACTGGAACCGAATTTTGACCAGCGCTGTCTGCGGGGTAGCACAGGTGAAGAAGTCTTCAGAGATTGGCTAGAAGCAATAAATTAACAGCACCGGCGAATGACGCTTGGACGGACCTCAGGCTTGCGCTCGGAGGATTTGGAGTAAATACTGAGGTGGGCGAGGCTGGTGCAGAGGTCGAACACCTTGGACCGGGTGAGAAGGTCCAGCGACGCCGTCAGCTCGACCAGCTTCGGCCCGTGGCGTCTGAGAAAAGCCTCCGCGGCAGGAAAGCTGAAATGATGCAGAAATGCAGACTGTAGCGCATCGAGACTGCACTGTATTAGCAGGGACAAACATGGCAGAGTGTATATGTATACGCACGGCAGGTTCGAGAACAACTCAAACACCGATGGCGATCCACTATTGACTTTCAGCGTCTGCAAACGAGGAAGCGCAGAAAAGCCGGGGGGAGGCTTCGCGAACGAAAATTTCGGGGTCGAGGACCAGTCGAGAAGCGTGAGATTGGGGAAGCACGAGAGGGCCGCAGGATTTGCGGGAGGCTGTTTCTTCATGTCGTAGTTTTTCATGTACACCGTCTCGACAGTTGGGCCCGACGCCTTCCCAAGCTTTTCGAGCTCCAACATGCTGTGAACGAACACGTCGACAGACCTTCGAGCTGAATTGGGGCCGGCGGGGGAGGACTGAGCCGCATCATCGTCAGACCCAGACCCCGTATCATCGTCGGACCCGAAAACGTCTTGGCTGAGAAACCTTGTATTAAGAGAAATATAAAATGCAGATGAGAGCGTACTTGGGGTCATAGTCGTCATATTGCATGAGGTCGTGTAACTGGCGTTCGGTCATCGGTTCAATTTCGTGCACTTGCACAAGTGCTTTGAGTTTCGGGTCATCAGCTACTTGCGCCAGGATTGTTTCCAATCTGATCTGGACAGACGGAAAGCGGATGAAACGGATACAAGTCAGAGATGGAGCAATGATCATTTCACGGAGGGTTTCCGGAAACGAATACCATGCAGGTAGCTCTAGTGTGCTGAGGCTGCTGCGCTTGCTCAATGCGGAGAGAATACTTCGTGCGCGGTCGTCTGAAATGGGGGACTCCGAGGCCCTGCCAGTATAAGGTAGATAAAACGTGAGCTGCGAAAAGGTACTGATGAGTCAAACTCCAGCTTATTCGCAGCGACGCACCAGATTATCCCACTTGGGAATGAGACGAAGAAGTGCGTCAAGCAATGCTTCCACCTTTTTGTTTTTCTTGGGTTTGTCATGATTGTCAATGAGAATGACGCGCTGGGGATTGATAAGGGGTAGACCCCGGCAGAGACCTGTGACATCGTCTGAGCCCCAGATCAGGAGACTGAAGCATAAATCGGTGATTTTTGGGGAGCATTTTAGGATGGTGTGCATCGCCTTTCCAAACCCGGCTTCAACGCGCAGCTTTCGAACAAAGAGCCCGAATTCTTTATTCGACTGGAAAACCTTCTCCAAAGCTTGCGCCTGGGCTGCGGTGCGCAATATGACGACGCTGTACAACAGTGGCGTCGATACGCGAAGCCATGCTTTCGAGACAAGCAGATAAGTCGACGTCGAATACCCGGGGTGAACAAATGGCTTCTCTGTTGGGTCAGAGAACACCTTGTCGGAGTGCCTGAGCAAAGGAGAGAGAATTTCCGAAATAATCTCGTCAGGGATCTGGTTTGCTGTCATGGCTCAGGGACCCTGAGGCGTAACTACGTTAATTCTCCCTTGAGGTGCGTCAGTTGCAAATCCTACCTCGGGAGTGTTGAACAGAGGTGGCACGATGACAGCGAGAGAGACTCAGAGAGAAGAAAAGGGTCGGAGTTTGAATTTGTGGCGGTGTTTTGTTGCACTGCTGCTGGAGGCCGGGCCGCTGCTTGTGCTCTTCCGTTTTTTTTCTGGCTGGATCCGAAATGTACCAGGACGTAAGCGGCAGAGGCCTGCCCCAGAGTGTGTGCGACAAATTTTTCCATTCTCTGGAAGTGTTTGTCTGGTATAAGTATTATTGTGTTGCAGGATTCCGCATCAGCCTTTTGACATTTCTATTGTGATCTTGTGTGGCTTGTTTGGGGTTGTGAGCTTGTCAACAACCTCACAAGATCAAAAAAAAAAGTTGTACACAAAAAGACCCCTCAGGAATGCCTGTGAGAGCCCAGCAGAGTGCTGAAAAAAAAAAAAAATCGGGGGGGGGGGGGGGGGTTTTATCTTGTGAGCTTGTTTTGAAACATTGTGATGTTGCGAGCTTGCGGGTTTGTTGCGTCTTTTTTGGCCTTGTTTGGCCTTGTACAAGATCACAATAGAAATGTCAAAAGTCTGATGCGTTGGGGGTTCGAACTTCAACAAGCGAGGCATGAGCTCGAAATGTTGAAGCGTCTGTCTAAGAAAGACTCTGTTCGAACATATATGCAATACAAATGTATGCTATGCTAAATACACGAGGCTGGAACAGCCAGAAAGCATGTCGGCAGAAGTGTACGTAAAAGCCCTACGCCTCCCCCACTATGACATTCCCAAAAGGGAAAGTGCTTACAAATCAGTGATGCGAAGTCCTAAGAACAGATTCAGCATATTTATCGCTCAACGTCGGTCTTAAACTAAGTTTTCATGCGGAAGAATCTATGAGTAAGTCAGATACAGCTGTTCAATTCTCATGCATCATCAGGATTTTTTATTAAGGTAAATTGGGTAAAGTAACTATTTGAGCTGTTTTAGGGGGCCGCAGTGACGCGTTTGGGACGCTTTTAAGCCTTGTGAAACATCTCTAGTTTATGAAATATGCACTTTGTAGGTTTCCTGGGCAACTGGCCGAGATGTTGTACACCTGTATGACATTGCCCATTATTAACTTAGTTTTATTTCATTTTATCCACCGCAGACTTCTAGTTTCGAAAGCGGGCTGCGGATTCCGCAAATAACACGAGGAATGCATGGGAAGGAGAGATAATTCAGAATGTGCCGGACACAACGAATTTGTTGAAAACAAAAAAAGAACAAGTTACTGAGGCTCGAACGCCAGGCCCTCCGCGAACAGTACGTGAGATCGACACAAACCACACAACCACTAGAGCATTCTGCCGATAAAAGGCAAGCCTTGCGCTGAGTCACTAGCACCGTCGTCTTGAACAGTTGAGCTGACGGGGGGGGGGGGGGGGGGTTCACACCTTGTTGGTGGTGCTGCGCTTGAATAAGGGCATGATGTGCTGGGTATTCACAATCATGGCTTGCCATTATTCAAAGGTAATGCAACTAGTCGATAATGGACCTTGGGTGGTTGAGAAACGGAGCCGAAATGCGTAGATTAGATGGAGATCAAGTTCTGCAAAATGCTATTCCTAGCCTTAACTGCTCCGCTTCGGCCTACGTACGCGCGCGTTAGAGTCAACGCGGAAGAATGATCCTATATTCAAAAGACGGGCTAATGGGCTCTTGTGCTGGGTCTGCTGTCCATCCAATTGTCTGGATATGGCCACCAACGAGTGTTGAAGTAACCGCACATGTAGTCCTTCGAAACGACTGTCTTCCCTACGATACGGGATAAAGTCTGGTTTACGAGACTACCGCACACGTACTGCTTGCGACTCTGCCCTTCTGCCCAATCAAAGACCACACCACTGCAATTGACGATGGGACTCGATCATTTCTTCCAGTTTCTTCCGCTTTGGCTTACGTCGTTGTCCCACATCGTTGTCTGGCCGTTGTCGCCAGAATATGGCGGGCTGTATGGATTGCTGGAACGGCAGATGAAGTGTCGTGTCGAATGACGTACAGTGCGAATAATAACGAGGCTTACTTTGGGTTCACATTGTACTGAGTTGAATGCGATCGAGACGGCCCACTGTAGTGCTTCAATTGAGCGCTGATGATTATGGAACCATGTTAGCGACACCTACGCCTGCGGCTGGCTTGAGGAAGATGCATGCGTCCTGGAACTAGATCGCAATAAGATATCATAAGAGGTAAGTCGCAATAGATCAGCACCGTACCTTGCTTGTCCCGGTTGATCTTATTGTTGCGGATACGCCGACGTGCTACAGAATGCTGAATAAATACTGCACACATATAAATGTGTGATTTAGTCACCTAGGTTGAACATGTGGTCGAGTTGGACTATGTAGAGTATATTTAAGTAAGCCGTTGGATAATCGAGCGCAGCCTACCGCTGGTAGTTCTGTGGGACCGAGTTGTATGTCCTATGTTTCAAAGTGAACTCCTGCTTCAGGGCGTGAGAATTGGGCTTACTGCGGGATGTATTCTAGTGCTGGAGTGGACATGCTGTGAAATGGCCAATTAAAAATATGTAGCAGACTTGTAGAAGTTTGTGGCTTTGCCTACCTGGCTCGACGATGATGCCCTAGATGGGGTCCTTGTCTGCACATAGACAACAGTGAGGGATATTTGTCGAATTCGTATGGAAATCAATCCTTATGCAGACTGCGGCTGATAGCGAGGGGGCGGTGGAAGGCCTGGATGCTGTTGTGTTTGTAGCAGATTGAAGTATGTGGCGGGATCGATTATTCGCTGGTTCATCAGGGCAGAATTATCTTGAGGTACAGTGGGTCTGGGCTGCCCTTCCAGCACATGGCATCCTCATTCAGTGAAGGGTCGGCGATACGACTCGTTTGTTTCGCGGCATATCGAGCCTTCAGTTTCGTATGGTCTTCCGTGAGGCTTCCATGATCGTGTAAGAGCATTGCCAGTGGAGCAGAATGACAGTACCGGTGGGCGGTAGGCAGATGAAGCGCCTGCACAGTAGGATCTATTTCCTGCTCTGTGCCTTGGACAAGGGACGTAATGCTAGTGCCGGCCTGGTCGAGATCCTTTTGCAACTTCGGAGTCTTCAAATCCATGCTTTTCATCTTCTTGAGTATTTTACGAGACATAATGAGAAGTGCGTTGTGGGATCGACTTTACTGGGAGGCGAGTAAGGGCTCGTTCGGTAGCCAGATGCGCATCTGCATCTGCATCTGACAGGTGTAAATTTCCTAAAAAGGAGGGCATTTTCATCACATCAGAAACATCACGCAACACTTGCGCAACACTTTGAATCCGTCCGTGCGGCCAATGTGCGGCAACAAAAACAACGTCGGGATACGTTGGCGTCGCTGTCGGGATTTCTCTCGTCCGTGCATCCACTTACTTCGGTCTCAAACTTTCAGTCCGGAACCAGAAAGTGCAAACAACGCTCATACGCTTGCCTATTAGCCGTAGATTATGCTGAAAAGAAAAGGTTTCGGGTACATTTAGAAGACCGGGGACAACAGCGGCGGCATTGCGAACGATGACGGCGACGTTCTGCCGTCGGTAGCTGGAGAAATCTACCAAGTTTTGATGTGACTGACCATCTTCTCACGACCCTCCTTTTTAGGAAATTCACACTTGGCTCAGATGCAGATGCAGAGTGCATCTGGCTACCGAACGGGCCCTAAGTATCTCGACTCTTATAAGTGAGACGAAGGCCATGAGAGCAGTGCATTGTGGGCGTCGTGTGACCCTGCCAGGACATCCAGACGTTCCTAACACAAGGAGGATAACCAAAAAATCAAAGCCGTAATATCGAAAGAACATGAGAAACATATTTACAATATCTTTCAGATGACTGTTGCCCACTGTTGGGTGGAATATACAAAACATATTTGAAAAATATCCTTTGTTCTTGCTTTGTTCAAGACTTTCTTTGTATGAGATTCCATTTTGCCCATCTCAGATATCTAAAACTTATTGTAAATATGTTTCCCATATGTTCTGCACATTCTCTCATGGTTTTTCTGCTTATCCTCCCTGTGTAATCGAGGCAGATGGCCTTGTATCATTTCTGACTCGGGGAACGAGCGCTCAACCTTTATTGTTACTTACCGAGGTCAAATCACACGGTTGAACTTCTGCGAGATCTGGGAATCCTTAGTGCTGTCCAAATACGGATATAATACGCCAAACCCCGTATCGTATTCATATCCATATCATATTCACCCACCGAACACCGTATCATATTTATATTGTAGCATATTCATATTTTGGTACTGAATATGAATATATTTTGAATATATTTGAATATATTCTGCAGATTTTCTGGCTGAAGAAAAGGCTGTGAATCCTGTCTCACAGGCTGGGAGCCTTCTGCATGTAAGTCAAGGAATGTCAGGGGACATACACTGGACCTTCTGAGAGCGAATGGGATACGACACTGAACAGATATGCGAGTTGAACTTTCACATCACAACATTGTAATTGGAACAAACAGTTGAAAGGTCCGACAGGTAGCCGGAATGAGCCAAGAATTACCGGCTCAGTTCAATTTCAAGCTCGGCACGCAAAAGTGCATGGTCCGGTTGATGTCATTTCTGATTTTCCACCGGCAAAGTGGTAGTTTTGTGTATTCAAATATATTTGAATATGCCGCGGCCCGTATCGTATTTTATTCATATCATATCATATTCATATTCAGGGGACCGTATCGTATTCATATTTTCCTGAATATATTCAAAATATATTCAACCGTATTATATTCTTGGACAGCACTATCTGGGATCACAAAGGTAATGTAATGCCTTCACGTGGCTGCGCACACACATCGAGTCACTCTTTCCGATCCAAGTCAGACCTATGGCACCTGCCACCACGACTCCCGAAGCATGGGCCCAATTTCGTGCGGGTAGAGGTATAAAGAAACATGAGGAATGGTGGATTCGGAACCAGCCATTTCTTCTCTCCCGTGATTACCGTTTGTGCCCTCGTTATCAACCAAATTGGAAACCGTCATGGGAAGATGACGACGACTTATCGCCTCTCGCTTGCGAAGACTCTAATGAACTCCGCATTGTATGTATTCCCCTCCATTAGTCATGTAGTCTAAGCCCTATTTCAGCCCGGAAACGTACTCGATGCTATCCGCGTAGCGGACAATGTCAAAGTCATTCTCAAACTGGCCCGTACGGAGTCAGAGATGGACATTTCATGGAAACTTGGTAAAGGTCTGCTTGAAAACTCTCCGGATCCAAGGAATCGAACAGTTCCCTTACTGGAGAAGATACCTTTCGACAAGCACTTTCTCGACAGAACCACACACGATTTTAAGGGACTTCTTGTCTTTCCGTTCCTTCGGCAATTCGACGATCCCCCCTTCACGCGGGTTAGTGAAGTGGTGGAAGCCCTCAAACAGTTCCTGGAGGTGGGTGCGGATTTACTTTGTGGACCCGGATTCTGACCTGGTAGGCAGGCTCTGGAATTCATACACAAGAAAAACATTGCCCATAGGTTGTATCGTGTCTTGTTCTTCACCATGATTGCAACTTACCTGTCGTGTTTGCAAGGGATTTTTGTCATGGAAATCTTATGATGGATGCGACACGCATCGTCACGTCGGGCTGGCATTTTATTGCACCTTATTCGCACGACGGTTCCAAAGTTGGTATCGACTGGCAACCTCGCTGTCTCACTGGGACAGTCAGCTACTATGTGCTCGATTTTGGACTTTCCACCGACTGCACTGAACGACTGAGGTTGGCCGGCATAGCTGACGAAGATAAGTACAGTGACAAATTTCGCGTCGAAACTCAAAATGCCCGTGGACAAGATAAAACTATTCCTGAAGTGAAAGGAGATCACAACCCATTCCGAGTCGACATATATCAGCTTCGAAACGTTATTAACAAGCTGATGGAGGTGAGTACCGCTCCGAGCCGGGATGTCGAATGATGTTGATTTGATGTGTAGACATACGATGGACTGGAAATGTTTCACAAACTAGCTGCAGATATGACGAAGCAGGAGCCTGGCGAACACCCCACAGCGACGGAATGTTTACGGCGGTTTGACGAATTAATCTCAAGTTTGTCGGAAGAAGAGATTTGTTCTCCTGTGGCCTATCTCAATTCACCGCCTCCATCGCTAAACTCTTCTTCCGATTCGGGCCCATCCTCAGGGTATGATTCAGGTAGGTGAGATTCTGCAAGGATCTTGACACAAATCTCACGACGTTTAGAGGATGGCTCTCACGAAAGCGCCGGAAGCTAGGAGGTGGTTTTCTCGATCTGATATTCTTACGAGGGGGGTGTTCCGATTTTATGATGTGATAGAAGCGAAATGTATTGCGCCACACTAAATGTATATTAATGGACCCACAGACAAATAGTTTTTTCTTTTACCGCGGATCCTCCATATGCATGTCGAGGAGAATAATGTAAAAGGCTGTACCTTTGTGAAAAACACCTCTCCTTTAGGCGGACTAGGGTCGGGCAGCCGCCTTTGCCGACTGAACAACCGACGTCTACACCATCACTGGTTGAACATTTCAAGTTTTTCAGTGAAAAAATTGGTGAAAAGTAGTTTGAGTTTTACACAAATTTTTCACTGAAAAAGGAGGTGAAAAACTTAGAACTTTTTCACCACTTTCTAACTTTGTTTTAAATTTTTCACCCCTAAAAGTGAACATCTTCGAAGAAGTTTCAGGTTTTTCACCCACCTTTTCAGTGAAAAATTTGTGTAAAACTCAAACTACTTTTCACCAATTTTTTCACCGAAAAACTTGAAATGTTCAACCAGTGTAAGTAACCATACGAGCGGAGTTCGAATAAGTGAACTTGGCTAAGTGTGGGAAAAGTTAAGTGAAGTGCGGCACGGTTAAGTTTGGCTGGTAAGTGAACTTACCAAGTTAGGAAGTAAGTTCCTTTTTGCGGACTCTGTGCAAAGGACATTGAAAGTAAATAAATTTAACGACCTAAATCAATCCTCTACAGGAATTCGGGGACTGGCAATTTAGCCCAAGTTTCCTGAAGCTATCCTTATTATTCCACCTCGAGTGTACAATTTCTGTTGTAAACCGCACAATCGACAGGTTGAACTAACGTCGCAGGTGGCGACCGGGATTCATCTTCCTGATCCCTCCCAGTTTTTCGGTCACATAGAGTATTTGGTGGAGAAAGTAATTCTTTGTCTTAGACTGCATACAAATTCTTCCAGCTGAGATGTTGAAGTTGTAAACTTATCAACAATTTCGGGATCGAGCGGAATCTGGAGTCTGTTCCGGATACGGTGTATTTAGGCACTTCATTTGCCTACATATACTAAGTTTCGGTTTGTACTAGTTAGAGCTTCGGTTCGTATCAGTTGAGAGTAGGTTTCGGTTCGTATTAGTTAGATCATATTTAGTGGAGTATACAGTTGATACTCACACCGGGTCGTCGACACCCTTGAACTGTCGGCGTTCAAGTTCCAGCGCAGCGGGGAGAGCCGCAGCTAGTGCCTGCGGGCGCAGCATCAGTAACAGCAGTAACAGCTGAGAGGCGTGGGCGAGAGGCATACGTACCAGGAGGACACAGAGTGCGATGAGAGACAGCTTGGAGAACGCCTTGGTACTGCACCGAAAATTTCAGATTTTGATGACGAAGGCAGTAGAGTGGGTATTATGCAGAGATCCAAGTCGAGAGGATATGTACAAACCGTACAGAAAGAGATGGGAATATATCGACACCCATCCCAGTAGCAGAGCGAGTGATTGTCTAGGATTCAGGGCAACAGAACTGCAGAGTGTCAAAAAGTGTATGGATCCATTAGGATTATCAGAGTAAACAATTTCAGAAATACATCGCCCAGAAGTAGTCTCTCTTGATATAAAAACTCCTCTTCGCTCGTAGCCTTAGCTTGGAATGGGAGGATACCACCGAGGAAGGGAATTTGAAGGGTGCTATTGTAAGGATTGAGTCGTAGTGTGGGCGAGTAGCGGTTAGCATCGGTATTTTGGCTTCTAGCGTCGGTGTTTTGACTTCTAGCGTCGGTGTTTTGACTTCTAGCGTCGGTGTTTTGACTGACACCTGGCGTCGAAGTAATCTAAACGTCGGGGAGATAAAAAGTGCGCCGACTTGAGAGGTACCGTCAGGCGGAGGGGTAGAGCTTTTAGTCGGAGAATTAAAAAGCCGTTGGCAACCACCTTAAATAACATTCTCACTAAGCTTATCCGGATTGTTCAACGGCAAGCGGGGAGGAGGGATATAGAGCGGGTTGCCATCCAGAGAGAACGCTGGAATATGTGATAGATATCCATCCCAGTAGGCAGAGTGAGTGGAAAAGTAGTAATGTTAGAACTGAGCGGTATGGATCCGCTTGTAACCCGAAATCTTAACGGATCAAGCAAGGTTCGAGTCGAGGCTGATAATCATACGATCTGTTTGGGTAGGAAGGAAGATGAGGCTGAGTCACTTTGAAGCGTAGTATCTGACGTGTAGCGAGAGAAAACAGATTCTCTAGCACAATGTCAAATCGCGAATGCAGATTCCGAAACTCGATTCAAGATTCGAGATGAGCCTCAGAAGTTGAACGAGTCAAGAACGAGTGCTCCCATACTCCTCCGCAGAAGTTCCTTGAGCTTGTGGTGCCAAACGCAGACTAGCAGCAGTTGTGAAGCCCAAACAAGGAGTCCAAGCAAGAAAAATCCAGGCACCGTGGCAAACGCTGGTGGTCGTTGCCAGGCGCAAGCATTCCGGCATCATTTGGCCGATCCCTCGAAACCAAACACCGGCGACTACCGGCTACTCAATGGCGGATGTCCCAAAGCGGAAAGGCGGTGTCATTTCTGTTCTTCTTTTTCTGGGCCGTCTCCACATGCTTCCAGCGCGGAGAGATTCGACGCCGACTTGGACTCTGAGGTCGTCGGCAGAGGGTGGACCCACGGAAACAGGTTCACATCGTGTCTGGTTTCAATGGCCACTTGAACATTTCTTGACTCATTCAATTCAGAGGCTCGTCTCGAATCTCGACGAATCAATTTGCCTTCGACGACCGCCGTCCTCCCGCTCCGCCGTTCTCCGCTCCGTCCTGCCGCTCACACCCCGTACCGCACCTCCTCCCCCGTGCTCGGATGCGCCGCCCTCACGCCTCCGCACACCGAACCACGGCCGGGAGCTCCCTCGCCACGCAGCACCTATATGTACGCGTCTAATCTCACATTGTACATGCATTGGCATCACTCATCTACTCAGAACAGCTGCGACATCGGCACCACCTCTCCCAAATCCATTCGTTCCCCGTTCACACTGCCCAAGTCCACTGCCGCATCCGTCGCGCTCGCCTGCGCTGCACCCCGCACTCCGCGTGCCGCGCACCCAGAACCGCCGCCACATTTGCCACGCGTTGTGCGTGCGCGGCTCGCGCGGCATCTGGCGCGCTGCTGTCGTGTCCATTCGTGCGGCCGTCAAGTCGGCAACGAGGCGCACGTCGCAACCGGCGTTCCGAGTCGCGCCCAATCCGTTGGCGGCAGTCGGACTCGGAGCTCATGCCGCTGGGCTGCGTCCTTTGCTCGCGCCGACCCCGCTGGTTCGCGGGTCCTGCGCCTCGACTCCGTCCTCCGCGTCGCGTCGAATCACGGCCGCATCCTTCGCGTCAAGTCGTGCCGAGTCCCACCCTCCCTTGCACCGCCGCACCTGTGCCCGTCCGTTCTCCTCCCCGCCGATGGGCGGGAGCGGGGAATCAAGTCGATACCGATATCGGCGAAAACGGCTCAGTATGTAAGCCCGGGCGTTTGGTACGAGAATCAACGAAACTCACCTGCAGGTTCTGATCGGATCTTAGGTACGATTTCCGAATGCGTGACGGACTAGTCGTCCCGAGACGCATTGAGTTTGTCGCGTCGAGGGGGTGGCGAGGAGATCTTGCGGTACCTCGGCGAGTCGAATCGAGGGAGCCAAGACCTGCGGAACGTGAGTAAAAGCTCACAGAATTAACGCGGAAAACTCACCTGATTCCCCGCAGTTTGCATTTGCGGGTGAGCGAAGACAGCAATGATCAATCGCCGCCGCTGCAAGGCGATGAGAAATTGCGCGATTGGATACGAGAATCGCGGCGATTTGCAGGGAGGAATCGCGTCGAGTCAAGTGAGTGAGTGAAGGAAGAGCTGCAGATAATAACTAGGGAATGTATAGCAGAATGAGAATACGGATCCGGATGAACGTGAACGTTCACCCGACTATGCGAGTGCGAGCTGCCGTCCGTCGGGGAGAGGAGCTGGGAGCAAAGCACAGCAAAGCAGGTGGAATCCGATTCAATACGTGTAACATAACACAACGTCAACCCGAAGAAAAGAACAATGTGGCTGGAGATTTGCCATCCCGGACACGCATGGCTAGAATCGGTGCTTTCAAGGTCAACCAGTGTGCGAATTGACTCGGAGCCAGGGTGAGGTGAGCGGAGGAGGAACCTGCGACGAAGCAGGATTTGAACAGAGTGGTCCCACGCATTCGGAATGAAGCGCGAGCAGCGAGGCAAACGAAGCCGACAGGCAAATGCGGTCGGGTTGGAGCGGAGCGGAGTCAAGTGATGAGAAGAATGGAGTGAAGTGCAGCGCGAGGCAAACGGATTCGATTGAATGCGAATGCGAATGGAATTAGCCTGACATGGAAGCAGTTGAAACGGCATCACATGGAGTGCGGGGACCGAGTCAAATGAAATTAAGGCCGAGTCGCAGGGGAATGGCAACGAGCAGAGCCGCGAAGTAAGCAGTGCGGGACCAGATTAGAACCAGGCGCAAAGCAAATAGGTTCCGATGAATCGAAAACAGATTGGACTCCGAAAGCAATTGAAACGGTGCTGAATGGAATGCCGCGATTGAGTCAAGAGAAGGCAAGACATTGAATCGAAGTTGAACACCCATGCGAGCAGTGGATAATTGTCACGGGCAAGGCCCGAAGCAAGCAGTTCGGAACTGAATTGAATAGAATAGAAGAAGAAAACCAAGGCAAAACGAAACCAGAGGGAGTAGAGTTGAAAAATATAAGAAAATTGGAACCAAAAGGCAGAGGGACTCGGAGCACGTCAGGCATGCAATGAGCGTGAGGGCAACAGCGTGCAAATGAACAACGCCAAGTTCGACTAGTGAAAAAAACGGCCGAGAACGAGAATGATGTATGCATGCTGCATGAGTGCAGTGCAATGAGCAGGAATGAGAGGCGACATCGTGCAAATGAACGATGCGACACCAGGTCCGCCAATGCAACACGAGATGCAAGGGAACAAGGAGAGAAAATGAGATGGAAAATCAAAACGTATCCGAAGAAGGGGAAACAAGGAGGGAGATGGTGGAGGGCTTACCCGCGTAACCCCAGATCACGGTATATATACCCCCAGCTTATCCGCGCAGCCGCACATGCGAGCGGGCAAAGCTCGCCGTGTGGGAACGGGGCTAAAAGTCATAGCAAAGCATTCACAGGAGATCTGGGATGGTCGCGGGGTGCAAAAATGGTGCAAAGCCGGAATATGCGCTAGCACGCGATACGCTACCGCGCAGCCGCACAGAGCCGCACAGCAGCAAGGGACCCGGAGGTAAGAGGGATGGGAGTAATTTCGGGGCGCAAATAAGCCGAGATCCTCACGATTCCGGTAACCAGATTTGGACTCATGATTAAGTCGTGCAATGATTTTCGGAATTGAAATGAGACCTTGAGAGCGACATACGCCAATGTAAATTGCGGCAAAGGTGGAAGTACTCACTCGTTGTCAATAATTCTGCGGAGGTGGAATAGGGGGCGTGTAGGGAGGGATCGCGGCGGATGGCGGAATGTTGATATATTCATTAGTACGTGGAAACATGTGAGCAAAGCCCACGCACCGCATTAAGGATCAACAACGTCGTTTCAATCATATTTCCGCCGCCAAACATACCCGAAGTCCGCCGGTGCCTGCTGTATGTGCAATTATCGTTCTTTTGCCAAAGCGGAGATTCATGCATATCCATGGGCTCTCATGCTCCAGGGATTTTCAAGCAACAATATGAGACAAATAAAAGACTTTCCCTGGGGCGAATTTGGGTGGAAGAGGGTCAGAGGGGCAGAAATAGCCGAGACAAGGTGGAAACACACCATGTCGGTTCTGACTGCATTTCGGCGTGGATTGCTCCAAGAAACAACCCTGTAAGCTGTCCGTTTCCAAGTAGAAAGATCCGCATCATATGTCGTGATGCGACGTCGGCAGTGGACTTCTGGACCCCGTTTTTCGGAAATTGCGTGCAAACACATTTGCCGGCACTCCGTCGTCCCTGTGGGCTTGATACGCGCGAAATACGTCCGCCCAAGTGATTCCTTGAGCTGAACAGGTTTTCAGAGGGAGGGAGGGACAGTGAGGGCAAGGAGGGAAAACGCGAGGTGGAGATCAAGAGCAAGAGTTGGCACTTCCTAATACGGATGCGATGGACGAGTGGAATTTGCGGTTGTTTGAAAACCACGTCATCACCTCTGTCTTTCTCGATTTTCACGTCAAGAACCGAAAATCACCGGCGGACTGCCTTTACCGAGCCCGTGCCTGTTTATCGGTGTCCCGCTGGCCAATTCCATTCAATTCTGCCCGTCTGCCGTGTTATTCCGCCGTTGAATTTTCCTGCCGAAATCTTCCAAGCTCGGTCGAAATTTTCTACGGGGATAGATGAAGTCGGCAGAGTGTGGTATCCTTATCCCTGGCGTGAATTATCGTGGATTCCGTTCCGCGGGATTTTCCTTTTTGCACTGATCAAATTCTCATGGGATGCCGACAATTTCAGTAGCCAAGAACCGGCGCTGCTGTCTGCTTTCCCTACGGAACTGGATACAGTCCAGGCTCTTCCCAACACCCAGCTAGAATGCTTCTCATTCCTTCCATGAGACCCTCTGCGCTACTCCATGATATTTAAAGTCAATTTTGAAGTTTGACTTTTCGCTAGAGATTCCCTGGATTTTCATACAAAATAATCCTACGACGTCCATGACACCCTTGATTGAATTATTTGTAAGTGGGTGCCTCTGAAATTCTGTTCTTTACTGCATCCTTCGATACATGTAGAGGCGGTGGCCGATCATTTCTATCTCCGTAAGTCTTTTGATCAATTTCTCACATTTTTTTCAGCCTCACGTAAGTTTGGGTTCGCGTATTTGGTTGCCCAGGTATCCGGTAAGCCTCCATTTCTCTTCCTTCCGCACCACCACCCCCCGCGGCCACCTCCTTCCTCCCACTTCAGCTTGCTGCGAGGTATCACTTTGGGTGATGCAGTGCTCAACGCCGAGCCGCCTCGCAATGGGCGCATCGACACGTTCACGCCACATATCGACACCTTGGGAGAGGTACGTGCTCATTTTTCTGCGATTTTGGTAATATTCCGACGGCTTTTTTCAGGGATTTTGCCGCCAGCGGCCAACCTCTCGCTATATTCGCCCTTCACCAGGATCCGCTTTCACACGCTCACACCCTCAGAGTTGCTATCACCATATGTCGAAATCCTGCGAGCAGGGATAAATTTCAGGTGCATCCCCATTTAGAAGTCCATTTTTGCGATCATACTGAGACTTTTTTTCAGAAATTTTACCGCCGGAGGCCGACACCCCGCTACGCCTTCAAGCCAGCAAATGCAGTCAGTTGGTTGCTTTATCTCCGCGAGCCGCCGCGCAGCGGCGGCGCGTCAATCATTGATTCCTATTTTTGATGCCAATTTGACGGCATTTCTTTCAGATTTTTACTGCCAGAGGCCAACGCCCCGCTACACTATCAACCCAGCGAATCAATCCAACCTCTTCCCTCATTCCTGCCCCCGTGAGCCGCCGCGCAGCAGCGGCGGCATCAATCACTAGATATTTCGAGCTCCCGCGATCAAGGTTCGCTGCAGGTGCGTGTTCCTTTCTTCTCATTTTTGATTGCATTTTGAAGCTCTTTTTACACAAGGTTTGCCGCCGGAGGCCAACACTCTGTCCCTAACTCACGATCTTGTGTTCGCGGAAGCATTCGCGGATCACACGCACCTGCGAGCCGCCGCACATGTGTTTACACCATATATCGAGTTCCCGCGAGCGATGTTTCGTCGCAGGTATGTGATCGATTTCTCGTTCCGTTTTGATGGCCTCTGAGCCCCCTTTTCTCAAACTTGTTGCCGCCAGAGGCCAACACGGCGTAATCCTTCGCAATGTGACGTGTTCCTCCGACGACCAGCACTTCCCACGCAATATCCAGCCGCCGCGTAGCGGCGGCACAAGCAATTACACGATGTATCGAAATCCCGCGAGCGGGCGTAAACTTCAGGTGTGTCCCCATTTACTCTCACATTTTTCAGGTTCTAACGGTGCTTTTTCTGAACTTTTACCGCCGGAGGCCAACAAGGCGTCAACTTTCAATGTAGCGTATTCGTCATACTTTCGGATGCACGTACTGTATAAACCCGACCATCAGTTACTCTATAGATCGTGTTCCGCCGGGGTACGATTTTAGGTGAGTCTCATCTTCAATTTCTCTCTCGCTCCGCGTACGATCGACCTCCTGCGCATTGCATCGACGCGACTCTGCCAAAATTTGGTTTTTGGCGGTCCCGCGAGCGAGTGTCCACCACCAGTGAGTTATACCTTCAACTTGCAACTTTCTCTCATTCTTCTCTCAAAGACCCAGTTTTGCGGATGATTCACCAAGTTCTCATCTCTCTCTCACTATCAAACTGAGGAACCCACCAGCCACACCCGGTTTTTGCCCTTTTGGGGAGCGCCGCAACGTTTTGGTGAGCGCAGTATCGATCATGCCGATTCCGACACATTCCAGGCTCCACCAGCATTTCACGGCTGGCTTTAGATTCCAGGTATTCAACGCTCAAGGTGACACCATTCTCGGCCCAGATATATCTTCTCTGCATCCAAATACATCCATTTCCCTTCAGAACTGAACGCTCTCGGGCATCTCGGGCGACTTCCAAAGTGCGCCTAGAACCCGCTTTGCGGCCAGCTTTGGATTCCTGTCCCATTGTGAATTACGGCTACCATGCCAATTCATTCCTGTAGCCAGTAGTCCGCTCGCTTTTGTATTGATAATTGTGAATAAAATAAATATAATTTTTGCTATCTTAATTTTCCTGCGACTTCATTGAGAAGTGAAAGCGAAATTCCACCCTCTTTAGGGCCGGTCTGTGGGTTACATAGCAGGTTTTTTCAACGCCCCGCTACACTATCAACCCAGCGAAACAATGCAACCTCTTCCCTTATTCCTGGCGGCATCGATCACTAGATATTTCGAGCTCCCGCGACCAAGGTTCGCTGCAGGTGCGTGTTCCTTTTCTTCTCATTTTTGATTGCATTTTGAAGCTCTTTTTACACAAGGTTTGCCGCCGGAGGCCAACACCCTGTCCCGACCTCAGGATCTTGTGTCCGCGGAAGCATTCACGGATCACACGCACCTGCGAGCGGCCGCACATGCGTTTACACCATATATCGAGTTCCCGCGAGCGATGTTTCGTCGCAGGTATGTGCTCGATTTCTCGTTCCGTTTTGATGGCCTCTGAGCACCTTTTTCTCAAACTTTTTGCCGCCAGAGGCCAACACGGCGTAATCCTTCGCAATGTGACGTGTTCCTGCGACGACCAGCACATTCAACGCACTCTCCAGCCGCCGCTACGCGGCGGCACAAGCAATTACACGACGTATCGAAATCCCGCGAGCGGGCGTAAACTTCAGGTGTGTCCCCATTTAGTCTCACATTTTTCAGGTTCTAACGGCGCTTCTGAACTTTTGCCGCCGGAGGCCAACAAGGCGTGACCTTTCAATCTAGCGTATCCGATGCATGTACTGTATAAACCCGACGATCAATTACGCTATGGATCGTTGTCCGCCGGGGTACGATTTTAGGTGAGTCTCATCTTCGATTTCTCTCTCGCTTGACCATAGTATTCAGCGTATGATCGATCTCCTGCGCATTGCATCGACGCGACTCTGCCAAAATTTGATTTTTGACGGTCACGCGAGCGAGTGTCCTGCAGCAGTCAGTCAACTTGCAACTTTTCCTCATTCTTCCAAAGATTCAGTTTTGCGGATGATTCACCGATATCACATCTCTCTCTCTCACTATCAAACTGAGGAACCCACCAGCCACACCAGGTTTTTTCCCCTTTTGGGGAGCGCCACAACGTTTTGGTGAGCGCAGTATCGATCATGTCGATTCCAACACATTCCAGGCTCCACCAGCAGTTCACGGCTGGCTTCGTATTCCAGGTATGTCTTCTCTGCGTCGAAATCTGTCCATTTCCCTCCAAAATTCAGCTGCACCAACGCTCTCGGGCATCCGGGCGACTTCCAAAGTGCGCCTGGAACCCGCTCTGCGGCCAGCTTTGTATTCATGTCCCATTGCTCTGAATTACAGCTACATTGGTCGGCATGCCACAGTAATTCAGTCCTGTAGCCACTAGTCCGCTCGCTTTCATATCAGCACCGAACCAAAAAATCAATACAACTTTTGTGACCGTCTTAATTTCCATTGCAACTTCTTTGTGACTTGGTCAAGAAGTGAAAGCGAAATTCCACCCTCTTTAGGGCCGGTCTATGGGTTACATGGCAGGTTTTTTCAAGCGGCCTCTAGTCTGCACGCCGGTCGAGTTTTGTGG
This sequence comes from Mycena crocata, assembly GCA_029281795.1. Classification (NCBI taxonomy): domain Eukaryota; kingdom Fungi; phylum Basidiomycota; class Agaricomycetes; order Agaricales; family Mycenaceae; genus Mycena; species Mycena crocata. The sequence goes on along the minus strand of JARJCP010000032.1, from coordinate 354,094 downwards.
TGCGTCTTGTCTCGCCATATCTTTCGTCAGCCACTTGCAAAGATTTGTGGTTCATATTAAATGTAGACTCTTCGACTTCAACACTTTGCATCCACACCAAATCCCTGCCGTGAATATAATTTCGGCCCTCGCTTGACCGGGCTTTCAATCAGGTCGCCGCCGGGCATCTCGGGCGAGAAACGAAGACAATGTGAGCGAATTGCTATTTGCAGGGGGTTGAAAACAGTGGGAAACCACGTAGAAAGATTTTGGAGAGAGGTTTTTTTTTCAGAAGGTGCACCAGTGAGCGATCATCGTTAAACTGTTGCGATTAGGAAAGTTCGCGGTCGACGCTTCACTCCCGGTAATGAACGACGTTTCCGACGTACGAGGATACAGATTTACAGAGGCAATTATCCTTGCACTTTCGGGCGAACTCCAACCATTTCTTTGGCTTTCTTCGAGTGGTGCTGATGACAACAACAACTCTCGTCACGCCAGCACTGAAAGAAGGCACGGAAGGTTCAGAGTGATATTCTCGAAGCCTAGATTGCGAAGACATGGAAGACGAGATGCAGCTGTAATCAGTTCTCGAGCTAGATTCTAGAAACGGGGCTCCAGAAATAAAACCGTATACCACTGAAAGGGTAACCGAAGATCAATTTCTTTCGTTAATCCGGTCGTATAATTATTAGCGGGGCGAGAAGTGTTTCAAATCGAAACTAGGGTAAGTTATCGGCGCTCGAAGGTAGCAGTGATAGGTGGTGACGGCACGGAGGATGAGAGAGCGGCTGGCAACCACATCGTATATCGGTACCAAGATGACGACACTGAAATGTTTATTAATGACGAAGGCAGTAGAGTGGGTATAACGCCGAGATCCAAGCCGGAGGGACGTGTACAAACCGTACAGAAGGATGTGGGAATATATCGATACCCATCCTGGTAGCAGAACGAGTGATTGTCTAGGATTCATGGCGACAGAACCGCAGAGTGTCCAAAAGTGGTACGGATCCATTAGGATTAGACAGGTAAACAAGTGCAGAAATACACCACCCAGAAGTAGTCTCTCTTAATGTAGAAAATCCTCTTGTGTCGCTCGTAGCCTTAGCTTGGAATGGGAGGATACCACGCGAGGAAGGGAATTTGAAGGGTGCTATTGTAAGGATTGAGTCGTAGTGTGGGCGAGTAGCGGTTAGCGTCGGCATTTTGCAGTTAGCGTCGTTATTTTGACTTCTAGCATCGGTGTTTTGACTGATTTATGGCGTCCAAGTACTTAATCTAAACCGTCGGGGGAATAGAAAGTGCGCCGACTTGAGAGGTACCGTGAAGCGGAGGGGTGGAGCTTTTAGTCGGAGAATTGGAAAGCCGTTGGCGAATACCTAAATACCATTACCGCTAAGCTTATCCGGATTATGCAACGGCAGGGGAGGAGGAGGGATGTAGAGCGGTTGCCGTCTGGAGAGAACACCGGAATATGCGATAGATATCCATCCGAGTAGGCAGAGTGGGTGGACAGGTAGTAATGATAGAGCTGAGTGATATGGATCTGCTTGTAACCCGAAATCTTGACCAAGAAAACGGACCAAGCAAGGTTCGAGTCAAGGCTGATAATCACACGATCTGTTTGGGTAGTAGGGAAGATGAGGCTGAGTCACTTTGAAGCGTAGTATCTGAAGTGTAGCGAGAGGAAATGGATTCTCTAGCACAATGTTGAATCGCGAATGCAGATTCCGAAACTCGATTCAAGATTCGAGATGAGCGCTGAGCCTCAGAAGTTGAACGAGTCAAGAACGAGTGCTCCCAAAGTTCAAACTCCTCCACAGAAGTTCCTTGAGCTTGTGGTGCCAAACGCAGACTAGCAGCAGTTGTGAAGCCCAAGCGAGGAGTCCAAGTACGAAAAATCCAGGCACCGTGGCGAACGGAGCATTCCGGCATCATTTGGCTGATCCCTCGAAAACAAGCACCGGCGACTACCGGCTACTCAATGGCGGATGGCCCAAAGCGGAAAAGCGGTGTTTTTTTCTTTCTGTTCTTCTTTTCTCCGTCTCCACATGCTCCCAGCGCCGAGAGATTCGACGCCGACTTCGACTCTGAGGTCGTCGGCAGAGGGTGGACCCACGGGAACAGGTTCACATCGTGTCTGGTTTCAATGGCCGCCCCAGCTTAGCCCCAGCACGGTCATCAAGGTTCTCTGGCGTTAGGTGTTCTCTGTGGCGCAACTGTGCAGTATCTGCCTATTGTTCTCGGCACCGGAAACATCCATTGATTTGTTTTTCTCTCCCGTTTTTGAAATGAAGCTCCACATCTTTCACATATCTAGGGTCCCCGAGTCGATCGTTCATTGTTCGAATTCTTTGGGATGGAGTAAGTTCTCGTTCTTCCTGGCAATTTCGCGGAGGCTTTTAAACACTGTTCGAAAAGAATCCGCCTCGAGGCTACGCGAGCGCCCACAAAAATGAATCACCACCGAATCGCGTCCATTTAACAGCATCGCCTCCCATCAAGTCCGACAAGCCGATAAACATCCGTCCCGAAAAGGCAGCACCGCACACCGCACAGATCCTCCCACACAGCTCCCACTCGCCGCTCGTCTAGTAATTGCATCCAGACCAATTCTAGAACCCACGAGCACTGTACCGCGTGGCGCATCGATTCCCCGTGTGTCCGGAGACAAAAAAATCTCAGAACGGCGAAAACGGACGTCAGTTTGTGGGACTTTTCCGTACTTTCCACAATCTCGTTGGTGGGAATGCCGTACCGCGCCGGATGGGGGCAAAAGTTGAAGCTCATTAAACAAATGGCTGTTCACCGCGCCTAGGAAGTACTGTCTAGGTTGGGGCGGGGACGGGACCGGGGTGGGGCCGACCATCAGACGCCGATGACGATCGGTGTTTTCTCAATTGGCTCTGATTGCGATCTCCTTCTTCAGATCCACAGCAACTTAAATATGGGCGGTCGCGGGCGGTCGCGTTCGCTTGAGTCCGTGCAGCCCTTTTTTCTCTCCCTGCCTCAAATTCTAAGTCGTCTTTGAAGTTCGCGCCCGCCGCACCGCGAAGCTGCCCGCCCGCCCGCAACATCATGTCTGACGGTGTCATGGTCTACAGCACGCAGTCCCCGACACTGGGGAACACACTCGGCGCGGTGTTTATTGGGATGGTGTTTTCCTCGATGTGCGTCTCTGTTTTCCGCGGTCGTTCCTCTATCTTCCGCGCTCGAACTAAACGCAATACTGACGAGCGCTCGCCTGGATTCGTAGCCTATTCGGTGTCAGCTCGCTGCAAATATATCTCTACTACCACAATTATCCCCACGATAGTCTCTTGCACAAGTTCTCAGTGCGTCACGTTTCTTTTTTTCGCTGCCGCGATTTTTCGTTGACGGACGGTTCAGGTCGGCTTCCTCTGGTATGTTCGCTTCCTCACTAGCATCCTACCACCTCCGCATTTTACATCACATCACATCACTTGAACTTGAATTCTCCCCGATCCTGACGCGCTTTGAATTTCTAAATACTACCTACCGTGATTGAACTCGCCACTAACACGCGCCACAGGCTCCTCGACGCGACGCACCTGTCGCTCACAATCTACTCAACATATCATTACGGCGTGCTTGGCTTCGGGCACTTCGAAGGGCTGGGGAGTATTAGCTGGTGCGTGCAAGTCTGCTTACCTTTGTTTCATCGTTTCATTACGCTCAATTTCATTGTTTCATTACTCTCGTTTCGTTACCTTTTTATTCCCTTTCCATCCCTCCGTTCTCGCACATGTCACCGAAATAACCCAATGAACTGACCAATTTCTACGCAGGGCAATCAAGGTACATACGCGCCCGGTTCCCTGGACATAAATCGTTTACTGACGCGCCTATTTCCTCGACTGATAGCTACAAATCGCGATCAATGTCATAATCGTGCTCCTGGTCCAGAGGTGCGTCCCCATCTCCCCCGGGTTCAATACCCCGCAACACGTGTTCACCATGCTGATACGCGTTTTTCTGCGGCAGTCTTTATGCGTACCGCGTCTGGCTACGTGCGTCCTTTCCTTCCGGATAAATTACATGTGCGGCGTCCCAATGTTGTCTGCAGTCAGCGGCTACCACCACGGCTTCCTCGGGTACATTGTCGCAGCGGTTGTTCTTGCTGGGTTTGGTGAGTCCTTCCTTCCTCCCCTCCCGTCCCTCTCTACCCCCTCCTATTTCAACTGAGGCGGTATCAACTGAACATGACTCTGAAACTGAGCATATCCCACCAGGCATCGGCATCGTCCTCGCCTACGAGACCTACTCCCTGCACCTCTGGAGCGATGCCGCGAACATCAGCTGGGCGGTCGAGTCGTCCTTCGCGGCGTCGACCGCGATCGACATCCTCATCTCCGTCGCGATGTGCTATTATTTGCGGAAGAGCAAGGGCCCGGAGAGTAGGCTGAACTCGAGGATCTCGACGTTGATGGTGTGTTTTCTTCCCTATTCCCTCGCTAGTCGCGGTGTACTAAATACATATCTGAACAGCAATACACCCTCTCGTGTGGTGTGTTTACCAGCGCATGTTCGCTTGCGTGCCTATTCACGGTTCGTCTGCCCGCTCCGACTCCGCTCACGAAGGTTGTAATATTTATCTCCATCTTAGTTCATCCTGATGCCGAACAACCTTGTATTCCTCGCGCTCACATACCTCCTCACCCGGTGTACGCTTCCTCCTCCTCCCTGTGAGTTGTTGATGTGAATTGCGATATGATTGTACAGTATACGTGAACTCCTTCACCGCGATGATGAACGCGCGGCAACGCGTGCACCGGCACGACGACTCGACGCTCGCGTTGTCGACCCCCAACCACAATCACGTCTCGAGCGTCGCGTTCACGTACGGCACCCCGCCGCGCTCCTTGCCCGACCCCGAAAGCGTGCGTCCCTTCTCTTAATTCTTCGCGAATTCCAACTTGCCTCTTCGTTTTCTTTTCTCAATACATCTTCAACTCTCTTCCTTTCAACTGCAGGCCCACCCCCGCTGACGAGCCACCGCAGCAGCACTCGCCGCAAGACCGGGACCACAAGTTCGACTGGGTCGACGTCCCGCCGCGTGCGTTCTCCGACGTGAGCGTGAGCACCAACGGGACGTACGTGCCGCATACGCATCCGATGTACATGCCGCACATGAAGGGCCCCGCGGTCTTTGACCCGCAGGCGAAGAACGAGTATGGGTACACGCGGAACTGGTGATTCAATGTCTGCAGTCTTCAAATACTGCGCGACTTACCCACCGACCGCGCTGGCACGCGGCATCGCCCGCGCTGTGCAGCCTCCGATCTGGAGACAATGAAAAAAAAAAACAGCACGTCGCGCGGCTTGTATGTATAGAAGGATCTGTGTAGCATTAGACCTGGTTTCCATTCCGCTCGTTGTACCGTTGTTTTCCTTTCGCTCGTTGTATCGTTGTCTGTCTTTCCTTCGTTCGTTCATTTGATTTTAGTTCTGGAGAGTTTGGCCCTGTTAAGGCTGTCCAACGGCTGTCCCTTGTATAATGTATTTTGCTTTCGAATAGCGTACTATGAAACACAATCTATACTATTTACATACCAGTCATCAACAGCCTACTACTTAGTACTCGCTCTCGTTCCGTTTTTCTGGGATTCTCTGGCTATTTGATCAACGTCCCCTAGGTGTCATATCTCAGAGAAGAATGTTAATTTGTGCTCAGGAGACGGTGTCGGAAAGGGCCGGGACTCGGAGGCCAATCACTGGATCAATTCGGATCAGCGGCGACATTGTTTTATTGGAGTCCTTTCCTTCTAACCACCACCATCGCATTTTCTGTTGCCTTCACCCCGCCGAAACCTGGAAAGTAAGTAGACGTTGACAGATCCCGGCCCACTTTTCACCTTCGCAACCAGAGGTCATGAGCGCTGCCCGTCGTGGGCGCCCCAAAGACGTAGTAGTGGCTGAGATCTTGCCACTGGAGAAACGGAACATAGAGGATCGGCTCGGCGGTTACGCATACCCAGTCCTGACATTACCGAACGAAATCACGTCGGAGATTTTCCTGCATTTCCTTCCGGCCTATCCAGGTTGCCCACCACCTACTGGACTCCTCTCCCCGACTCTCCTGACCCACATCTGTCGAAAATGGAGGCGAATTGCAATTTTAACTCCCACACTCTGTAGAGCCGTATCGCCCTGCTCACAACGACATTCTAGAAAAGAGATCCTCGACTTGTGGCTGGCACGGTCCCGCTCCTGCCCCCTTTCTATCACAATCAGCGATTATCCCGCCAATGGGGAGGATGTCGACCAGCCTCTCCTTCTCCACCGCTTGCGCTGGGAGTACTTGGAATTGCGTATCGGCTCGGAAATCCTTCACATCTTCGACGGCCCCGCACCTCTCCTACGTGAATTACACCTCCGCCTCAAAACTTCTCCTGGATCGTCCCCTCTAGTGTCGTTAAAAGAGGCTGGTCTTCTCCGCACAGGGGGAATCAATATTAAAATAAAAAATATAGGAATTACATTCTTCTGCTTAGTCGGCTCGAATTCGGCCTCCTGGCGCTTTGCCGGTCCTTCCCGGCACAACAATTTCTTTGAGCTCGGTAACCGTTCCAGCTATCATTTTTAGGCACGCTGTGCGTACATATTCCGGCGCTTCGAGAGACAGATATCCAAGTAGCGGATTCCGTTGCAACTGCAGTTGAGAAAAAAGGAACTTTGGCCGGATTACCTACGGATTCCCACGGTTGAACGTCAGCGCCCATCGCACACTTGTGCCAAACCGCTAGCAACCAAGTAGTTGAGGGCTAATAATTGGTTCGAACCCTACCTATTGTGGATGGTTGGCACGAGGATCAGAGAATACTGATAGATATTGGTGCGTCAGGCATAATGGGGTCGTAACCTTCGAAGTTGCTTCGGAATATGCTATCGATACAATCCGTATTATCTCGAGCGCTCTAATCCACAGGTCGACACCACTGCTTCATGAAATCAAGAGGTTGCACAAAACGGAACGAGCTTGCGACAGTAGTGAAGTTGGCTTCAAAAGTGAATCGGCCGTCCAGAAGGGCCAAACTGAGTTCGGTCGTCAAATTGACATAGGGAGACACTGCATCGAGAATCAAATCGTCGGCAAGTTTGAGCGAGCTCTTGTAAACAACGTCGAAAGGTCTTCCTGCAAAATGTTATAGTGAGTGATTCAATTTTGAAAGAGCCACATGTTACAATTTTATCGACTGACTCACCTCGTATTTCCTCAGCTATCTTAATCAACTCGTTATGCGTGACCCTAGTTCCCACAATCCTGAGAGCCTGAGGCCACTCCTCCTCAACATCCAGTGCCTTCGCAATAAATTTGCCGACATCCTCCGCTGCAGTATACACCAGTGTCTGATTCCCATCCCCAGGAATCACCGCCTTGCAGTTCTCCACATCGATCCAAAATTTCAAGGGCTTCAGCGGGCCGATCCCCTCCGTGGGTGTCGCGAGATAATTAAGGAATATCCCGCACTCAGGGTGGCTCCAGTGTAAGGGACTGCATCGAAGCGCATCGAGCACAAGCTGCTTGGGGCGGTAGAGCTCCACAACATCGTCTGCGCCACCCTCCACCGCAGACCACCCGCTTGGAAGAAAGCGGACAACGCTGGCGGCCACGGCGGCATGCACAAGCGCCAGTTGGGCATCCGCCGACCGGCGGTTCCCGACGGCGCTAATTACGGTGTGGACATCGGAGAGTGCGGTGATCAACGACTCTGATGAGCTGTACAAAACAACGCGGACTATCGCCCCTTTGACGGACAGGGCAGGGTGAGGACTGCGGCTGAGAACAACCAAATCGTGGGTGCCGTGTTCCAAGATAGAGTCGGCAATGCACCGACCGACTCCGGCAGTAGCACCAGCGACTGCGACTTTCAATTTCATGTCAGAGTGCCAAATATGGCGAGCGAGAGGAGGAGGTGGAGATGGTGGTCTTCTTTCAGTTTGACGTGCTTGTGGGTACAGGAAGAACTTGGGAAGAACGACCCAAAAAGTCCGCGGTGATCCCGGCGATCTCATCACGGTGAACTCCACTTGACCGCTGTTTCATCGCATCCTATATATTGAACAGCCACCCACAGTCGATGCAACACGCCCCCATGGTATACCCCATTCACGAATCCGCGTTGTCAGCAATCACAATGCCCGAGCACCCTACATTGCGCGCGACCATGGTGGCCCGGCCCGTACATAAATTTCACATCCTTCTATCACATCTGTTGAATCTTCGCCGAGTTCCCCGTTTATTTCAGCGCGCATTTTTCATCCTCATTTTGGGTTCAAAGGTGACTCATGAGCTGTGAATCGTGAAGGCAGGTCAATATTTTCGAGGTGGACTCTGGATTGCTGTTTGGATCCCAGGCTTGAATGTCACTTTCATCTTCTCCTGTTAAAAGAAAATGTTACATACGTGCTTGTTGGTCCGTGTTCGAAATTAACTTGAACAGCCCGCCTCAATCACCGCGATCCAATCAAATACAATTCGCCGCTCAATCGCGCCAATCACGGACAGTGCCCTCTAACCACCCACCATACATGCAGCTCGTCTCGGGACATCCTCTGATTCTGGTACTCATCCTGGGGGCCATAGCGGTTGGCTACTACTGCCGCAGGCCTCAAAGACACCCACCAGGCCCTCGAGCATTGCCATTTATTGGAAATCTCCTCCAGATGCCGACGCATCGCGAATGGAAAAAGTTTACAGAGTGGGGGAAAGAATACGGTTAGTTTTCTCCTCGCAACATAGCAATGAAACGCAAAGTTAATGTCTGCTCTTCTCAGGAGACTGTATCTACATCTCCGTGCTCGGACAGCCTATAATCATTCTTGGCTCTCTCACAGTGGCGCGTGAGCTCCTGAATCAACGGTCCGCAATACATTCCAGCAGACCTCGACTTGTGAGTGTTCTGATTTTCTTTTGCCAAATTGCATATATGAACTACACAATAGGTAATGGCAGGAGAACTGTGTGTTCCTAGGCTGATCCTCTACATTCCCCCACTGACATATATTCTAGAGCCGGTTTCGCACAGAGTATCCCTCTAATGCCCTATTCGCCCCGCTTTCTCAGTATCCGCCGTCTCATGCACAAAGAGCTAACCGGAAATGCGCTGCAAAAATACTGGCCATTGCACGAGGATGAGAGTCGTATTTTGATCAAGAAGGTGTTGCAAAATCCGAGTCGTTTTTTGGAATCCATCCGCCAGCGAGTGAATGTTTGCTACGATACATATCATCTTGACAAAAGATCAAAACAGCTACTCGGGTTCCGTCATCCTGCGCGTAACATACGGGTACCAAACAGTACCCGAGGACGACCCTTTTCTGGTTCTCGCTGAGCGAGTCATGGCCGCATTTTCCTCGGCTTCGCAGCCGGGTGTGTGGGCTGTGGACATTATTCCTTGGTGTATGTACAACTGTTCTCGTCAATTCCGCACTGATACCGCTCTCCTTTTCAGTGCGGCATCTCCCTTCATGGCTACCTGGAACCGCCTTTAAACAGACGGCAGCCAATTGGAACAACTTACACCTCGAGGTTGTGGAGGGCCCATTTAACTGGGCTCTCGCTAACAAGGTCTGCTTTATGGAACCGTTAAAACAGAACTAATTCATTCACCAGGACTCTCCCGACGTGGTTCAACCTAACTTTGTTTCGATGCTCATGGCCGACTCCGGAGATCCGGTCTCCAAAGAAGACCGAGAACTCCTCTTGTGGGCATCAGCAGCATTATTTGGAGGTCGCGATATTTCTTGTTGAATTCGTGGTGTCTCATTTCATGTCATTACAGGCGGCGCGGATACGGTTCTTGTGATCCCAAAATTCAACCATAGCCATTATTTAATTCCCCTTTAGACTGTGGCCGCTCTATCCTCATTCTTCCTCGCGATGGCGCTGTATCCGGAGGTCCAAGCGAAGGCGCAGGCTGAGATCAATGTGGTGACCAACGGACGATTGCCGCAACTCTCAGACCGCGTATCCTTGCCGTACGTGGAGTGCGTTATGCGTGAGGTCCTGCGATGGAACCCCATTACACCGTTGGGTGCTGTTTTTGCAAGTACCAACCGCATGATTATTTACTAGCTGCACCGTAGCATTACCCCACCTTCTGACAAAGGACGACATATACAGAGATTATCACCTCCCGGCTGGTTCAATCGTGATGGCCAACGTTTGGTTTGTTCCCGTCGCATTTTGACGGGAAGGCATTCATTTTTACCGCAGGTCCATTCTGCGCGATCCCTCTCTGTTCCCCAACCCTGAAGAGTTTCGTCCCGAACGATTCAACGACAACAAACCAGCCCTCGATGCTATGGCCTCCATTTTTGGATTCGGGAGAAGGTACGGCTCTATTCGGTTGAATTCCGGTGAAAGTTGAAGGTATCGATCCAGAGCTTGCCCGGGAATCAACTTCGCTGAAACATCCATGTTCATCGCAATCGCCACGGCCCTCGCCCAATGCCACATCTCCGACCCGACAAATTTGCGCGATGAACCTATCGGCAAAGATGTCGAGTTTCAGACGGGCACAATAAGGTATATACTGATTTTTCTCCTCAGTCGTGAGACGATGTTGATATGTTCATAGTCATCCAGAAAGATTCCGTTGTAGCATCACCCCCCGTGGAAGTTTTTCCTCAGAGTGATACCAATGCCGTTCTTTTCAGGGAGTCTTTCCGTTCTGTGGTTGCCGATCATATGTATCCAGTTTGTGAGACCATTCCAATACTCAAACTAAGTTGTGCGGCACTCATGGCCGCGGTAATCAAGAGTTGTTCAAATAGAGCGGTAGTCTCGGCGAGTGAGAGGAAGAACGGCGTTGATGAAGGAAGATGGCGGTGTAGCCAATGCGCTCGCTGGGAGACTGAGAGACGCTTTAAAAATAAAGCTGAAAGCCTTTCCGCAGCGGAAATCAGCGGAGTACAGCCTGCGGCTCCAAGATCAGCGCCCGTCCTTGTTGCAAATGAACTAGAACTTGTATCGTCCGCTCTAATTTTACATTCACGACAAATAGATCTCACGCTGGATCCGATTTCGAACCAAATAAATCTGGCCCCAGAGCGGAGATCAACGGGGGCAGGAACCTGTACAACGAGTACAAATGGCCGATCAGCGCTCACCAACGGAGCATAAAAGGACTGTGCTCTGCAACCTGTTGTTCAAAATTCGACTCCCATTGACAGCTACATCCTCTCGAATTGACCATGCGGAGTTCCCTCGCAGCTGCCAGTGTCCTGCTTGTCCCGCTATTGGGTATGTAGCCCTGACACTTTGGATCCTCGGAGACTGATATCTGCGTGCATTTGCATAGTTAACGCTCTGTACTGCACTGGAAGGGATTCATTTCATTTTTTTCATGCCACCGCGACAGTTGCCGATAAAAGGTGTCCAGTATGCTTCTGGAAGACTTTCCGCGAAGAATGAGTAGCGTAAGTATTCTTCCCTGCACACATGAACGAACGTAGAGATCGTTTGATGAGCTCGTTGAAAGTCGGCGAAACCTCCAGACCAATGGCCGCCTGATCATTTCATCCACGGTGAGGGTGAGGTGTATCAGTAACAGGAAAAAACAAAGATGCGAAATGAGACATGTATTACTTCCAAGGCTGAAAGATACGATTCATGAGCTCACCCCCAAGTAAATCCTCATCCTTTTATTTGGTTGAAACCTGAGTCCAACCCGATCATAAGCTGCGTCATGATCAGATCGAGAACCAGCGCGGGTGCAGTTGGCCTTTCTGCTTACTTCCTTCATCGATTGTCCTCTAGGACGATGAACGACGAATGCTCGACAGCCGCCATCTTTCCTCCCGAGCTGGAGCGACAAATATTCGAGATATCGGCTTTCTTACGCCCCGTATGCATTCCCAGACTCATGCGAGTTGCCTGGCGGGTAAAGGAATGGTATAGTCGATACGCCGCCATTCCAGACTGATTTGTTTAAAGTTCAATCAAATCCAGGGTTGAACCACTTCTATACCGCACCATTGTCATCGATGTGCGGCCGATTGACGGGCTCCCAGCATGCAGCCGGGACACGTTCAGGCACATCACTCGCACCAAATCGGCCGCATTCCTCCGCAATTCCGTGCGCAATGTCATAGCCAGCGACGTCCTCCAGCCGCGACTGTTCAAGGAGATTATTTCTGCATTCACTGGGCTCGAGAACCTTCATATCCAAGGCCGAGGGCTATTCATTCCATCGGTGGACGTAGATGATCTGCAGTTGCGGCACTTCTACGGCGACATACGGTTCGATATGGAGGCCCTCAGAAATCCTCTCCGTGACCCCGGATTCGCCAATATCACTCATCTCGAATTGATCAATGGACTCAACCGGAGCGGTATCGGGGCGCACATGCACTATGACGTTCTGGGGCGTCTACCACGTCTCACGCACCTTGCATTCGATCTATTGTTACCTGTACAGGCCTGCACAGGGCTGCTGCAGGCTTGCAAACTTCTTGCAGCGCTGATCTTCCTCGATCCTGGAGCACCGCGTTCCTATGCCGCTTTGACTCTGCTTGCCATAGAACCCCGCTTCGTCATGATAGCTCACCCGAAATACCAGGAGGACTGGCAGCGGGGGGCGCTGACTGGTGTGGATTTCTGGGCACGGGCGGACGCCTTCATCCAGATGCGCAGATCGGGCCAAGTCGCTCGTGAGTATCTCTTGTCTCCCGGTGTGGGCGGAGATTCATCTAGTTACAAGAAACGACATTTTTCTTGGAGGCAGACAAGAGCCTCGCAGGCTATGTTTGAGCGGTACTCGTCATACAGTCCAGGCCAGTCGCGGGCTTCTAATTTATAGAATCAACCGTAATGTCTAATCACCATCTCTGTATCCTGGCAGGCAGATCCATGGTGCGCTCGTTCTGTGTACTTAGAAGAGAAAACATGTTTCTATTTTTCGCTTTATCCGTGGTGCATCATTTCTACATATCGTCCCGATCTCCCCACACGGCCTTGGTGCGATTCTGGAAGCAGTTGGTTCTGGGGCTCCTCTTTATATTTTGTGATCTGCGATACTCAACGATAGACGAAATGGAATCCAGTGGGTCTTTTTACAATAGTAATCGGGAATAAGAAAGTATATGAAGTAGGCTCACTCGAGTCAACGACAGGCAGGTTGTTTTATGCTACGCAGAGATTTCAAGTAACCATTCTAGATTCCATTTCCAACTTCTCGGCCGAGCAGACTGATTTCCTAACTTATGAGTCCGAGCGCTCCCATTTTACGGTTTGACGATAAAATCAACATATACATGCTCACCTCCGCTACCCTCCAAATATTCTCGCATTCGCCGCGAACGAACGTTCTCGAGTAGAATGTTTGGAAGTCAGCGTACCTCTCTGTCGTGATGGCAGTGCGGCGGCTGGCAAAAATGATCCATTCTCGAAATTTCGCGACAGCGGTCCTCGATGGTAGTATGTCAATACTGGTCGCAGAGATCGACGGAGATGTGATTTGCATCCGCACCAAATTATATAGATACGCGGATTTTGACTGCACAGAAAGACCAAGAAGGGGAAGTTTTACCTTCAGCACACTTACACAAGGACGGGCGGCCCCGCGACTGTATCCTCGCCCATTCCAGTCCGCTTCATCGCATGCAAATCATTCCACGACGGAAGCCCAAAGAGGGCAGGAAGCTCGAGCCAAATCTCAGTAGCGGCCAGGTCAAACTGGTGATGGCACTGGACTGCGCAAAGGCGGCATATCCCACGAGCCTTCCCAATAAGACAACGGATCGAGGTCGGCGCCATGCTTCGCATGGTCGAAATATTCCGCAAGAAGGCTGAAGCGGATAGCATCACAAAACATCGGGCTCGGGCAGATGGACCTGGTCGCGAGACCTTGGTTGACGGCGGAGGTGCCACGCGAAAGGAACGCCTGCACCATTACGCAGAGGGATATGTGAGGCGTCAGTACCCCTCCACCGAGGGGAATCAGCCTATCCGCCCCGAATATCGCTGCGTTGTAAACCCATACCTGGTTCATACCGAACGCTCCTTTGCTGTTGAGATTGAACCAAGAAGAAAAAAACTGCCCAAAGTGACTCTACAATCTGTCAGGCTCTGTCGTGCAATTCCTTACATCCGGTGGGGATCGGTTGAAGTGGCTGGCAAAGATTTCGTGCTATTCTCTTCGCGCTTCGCAGCAGTCTCGACTCTTGGGCAGTTCAAGAAATGTAAATCGACGAGAATCGCCGCATGGGATCTTCGCTATAGGAATGTGAGGTTCAAGTTGTCATAAGGGCGAGCATAGATGATATCGAAGAAGCATTGATCAACCACTATTACTGGGAAGCAAATAATGTACTCCGTGTAGGATGAACTGCGACGCATTCGGAAAACACAGAATAATTGCCACTGCATGAAACCGATAAGGGAGAGAGCGCGAGAACATTTCGAAGCATACACAACGCGAACCGCTCACCTTCTGGGTACAACCAAGCTAATCCGAATCATCCACACTCTCCTCCTCATCCGACTCGGGCGCGGACGCAGGTTTGGCGAAAGTGAGCTGGGCGACAAGGGGTAAAACCTTCCGATAGAGCTTCCGCGGCACGCTCCGTTCGCCCGTGATCCTCACTTCCTCCAGCTTGCACCCGGATTTTGAGATGAACGAGGCGAGGGAAGAAATGGGGTCCGTCCCAATGAACAACTCCGGGACCCGAAGCTTCCGCAGAGCAGGAACGATAAAGGTTCCCAAATATTCCGTTACCCCGGTGCTGTCTTCATCGACGAGGATCAATGATTCCAAGCACGGAAGGCTGACGTCAGGCTGGATAACACCGGGATGGTCTGTGAGGAGGAATAATTCACAATGAACCAAGCCGCAAGTCTGAAGTAGGACCGGTGTGCACTCGGAAGGATATATGACCTTCAAAGTCAGGGATGTCAATTGGGCCCAGGGTAGGACAACGTTGGCAGCAGCGTAATCGTTGAGACTCGCGGTGCGCAGAAGGAGTGCCTCCGTGAATGCAACTGGCGAAGCAGGAGAACCTTCGAGCCACAGGTTCAACCTGCGAAGCAGAGGCGTAGGACCCTCGAGGCGATGAATGAGGGTGCCGTATATGCCCAGTTCCAGGTATTCCCAGCGCAGTCGGTGCGGAATAAGTGCCTGGAGGACACCCTCCTGCAAGTCCTCGGGTTCGTCGCCAATATTGATGGAAACCGGGCAGAGGCCAGAGCGTGCCAGCCAGGATTCCAGTAGATGAACATACTTCTCGTCGCATATTGCTTCCAGTGGAGGGGATGGTATGGCGCTCCAAAGCGCAGGAGTGGCGAGAGCGATTTGCCTCCATTTTCGGCATATCTGGGTGAGGAGAGTGGGTGAGAATCGTCCAGTCGGGGAGGGACAGTCGGGGTAGGGAGGGAGAAAATGAAGGAAGATCTCGGACACAATTTCGTTGGGTAATGTCAAGACGGGGTACTTGTAAGCGTGGAGGCGTCCCTGTATCGTGAATCTCTCCATTCGTAACATGACAATTGCGTGTTCCAAGATCATTATCTCGGCCTCTACGTCTTTGAGGCGCGCACGTTCAGCTTCAAGGGCGGCGTCGCCCATAATGTCGGACCCGGAAACTGGTTGTGGAGGTCAAAGGGTGAGCCGCTATCTGATGACTTCCGTGTACCTTTCGCGTTTCCTTGTTGTACAATCAAAGGAAAAGAAACAAATACGACGGTGGTGGTCAGAAGGAAAGGGCTTGTCAAAATTTTCTTTGCAAAGTGGCAGTGCCGTAAATCCGGCAGATCCGGCCCATGTCGCTGATCCGAGTTAATCCGACGGACCGACTCTGTTCGCATTGCAAGTTCAATATTGGATGAAAGCCTTAGACTCAGGGCATCAGTATACGCGTTCGAAACTCTGGCCCTGTTCCAAAATAGAGGGAGAAATACACCGGCCAATCCTGATAGTAGCTGCCGCGACTACGATTTTCGGTCTTTCCGGCAATTTGAGTGTGATGCGAAGAAGTGCGACAATGGTTTGGAGCTTGGAATTCTGCCTAAAATAAATTTCGGGAAGCTGCTGCCGCATTGTACAGGGTTATTCTTCGCATCCAAAGAATCTCCTGTGGGCGCATACGGTCCGATTTTCTGAAACATTAAGAGACTTCTGAAAAACTAACAATGCCATGTTCGCAATGGAGGCAGCAAAACACCCCTGCTTTCATGTTGCGGACCACGCGAGTATAGCTCGTTATTCATGTTGTGGATCACGCGAGTATACTACATCCCCCCCTGCCGGTTGAAGCTAACTTCACAATTCAGACTGTGTCCGACGATGATTCGGAGTTTGGAGGTAGGCAGGTAGATAGGTATTAGTTTTGCCTAGAATACCCTTCAGGAACCAAACCAGATGCCGCCGCATTGAGGAAAACCCCTTCCAGAGTTAAATTCATTGTCCAAGAAAACTCACATCGCCGCCTGAACTCAATTCTTCAGTCCATTCACTTTCAGAGAATCACACTCCGGAATGTGAGAAGTTCAATCGCAGTCGAGCCTTTGTCCATCGCTGAATTCAACTTTTTTTTCAAACGTAATCATTGCCCCGAATCGGATTAGAATATACATCCGGAAGAAAGATCGGACACGGAGCGTTGTCAAGTTCTCGAGGTCCCGTCTTGTTACGGATTGATTTTTTCATCTCCAAGATGGCCGCGGATGACAGCCGTGTGAACGAGGCAATGCAATATAAATACGCCGGCGCTTCTCCCGGGATAATCTTCCCTCTATCGATATCGCACGAAACTCCTCCAGCGCACGAAAATGCCCCTCAAAATCTACGGTTTCCCCTTCTCGACCTGCACCCGCCGTGTAGCGCTCGTCTGCAAAGAGCTTCAAGTCCCGTACGAGCTTATCCAGGTCGATCTGACCAAGGGCGAGCAACGCAGCCCCGCGCATCTTGCCAGGCAGCCGTTCGGGGTCGTACCCACCATCGATGTAGCTAGCTGCTGCTTTATTGACGAACCGCTCGCGTTGACATCGGCCTATGCGTGTAGGACGATGGCCTCGAGCTGTTCGAAAGCCGCGCAATTTGTCGATATCTGGTGGCCAAATATGGTAGCAAGACCGATAGCAAGCTTGTACCGGACCCCAAGGATATCGCGGCGACGGCGAAGTTCGAGCAGGCGGTGAGCATCGAGAATAATCAGTTCGACCCGAGTGCGGAAAGGCTTGCGCTGGAGCTCGTGGTGAAGCCGTGCGTTTTTCCCTCGCTCCTTGTTCAGAGGATCGATGTTGATACTCATCATTTATTGTAGGATGCGCGGCGGGGTGACAGACAAAGATCTGGCGGCATCCCTGCACTCGACATTGAACACCAAACTTGATGCCTATGAGGAGATCTTGGGCAAGCAGAGATATTTGGCGGGCGATGTGAGTGCATGAGCGGCAAATGGAATCCCAGCGCTTAAATTTCAGCAGATGGTGACCATCGCGGACTTGTTCCATCTTCCATGGGCGTATACATTGATTGAGGTATGGTGCTTTCTGTACTCTACTGGCATTGCCGCTCAAATTGCACGGATTTCAGATAGCGAAGTTGGACCTCATCGCAAAGCGGCCCAATGTTGCTCGGTAGGCCGATTAAACGAGTAATTGGTGTTTGAATTGACTTCGGAATGCAGATGGTACGAAGAGCTCAATTCCCGCCCGGCGTGGCAGGCGGTAAAGAATGGTGCATGATGGGACAGTGTGTAATGATGAAGTTAATCGAGTGTGTGTTTCTCCAAGCCGTTGCCTGCCGCCGCTGTGTTAAACGATCCCAATGGAAATGAAATCAATTGAGCCACTGAAGACCGACCCCCAAGGGGCAGTTCTTGTACGTGTTTCAAAACGACTCGAGGCGCTGAATCTCGCCTCGTTTTCCGTGCAGGCTTGCCGCTTGACAGATATGTGATCGGACCCGCAACCTTCCTTGCTCCAATCAGTGTTCTACTTCCCACCGCAGCGGCCGCACTCATGAGTGAGCCGTGTTAGAGGCCACCAATACATCCAGGCTACGTGTATATGCAGCCGAAACATAATATGGTGCAACTGCCACGGCTAGGGTAATGTGTTATGATTTTTTTCCCGCATTTGCGATCTCCACTCAATCAGCGGACTCAACGTCGAGATATGGGTCCGCCAGCGGTTTCCACTCTCCTGCGAGTGTGTTAGTCCCATACTGCGAAGTCTCATAGTTGCGGTTCCATCATGAAAGCTGACGGCCGTCGTTAATGCCAATTGGGGTTGGCATTCCCGTGTTTTCAACCGTGGGAATTCAGAGAATTTCGGCCGTCGGCAGTCCCCACGTGGTTTCGCCAAGCTTTTTCGAATTTCCTCCTTGCTTTCCTCGTTGAAGTTCTCGGGCCGATTGCCTCAATTTCGCCGCGCTCGCCACTGCCGCCGTGGACCCGAATTGCTCCCATACGTAACTGCAAGACATCGTCGGACTCCCGGAGACATTCGATGAAGATCGACGGAATCTCCTCATCCACAAGGTACGTACTCGGTCCGCGTATCTACATACCCACCACTGCAACGTCTGCCTCGATTCACTACAGGTGGTGCGTCCCCATGTTCATTCCCTGTGTTCTCTATCTCACTTGTCCTCGCCTCTCGCCTTTCCCCCGCTCCGATGTTACCCAGGTCCCCGTTTTCGCGCGCGCCGCATAAAGACTCGCCGTAAACCTTGACTCCGACGCCGAGCCGGACCCCCTAGTGCAACTCCATCTCTATTGCAGATATCCGCCTGTCGTGAATCTTTCAAGCCATCTGGATTCTGCCACACTCCATTCACTTCACTCACTCCATTCCCATCATTCACTCCATTCCCATCGACGATAGTCACTCCGCTCGCCTATTGCAAATCTTTCGAGTCAACCGGATTCTGTCGCAATCCACTCAGAACAGAGTCGCAGCCTGGCTCATGCACATGCACCTGCATTCCCGCGGAGCCCTACGCCTGGACTCGTCAAGTTGGTGCGGCGGGGTCGTAGAGTTCGAACACAAAGACTGGAGCGCCTCTTAGCCGATCGACGTTCCCAAAATCAATCCAAGACGAGGCACTCCCCGTCCGTGCGAAACGCATAAAGAGTTTGGTCGTGTCGTCGTGTCGGTCCGGTGCGGTGCTTAAAGTTTGGATCCTCCCAAACACCCTCCTGCTTTTCATTCATCCATCTTTCTCGGCTCTCTGAACCGATCATCACCCTCGCCGTCGGCTCAGTATCGCGAACAGCCTCCGCATCTCAATGCACCTGGGATCGGGAATGGGAAGGGGGAGAGGCGCGGGTCGGAGCGGCGTCGTGTTGGTCGTGAGGTGCGTCGTCTGCCACCTCTGTTCAGGCTCACTGGTACTCATTCAATCCCTACTTGCAGCTCGAGCCGCGTCTTACATTGGGAGCTCACTCCCGCGAACCGAACAAGCTGTCATTCATCTGCGAGCCCACCAGATAGACAGTTCTACGTTCGTCGCCGACGCGAAACTGTGGACGCCCTGCAAGCTAAATATGCAGCCAGGCGCGGGGCGGATTCAGACAAAATAGAGGGAACCGATACCGCAGGGCCCTAGGGCTCATTGGCTACTAGTAGTAGTCCGTCCTTCCTTCAAGTTCCTTACACGCTCATCGATCATCATCCTCATCCCTCTTCTGCGGCTGCACCAAACCGCACGCAGATCTGCGTCTCTCAAGCTGTTTACTTTCGAAATTTCGCGCGCACCAAACTGCCCCGGATGCACTCCCGGCGAAGGCGAAGGAGATTTGCCGCGATCGCATGGCTCGGACGCCAGAGCTGCGGCTGCGTACCTGCTTAGGCCCATCCTAGTGCCGCTAGGCTCGCAGTGAAGCTCTATTTATTCCAACGCTACATCTGCAGCGTTTTCTTTGTCATGATTCTCATATTATTTTTGCTCGCGGCTTGATTTTCTGTGGGAGCGCTGCGACTGATTATGGTTCTAGTTTGAACCAACGAGCGTATAGTTTGGCGGGAACCTTTCTCCGCGTTAAATCTGCACCGATTGAGAACTCCAGCTCAAATGCTGATCGGGTGAGTTTATCGTATACTGTACGTTCAGCACCATTCAGTGATTACATATTGCAAAGACGTACGTCGAAGACATGGTGGGTACGATGGGCTGAGGGAATGTTGAATTACATTAATATGGGCCTGACGAACGAATTGGAAGGGGAGAATTCACGGCGGCCGAAGCTACGGCGGAGATTGATCACAGGCGTCCTTTGCTGGATTGTTCGTTCTTCGCTATCGCTTCCTGCGTATGCGTAGAACAGAGTGTATTTGCTACTTGGATACAAACTTGATACAAATATTTACCCGCCATGAGCACCGCAAGCCACCTTTATCAGGAAAACCGGGATCCGTACTCTGTTCTTCGCGCTTTATATACATCGGCTTTCGCCTCAACTTCCGTACCTGAGACTCATGAAGAGCAGATTTAGGTTGCTTGGCAATTATTCAACTGAAACTCACAGGTGGATATCCGTTCCGTGGACGGAATGCTACGGAGGACGTCCACTAATTCTCTTAGACTGTTTCTGCGTGTTAAACCAACCATCCAGTAATATGATAACCTGGACTTCCTGATCTCGATGACACGCAAACTGAGCAAAGGTCAGATGCAGTGGAGGCTTTGGCGTTATTTCAGCATCGCGATTCAGATTTGAAGTCAGATCCGGGGACACAAGTTGAGCCAATTATCCAACAGTGGTCCGTTAACTGGTAATGAAATGATGCGTCTGAAATGATGGGTAGTATTTTTCGTTTAAGGAGCTGGACCTGCGTTGATGCATAACATCCTCTGCCTCACATGTGTGGTTTCGTTCACCGGTCCTGCATTATTTTTTATTTTAAGTACGTCACCTGAGCTTGGTTGGAAGTCGAATTTGAGTTGCAGGTCGAGAATGAGACTTCCACTATCAACACTTGCTCTCCGAAGCATTCAAGTGGATGCTAGACGTTGACCGGAGATGGTGAGTTCAAAATATTCGGGCATCCCGGGCGCCGAATCTTGATCTTCGAACTTTAACGGAAAAGAACAAAAGCAAAGATCTGTTCCTTTCAAGATACACGGAAGATGCATTATAGCTACCCCGACTTTGTAGGCTACTGAACACAGCCCGCTTTGAATCAGATTCTATTAGTCAAACAGCGACGTGGTCCAGAGGATTTTCCAGAGGACGCTGGGAGCGAAAAGCGCTCTGTCGGCTGCGAGCATGTGGCGGACATGCCATAGCGTTGATGCGACTTCACTATCCTGGAATTATGCAATATATATGTTTGGCCGTAGTTTGATGGAAGATTGACAGTCACCTGTGTTGCTGCAGATAACAATTTGCCTTCGAACCAGCGCACGAAGCGACCTGTATCCTTGGTTTCGCCGTCCATTGGATCGCAAGCAGTGGCTCCATAATCTGAATGACACAGCGGTGAAGCAGTGTGAAAGGGTGGGCAAAAATCATTGCCTTACCGTGCAGTCTCGTAGCGTCCCTTGGGAGGAGAGGATTTGGTTGAGAAAATGTCAGGAACAGTGAATATGTCTACTCACCACATACTCTGCATGCAGCTCGTAGAACCCTTGAAATAACGTGCCGAAAAATCGCGAGGGAGTGCCGCTGAACCGGAATTGACCTCGTGGAGAAGGGAGTTGAGAGCCATTCCATTGAGCATGATCTTTGCAAATCCTTGTCTGAACCAACAACGTCGGTCAGTAAATGTGGCAGAAACGAGTGGGAAAAGCACTTGCCCGTGGAGGGGGTTGAGTTGTAGACCGGAATCGCCGACAGCAACGAAATTCGAGGGTAGCGCTCCAGTGGTGAGGGTGTCGTACCGTATGAACGACTGCGTCGCTGAGATACATTTCATTCAGTCATTCATACGCCTGTGCTAAACAGCGATAATGCAAGCGGTACCCACCGGCTTTTGTAAAATCAAAAGAACAGTTCCCACGCTCGCACAGAACGGTGACGACTTCAATAACCCAAGACGGAATGGGCGCGTGGAATTCTCGGAATGTCGATATAAATGGAACGACTTCTGGCGCTGACTGCGGCAGTTGCGCATGTGCGGTATCACCGATTACAAATTGAACTGTGAAGGTCAGGCTTTAGATACCGCACGCGACAGAAGATAGCGTGCACACTTTTGTCATTGTCGGTGAGAATGAGACCCACCAAACACGATTTATCGTCGTTAGCGTTGTGGGGGATATAAATGTACGCGAGCATCGTGTGCTTTTGCGCTTCCGGGATGGGGAGATCAGCAGCGAGGTCGGAGGCACCGACACAGACGGACTTTGGGACTGCAGTTCGTACGCAGATCTTTTCTCCTATGCACGGGAACGGGCTGGACGACTGTCGCACCCCGGTTCATTTACGGTAAACGGGTGGTTTTCTTCCCCCCACTCTCAGACCCACCCGCGCTCTGATTCTTGGTTTGGTTTGACATTTTCAGACCGGTCCCCACTTCTCGCTCCCAGGCATCCGCTCCCTTGATCTTGGTCTGGTATGACCTGCGTATGGCACAGGTCCTCATCTGTCATCAGCCAGTCGCCCTCGCACTTCTTTCCCGATTGGTTGTTTCGCAGACGCAAACTAGAAAAACATGAACCTGCAGAATATCAAAAATACAAACGAATCAATATAAGAAGAAAATCGCTTCCCTAACCGCCGCAACATCCACAAAAATACGCGGCACGCAGAGTAAAATTCCAAGATGGCTTGAAGGAAAATATTTGCGGAACGAGGCTGTCGGAGGAGGGGATTTTATGACGCAGAAAAATTGTAACGAACCCTCGGAATTGCATGTTCCTGATTATCTTGCTATCTCAAGTGAGAGCCGCCGATCGTTGCTTTGTGCTCCTCAGGAATAATTTCTTGCTCAGTGTGTTCACGGTTCCCCATTCTGCAGATTTCAACTTCCAAACCAGCGCCTAAACCAATCAGATGATCGCGATTGAATAATGAATGCCACTGTATCGTAGAAACTTATTCCGCATGTTTTCTTCTTCTTCTTCTCTTAAATGGGAATTCATGGCGTTCACTTGTGTATGCGTCGTGATCAACGAGGCCACATTCAAAATCTCGGTCGGGCGCGAAGTACAAATGTACTGTTACAGAGAGAGGTACGAGTAAACAGAATTCATCTCGGGGTCGTAAGTAAAAGAGGTGGGTACAAATGCACCCTTGCATACAGGTTGGAACAGAATTCGGGGCGAAAAGAAATCATCTCTCAGGTCGTGAATGGAATAATAGGGTGCCGGTCCAGAACAGATCAATTCCTACCATACGCACAGTTAGCACGGCAGATGATAAACAAGCAAGGTAAGCACCATTGCCCGTTGTTGGGATAGCCGTATCCCGGCGGTCCATATGGCGGCTGGCTGTAAGGTGCACTATGATAAAATATTGGCGAAATTGAGATGATAGATTAGCAATCCATCTCACCTTGGATTTGGGTTGTAAGAGCTTGGATTCAGGGCATTTGGGTTGTGAGTGTTCTGGTTGTATGGGTTCGGGTTGTAAGCGTTGGGGTTTTGACTGGTCCCAGGGTTCTGGTGCTGATGGTATCTGGCCGGCCTGGATCCCGATCCACTGAACAACGAGTCAGCCTGATTTTTGATCAAGGTTCAGGAATACGGCGGACCTCGCTGTGTTGTAATATCCGCCAGAGCCAGAACTGAGAAGGGACTATTATGTTGATGCGAGGCAAATTGGAACGACGACATACGAAACACTGCTGTTGACTGGTATGGGCGGCCCTGAAACCTCCGGATAACGAGGCGGGCGGGGTGGTTGGGTACGAAAGATTTCCGGAGGCATGTCCAGTTTCGGGACCCTGAGAAACTCATAGTAAGTGATTAAGGCTGTAGAAGGAATGTTGATCATGCTTACTTCTCAGGCGGACGTTCTGAGGAACGATGGGGTAAGCTAAGATATGTTCAGCAATGAATCGGTGTTCAAGTTCGTTACCACCTACCCCCGAGGTATGTACGGAACTTGCGGTACGTGGTTGGGTAAAGGAACAGGAGGAGCACTGACATAATATCAGAAATTACGAATATAAGGGCCGAAACGAGTGTTTTACTTCATAACTTCGTTGTAGATTCTGGTAGACCTCAGTATTTTCAAGGCGTTAAAGAGAGGCCCGTCCTTACCTATCCTGGCTATGTCTACTCATTATTGGGGTGGTATTAATCGAAGTCTGTGCATCGCGATAACCGCCGCGACCCCTTGAAACTGAATCAGACCTGTTCGAATATGCGCTACAAACACACACCCATATGCGTTGTTCTCTGCTCGCGGGACCGGTGGAAGTCGTTGCTGGGAAAGATCATCGCGTCTACTAAGGTTATCAGAAACAACCTTGCTTCAAAGAGCCATAATTTTACCTTGAATATGGGTTGACTGTTGGGTTGGTGGTAGGAAAAGGCTGATTACCACTGTTGTCCTGGTCGAAATCGCCACGACTAAACCGCAAAGTCAGACATCGGAGAAGGAATGTAGAAAAATATTGTGTGCGGCCCACCCATATCCACGATTCTGGGAACGGTACCTGTCTTGCATAGTTCCAGCTTCGCTTGCAGAACTGGATGGTCCATCAGTCATTAGCCCGCAGACAGTAATAGGATCTTACGGATGATTTCGATTCCCTCTCGGCCGCTGAGAGTCCGCAATTGGGAGGTCATAACCGTAAATGTGAGAGCTTCAGAAAGCGTCAAAACAGTGTTAGTTAGAGGTACATCTTTGAAAACGAAATATACCTCGTCTGCGATGCATAACTAAACGGCGGGATTTGTCATGCAGATTGAAGAATACAGAAGACCGATAACGTACTATGCATCGGAATCATCCGTGAATTTCTCATAGGCGGCTGCGTGTTGCTTTTTGCGTTGCTGCGCTATTTCAGCATTCTCCTGGTCGCGAATTGTCAGTCTTGCTTCGGCTTCTTCAGCCAGAGCGTCGATTTCCTTCTGCTGCGCCTCTCTCAAGATCTGCTTCTCTTCAGACGAAGCCTAAATTTTTGTAAGCATTTATTACACGTCATCAAAGTGAGGGGATCACAGTGTGTTCTTCCAGATCCTGCCGAACTCGATTCTTTAACCTCTTCACCTCGGAGTTGAATTGAGGCACCGTGTTTAAGACGAGTCTAGGCAGAGTGTGTGGAGGTCTGGCACGGTGATCTATCAGACCTATACAGAGCCTGTGGTTAGATGGCCTCGTCCGGCTATGTCTAGGTCTGTGGAATAGATCTTTCCCGACCTAAGCACATGTCTGCTAGGTAAAATTACCTAGACAGACCCTCTGTTGAGGTCGCCGAGGTGATATCCACAGACATATACAGGGTCTGCTAAGGTGACAGTCCCAGAGGGTCTGTGTAGGTCTGCGTAGGTGACATAAACAGACCTGCACAGGCCCGGTATAGATTGAGCTTAAACGCGGTGAGGGTGAAGGGCCGTTTCGTTCCTCGCCTGGTACTGTTCAGCAAGGGCTTTATGAGCACTACTATGCCTAGGAGGTAATCAATGGACAGAACAATAACAGTAAAATATGGCTACACATCAGCTTTCTTTCGCGACTGTTTTTTCAACTCTTCATCCTTTTCGACTCCCGTGTTCTTGTAGAATGTGTTGACATCTTTCTCGATCTCTTTCAGGTGTCTGGCTGATCCTTTCACCTTCTCTGAGAGATTCTCCACGCTCTTGCGAGTTTTCAGCACAAAATTCGACATGGTAGCAGGCTGAACAGCAGCCTTGCGGGCGAAAAGTGCGGGGAAGTAGGGACACAGAGAGAAGAGCGCGACCATCCTATAAGTAGTTTTACGGGAGTCATGGATCTGGTTGATACGATCAGCAGATTCTTTTCTCCGGATTTTGGGTGTGGCTCGGAGAACGCTTCGAGGAGATCCTTGTGGGTACGAACCTGTGAGAGTGGTTTTCCTTTTTTGGACGCAATGATGATACACGTCAAGATCGATCACCACATGCTCAAATCTTTTGCTTTCACCCTTCATGGCACCCGCCGCTACTTCTGGGGCGTTCGCCTCTGCGCAGGAAAATGGGATTTACAAATTCGAGGAATGGTGGGTGCAACACCAGCCGTTCTTCCTGACACGCGGATATTCTCTTCGCTCCCGCTATCACCCCTCCTGGGTACCCACATGGAAACTTCCGGAAAACGAAGGAGTCTTGCCGAATAGATTTGAGGATGATTTATCAATGGAACCAGTGAGTTTTCGTTTCGCTTGTACGATATAGTCCTCATTGCCAAAATAGCGGGGCAAAGTTCTTGATGCTGTGCGCATAGCAGACGGTGCCAAAGTTGTCCTCAAGCGCGTGTTGCTACACAAATTCAAGTACGAGTTGCAGACGATCCGACTTTTGGACGATCTGCGAAAAACTGTTCCCGATTCGAGGAATCGGACTGTTCCTTTGCTCGAGGTCATACCCTTGCCGGATGATAACGAGAGCGTGATTATTGTGATGCCCATGTATCGCATATTCGATGACCCACCGTTCCAGCAACTGAGTGAGGTGGTTGAAGCTTTTCATCAGTTTCTTGAGGTGAGATCTTATTTTTTCTTTTCTTCCGAGCTAGATTACCACTCAGGGTCTTGAATACATGCATTCCCGTGGTATCGCCCACAGGCGAGTAATTAAACATTCTGTTTACATAGTTGCCGCTTAATTTTCTGAGTAGGGATCCATGTCACCGAAACCTTGCTATGGATGCGACAAATGTCGTCCCGAGTGGATGGCACTTTCGAGCTCCTTGGTCAAGCGACGGCGGCTTGGACGATATCCATTCAGTGCCCCGCGCCAGTGTTGCTCCTGTGCAATATTTCTTCCTTGATTTTGGTCTTTCTGAATTCTTTCCTGATGGAATTGAAACGGCCAAGGCTTATGGGAAAGTCGGGCTGAACAAAAATGCGCCTGAAATGTCAAACAAGCATTATAACCCATTCAAGATGGACGTGTACCAGCTCGGTAATGTCTTCATGGACCTCATTCAAGTACGTGGCATTTGTTATGGATCAGACCTATACCTTATGATCTTTTAGAAATACGAGGGACTAGAGAAGTTCCGCAGCCTGGCAGTGGATATGGCTGCTCCGGTCGCCGAGACCAGACCCACTGCCGCTGAGGCTTTGACAACCTTCGAGAAGGTGTTATCAACTCTTTCGCCGGTTCAACTCAACGCGGCAATAGCCCTGGTATGCGGCTCGGAAGGGTCAGATGACTCGGATGGTTAAGGATCAAGCGCGAGTAAGGAATAGATTAACTACATTGTACCGTTTAGCTGTCTTTTTCAGTGAGCCGTCTATAAATTACCACATTGAGGACTCTGCCGTTACGAATCTCATCCGACTTTGCGCAGGCCCGGATTTCCACAATCATGACCATTCTGGTCCAGCAAGTACTGTCAATGGGCCCCCAGACAAAAAGTTTTTCTGGAGACCTCCGGTCCGCTTAAGATGACTCGACTAGCCTCGGTGAGAGAAAGAATAAAACGGCTATCCGATCGCGAACAGATCTTACCAACGCCGCTCGTTTGGGACGTCTGGGGTCCCCGGCTCGCATCTGCCTCGTGGAGAAATCCACGATACTCTCTTGGCATTTTGCTCATCATTTCACTCATGCTGTGCATCACCCAATTCGAAGGGGCAGATAGGCGCCCATATGGATCCACAAAGGTCAGGATACATTTATGTACGATACCCAGCAATTGGTATAAAATCAAGGAATGCGAATACGAGACTATGTAGAGACGAGTGGCACTTGTGAGCTTCTGACCAACCGGAACATAAAAATCCCGATGGATTGCGAGAATATGTGCTACCTTTGGTTAGCGCATGTGAACATCGTGTTTAGGTGGCGCCGAAAACCTTGAACCGGACAATGACTCGGAAGTCAAATTCCCAGGTGCTTATAAATTCCCACTGGTCGCATTTCTCTCTCAACGCGAGCCCTGGTTCATTTACGGGAGACGGAGATGCGAGGCAAGAAGTGAACAATAGGGCAGGATTTCTGAGAAGATGCAAGTGCGTTTTTTCGTTGGTGAGAAAGGTCATCGTAAAACGACGCAGAAGAATCTCTGAGGTCATCATTCTGAATGTTACGATCGCAGGACCCACAGACAAAAAGTTTTTCTGCCAGACTGTTGATCCAAAGCTATGATTCGGTTGCATTTTGATTCCTGGAACAATGTCAACGTGTACATGCCATGTCGACCCAGCCCGCCGTTTCGAGAAAAGTCGGGGTCAGTTGTGACCACCGCGGCACTCCGAGATCACTCCAGTGCTGACTTGATTAAGAACCTGCAGGCCTGGCCGCGGGGAATTTATCGTACTTTCAGGAACCACCAAATACATACCGAGAATTCGCAGAATAATATCATCATGTGCGCGCCGAATGGACCCAGTCCATTGCTTTAAGCAAAGTCGGGTCATCTGCGACCTAGAGCCATCTTTAACGATCCACCCGTTTGATGGGTCGTCGTGTCGCAGGCATGGTAGCGCACCAATCGGGTTGTATTGATTTACTGACCCAAGAGCAATCGCACACTACGTTCCCCAATATCCCTGGTAAGATTTCGGACTGGTGTTTTAGTATAAAATGCGCGCATCGCATCATCTAACACAATCGGTGTCCTGGTGGGCGAACGAGGCGGAAGAGGCGGTACCCTCTTGAAGGTGTTCTGGATCTGCCGAACGCGGTGCTGAATCCAAAGGAATGGATGTACCGCTTGTCCGGGCCTGCGAAGGTGCCACTGACTCAATCGCGCGCAAAGGGCGTCGAACCGCTGGATCACCTCCCCGATAGTCGGCCGCAGTTCTGGGTCTTCTTGAGTCATGTCCTTGACAAGCGGCTTCAGAAAGCGTAGCGGGCCATGGTTTCTTCTACCGGTGCCGTTCTACGTATACTATGCGTTAGAAAATTTTCGCCGATCTACAAGAACAAAATCAGGGACTGACGGGAAGGAGCCAATCTGAACCAATAAATTCCCGTCGTAATAAATTTCCAAGAAGGTATATGTCTGTGGGGAAGGGATTGCACGCCTGCGCATTGCCCGCATGCTCCGGTGGGGTTTTGTCCGCTGCATAAATGATATCTTCGAGCGGCGGACCGAGCGCTGGATCGTAACGGCGAGAGAGCCCGAAATCGATAATGTAGTATCGTGGCCAGCACGCAGTTCGGGTGGTGTGGGAAGCGAAGCCGTCGTTGGCTGAGTTCGCCCAGTCATTTACAGGATGTGTGCCATACGGAAAGAGGTCCGACGGGTCGAGAAGGACATTGAGACGCCCACAATCGCTATAAGGGAGGGTCTCAGTTAAATACCACATCGAAAATGTTTTCTAGGTGCATACCGATGCGCAACAAAATTCTCGTGCATGTACAGTATACCCTTCGCAGAGTGGGTGGTGGTCCAGCTTTCTATAGATGAAAGAGGCTTACCTCGAATATTTGTTGAAAGCAGGCGACCACCTCCCCGACCGTGTCGAAAATTGGCCTGTCGAAGTTTATGAACCGCGGCATCACGATGATCTGCTTGTCGGCATCCACAGGGTCCTGCAGGACGTCCAATATCGGGATGCAGTGATTCCTGGGGTCGTTTGTAGCAGCTGGGGAGCCAAATAATGTTGCGATCTCAATCTCAAACGGATGTGTCGTTTTCGAAATTCTCTTCAGCATGACCTTCCTATCGTCCGGAATACGCACCGCGTCCATGATGGTGGTTCTCTAGCTTTGGTCAGCGTTTTTACATGCGGATTTGGTTTGAACATACCATGTGCGTCGTGGTCAGCTCATCCCCGAATAGCATCGGGCTCGGCTCTTTTGTCGCCACGAAACCAGGATAGAACTTTGGACGGAGTTTGTACCCGGCTGAGTGGAGAAAAGGGCAGCAGTCAAACCAATACAGTTCAGAGTATTCACTGATGAATGCAGGCATTCGCAAGCAAGAGGAATGGACGGACGTAGTGGGCCTCGAGGAAGCAAGACGTTTCGGAAATTTCCGCTGTGATCAGATTCAAGCTCTGAATCGCCAACACACACTTCGTAGCCTCTGTTTGCGCTCAGATTCCGCTAGACCAGTGCACTCAGTCGCCGTTTTTGAAGTTCTGGAGCTACGCCATGCATGGAGAGACAGAGAGAGAGAGAGAAAGAACAATGAGATTAGTTCTGATTGGAATGATGAAAAAACCTTGGTTGAACCGATAATTCTGGTTGAACTGCTCAAAGCCGCCGCCTAGTGAGTCCAAAGCAGACCTGATCACGCGAGCTTTGTGAGATGGAAATGGAACTGCTTCTCCCTGTTGGTCTTTCTAATTGAATATTCTGTGGAGCGCTGTACTCTCAGTGTTCCAACTGATCAACTCCAAGAAAATCCATTCCGTGTAATGTGGCGAGATAAAGCAAAATAAACTGCGCTGATTACTCACAAAGCGTAAGATACGTGTGAGAAGATGTTGTTAAATGTGTGCGTCGTGCCGGTCCGTGCAAAAAAAGCGTCGTAAAGCGAAGCGGGTATCCTTCAAATTAACCAGAGAAACCCGAATCTACGAAAGGAAGACCGCCGCGAACATGACGCCGACGACCGACGACACGAGGCTGACACCGAGCGCCGACGCAGCGCCGGTGCCCGTCGCGCTGGGGCTCGCGCTGCCGGATCCGGCCCCACTGGCGGCGGTACCGGTTGGTCTGCCGCTCGCAGCGCCCGAGCCACTCGCGCCCGCGCTTCCACTCGCACCCGCGCTCGCACCTCCAGGCGCCGCAGTAGCCGTGCCGAGCGCGGCGAACAGTACCGAGCTGGTGAACGGCGTGCAGCTGCTGCTCGCGGGCACCTTGGGCTCGTAGGGCATCGTGCTGATCGCGCCGAGGCTCTCGGCGGGCTGCTTGTACGTGATGACCGCGCCGCCGGTGTCGGTGTAGACACCCGGGAAGTCCTGGTTGTCGCCGAGGCAGGACTCGAAGGTCCCGTTTTGGGCGGCGTTGGGCGCGTTGTAGGTGCAGCCGATGCGGTCGTAGACGTGCTCGCAGAACTTGGCGGCGTCGGCGCCGGCGGGGTCGCAGGCTTTGAAGCAGAATTGGCCGCTGCCCATGAAGCTGCGGGTGCCGGGTTGGTTGAAGGGATGGGAGATGAGAGGAGTGGGTTGCTTACTTGTGCCATTCGATGACTTGCTGGAAGGAATCGGTTTTGCCGCTCCATGCGTTGGAATAGAGGAGCGCGCCGAGAGGGTTGCCGCGGAGATCTAGAAAAATGATAAGAATAGTGGGATACGCGCAGGAGCGCTTTTACGAACCAGCACCGTGGGGGTCTATGGCGGGAGAGTCTCAATGAATACCATAACTTTGGGAAATAAAAAAGGCAGACGCACCCAGCTCTCCTCCGAAATCGGTGCCGAGCATGTTGATCAACTCCTGATTCATGAACCCTACAACCTGAACGTATGCGGGGGTTTTCATGAACTGGACGCCCTGCAGAGTTCCGGCGGGGATGAGACGCGTTCCGCGGCCTGGTTTCGTGCACCAGGCGATGGATTCGCCCTCAGTGTCGCCCACTTCGCTTCCAGGTTTCGGGGGTCCCCAGAAGCAGAAATCTTGAGAGTAGATATCGTCAGTTTGATATCAACGAGGTGGAAAAGGAGGACAGACCGTCAATCGAATTCAGCATGGCGGTCTGGCAAAGCGACTCGGGGCCCTCGGTGGTGGAATTGCAGATGTTGTATCCGGTCTGTGCGCCACGGATAAGATTTGGCTCTGTGTCGGCTTGGTAGGGCTATAGAGAAACCGTCAGTAAAAAGGCGGGCCTCGCATGGAAGAAAAAGCGCTGACGATGCCGGTGGGGTACGCGAAGCGCTTGGAGGCAAGGGGAGTGGCGGGGAAGGTTCCTTGGGCATTGGCGCCGACGGTTGCAGCGGACAAAAGGGCAGCAAAGCGCAAGAACGAGGAAGAACGAGTGTTTGTCGACATCTTTGCTGGGGGAGGTGGGGGGAGGAAGTCAAAAAAGAGTGAAGGATGTCTTGGAACATGCCGCGCCGACGAACGATCATAAAGTCATGATTCCAAGCTTTTCGACCCTCATGTGATCGTGGCCTTGGCAATTTTTGTGTTATCTCTTGGTTATCTCCTTGAAAATCAAGAGCGGGATCTGCACGAAACTTGCAATGCCTGAGGACTCCCGCTAGACTTGAGATGCGCAGAAATGTCAACAGCGAACACGACGTAGGATTTCGAGGGAGACAAGAATCAAGGAACGCGAGAACGGAATGAGCACGGAACTGCGGTGCAGAGGATACGCTTGGATACGCTGCGGATCCCTGCGCGGATGTTGTCTTCGCTCTCTAAGAGTATCTTGGTTAATTCCGGGACGCAGATTGCATAGCTTGGTTAATTCCGGGACGCAGATTGCATAGCTCCGGGAGGCTCCGGGACGCAGAGGGGCGGTGTGACGGGCAAAGCTCCTGCCGAGCGGAAGGACATGTCCTTCAAGTACCTATGAGAAGCTTTCCGCCAGAAGACAGCGGCGGATAAGAGCGCACTGGTCGGGAATCGGTAACAAGAACGGCGTCTCTTCCGCGCGCGGCTCGCGACTTGGCTCGCGTGAGAAAACCTGTATATCTATGCAGTGCGTTCCGCGATTTTGAGGGCAATATCTGGGGATGGGACCGTACCGAACGACTGATGTCGCCGATAGAGGGAGCGCAATGCGTGCTATATTCGAATATTTGAACGTTTGCCGGGCGGTTGGAGGCGGAGGACCAGGCAGGGGCCGCGCGAGGGAGACGCTACACATACAGTTCCGATCGCAAGGCTGAAGAGGAGACACATACTGCTTTGAAGAGTAAAATAGACACCATCGTAAGTTGTAGCGAAGTACTGTGCTGGAGGTCCGTGTCGATTTGGTGCCATATTCCCATATTCAGGACCATCGATATTCGGTAAGGGGATGTTCGATCCACATCCGCCGACCGACCGTCACAGCGGCCGCCGACGGACAGCCTGGACAGGCACTGTTGGCGGGATATCGGTATGTAGTATTTGAAAGCCCGGTATCGGTATCGCAAACGTCTGGGCACGGATCTAATTCGGGAATGGAGAAGAGCAGTGCAAGAGAAACGCAAACGGTCCAAGTAACGCAGCAGGATCTGCGATATGGCGCACGTTCGACTCGCAAGAATGTGGAGCACCCGAGTCACGGGAGAGCTTAGCAGAGAAAGCTTGTGGATAGTTGTGGCTGGCGGCGCCTTGCGCCCGCGACTCGACTCGACCAGACGGAACGGCCCCGATTGGAATAAACGCAACACGGCGGCCGAGGTGGGAAGTCCACATTGGGACGGGGCAGTCATGCCTCATTTGTGGAAGTTCTCAGCGTAAATAGATCGAGACGAGACGACGACGTTGACGCGCGCGCTTCGCTGTATCTTAGCTTACGAGTGGGTTAAAACTTAACTTGTGCTTTGGGGGCCATTGCTGCGCATGGCAGAACGAGTCGGGTCTATTTTAATTTGTACTTATCCCAAAAGATAACCGTACCTTTTTTAGTGAATGGTCGGGACAGAACACAGCCGGTCTTTTAACGTACAGATCGGGCTAGATCGGGCCGTTGAACCCGTTTGTTTATCATTGTCTGCGAATGATTTAATCTAGTCGGCTTTTAACTTGACCGGAACCGGTGACCACGTCTCCTCATTCTCGCGCATATACGACTGCTACTACGTTTTTTTCCCCACACTTATGGAGAGCGAGGGGATCAGCGACTGTTTGGATGTTTATCTCGGGTATACACGCGTTTCTGGTTCCGATACCATCATGAAACCACATATTGCCGTCTGCGTCTACAATTCGGCAGGTAAAGTGTTGCTGACCGCCGTATATGATCCCCCTTGGTTTCATTATGACGGACCCTGCAGCTGTCTGGAAACGTAAGTTTTCTTTGAAGCTTAATTTGGAATGATTAATATCAAACAATATTATTGGGGGTATTTCTCGGATTGTGGCAACCATACGAAGTCTATTGTTGAAACCACGCGTTCTGCAATCTGAACAGTTTTCGCGACCTTTCGAGAGGTAATTATCCATCCACTGCTGTAAGGGTACCGGTTCTATGTGCTCATACCTCGTGGTTAGACCAGCTGAAAGGTAAGCTTCTAGCATTCCGTAGGTTCTTCTATCTCTATGTCCGCATACGGTGCACATCTGCCTTCCCGTGGCATAATGAGCGCTCGGAAATAAAGCATTTGCAATTCTGTCGATGGACGTGAAATTAGGGCCGTATGGAAAATCAGTTGCGCTCTTTTCGTTCATCCTTCTTCTAATTGTATCTCTTGCTTTCTCAAAACTTATACGATGGTCTTTGACAGCTCTCATTAGTATCCCGAATTCGCCGATAATTGGGCCTAGCTGCGAAAAAGCGTTTCCCCAGTCCTGATTGTTATCTTTCCACAAGTTGCCAAGAATAGTTAACGTTGCATCGTAACCGCAACTGTAATCCCTGGAATCCCATATCAAACCAATTGGCCGTATTCGAGTCGTGCTAAATCTGGTTACGGTTGAAGCTGAAGTACTGGTGAAGGGTGACAAGTCGAGCTTCATGCGCTTGTTAGGAGGCGTAGTTGAGTCTTCCTCTTTTGATTCAGAGTCTATAGCTGCATTTATCTTTCTTTTTCCAGCTGCGACAGTTGGTTTCCACTCTGGATATTTTATCGCTTCTGGAACCCGAGGTCCTAATGATGGGTCCCACCGCATAGATGGGTGAAAATGATCTGGGTCTCTGTAGCTCGTCCTCCAAGCATAGAATGATCGAATCAGTCTCCGACGATATAAACCGGTTACACTTCTCGTTAGCGAACCTTCGTATCGTAACCTGGTAATCTCATCCAATATCTCTAATTCTCTTAACTCCTGTCGTAAATGGCCTGATATGCCTCGGGTAATTTTTTTCTCGTCAAATCCTTGCACAATAACAGTACCCGCAGCTGTCGTCCCTCTTGATAGTGCTACATAGTAAGATTTCGCATTATCACATTTGCTTAGCTCGACTGGATTGCTGTCTCTTAGATTTACCTTGTGAAGTATAATCGGTCATACCGAAGTTCAGAAGCGCCACGACTTGTTCTCGCAGAACGATAGCAGGGAATCGTCTGGCAATAGCACAGTAACATGGCTTACGGTTCTAACTAGAGGAACCACGTTAATCGGTAAATCTTCAATTTGAATGTTTCGGGGTGGTTTCACCAATCGTACAAATAGCGTGTCCAATACTTGTTTTCCTTGCGGACCATCTGAAGCGTCCCATCCACAAACTTCGGCCTCTTGACCTTTTGTAATGCATAGCTCGGTGGCATCGTTCGCGCGTAACATCACGGGCATCCCCATGCAGATGGATAGTTTTCCAGGGATGAAGTCATTCGTTGTTGAAGGTAATGCATCCCACAAAACCTTCTGTAGTCGTGGTGTCATCCTTTTAATTTCCGATTGCTCACATCCTTTCCATTTCCCCTTGTCCACGGATCGTGAACTTACACGGTCGATCGAGTAGAAGTCAACTAACTTTTGCTTAGTGTCGCGTGCAAATCTCTCAGCGCCCATTTTGTTGAGTACATCCTTTTGGGCGTTCCTTCCAGTGATAATGGAGGCATTTCTCATTGCTTTAGTGTTCAATTTAGGGTTTTCAGGTCGGAAACCAGCGATTCTGGACTCCAAGAATTTAATGTCCTCAGGTGTGCAAGCTCCGAAGCGCATGTTTTGTAACGCTGTGCGCATCTTATCGTCGTCTGGCGTTTTTGCTTGTTGTCTCATGTTTTGTCTCAACATGACGACAGTGTTGAACTGGTGCCAAAGTATTTTTCCCATCACCGCATTTTGATTCCGCTGATCCAGCGCATCTCCAATAGTTACCTCTCCGCTATAGAGAGATGGACCTCCCATCGGCGGTAGTTGAGCGAAGTCCCCCGCCACAATGACGCTCAAACCGCCAAAGGCTTCTTCGTATATATTTCTGGCTTTTGCGGCCTGGGTTGCCAATCCCTGTAGATCGTTGCAAGAAACCATCGAAATTTCGTCCAGAAAGATATAATCAACTCCTTGCAAACGCTCATTCACTGCAGCCATCGCGGTACCCTCGTTTCTAATCCCCTCTATATCGTCATGATTTTTGCTCTTAGATTCTCTGACTATTTTGAAGACTGAATGATACGTGGAACCGTTAAGTAAAGCGGCGACGGAACCGGTAGGGCCTAACATCAGAAAGCGATAGGATTCATTTCTTCGAGCGAAGAATTCAGCTACGGCCTTGAACACCTGTGATTTACCTGTTCCTCCCATCCCACCAAGGTACATTTTCAAAGGCATCTGTTGCGGACCCGACGCGTGATCAGCGATGATACGGAATGCTCTGGTTTGCTCAATGTTCAATTCGAAGGTCATGATAATTGAAGATATAATATCAGCATTCTTTGCGGGATCTACGTGAGATCGGTGATTAAAATAATCATGGGGCAGTATCTCAGCATCGTTGGGGATTGGTGCATTTCCTTTATTTGCAGAAGGAGGTAAGTTTGCTAGTTTATTCGCTGTTAATTCTGCTCGTTGATGTTTAACTGTGTTCACCCATTCAGCCCTAGATTTTCCAGGTAGAAGTAGTATATCAGCGTCAAAATACGGTAAGCCGTCAGGTGAAGCATCTAACCAACCACTTGTCTCCATGATTTTTCTGATATCCTTTGCTTCCCTCTGCATCCTCAACGTTCGTCTGCCCTTTTGCTCGTCGTCGTCATCATCAAACAGATCCTCGTCGTCTGTTCCGTAATCGTAGTCGTTTAGATCATCAGCAAATTTGTCTTTATAACTCATAAAACTTGCAGGAAATAATCCTCCCGCTGCCTTGGCTTCTGCCAACTTTTTTTTCATTTGTGCAAAGTGATCGTCCCTAGCGTCATTGCATTCATATCTGACATCAAAATTTTTGAGTAGCTCCATCTGCCGTTCGGTGAAGTCGTGTTCTGTAAACGCCTGATCCCAAGTTGAAAGGTTATCTTTCAAATCAGCTGGGGACCTCCAAGGTTTGAAAAGAGTTAACATTGTCATACAATAACTGGCTCGATCTCCTTTATCTGATCTAGGCATCGACCCTCCGATAAAATTGGGTATTATAGTAGTGAGATTTCTATAATCACACGTCACAGAATGCGTAGTAAATTGAGAATGTCGGGGTAAGAATGCATGCTGGACAGGCTTCCGGGATTTGTTAATTTTAGCATGTTTGTCGAATATAATGTCCTCTTCATCGTCAGTTTCCCAGTCTGAAACGTCATCTTGACCTCCTGTATCCTCATTATCTTCTTCCTCAAAGTCGCAATCGTCTTCAAGTGGGTCCTCGTCAAGGAGGGTATCATCACCATCATCCTGCAAGCGTTTCATAGCGGCTTTATAATATTCTGGTCGCATGAATTCAGACATCTGAATATCCTCCTCGAAGGCAATTATTTCCGGAATGGTGCGCTTCTTTTTTTCACTACACTGGATCCATTCATACAAGGTTACATTGTTGTATGCAATCGGTCTGTATCTGTAATCGTCAACACCACCTCCTGGTACAAATTTTCCCTCCCGTTTTTTTATGGGTACTTTTTCCTCATCATTTCGGCGTTCTTCTTCATCTTCGCAAGTCGTATCAGTAACCCAAAATGCCCGAATAAATTGCACATAAGGTCTCCAGGCAAACGCCACATATTTATGACTTGCATAATGGTCTGGATTTCCCAGAATATACAAGGAAGCCATTGGGCTACCCAGCTCCATTTTCGATGACATGGAATTTACCATCTTTCGCATCATGTGCCGAGCGTTTTCCTTCTCTCGAACCGCGCCTCCCAATATCTCTGTTTCCCGTTCAAAAACGTTGTATACTGAAGCAAACATCTGGTAAGATTTAAGACTAATTTTCGATACGTAGTCAGATACATACGAGACAACAGCCTTTACAGCTGTTCCCGATAGAAGGCTGGTAACATCGGAGTTGCAGCGATTTAAATAGGTAAGTATGGGGTTGACAGTGTTAATCATTGGTTCGACGTGACGCACATCTATGTGGCCGTCTTTAGCTACCGTCGACTCCATTACAATATCTCTTGGAAATCTCGCCCTGCATACACCGCTCGTCGTGAGGCATCCCTTTCGTTCTTTTCTGATTTTGAAGTCAGCATCTTTGCGAGTTTTTTTATGTTTGCGCCACTTTTTCTTGGCCTCTTCGGCGCGGTGATGTTCCATCGAAAGTGAGTGGACATGTACATTGGATCGAAGTAATAGATCATCTACTTCCAGCTCATATGTATCCGCCCAGTCGGTATATTTTTTGCAGGTCGCACACAGCTCTGTGCACTTACTAGCCTTGCAAATAGGAGGAGGTCTTGTTGGAAAAGTTTGAGTTGGTGGTCGATAGGTATCTGCCCAATCTATTTCGTCATCACTGTCTGCATCAGGAGGTAAAGGCTCAACTTTGCGTTTTTCGATTACCGCCTCCTTGCTTCCATTAAAGTATTCTGCGCGGTGAGAGTCTTCCAGATAAGCAATCATTCGTTGTCTGAATTTGGACTTTGGGTTCATAAGTCGATCACGTATATCTTGGGGCGACAACGCGTTGAGAATCCAAATGAGGGCATGTAGGTGCAATGTAAGTCTACCCTGTTGTTCAACGGTTGCGTAGTATGCTTGAGTATGTCCGAACAGACCTCTTTCTTGATCTTCCCATCCCAGCACGTCGGTAAGAAAAGCTTGAACCATGAAATGAAAGAATCTGGCTGCAGATACTGGATTCTTCGACATGAGCTTATTTCGCTCCTTTGAAGTCAACACTTGAGGTCTGTAAGTAGTGCCAGTTTGCGCATAGTATAAAGCAAGCGGATGGTGTAAGTCAGACCAAGATATTGTGATGAACCACGTAGGAGCGTTGAAGAAAGCGGTAGTTGACCAAATCTCATTGCGCATGTATTTTTTGGAAGTGATTGATCCCATCACTCTGCCCGCTACTCCGTCGAGATCTTTGATAAGATCAAAACACACCTGTTCCGCGTCATTTGCTGGCTTCACATGTTCTCCTTTGGCCATCCTGTCAGCTATCTGTCCTGCTATCTCTGGGTTCACAATCGCCAATCGTCTGGCTATGTTCGCAAAATTGGATCTCTTTGCTAACAACATACTGCCCGTAGAGGCTGCTCGTAGTTGTTCGTGATTGAACGCTATCATCGGGAAGTACGTATCTACTTGAAATCGCTTATCGTGGTACATTAGCAGAGCTCGCTTTCTGGTCCAATCTCCTTGTCGGTTGGAATGGGATGGATGCCCTATTCCACCCTTACCGTAGGGAAACAGCCATGGGAACATACCTGGATAACAAGTTACATTGTCGTACATACTTTGAGGTATTTCGGATCTACCAATACCCAGCATACTGCCCTTGTGAGTCAAATGTTGCAGTGCTACAGATTTAATGGTTTTCATGGTAGCTGTTGCGTATTCTGTGCCTGTCATTCCATGGACTGCAAAAGAACATTTCCCGTCCTTAGTTCCGTGTTCATCCGGCATCTCGTTTACTGCTAATGTTCCCACAGGTGGTTGTCCGGCCAGTTCGTCCGTTGAATGTTGATAATCGACGACTACTGGAATGTCTCGATCCGCATAGGAGTCTAGATTTTCTTGTGATATCTCTAGGTCAGCGTATCCCTCATGATTAAGTTTGAGCCAATTTAGGGCGTTGATAACCTTTTCCTTCCTGACAAGCAGTGGAGTCCTCTCGAAATCTTCTTGGGTGGGAGCGGAGGATCCAATAAAACAAAAGGCCAATAATTCATTCATATCTTCTTTTGAAGGGGGTAATTTATTATATATGGAAAGGACCGGAGAGGAGAACATTATCGCGTTAGCGCTCATTCGAACTCGACCGGAGTTAACCCTGATAACACAGCGGTTATGACGGACTCTTGCGATCATGATTCCTTCAGCATAAGTTAAGTCCTTAAGTTGTTCCGGTACTTTTCCCAACCAATTATGTCTGACAAGGGCGAGTTTTGGTACAAGTCCGTTATCCAACGATGTTTGACATTCAACACATATATCGGAGCAATCTTCAGCGAGTACAGGACCCTCAAGCTCTTCAATCGGATCATCAACACTGAATCTTTCCTTTCGTGTTATACCAGTACGAATCAATACCGCGAGCGAGCCTTGATATTCGGTTAAAGGAGTCAGTTCTTTTTTTGGAACGAGCATTCCGCAAACAGCACATCCAGCTTCCACGAAGTTCTTAGGACTTACGGTGCGACAGTGTTTAGATATTATTCTGTGAGCGTCAAGCTGAGATAGTGGCTTTGGGGGAAAAGCAATATTAGTGAGTCGACCCGTAACTCTCTTTCGCTCTGCCACTAACTTGGTTACAAGTTCTTTTTTGTTAGATTTCTCCTTAATAAATCTAGCCTCCGATCTGGCAACGTTTTTGCGTCTTTTAGGTGGTCGCGGCTGTTTGTTCAAAGCAGAAGTAGCGGTTGGAATGGAGCCAGGTACCAAGGCCAATATAGAAACTGTATCATCGCAGCCGGCACATATGTGGTCGGTGAGTTTAAGCTTGCATTCACTGGCCTTCAATCTTGAACCAATCCACACGTTGTGTAGGGGAGACAACCTTATCATATCGTCCTTTGATAGAATATTTAATAATTTGGGCATAGGTACAGCCGCTGCAATACACGTAGGATGTTTATTTAATATGTCGCTCATCTTCGACCGATGGCATTGCAACTCAAAGGTATATTCAGCGTGGATCCAGGAAGATATTTGGTTATCGTTTTCAATGTGGGGCGCTATCAACCTCCCTTCCATGGTTTTTCTAGCTCCGCCTCCCATGTGACTGTCAACACGCTGATCCAGGTGACTGGACAATCGTGCCAAAGGGTCAGAGGATGTTGGAACAAGTGGGTGTCGGGTAGTATATGAATATACCAAGAAAAATAACGCGCTCAGTAGGAGTACTGCAGCAACGGTTTTTAACCAGTATATGACATTATATGCATGGACGCGAAGGTCCGTTCTCAAAGAACAAATAAATTGCCTATAAACGGCAGCAATATATGATTGCATTGTATTGGTAATCCACCGCATTGAGGCGACTACGTATAAATATAAGTGCGTCTGCTGAAATGAAAATTAATGAAGAGAAAAAAATAAAAACGCACCACATAGCGCCAACCCGGATTTAGACCAATGACAAACAAGTGCAGCAACAAGTAAGAGCCATGCGGGGTATACAGGTGCCCAGGAAGGATGCCAATCTCTTGATGGGCGCAGACTTGTGCCTAATCCACATGGGTAGGATGAGGTTCGTACTGAATCGGCAGTGGTATCGGAAGATTCGGATGATGTAACGGCAGCAGGTAGTGAAGGTTTTGCGTTGACCAAGCCAGAAGGTTCTGGAGCAGCCACAAACAAAACCTGTTGGAGAATAGGGCCATTCAACGGCAGAGGGGGACACGGCCGTAATTCTAATTCAGGCTAAGCAGTGCACATATAATTGGTCAACAATCTTACCAGGAGGCTCGAGTTCAGTCTGGATAGTAACACGCATATGTGATAGGTATGAGTGGACAGCAGAAATATTGGTGGTGGTTTCGGGATGAAAGCAGGAAGTAAACGCGCCACCGCCATCAAAAGACTCCGGTTGAACCCGGCTGTGCACGAGGCAACCATCACTGATGTGCAATACATCAGATTGACGAACTGAGATCCGATTGACGCATACCAGCGCATACCCCAATACGTGAGCCGCCTTCACAAGTTATCCGATGACAGCTTCATACAAGGGATCCGAAAACAAAAGGTGAGGAATTTATTGTACAATCATTGCCATTAAGCATCAGTATCTGTGATCAACCATCCGGCGTCGAAAACGTCAGGTCTGGTGCCAATGGAGACTTTTTTTCTTATCCATTCAACGTCTAACGGCCATTTGACCTCGTGTTCACGCCAATGACCCCTTGTAACTATTAACTGTGACA
Source organism: Mycena crocata (assembly GCA_029281795.1). Classification (NCBI taxonomy): domain Eukaryota; kingdom Fungi; phylum Basidiomycota; class Agaricomycetes; order Agaricales; family Mycenaceae; genus Mycena; species Mycena crocata. The sequence continues at coordinate 312,048 of JARJCP010000032.1, read as the reverse complement.
ATAACTTTGTCAGTTCTACGTCGTTTGTTGATCACGGAGCGATAAATGATACCTGGTATAAACTATCATTTAGATCTCCTCGGGTTTCAATAAATGCACGAATCCTAGGTGGAGTGGCGCTGACGACCGCCAACTGCTGTAGACTGGGACAAGAAAAAATAGGGTCGGCATTGAGATGGAGGAGAGGAGTTTGGAGGGCTGCCAAGCACTTAGAATCCGATGCCCGCAAGTCGAGTATTTTGAGGGACGAGAGGTGCCGCAAGAAGATGGTAACAACAGTGATATCCACAGATATAAGGCGTATATTCAGGCGGGTAATAGTCGCCAAATTGGGTGCATGCGTCGAAATTGAGGATAAAACGGCGGAGGTACGTGATTGGATGGAAAGGAATGAAAGCGCAGCAGTGCGAAAGGTGGCCACAAGGGCCATCAGGGTAGGGTTATCGTCGCCGAAATCCAGATCTAGATCAGATAATTCGAGAAAATAAAGCGGACGAGCGTCAACCGGTACGTCGATGCACCCCGTGTTTCTGAGGCATATTCGTTGGAGGGACGGCGCGGCAAACTGGAGTGCTACCCAATCATCCCAATCTGGTGCGAGCGATCGCGAGAGGTTCCGAATGACTAGAGTGGTGATACACCTAAAGGTGGGGAAAACCGTCCAGCCTACGCAAACTCTCCTCAAACGGAGGCTCTGCAGTGCAGGGAGTGGAGCAGTTAAGGAGATACGCGCCATGGTACCCTCAGCAGCGTCACAGGATATATCCAAGCTGACAAGGCTGTCGAAGCGACCTAAAGCGAAACACAAGGATATCTCGTTGAGAGATGAACGATCCCGAACGCGAAGTCGAAGGCGAGTGAAGCGCGGAAAAAGGCGAAAGAAGCGACGAAATATATCAACAGCAGGGATCGCACCTCCGCCGTGAAGATCAAAATCGGCCATGATGGGAGTAGCCGTGGATCTGTCGATGTACAGCGAGATGAGGGAAAGACTGGAGTCCATGCGGATGCGGAAATTAGACCATAGCTCTGGTGTCGAGAGTGCGACCTGTCGCCATGAACGGCACACCGCTGTCAGCCTGAATAATTGCTCTTCGTATGTGCTAGACCACATTCGTTTCCAATAATCTCCTAGAATGTGGTGAAAAATGATGATAAGGAGCTCGCTGGGTAGATGATTGACGAAGGCCAGCGCGGTGACCCTGTAAACCATAGGTATTAGGAGGAACAAAGTAGCGACGTAGAGTGGAGACGAGAGAGGAAACAGTGACTCACACAGTCAACGTTGCTACCGATTCTCCAGTTACAGACATTCAAAGCGAGTAAAATGCACAGAGATTGCGGAAGGGAAAGGCAAGAAACAAGGCAGGAACAAAGACAGACGGTCTAATCCCAGAGAAGCGGATATCGGAACCGGTGGAATAATCAGGCCAAATATCTAACACACGTGTCGAATGTTTCCGAGACGCTCCATCAGCATCATCAAGTGATCTCCTCCTTGGAGAACGATAATTCAAATGACAAGAGGTGTCGGGAATTTTTTTTTTTTTCCAGAAACCACGATTAGTGTGGCAAGCCAAATTTAAATTTTAGGACAAATCCAGATAGCTTGGATGACAATGTCAATACTTGGTGTTGTTGACGGCGTCTTGACGGTAAAAACTGTATAGGCAAGGTGCAAACATAAGCGTCCCACTGGTTAGTCGGCATCATTGTGTCTTCTTCATGGATCTTCGAGGCGATAGCGCGAATTTGTTAAATCTGTTGAGATGAGTGATGCAGGACTCTTGGAAGGAGTGTATAGGGCGCCTTCAGAAGGCTTGAAGCATAGATTGCATTATTATTATTCTTTTTTTTTTTTTTTTGAGAATCGGCAGAAGTCCAGACCCCAGAGTACCAAGTGAAGCCACAGTTGAGTCGCGATCGAGTTCTTCTTAAAAACAGATTTTTTTTTATCATGATATCAATAATAATAAAAAAGCTCCAGCAGAGCCAGTCATCTGTGCAAACGATCCTCCAGAGAACAGAGCAGAACAGGAGAGAGGTTACACGAGACACGTGCTCTGACAGAAGGCAGTGCTACATTAAATCGCGTACACATTGATGACAACAAACTCCTCTTCTCTTTCTTCTTCGTCACCTCACCATGGATCCTTATGTGGGACAGTGGCATAGATCGCGGATGGCAGCCGCGCAAAACGTTTTCCGGGTTCATAGCCATTCTCGTCCGGCCAAAGCTGTGACCAACAACGCCCCTCTTTCCATCGACGCTGACGAGATAAAGCTCGACCGTTTCTGGAGAAGAGTGGCAGAGCTCACCAGCAGATATTACGACGCGGATAATCGCTGGATAGGTGGGCAAGAGATTAAACAATGGAATAGTGCGAACAGAAATGTGCGTACCATATCAATAGATGCAGTACAGGCTTAAACAAGTCTAATCCAGGCATGTGAACGCTGTATGCGGAGCAGAAGAGGACGAACGTGCATCATAGATGAAGACCAGGCCAGCTGCAGAGCGTGTAGGTCCATCAAGGTCGGATGTGATCGCAAAGCGCGATTCGTTTATGATATGACGAAAGAAGATTTTTTCCCTGTGTACGCGCAGTTCATGTCTGTATTTCACAAGAAGGAGGCGGGAAGATTGAAACGGTATGTGAGAGTACCCCGGAAGAAGAGCGACAGGTATATCTTGAAGGACGGCGATCATACTGGTACATTTAATTTATTAAACTGCTTATGGATTGTCCAAAGGATATCTACTCACATTGTAACCAACAGGACCTGAATGGGGAGAACACCGTAGGCTGAACGCCCAGCCTGAATTAACGCGTAGTGATGATCCCGTTGACGTCGCCCAATACGCTCAAGGTAAGGGTTACAGTATCCAAAATGCACGAGCTGATTTAAAATTTCTTACCATAGAACAAAGATTGCGTGCTGAGAACATGAGTCGGTTTATGACCACTGCAATCGAACCAATACTGAACAGGTTGCATCAATCGAAGAGACAGAAATCAGCATCGCACCAGGCAAAACGTTGCACATCGCCAACAGCAGGAGATATCGAGGCGTACCTGTACCAAATCAGAGAGTTTCAGAGACTAACGACGGCTGCAGGAGCCCATATGTAAAGCATAATAGGGCATAATTCATATTGTATAGGCATAGATGGGGCATAGAGCATACTGTGGCATATAAAGAATCGCATGAAAAGAGGCAAATACGGATGGAAGAGCGAGAAGGAATACGTAATTTTTTATTTATGGAATTTAAGACCGAGTGGGAGGGGGTGGAGTACCACAAACGATGACCCAAAGTATGTTGCAACCGAGACTGGCAACTTTGGAAGACGACCCGCTCACAGTTCCATTGTAGCAAGAAAGAGAATAACCAACGACGGCGAAAGAGCTCTGCGGGATTTCGCCAGGGAAGAGAGGTAGGACCTGGTCTAGGCGGTCGAGATCAGTGTTAAAGTTTACAACAATCTTGCGAGCGTCGTAGACAGGGACTGTATTCAAAGCGGTTAGTTAGATATCACAAATAAATATAAAGCCAATAACCGGTGTCGTTGTGAGCGAGAAGCGTCTTCGATCGAGCCGATCCGGGCTTCTTGAAGTTCTGCGCCTTTCCAGGGGACTGGGAGCTAAAAAGGTGAGACGGAACGTTCCTTCCCATCTTGTCCGACGATCCTGTGAAGACATTTTAAGGGTAGATAAAATGCAGACAATTCAACAAAATAAGTGCATACCTTCCGGTTGCCGTCCACCGTCAGGGCTAATCATAGTCTGGAACGCAATAGACTGTCCAATCATTTGAGTGTAGAGTATGCGTTCAGAAAATACAAGACAAGCCACAGCGGCAAAGCGCTCCCAATCATAATCGTGGAAGACGCCATACAACCACTTGCGCTGGCGGTCAGAGCGAGGCCCGATGTTTTTAGGAGCAAATACACAGGACTCGGTGACACAAACAGCGGAAACACAAACAGCAACTCGGTCCCCAACGTGGAGGCGATGCGTTTGAGAGCTACCGGGTGATATGCGGCTGGAAAGATTTAAAGGAGAGACCCGGGACGGGTTGATAAAATGTCCCGCAGCCTCGAAAAGCATAGCACCCATCGAGTTGCTGCACGTTCAATAAGCAATAGAAAGTAAACAAGCTGAAAATGATAAACAAAATAATAATAACACTTGCCTTACAAGCATGCGAGGCAGTACATTAACCCACGAGCTGAACTGGATACGCCCTCCAGTGATGAAGTCAACGTCATCCGTGGAGTTGCGATTCGGATCGTAAGATGGAAGAATCATCCGCAATCCGCTGCAAATAAGTTGAAATTCGATTGCAAGAATATTAAAGAACGCACGGCAGAGGAGCCAGTCCCACATAATGCGGCCGCAAACTAGGATCTTGAATATTGAGGTCGAAGACGCCACACTTTGATTTCGGATCACTGAAACCAAAGTCGAAATTTAACATAAAGAAAAAAGGTGATAATCGGACGTACAAATAAGCCTTGTATGACTCGATATCTTCCAGGTATACGGGAGGTGCATCATCGTCAGCGTCGCCTGCATCATCATCAATTTGAGCGTCGTCGGGAACCGGCTCCTCGCCTCGACTCATGTGCATATATTGAGCCATAGTGAGAGGGGGTTTGCCTTCGGGAGATCCATCTGAAAGTGATGCGATCGGAAACCTCTTAACGATAACGAAGGAATTGAGATCACCGGCCATTTTTGAAGACCCAGCGCCCTTCGTAAGGACAGTTTGCGCAGGATGAGGTGCACTAGCGCAAAAAGCAACAAGCAATTAAGATAAGCAACATAATACGGAGACAGTGAAAACACACCGCTTCGGAGGAGAAGGTGGGGATGCTTTCTCCTTACCCTTGACGGTTGGAGAGGAAGTATCGGCTTGCTTTTGTTTCGCCTTGTTGGGAGTAGATTTAAGAGCCACCTCAGCCCTATTGGTGTGGTGAAATTAAATTGGCGATAGGAAAAAGAGATACAGAGAGAGATTACATACCGTGCTGAGGCGGCCTTGATTTCCTTCTCCTCCGCGATCTTTTCCAAGACATCAGCGACGTTAGGAGGATCCCAATCAGGAGAGTATTGGCGCGGAGCATCATCTGGTCTAGGGAAGCCAAAGTTCGTTTAAAAGACAACAAACACGAGGGCATAAGTTGAAGTCAACCTACCCGGCTTCCGAGAGAGACTTTTCGATACCAGTTTTGAGGGCGATAGCGTCATGATCAACTTTTCGACTAGAACGGGATCGAGATGATCCAGTGGTAACGGCGGGTCTGGTATCAGCCAAGGGTTCGACTGTTGCGTGGGCGCGGCCTTGTTCTTTCATGTAGGCGGACATCCAAGCACCCATCATTCTAAACAAGTCACATAAGTAATAAAACTGACGACACAGATCAGATAACAAGACTAACTTGGCCATGGGACCCTCGGGGGATAAGAAATCTCTGACGAAGAGCGCCCAGTTAGACAAGCATAGATGAACCAATATCAAAATAATATTTACGGAGGAAAGCCCCTAGATACAATAGAGGCGGTGTGAAAAAATGTGTTCCCAACATTAGGAATACAAATACGCACGAAGGGATACCACTGATGTCGGGCGGAGACGCCGGGTCTCCGGTAGATACAAAAGCGACATTATCGTTATGAGATGCGGACGGAGGAGGTCTCGTCACAGCAATTCTGGCCTTTTTATTAGAAGAAGGAGAATCATCTCCAGCAATAGAAGGAGAGGGCTGTAACTTCTTTTGAGAAGCAGCCGCACTAATAAGAGAAAAAAAATAAGTCGAAAACGGATAGCGCAAAATGACAATTAGCCTCTAACCTTCGGGTCAACAACGAAGGAGGCAGAGCCCTACCAGAATATATGCCGAATCAAAAAGTATGCATAGAACGAAAACATGAATATACATACGCGGCTTTCACATTGGAGGGCTTCTTATACATGCTGAAAAAATCATTGAATGAAATCAGACCAGAATGCGCCCCCAGCAAGACTTAACTCACGAATCGTCGACATCCATAGCTTCAAGATCCCTGTACAATAAATACAAAAATGTTAAAGACGCGCAGGAAAAGAAAAAAAGAAAAAAGTAGAGAGCACGTACTCGTCAGAAGTTGCGACCTCGATGACTTCTTGACTATCATCAGGTCTGAAAAGGTTATAGTCAACATAAAGGCAATTGAAAGTAAGGATACACACCTCGCCTTGCGTTTAGAAGGAGAAGGGGTGAACGGAGTGTCCAAAGAAACGTTCCTGCCGCCCCGACTTTTAACCGGCGTAGAAGGGGGAGTACTACGAGCGATCAGTAATGAGTTAATTAAGATGTGCACAACAAACCCAGATGGCGAGCGGACGATAGCCCTCGTTCTGGTAGAGGACTTGGAAGGAGATGGTGGAGGTGTTCTAAGTTCACGAATTAATATCAATCAGAAAGGAGTGGTCGAAAAAAATGAGATATAATAGGAAAGGACTCACTCAGCAAGGGCACCGTCGCTAACATAACCCTCATAGGGGTCCCTGTAACATCAAACACCGCATAAGAGTAGACTCAAGAGAGAGAAGAAGAAGAAATTCAATACCCATCGTTGATAAACTCGTAATCTGATCTGATAAAATAATGAACAAACAGTTGATGACACGAAGAGAGCTTACCCATGCTCAGTCTCAACGCCGGCATCGTCATCCTGGTGGTTAGCTTCAGGGGAAGGAGCTCGACTGTCAAAGTCGGCAGCAGCAGAATGCACGAGGACGGTATCTCCATCACTAACATAACGCATGCAAATGTTAGAGCCAGTACGAGGAGATGAATTGGATAACCTAACGACTCTTGTGCTTGATCATCGATGAACAGAGAGCTTGTAATTTTTTTTTTAGGTGATCCAGCAACGCTACAGGAATAGCGAGTCAGCGTCGAGACATTTAACTAATAAATATAAGTATACCGAGAACGCGATTTAGCTGAAGACCTAATAAACAAGCAAGTAGATGTTCAGGCGTCAAGGGATACAAAAGAGCTGGGGGAGTATACGAACTTGGGCGTAGATTTAGGCATAATTGCAAGGAGGCAAGTGGTAAATTCGAGAGAATGCTGCACAAGCGCGTGAAGAAATTGGCGGTTTAGAAGATATTAGAAGGTAAGAAGTTACGACCTCAATGGTTACCTTTTATACCAAGCAAGAAAGCCCCATGAGGAGGTGGTTCGGATGCAAGCTGAATTAAAGCCGACCAGTTCGGCCGGGTGCACGGTTTGCACAAATGATGAAGGTGTGGCGCACTTGCATCAATTGGTGCGGCGCTCGGTTAACAATAACCATATGGTAGAGACAAAACTTACGATGCAATAAACCTGCAATCAAACAGTTTCGCCAAGGAGACAGACATAATCGGTTAGGGTTAGATTCGACAAGGAAGTCCTGTAAGGATCCCTTGATACCTGCGACGCGAGTTAACATTGGATTAGGTCATGTGGCACAAGATTGATGCTGCGCTGATCGGACAAAGATCTGCCCAAGCAAGGAAGGAGTCACCTGCAAGCTTATCCATTTTCCTGGATTTTTCCCGGGTCCTTTCACTGCATCAGAGAGATATACTGATATCTGGCATGGAAAATGCGGAGCGATCTAAGAACTGAGGTAACGATCAGCACAATTAACCGAACGAGAATTATGGCAACAGAGCAAACTGGGCGAGTTGAAATCAAGACACCGTAAGGAGCGAACGGGCAATACCGACTTATTTAGGTGCGGACCATTGGCTAAATATCACCATCTTCCCAATTTCGTCTTGCTGTCGATATGGACACCTTCTACAACAAAAATGCTGCTGGTAAGCCCGTTGTTTTCATATTTATAAAGACACACCATTGAGACCAAAAAACCAAAAACCAAATTAGGTATCGCATTGGAACAGTTGGCGTCAACGCGGCGTCAAGCTCTCAGTGCGAGAACCGTGGCTGGTAGTATCATGCATTTGGCTGACGTGAACGTGCGTTGAGTAAAATTTTGTTTATGAAAAAGAACGAGAAAATATTTACTTGCATCGTCTACACAGACCGACAAGGTTAATGTCACGGAGATGCACGAGGGCAGAACAAATTGGCGGCTGTGCATGAAAGAAGAAGATGACGACGTTTCGGACGAGCTCGTTTTAAGAGTGCAAGGGATCTTGACAAAAAATAATCTGGTACCAAAGAACGTGGCCAGGTGAGTGAGCCTTGACAAAAGACAATCTTTAGACTTACTAGCGTTGACTGTAGCTGTCCGCAAAGCAAGGCAATGTTCCTCTCACAGTTCGTGGAGATCTGCGGAGAGCGCACCTCGACGTTCGATGACTCTATGAAAGGAGTTGCCGCCGTCTACGAATGTTTTGGTCGGTATCTTGCGGGAGTCAAACTCAATAAGCCGGCGGACTCGGAAAAGAATGGTCAAATGTTCTTCAGCGCTGCTAATAGGGTATTCACCGCACAGAGCGACGCACCGAGCGAGCAGGACAACGATTTTCAAGACGGACTCGATCCACTCCGCAAGCTCGTCAAATTTAAGACCGGGGAGCTCATCCACGCCCCTGAGAATATTGTGCGATACTACAAACGCGTTCAGGAAGACGACGAAAGGTGAGCACTACACAAATATCGTAAACAATTTGCACTTACTACCGCTAGTCCCGCCGTCTACCAGCATTACGTGCCAGGAGCTTTTGCCGTGGGAGACATTGTGGAACTCCAAGTTTCTTTTGTAGCTCTGGCGGCTGGCAATAATAAAGTTAAGATTACCAACCGACTCCAAGCAGTAACTCTGCTAGATAACAAGTATTCTGAGGCGCGTATGTTCCTGGTATTTGAGCGTGAGCTAACTTATAACATAGGACGCCAAAACCGCCAAAACCGCCCGAGCGAACGCCAGCGTCAGAATGACTGTGAATCCCGCGGTACGCAGAAAGATCGGATACTTTGCAGAGGATACAGACGACGAGAGAAAGCTCAAGAAGCGCCGTGGCAATACACCCGACAATGACGAGTAGTTTGTATTGTGTTGATCTGTACCGATAATACGTCCAGCCAGACAACCGTTAGGTGCCAATGAATTTGAAAGACTTTTACACAGGCTATAGTAGACATCGCAGTTAACGCACAGGAATGACGCATGAAAGCAAGAGAAGACAATTTGCAGACACGTGTCATCCGGAAAGACCGGACCGGTACACGGACCGCAAGATATTGACAGGTAAACGATCACGTGGATGCAAATGAGGCGTGTTTAGTGGCTAGTTTACTGTACACAAGTGCAACTACAAGACAGACACCAATATTAGCACCACACGCAACTCCTTCAGAAGAATAGAATCGATTATAAATATATAAATACATCTGTCGAACTATTTACGACAAATTCGGGTAGGAAGTAAGCTTTACAAGTTTGGACACGTTCGAAACAAGGTGAATGGTAGATAGATCCATAGGAAAGATGATATTGTGGTAGTAGTCAATTGTTTGTAGCTCTGAGACAGGTAGTTGGCGACGACAATGAATGTATGTGTGCAAATCAGAAAGGGAAGGCACCTCGTCAACGGATAGGGAAGAAAGAGAAGGGCATAGACGAGGATTCGAAAAAAGTGTGCTGAAGTAGGTAGAACTTGCGGAAGCTAGGTCAAGTCGAGTAACAGAGGTAAGTCTCTCCAACAAACGCAAAACGTGGGATGTATGAATTTCGCGACCGGCTACAGAAACCGTTAGAAGCTGGGCGAATATGGGTACCATGAACAGATGAGTCCAAGAAGGACGGTCGAAATCGTGAACGTTGAGCTCGGTGAGGACAGGGTAGGAGCCTCTAGCCAAAACGCCAATGACGAGAGCAACTTCCCTCCAATGATAAAGCGTGAGGCTCTCCAGAACGGGGAGAGTGAAGCCAGTGGATGGGAGGGTAGTGACGCCACCACCACCTAGAACGAGATGACGCAGGCGAACGGCTACATCAAAAGTGCGAGCCAACTCTTCGGCCGAAGGCCAAGCCATGGGTACAAGAGCACTAAATTTGACGGTTTCCACCCGAGAAAAGTAAGCGCCGTCGCCCCAAGGAAGAGCTGTGTCGATCAGCTCGAGCTCGACCAGATTTGGAAGCACCCCATTGAACAAAGGCGGTGGCGGCGAGAACTGAGTGGTTTGTCGAGGAGGATAGCGGGGTGGACAAGCGAACAATATGGAGGTTAAATTGGGAGCAGACACATATTCCAATACGTCGAGCATGGGAGTAATCCACTCCTCCCGTGCCGTCCATAGACAGATTGTCTTCCACAAATGTGATGAAGGCAAAGCCGCCTCCATGGATCTGCGAGACACGTCCATGCGGTAAGGATAGTCCGCCTTGATGATGGGGAGAGGGAGAGAGTGGTCGGGCTTCTCTGAGTCGTCGTCAAATTCATCGTCCGGCTCCAATCTGATGATGACATCGATATGCGTGGTTTGAACGAATTCAATAGCACGGCTGACGGACTCGACGGTGGACAAACAGTCTATGGTCAGAAAGCGCCAAAAATGAGGACACCCCTTGATGATAGCTTCCCACTCAGGGAAACATTTCAAGAGCATGTCTCTGACGGCATTGTGATCGAAAGCCGTGTCACTGTCGCACTCGCAAACGATTATAAGTATTTCGATCCAAAGCTCAACGGGCAAAAGAGGGCGCAGCCGGGATACGGCGTCCCGCAGTTGCTGATACGAGCTAGGCGTGGCATACGGTGAGCCGTTATCTGCGCGTAAAATAAGAAGAAAGAAAAAATGTGAATAGATACGGCTTGTCAAGAAAAAGACCGCTGACGAACCGGAGACTAGGACGGGCAACTCGAACATCAACGGGACAGACATAAGCAGAAAAAAAAAAAAAACAAGTGACAAATGAATCGCTGAGAGGATCCAATCATGAGTGCGGTGCGTACACACATTGACTGCTCAGATATGCTCACATCAAGAGGTGAGGGCGGAAATGAAAATTGTATAAGCCAGCGCGATGTACGGAAGACGCAAGACAGGGCAGACGAGAGACAGGCAAGACAGGGCAGACGAGAAATAGTGATATCACGAAGCAAAGAGGGGGAGAGGGCGGGGAATAATTGGATAGACTGCGGCCAGACAGATAGATTGAACCAGATTGAACTGGGTTATCCGTAATCAGACTCGGTCAACGAACCAATCCATAGCGTTGTCCGACCCGTCGGGCACACCATCTCGCCACGAGTCCACGACGACGCAGGATACGAAAGAAAACAATACAAGTAAACAGATCGATCAAAATCTGATTAAGATCCGAAGATCCGAACCCAATACCCCGGAGCCATCACCGGAAAACAATCCAAACCAAAACCCCCATATGAGCAAGTCGCACTGATTCTATGCCCGGCGGGCAACACAACGCTAGCCGATTGCCAAGATCTGCGGTACCGATACAACGGGTATCATCATTAACTCTAATTACTCCACACCCCTCCCCACCCCGACATCCCCCAGCAAAATAAAATCACATAAAATGAAAATTGAAAAACAATGAAGGAGAATAAATAGCCATACAAGAAGCTGGAACACCGATAGCTACTCGAGCTAAACAATTATCCCTGCTCGCGAAAACAAACTAATCAACGAGCAGCATGCGCGGTGCTAACCCCAAAGGGAAAATTCGCACAGCCATCATAACCGATAATTTAACCGATTGAGTGAATGCTAGCAAAGTGGAATGTAATGTGGGGATACTGCTTATCTCGGTCGATTAATAAGGCCGACCCTCATGCACGCAGACGACTTGCTACAACCATGCTAACGGAGCTGTTTGAGAACCTAAACCTGTGCTTTACATCGGGCAAAGCGGAGCAACCAATTTCAAGCATGCGATGGAGACAAATGGAGCGAGCTCGAGGAAATTACACTAAGCCAGTATTGAGCGGCATCACGAGTACGCAGGGAGCATATATGTCAGTAATGACCGACAAGTGGCGTTGAGCAACAGCAAATAATACCGGGAGTCGCCATACGTGAATCCATACATTTGGAACCGGGGAAGGCCAACATCAGCCGTCGGAACATACGTAAAAGCGTGGGGTATGTAGTAATTGCAAATTAAGACCGACAGAGACCGATTGGATTCAATTCTTCCCATTCGTTCGGGAAAAAAAAAATACAAGAAGCGCCAAGGCAGACGGAATTTTGCGACGGCATACACCGAGAACAAGCGAGCATTCAGTAATTAGTAAACCAACGCTCATCAAGACTCACGCATCCGATTGGCTCAAATAAATAAATGTATGGAGCATCACCGAAACATTTGGCATTCTGCGAAAGAATTACGCGACGGAATACACCGGGAACAATCAAAGCAATTCATGCGGTTTAGGGTTCGTTGGAGTCAAGGAGGTACTCTGATTAATTATAGACCGGAGACAACAAAGAATTCGGTTCGATTAGAAATCAAGCAAAGTCCCAAGTTGAATAGACGAATACTCAAGCTTAGGAAGGGCGCGATGTTAACTGAATTACGTTCAGTCAAGAAATAAAGAATGAACGGAGTACTATTTGAAGTTAAATAGAAGTAGAATAGTTGACACAACTCGGTACAATACGAACGAGCTACTTTGTGAGCGTGGGCGTACCGAGCTCTATGATGTTGAGCAAAAACCACGAAACCTCATCCTCGTCCACACCATCCTCAGGAGCTTCAGCGACTACCGTGTCAATCTTGGGAAGCCCGCGACTCTGCCTCTGAAGAATGAGCGATTGCAAATCACCCAGAGAAATACCGGCAACTTTGAGGCCGCGAAGATGTGGAAGGGCGTTATAATGTGGACCGCGTAAGGGGGGAGGAAGACGGGACACTGTAAACAATGTTTCGAACATAACATACGACGCTCCGCGCAGATCTAAGAACTGCACGGACGTCAAACCAGTAAGGAACTGCAAGACAATTCCGCCAATGAGAGGACAAACACCAGATATGGATACTTCCTTCGCGTTAGCCAAGAGCCCCGAACATCGCAGTAGAGTTCGCAGATCGCGCTCATACGTGAGCTTGACGTTAACGGTGTGGATAGACGGAATGTTGAACCGGCATATGAGATAAACGAGCAACTCTTCGCCATTTATTGTAAATTCGAGTACACGTAGTGCGTGCAGAGGAAAGGTAGAAACCGGAGCAACCGTAGCGGGAGCGAAGGTTATGCCATCGAGGATGAGGACACTGAGATCAGTGGAAGAGGTGACGACTTGAAGAGCATCTGCCCAGGTTACTGATTGGCCAGCCGGTTGCACGACGCAGCAGTGCGCGAAAGAGGATGTCGTGTATGTGATAGTTCGAGAAACAACGTGTCCCGCCTTCCAGGCGATGGAATAAACCGGAGGAAAAGCCGTGCCGAATGGTGAGGCCGGGTTAAAGGCGAAAGCAGCGATTGCGTAAGGTCGAATGTCGAACAGTGAACGGCATTGGAACGCAACCTCCAGGGTCCCCAACACGGTGGGGTTGCTACCTGACATCGGCGTCAAAACATCCTCCAATAAAGGTGTGGTGTCTGCGAAAAATCCCAAATACTCGCATCTGCCGATTTCGTGGCGCAAAAGTTGTAATGCATCGTGCAGATACGTGTAGAAACCCCACGGGACGTAACCAAAGGTCCGATAGGTACCGCTGCGGGATCCAGATGCGTCGAACAAAATGTGAAGCGCTTCAGCGCGAGCGCGAAGAATAGCACTCTCAATGTAAGGGATTGGGGCGGAAGGAGTCACAATCAACCGAGACCAAAACGCGGGTTTGGCCTCCACCAATTCGTTGATGAAAGGGTCGGAAAGACGAAGAGCGCTCCTAATTTCAATGAAATCCTTGATAGAATAGTCGATGGCTCGATCTGAGACTAGGCTCAAAATGATCTCAAGCACTTCAACAAATATTCTGGGAGCTGGCGGGGCTGCCGTAGTCTGTATTTATGGATTAAAATGTAATATACGAGAAAGAGAGTAATACACGCACTATTTCTTCGCCATCTCGTGCTACATCATCGCTGATATCAGCCATAATAAACCGAATACCTATAAAAATCACTCAGCAAGTTACAAGTAAATTTATATTAGAGCTTGCGAAATACAAATACTCACTTTGAGAATGGGAAAGACGATGCCGAATACTTGGGGACAGACAAGGCAGGAGAAAGAAAGACGATTGACGGATGCTTTCACGACACAAGAGCCTCACATGATACAAAGACGTTGAACGGCGGATACCGGTTTGATTGAGTTAACCGGCAGGCGTTCGAAGACGACTTCAATCATAAGCGAGCTACCACCTCGACCGAGACAGTGAACGGCGATGATGCGTCGTAGCACGGAATATCCAAAATGGATCAAAAGGCACACGACCTATGGGTCCGCGGGATGCGATCCGACACCCACGTTGCGATTATCAAGCCTTGGTTATCTTCGGATCATCGGTCCATAGGACTAGATCGGACTTAATTGATTCACGATGTTCAAGCGTAAAAATGAGGTGTATTTAATTTGGTTTGGGACATACGAACTGATGAATATTCAATGTATTACAGACTACTCAACAAAGTGTATGTAGTGAGTGGGTCTATCAACAAAGGATCTGTACTGGAATCCTGGAATATAATGTCGAATAGGCGCTTCAAACAAGAAAAATTCGGGAACGAAGTTCGCCAGTAGACTATGATGCTCCGTCGGGGGGTATCCATTACGACGAGACAGAAAAAGGCGATCTATACCAACACGGCGGACATCTGATACCACAGTTTGGGCGACAAACGTCGCCAGACGCAAAACTTCCTCACCATCGATTATACCCAGATAAAGCTCCCGAAGATTCGCAGCGTAGTTTGACTGGTTGAAGCGAAGACGTGAATACGCCCAGTCGCAGTAGGTAGTGAAGACCACAGATGGGACGTCCCTGAGATCCAAAACGGATAGCATGGGAAGAGAGGTGAAGAGCTGCCGCAGAGAGTGATCATCGCCTATATGCGCGCGTGCTCTAAACGCTCTCAGGCGAGAAAGTAGTAAAGGAGCGGTGAGGAGACAATGTACACTGTCTGCGACCGATCTAACCATCAAATCCTCGAGATTAGGTACATCAAGAGACGCCATGAAAGGGGTCATGAAGCGACTAGGACCGAATTCGACGTCGAGGACGCGAATGGAATAAGATCGAAGTTGACGATCGGTCGGAATTTGAAAAGGCCGCAATGCGCCCAGGCGGAGCACCCGTAAGCGACCGGCTGAAGAGATCAACAGCGGAATGAAAGAGGAGTCGAGGGAGTTGGGCAAAGAATAGTCAGAGATTTCCACTTCGTCAAGGTTGTCGAGTAAACCCCACATCGTCCAGTCGAAGGAGGCGCAAAATGCTGTGGCACGTCGGACGCTAGACATGCTACCGGCGAACCACCTATTGGGCCGAAAGGGAAGAGGAACGGTGTCGTCCGAATCCGACATAGCGGGATAACCGGGTAGATAGACGTAAGCGAGCTCGATCGTCGAGAGGAAATCAGCCCGTAAATCCTGGCAATGAGAATGGATACGGCCGTAAAAGGAAGGATTCTCCGCAATCAAATGGAAAGATTTCCAACGATGCGACATGGGCGATAGAACATGAAAAACGGAGTCAATAACTCGTAGGATGTCGGAGGTGGTGGCGACTTGGCCATGCAAACGTTGGGTTGCTCGAAAGACCAGCCGGAGATGCAGATCACCGATATTGCACCTCGACAAGACGAATTGTAGTCTGGAAATAGAGACAGATGGATATATGGTGATTGTCGACCATAGCACAGGCGTGGTGGACACTGCAGTCTGATCAAGCAAAATATATTCATAAGGGAATAAATACAGAGAAGGTAGACTCACATGCCAACCTCTGGAGACACACGCTGCTACAGCGCGAGCGGAGGCAGACTCCTTGGGAGTCAAAAGGGGATTGTGCACCAAGTCGACTATAATCTTGAGCCACAAATCATAGGACAAGGGAAAGTCGAGTGTCGCGACGAGAGAAACCGGAACGACTTTGCGGACATCCAAAAACTCTGGATCCTGTGAATAATAATCAGTACGATGTACCGCGACAAACAATTAGTAAAATAGTTATTCACCAGCATGAGTAACGATAGAGCATCAGACAAGACTTCAGAGTCATACGAAAGTCGCAAAGAGGAGAGGAGCTGATGGAAGGACATGATTATCAACTTTTTGCGCAGCGAGCAACAAGTCAAGTGAAGAGGGGAGGTAAATCTAAGGCGACGTTCACATGGGCCAGTCAAAATATGATTACCAAGACGCACCGTGATTATGGGCACCGGCCAATTGGGTTGGGTACCGGTAAAAACCACCGAAGTCGGATACCGGAAAAAAAAAAGCGGGGGTCACACCTTAGAACCGGGGTGCAAAACAAGTGATAAAAAGGGGCAGTAACGAAATGCGGATACGGAAAGAAAAAAATAAAGATCCGAAACAGCGAAAGATGCGACCCACCAGTAACATCTGGACATGATGGAGCGAACCAGACCGCCTACCAAATCAGGACAAGCAGCCGACGATCAGAATAGATTCACAGAACGACACGAGGAACCCGCAGATTTGGGAAGCCTAGGTCAAGGCCTGATCAACGTTGGAATTCGCAGTGCTACGAAAAATAAACAAAGTATAATTACTCACCTGTTTCAGAAGACACACTAATATCCAAATCCTACCCTTACACCTTCTCTCTTCATCCGCATTCTGTACGCAATATGTCAGCCACTGGCACGAGAACCCAAACTTGATCGTCGACTCTGCTCAGGAAAATCGTCAATGCGGTTAGGACGTCACGCGTCATTATTGACCTGCCCAAAGCCAAAGTCAGTATTTGCAGCTTAAACATGATTGAATCGTTACTTACAGTATGCAAAGGATACCGCCCCAGGTGGAATTGAATCGGAACTACCGGTGAGCGTTAACCAATAATAGAAAACCTGGCGAAACTAATATACAACGGAATACGCACAGGATTTTCCATCAGACTTTACCGTGATATACATAACCACGGAGCACCAGGCCAACGACGCGCTCAAATACATAACGGATGGGACAGTCGGTTTTGACACAGAATTCACCGACCGACGCCCCACTAGAGAGGAGAAGCTTATTATCGACGCCATTCCTGCCAGCGCGATCCGGAAATACGCGCTCGCAGGATGGCAGCTGGTGGAACTCAGTAACCACCCGACCTTCCCCATAGCATGGGACAACATTGGGCTGCGGCTTGTGCAAATTTATCGCGACGGAGACGCCTGGGTGCTGGATATGTGGAAGATTAAAGGCGAGTTTAACATCGACGAGACATAAAAGCTGCTCACAAGCCATCATCAGCATTCCCTCGAGAATTACGGCGCATCCTGCAGTCATCCGACATAAAAAAATCGGGCGCCGGACTCATCAAGGACATAGCGATAATCTGGGACGACATACGAATGGAAATGAAAAATCTGGTCGATGCGGGAATGATGGCGAGACTTTACCTCGCTGAGAAGTACCCCAAGGTAGCGTATGCTAACCTTGCACTGCAAAGCTGCGTCGAAGAGATCCTCGGTTACAAATTTCCCAAGGAGTTGGCTAGTAGCAATTGGGCAAAGGACGAACTTTCCCCTGAGCAGATAACATGTGAGCAAGCGAGCCTTGTAACATCCAAAGTTATCTCGTGATCGCTCACAACTTATATACAGATGCTGCGCAAGACGCCGTTGCATGTTACCGGCTGCACACCTTGCTCGAACCACTCTTGGCTCAGAAAAGCATCGACGTGGATACTGCTATACCGTCCGCGTGGTACACCTTCAACACACGTTACGGCGAGCCCACAAGAATCAAGAGAGGAGCTGACGGAAACGAAGTAATCTGGAAACAGAGTGATTGCACGTGGTACGGCGGAGGAAGGTTTATAGGCTACCCGTAGACGCGCATAGAGCCAGAACAAGGTTAATAAACATCCAAGTTAACCAACGCATGAGATTCGCAACGCGAGAGCGAGAGGAAAGTAAGAGAAGCACGGCGGCAGCAAGAGAAGTCGAGGAGACAGCGAACCAAATATCAATATTCATCGATGCGAACAAAACAGTGATCAAAGATGATAAACAACAAATAACATCAAACATTTGCACAGCCATTTCGCTGTATACCTCAAACCAACACCGCTATCTTCACCAATGTCGATGTTCAGCATTCTGCAATGATTGACGCATTTTTTCGCAATGTCCTGACGACTCCAAAAAAAAAAAAAAAAAAACTCCGATCGCTTTTCAACATGGATAAAAACTGATGCAACACAGGGATGCCGAAAGGAAGATGGCAAGGGATTCACTGGCCGACACCACTAACATTAATATACCGGTGGTAGCGACTGTCCAATTTAATAACGAGTATTCAGACCACTCCGAAGGAGCCGATACAGCTTCCAACAACGGTAAGCGAATTCAATATACGGATATTAAACGTGAATATCCAAAATCCACCTTCTACAGATGCTCAAACCGGGACGGTTGCAAAAGTAAACGGTTGCTTGTATACAAATAACAACAAGCGGTATGAAAATAACCAAAGCGACACACGCAAACAGGTACGCTTCAATAATAATTGAACCGAAAATATAAATAGGTTATTTCGCAAGCAGAGGTCGTAAATAATCAAATCGAAGAACCAGAACGTTGGTAGACTTTGTATACATATTGACTAAAGATAGTGAATCGTCTGAACACGATCTACGTTCCTCAAAGCCACTTCTGTACCGGGTATCGGCCTAAGCTTTAAACAGAACATAACGGTACACCCCATTAACTCTCCAGGTTCACCGTCGAAACCTCTCACACGTATCACAGGACCCAGAACAGGATCCACACATACTGGGCCGCGAAAAATGGACTTGGTAAATACTTGCATCAGCAAAATGTCGCGCCGAAATGGATCAACTTTACTTCTGAACGGCCAATCCGGTGAAAATCACCCATATGACGCAGCTGATCGAGAAAAAGGCGCCGCAACAAATCACAAGCCCTATCTTCGACGGCACAAACAGGTGCGCAAATGTCCCAGTACCTGGTTCGGGTACCAACGTACTGTATCAACAACCAATATCAAAATACAGCACAGCGCCAAAAAGAAAAAAAAAAAGTAAAGAAAAGAAAACCGCACCTCTCCAACAATTTGGCCGAAGAAATATGCTCTCGGAAGTCCATTCACGTCAAGACAATCAGCGGGAGGAGCTGACTCAGTCCACCACACAGGACGGATCCGCTCGTGAAACAGTAGACCACGATAGACACTGTGAGTTTGCCTATTATCGAGGAGTTCAAGGGGTAAATCCATGACGATGTACGGAAAGAAAACACACACAGTAGGACGGACAACTATATATATGTAATTCATAACGTACACATGCAGCATCAGATACGGATTCAGGTGACAACACGCATCGCAGATATACGGTAACCTAAATACGGCAACCATACCCGAGATCTCGGAGTCAAACGATCTCAACGCCAAGCGCCTGCAGCCGGAACACTCCGAAGGTGGCGACCGGTAACAATTGGACGCGGAGTACGACAATCCGTCCTATCATTGCAGCGCGCTCCCCAGTGACACCGTACACCCTCAAAACAACACCATGCACACCATCCGCACCACAAGGACCTTCAAAACCCATCTGCCCCACAGATAATTAACAAAACAAACGATAAACAATAAAGAGGGACTAACCTGATCATTAACACGCCGAAAAGTCATCAGATGCTGGACCTGCCTATCAAAGGCTGCAGACAGCAACGAACAGGGACGGCTATTCTCCCCGAACAAAGGACACGACACCTCCCAATACCTGGTACGAGAGCCCATATACTACAGAATACATCCACCCCCAATCAATACAATATCCTGAATGAAATGAAATGCAAGGTTGCACGTACTTCCCCAATCACCTGACAAAATAAGCTCGCTTGAGGAAAGCCGTCGACGTGAAAAGACTCGACGGGTGGAGCTTCTGCGGTCCACCACACAAATTCACCAGGCACCCGAGAACGGGCACCCAAGTCGGTGTAGATCCGACGAGCACGTCGGTGAGTTAAAACAATGGGAGGGGGTTCCATTAGCGAAGTTTCGTGGGGAAAAGATAGAAGCAAAGAGCAAGAAAAAGACTTGAGAGAGAAAGATCAGATGGGAGAAACGGGCACCGTAGGTAGTAATATGTACCGACTAATGCAAGCCCATAAGGTAGAGGCCTGACTTGAAAATTTACTTTTATAGTAAGCATTCCAACACGATACATGAACGTCATAGAAAAATGTACAAGTAGGCAGGCACTAAAATGATGGTAAAAACGAGTTAAAAATTACAAGTAATTTTTAGACTCGTAACTGCCAACGCCACTGGGTCTACCTTTCGCGTCGGTTAACATGCGGAATTCCAGGAAAAGATTCGGCGCTCACATACCTGGATTCATGGCACGGCAGTCGATGTATCGGCGGGACGATACCCGATCCCGACTTGTCGTGGGCATATGCATTCACAGCCCGAAAGCGCGTCGCCGCAAGCACGCGGCGTGGAACATCGTGAGCGCACATCGCGGAGTGCTACCGAAGTGCAGCTGTGCGAATCCATGCAGTGGGCGGATTCGGCGCCGTGGACGCAGCGTTTGCATCGCACCTCCTCTGTTCAGTTGGAGACTGCATAAAGGCGGTACAACACAGGATGTTACTTACAGTGTTCCTGCGGCAAACCAATCCCAGAGTCGATTCAACGCCGCCGCCCTGAGAGCAAGAGGAACGCGAGAGGGAAACAAGAAGAACGCCCCGTGAATGCTCGAAAGAAGGCTTGCGCGGCGGGTCAACGGCGGGTTCTTAATGGCCTTAATAGGGTGCTCACGATCACAAGTTCGAGTCAGACCTCGTATTTTTCCTCGTTCTGTGTCCCGGAATGTCTGAATTCGTGCTCCATAGTCGATTCGACGCCCGGAGAAAGAGAAAGAGGTCGTCTGTAGACCGATGTGAATATGCAATCCTCCGGACGAGGGAAGGGCACTTGGAGTCGTCAAAAGCGTGTGTGCGTGTTGGGGCTGCGGTCGGGTAAATGAATAAGACGAGCGAGTCCGGGCTCGACGGCGTAAGAAAAGACAACTTGGCGCCTGAGTCGCAAGGGAGTTATAGCGGTGGGTCCCATAGTTCGAATTTGATTGACGCGACGGCGGGTTTGGAACGTCTGCGAGACTGCGACAGGCCAGGGAAGACGCTGTTGCGGTGGGCTTTCGCGGGGAGCATGACAAGACGGCGTGTACTTGGCTGAAGTCCGCATTGAGCCCCGGAGAGTGGGGACATGAATGACATCGTTCATGCGCCGGAACGTATTGTTCTCCCGCAGCGAGTTGATACACGCCGAATGTCGCCCTCGGTGGTCGGAAGCGCAGATCGCTGACCGGAACGGTGGGTCAGCGCGGCGAGCGGGGTGGCTGGGCGACTCAACGAAGATTCACCGCGGGATATTTGTGGCGCTGTTGTATGCAAATCCAGCGCCGTTGATGCATGCAGCCAGCGCGGTCGAGTTTGCAACAGGGCGTTGCCGCGCCTTTGCACTGTGGAAAGGGTTGCCAGTCAAGTGCATAAGCATTTGATCCGGCCTTTCGGCATTTAGATTGTCCGTTCTTTAACGCAATGGCCCTCAAGCTGTGCCACAAGCCCCATTTGGTCTTTACCCTTTCACAATCCTCTGCTCGACTACCCAGCTTATCACCACATATCCGCTGCACCTGACACATCCCGTTGCCCATTCGAGCTTCAAATCTGCGCCTCATGACCACGTTCATCCCCTTCTGTGCGGGATCTGAAAAATGCGACATTCTCCAATTTCCATTCGCGTACGCACCGCTTTTTTCTCCAGGATGGGCGACTAGGAACTACGCAGAACTCTGCGTCAAACGCTCGGCAATTTAACGCGGAGGCAATACTAGGCAGTACTGGGGCACAAAATCCAACTTACCCTAGTCTGAATCCGTTGGCGGACCCAAGACCGGACCTCAGATTTTGATGGCCGACACGTGACTGCACGTGGTCTCCCACGGCTGTAAGAAATTCGTTACACTATACAGAGCGCATCCTATCGTTCAAATTCAATCTGGTAATTGCCAAAGCATTGTGAAAAATGTGCTGGGTCCAGAAAGGTAATACTCAGGCAAGTGCCTGTGTTTCAGAGGCCACCCACTGTATTCTACCCCAGGATTTCATGGAAAGTGCAAATATTGACGGGAAGTCCAGAGAAATTGTTTATGAGGGTCCATTGCATGAATTATGAATTTAGGAAGGCGACAGATATTTTTTGAAACCCGCAAGACTGCGTGAAGATGCAATTTACAGCCGTGGGAATGTACATCCGGCCATCAAAACCGAGGTCCGGTCTCAGATGTGCCAGTGGAATCAGACTCCATATCTGGATTTTATCGACTATCTTTAAAATATTTGTGGAGTCTGGCTACGGGAGACTAAACTTACCCTGATCTGGCCAAGTTGCTCCCACGGTTCGAATAGATTTGAGATATTTCGCAGTTATCCAGGGCGATACATATCAACCAGCTGATTTTCCCGCAGCTCTTCGCGCAACCATACACAGTTTCCACAGTAAATTCCACTGCGGCGCAGGTAATCTCACCCGATTAGTCCAACTGCTGCGCCGAAGTTTTTCCGCACATAAATATCGCAAACTTTCAGCCAGCCAAGATCTTAATTCATCCCCACAATCTCAAACTCTCTAATCCCCACTTTCTTTTACGGTATTTCCGGGGCTCCCTGTGTTCAGCAACGCGTGCAACCTCTCTTTACACATAGCAAGATCCCCTCAGACTCAATATCGAAGCGAAACTGCAAATTATGCTCCATTCCATCAAATTCCTCAAGGTGCAACTTTTGTATCACCATGTTTAAATTTATTCTGCTCCACCTTCCGAATGCAATTTCAGCTTCCCTGTGTTTCAACCCTCGCAGGTGATGCCAACCATTAAGACATGCCAACTTTCATCATCCATTCTGCAACTTATGTCGTATCTCTTTCTCCCTCCTGCCATTCCCCATCCTGTTTTTCATCTGGCAGAATCTTTTGGCCGCCAATGTCAGCACGCTAATAATCAAATCGACCAATCTGTCGATACGATTTCCTTGCTGTGCTCAGCTGTTCACCCGAATTTTCCTGTTGACCACACCCCATTCCAATCCTTCACGATTGATCTCCAAAGCATCTATGTCTTTGCCTCGGTCAGGTCATTCAATTGGTTTCTGTTATTACGACTCTATCATGTATTTGTAAAAACATATCTGATTTTCTTCACACTGCTTCCCATTGTACGGCAAAGCAATCATTTCTTTGCCCGTTCTTTCCCATTCCTGAAGAGCACCGTAGGGGTGGGATTTCGTGGATTTGTTGCCG
Source organism: Mycena crocata (assembly GCA_029281795.1). NCBI lineage: Eukaryota > Fungi > Basidiomycota > Agaricomycetes > Agaricales > Mycenaceae > Mycena > Mycena crocata. The sequence continues at coordinate 288,548 of JARJCP010000032.1, read as the reverse complement.
GAGCGAACCGAAGGCGGATCTTGTCAATTGCCAAAATTCTGACTACTATGTTGCCCAATGGGTCTGGATATGCACAATGGGTCTGGACAGTCGACTTTTCTTCTCGACCTGTAGCTCTTTCCTCTCGGTGTCTTCCGGAATTAATACATGTACTTCTCAGCTACTGCTGTGTGAAATTTCTAAGGGAATATGGTGAACGGGAAGGGATAGAAAATCGGTTCCCGGGAGGATTCTTGTTCCCGACCACCATGTGATCGGGATTTACCCACGCCGCTGGGACAAGGACGGGCTAAAGTTGAGCTCACGAACGACACTGGCTCCCCGGAGTCGGTGTCGAACACAAGTTCGATGCCCGATGCACGTCGAATGCACCTCCCAGTCGTGTCGACGACAAACACCATGGGTGTCCGTGTCCTGACCAAAATGAGATCTAATCTCGGCCAAACACCGGAGATAAAACAGCTGTAAAGCGGAACACATACGTACCCACGACGCGCAGCCTTAACATTCCGCTATTCCCTCGTTCCAGCTCGTCGAGTTTAGAGCGCACTGACAACGGCGACATACTCGACTCCCACTCGGACGACCTCACACTCGATGCCAAGGAACGGTGCTCTCTAAGCTCCGTCCAGTGCAGTTTGCCGACTCACCGCGAGGCACCAGATTCGACCTCGAGACCGCTCTTAAGCCTGTTTTCTCTCACACAAGTGACAGACGCACCCAGAGAACACTAAATAACGATGTCAAGCCCTAACCGGGAACAAGGAGAGGTCTCAATCCAGCATATTTGACACACGAGGTAAGCCATTCCTGGCGGTAACCCACATCCATCTCCTATCGATGGGCTTCTCCTCCCGTCGTGGCGTGGAAGTATCCGTCTCTTATACCGGAAGACTCACATTTTGATAGGATCGCTTGACATCTCTACTCGAATCCAAGCTCGCACCTCGCACCTCGCACTTAGCACAACTGCAACATGTCTGGAACCAACCCTTCCAGCACCAATGTTCGTAAACTGCGCTCCTGTCAAGAACCGTTCCCGGCGGACCGATAAGGAAAGTCGGCGGAGTAAAGCGGGGCCGGTGACGACGGGCCCGCGCGGGAGCCGTACTCGGTGAAAGGGAAAAGGTAGAGGGCTTTGGCTTCAGCTCGTGCGCTGCGCCCTTCTCTACGCCCAGTGCCCAAATTTCAGGATAGAGTCGAAGACAGAATGCGGAGATGGACGGAGTCCGCAAGAGAATGAGAGTAAGGCAAGTCTAAGTCGATATTCAAACTGAAGTCTAACTACCGACATGAGAGCTATTTATAGGAAAGTATAAAGACATATGGAGAAGTCGGATTAGACGGAGGACCGAGTCCTCCGTGATGTATGAGTAAGTATCAGTCAGATGTACGTCGGAGTAGTCGGAGGTCCGACGTGTCCGTGATAGAAGCGTGTCAGAGCATAGCATAAGGCATAGGTATAAACCGAAGGCAGTACAAACCAAAAGGAGAACAAGAAGTCGGAGTGGACCGGGGCCGAGGAAATCCGTGTGTGGCTGTTCGTCGGAGATGATCGGATCCGAGAGGTCCGATGGCACGGCCCGTGACAGTATCCCCCTCTTAGCGCCGAACCCATGAGGCGCTAAAGTGTGAGAATTCCTGCCTAAGCCGGATGATCCGAGAATTCCGTGTGAACGGACTCCGATCAGCTATATATGTCCACGTGATGGGAAAGTGAAAAAAAATCAACAACTCTTCCTCGTACCACCACCATCTCCACAACCCGAAACCCCCCGCCCCGCCAACTCCACATCCCGAAACCCCCGCTCCGTATAACTCCGCTCCGATGCCTCCCCGTCGCGCTGCCACCATCAAGAAAAACGAAACCTCAGAGCAGTGGCGTTTAAAGCTGCTCAACGCCACCGAGGACGACGTTATCAAGGATTTCGGGTACGAGGACCTTAAGGAGTGGCACGAGGTGCAGCTCGCGGAGGACGCGCGGCTAGAGGAGGAGGCCAGGAAGGAACGGCTCCGCCTGGAGAAGCTGAAGGAGGACGAGCGGCTCCGCAAGGAGAAAGAAAGGGAGGACATGAAGCGGAAAGCGGCGGAGGCCGCCGACAAGCAGGGTGAGGGCGAGTCGTCGGGAAAGGGCAAAGGAAAGGAGATTGCAGATGGAGAGAAAACGGGGAAGAAACGCCGGGGTGGAACCGTCGGGGCCGAGGACGAGAGAGGCGCTAAGCGGGTGAAAGTGGACGAGGAGAGGGTGCATTGCAGTCCGTCGGATCCGGCGGACTTACTAACTTTTTTTATCACAGTGCGCAAACTGCATCAAGGCGCATGAGGAGAAGTGCGTGGTTGAGTCCGGCAAGAAGTCGTGCTCATACTGCGTACGCCGCAAGATTGGCTGCGATCGCGCAGCTGGCGGGTCCGTCGGGCCCGCCATCGATCCGGAATTGCTCCAAGCCGGAGTCGAGGCCCAGGAGTCCACGGCGGCACTGCTCCGTTCCATGGGGCACCGCCAGCATCGAATGGAGGCGTCGCTGATCGACCTGGAGGAGAGCGTGGACGACGTCCGCACGGAGCTCCAGCACCTGGGGCAACTAATCAAGATCGGCCTCCGGATGCGACGAAGCGGAGGCTCCGCTCTCCACCTACGAACAGAGGGTCGATGAAGAGTGGGCGGAGATTCAACGGTCCCGTGAGACCGGTGCCCGGACGGAGAGATAAAAGCTCGCCGAGGAGCGCCAGAAAACCGGTGAGAGCGGGGCCGAGTCGGAGAAGAGGAAGAAAAAGAAGGAAAAGAAGAAGGATGACGGCGCAAACAAGGAGTTCGTGCAGGGGAGTTCGAAGGGTTGAGGAGACGGAGGATGACGGGGCCGAGGGAGCGGAGCCTGACGGCTCCGCCAAAATGTATATATATAATTGTTTGTAATTTTGAAGTCTTTGTTTGTTTTTGGATGAATGTGTGAATAAGAATGAGAATGAAAAAGAATAAAGGAAAACGCTCAGAAGACCTTCATTGTGTAAAAACCTTTTATCCCAACCGGGGCCTTGCGGAGGTCCGCTAGTAATCAGGTCCTGGTCGATCGGGATATCTGGCATGGTATTCTTCCACCAGCTCACTTGCGTGAGCGAGTTCATCAGCCCTAAGCCACTGAGTCTTGTCCGGTGTTCCGGCATAGCCGTCCCATCGTACAAGATATACAAGCAGAGGCCGACGGCGCCGATCGAGCTTGCTATTGAGGATTTCAGCAATCTCGTATTTGTCACGGGCCGTGCCATCGGACCTCTCGGATCCGATCATCTCCGACGAACAGCCACACACGGACTTCCCCGGCCCCGGTCCACTCCGACTTCTTGTTCTCCTTTTGGTTTGTACTGCCTTCGGTTTATACCTATGCCTTATGCTATGCTCTGACACGCTTCTATCACGGACACGTCGGACCTCCGACTTCTCCGACGTACATCTGACTGATACTTACTCATACATCACGGAGGACTCGGTCCTCCGTCTAATCCGACTTCTCCATATGTCTTTATACTTTCCTATAAATAGCTCTCATGTCGGTAGTTAGACTTCAGTTTGAATATCGACTTAGACTTGCCTTACTCTCATTCTCTTGCGGACTCCGTTCATCTCCGCATTCTGTCTACTTCGACTCTATCCTGAAATTTGGGCACTGGGCGTAGAGAAGGGCGCAGCGCACGAGCTGAAGCCAAAGCCCTCTACCTTTTCCCTTTCACCGAGTACAGCTCCCGCGCGGACCCGTTGTCACCGGCCCCGCTTTACTCCGCCAACTTTCCTTATCGGTCCGCCGGGAACGGTTCTTGACAGTATTCCACTTCGCCATCGATTTCTATCGGAGGAGGCGGAGGCTGGATGCGACCCGGAATGTTGTTCGGAAATCCGGGCTCCAGTTGGGAAATGTGGAAAACAGGGTGAATTTGGCGCATGTCTCGAGGAAGTTTAATGGTGAAGGAAGCGGGTCCGGGTTGGGCAATAACTTCATAAGGACCATAGAAGAGTTCAGAGAATTTTCTTGCCGGACGGGCTGTGCGGAATCCGTCCGCCTTAATGTAGACTTCATCCCCTATGGAGATCTTCGGATCCGATACTCTCCGTTTATCCGCAGGACCTTGATAACGCTTCTGAGCAGCAGTCATCTGTTTGCGAAGTTCTTGGTGAAGAGTGTTGAGATCCTCGACGAAGTCGCGGGCCCGAGCGGAGGTAAGATCACGCTCGGGATGGACGGTGACCGAAGGGTGATAGCCCTTGTTGGCAAAGAACGGAGTAACTCCGGTAGTGTCGTTCGGAGTGTTGTTGTAAGTGAATTCTCCGAGCGGAAGGAGCGGACACCAGTTGTCCTGCTGGTAATTGTAGTAGATCCGGATGTATTGTTCCAGAGTCTGGTTGACGCGCTCAGTCTGTCCGTCGGCGGAAGGATGGTAGCCGGCGGTGAAGTGGAGACGCATATCAAGCGCCTCGCCCAAAGAACGGAAGAAGTGATTGACAAACTCGGAGCCCCGGTCGGAGGTAACATGACTCGGAACTCCGTGCTTGGAGAAGACGTGAAGAATGAATAAGTAGGCCAGCTCGGACGCCGTAATCTTTCCGTGACAGGGAATAAAGAGACCCATCTTGGAAAGGCGGTCAACGATAACGAGAATGCTGGTACAGCCATTAGAGAGCGGGAGTTGCTCAATGAAGTCCATAGAGATAGACTCCCAAGGGCGTTCCGGGACCGGGAGCTGCCGAAGGAATCCGTAGGGTTTGTGGTGAATGTATTTGCCGCGTTTACACGTGAAACAGGCACAGACGTAGTCCTTAACAAAGGTGCGGAGTCCGGGCCAGACATACTCCTGTCGGACTAAGGCAAGGGTCTTGTTCTGTCCCCAGTGACCAGCAAGCTTGTGATCATGCTTGTCGAGCATAACTCGTAGACGGAGATCCGCGGAATCCGGTACGAAAATGCGTCCATCTTGATAGAGGAGGCCGTCGGAGGTAACCCATCTAGGGTTCAAAGTGTCGTTAAGATGATGAGAAGCAATAGGATCAGAAGGTAAAGCCGCGCGGATGTCCGCATGAAGCTGAGTAACGTCCATAATGTGCGCCGCGCGGAGGACCGGCTCGTAGAGGTAAGTCGCGCGCAGTGACGCAGTAAGCTGATCTTGAGTGAAGACTGGACGGAAATTATGCGGATTCGCACTGGCGTAGCCACTATCCCCCTCTTTAGGGTAGACGTCCCAACATCTAGTTAGGGCATCGGGCTTACCGCCAAGGCGACCCGGGCGGAACCGAAGGACGAAGTTAAAAGCAGAGAGGGTCTCGGACCACCGAGCTTGCCGACGGGTCAAGAGTTTTGTGGTAGAAAAATATTCCAGGTTCTTGTGGTCGGTTACAACATCAACAGGCGGAACCGCACCTTCCAGATAGCGGCGCCAGACGCGGAAAGCCTCGAAAATGGCAAGTAGTTCCTTGTTGTGGACGTCGTAGTTGAGCTCGGCCGCCGTGAGGGTCCGAGCGTGGAAAGCGATAGGGCGGATTTCTCCGTCGGTCTCCGAGGTAATCGAGAGAATGGCGGAGATAGCGTAGTCCGAAGCATCCGACTCAAGAGTTAACTGGGCGCCTGGAACCCAATGGGTGAGAATAGGCGCAGAAGTAAAAGCCAGCTTAAGCGTATCAAACACTTTCTGGCAGTCGGCAGACGAGACCCACTTCTCGGACTTCCGCGTTAACCGCGTAAGCGGCACCACGATATCCGAATAGCGGTCAATAAATCGCCGATAGAAGTTCGCGAAGCCAAGGAAAGACTGGACGTCCTTGACTTTGCGCGGCTCCGGCCAATCCCGTATAACCTTGACCTTGGACTCGTCCATAGAAAGACCGTTCGGAGAGAGGATGTAGCCCAGGAATTCCACAGTCTCGACGCTGAAAGCACACTTTTTGAGTGAAGCGTAGAGACCGGCCTTCCGAAGGCGCCGAAGCACCTCCTTAACGTGGGCCTTGTGGTCCTCCGGCTTTTCTGAACAGATGAGGATATTGTCCAGGTATACAACGACAGTAACGTCGAGGAGGTCCGAGAAAAGGTCATTCATGAACCGTTAGAAAGCAGCGGGGGCGTTGGTGAGGCCCTCAGGCATGACAAGCCACTCGAAGGAGCCGTAGCGGGTCCGGAATGTCGTTTTCCACTCATCACCGGCGGCGATCCGCACAAGGTGATATGCGTGTTTCAGGTCAATTTTGGTGAAGACCTTAGCACTCCGACCGGCGTCAAGGAGGTCGGATATGAGAGGAAGTGGATAACGATCTTTGCGGGAAATGCGATTCAACGCACAGAAATCCACACAAAGCCGCAGTTCGCCCGATTTCTTTTTGACGAAGAGGATCGGAGCGCCGTGCGGAGAAGAGGACTGTCGGATAAAGCCATTGTTGAGATTTTTATCGAGGAATTCTCGGAGAGCTGCCAACTCAAGCTGCGAGAGGGAGTATATGGGGCCGGGCGGAGGTGACTGCCCGTCCTCAAGTTCGATCTTGAGATCGTATGGCCGATGGGGTGCTAACTTCTCTGACTCAGAGGCCGAAAAGACGTCAGCAAATTCGTGATACTCGGACGGAAGTCCGGAGAGGTCCGGAGCGGAGGAAGCGTCGGAGGATCTCCCTAGGACCTCAGAGAGGCCTAGGCGGTATAACTGGCTGCCTTTAGCGCGAAGTGCGCTGGCAAACACAGCTGCTCCTATGAAGGAGATCGACGGGGGAGAAGCGTCGACCGGAGGAGCATCAGAAGGCTCCACAGAAGGAGGTACGGAGTCGGCGGAGGCCGACGGAAGAGGTCCGGCCGGAGCCGGAGCTGGAATAGCAGAGCCAGGGGAGCGGAAAAAGATTTGGCCAGATGCCCAGTCAATCAACAGATTGTAGCGGGTCAGCCAATTGTATCCAACCACGACAGAGCAAGCAGAATCCAGAGGTGTGATGTAGAGTTCAACCGGAGTCGAGTCACCAGAAGGGAAAGAAACGTCGATGAGGACTTTCTCGGAGATTGTGGTTCCCGGCGAGCCGTCGAATAGACGGAGTCCGAGCGGAGGAATGGGTATACGAATCAGATTATTGGTGGTACAGAGGACAGGATCAATGAAACAGTCGGACGATCCGGAGTTTATAAGAGCTCGGAAAGTCGCGGAGATTTGAGGAGATCGTAAAGAAGGGCATAAAGATTTTGGGTCAGAGAGAGCAGCAGCATTAAGACGTAAGAAGGACGTTACCGCACGATCGGGACTGTTTTCACGACCCTCGGGTCGTGCGGGGTTCTGAGAGTCGCTACTTAGTTTCCCGACTGCGTAGCGGTAGTCGCAGCAGCCGTAGTCGGAGCCGGTGCGGACGCCGTTGGGGTAGTCGCAGCGGCGCGAGCAGACGACCGCCTCTTAGGGCAATCATTGCTGCGGTGACCCTTCTGCCCACAGAGCAGACAGAGGTGTTCGGCGATCCGGCGGGCCTTCTCAGCAGGCAATAGTTTACCATCCGACCCAAGAACATTGGCATACAGTTTCTCCGAAGGAGCCGAAGTTGAAGTTTGAGCGGGGGATCCGCCGGAGTTCCCTCTGTTCCCCCCGCCGCCCTTCTTCTTCTTCTTCTTGGAATCACCGGACTGAGCCGTAGTAGAAGAATTGTTAGTGGGCGTGGCGATTTGTTGTCAGATGCCGATGAAGATTTAGAGGTAGACGGGGCCGAAGAACCCGATGAGCGGCCCCGACGGAGCTCCTGCTCGTGCTGCCATTCCCAATGGGAGGCATCAATAGACTGAGCAGAAACTTTGAGGACGTCGAGTGCAGTAGGTTTGCCGCCCGGAAGATCACGGAGTTTGATCTGGATCCGTTCGGGAAGTCCGTCATAGAAGACCTTGCGGAGAGCCGGCGCATTCCAGCCGGTAAGCAATGAAAGCTTGTTGAACCGGACGAGGTATTTCTGGATGCGTTGTTTATCGCCCATACGAAGAGCAACAATCTCGTTCTCGGCCTCCTGACGGGGATCGTAGGTGCCGAAGTTGAGCTGGAGCTCCGCAACGAAGGCGTCGTAGTCGTCGAGCCAAAGCGGAGTATTGGCGGGGTCCGGATTGACGATGGCAGGTTCGAACCATCCGAGGGCATCGCCGGTAAGGTAGGAGATCATGTAGTTGACCTCTCCGCCGCCTCCACCGCCTCCACCGCCTCCGCCACCACCTCCGTTTCTGCCATTCCCACCGTTTCCACCATGACCACCAGTATTGCCTCCAGATCCGCCGGCTCCGGGATTAGAGATGGGTACACCATCGCTCCCTATGAAGGGATTGGTGTCCTGACGACGTCGAGTTGGGAGACGCGGAGACTGTTCCGGCTCCGCTTCTTCATCATCAGTAACTTGTTCAGGGAGGTCGATTAGACTGCCCTGGCGAAAGCGGCGCCGGCCGGTTTGGGAGACGGAGTCGAGAGGGTCCGCATCCTGCTGAGTGCGGGTTCGGACGGGAATAGTAGTAGTAGCCATAGTACCGGAAATGTGTGCGCTTTGACGAACACGGTAAGCCGATTGAATTTCAGTGCTCGCGGTATCCCGGAGGGCCGCGCTGTAGTCCTGGCGATTAAGCAGTCGTGATCGGACCTGCTGATCGAGATGTCGATTAAGCTGGACGACCGCCGGAGGAGTGATGTTATGGTAGCGTGCAAGACGATCAAGAGCCCGTTTGTTTCGTAGTCTGATCTGTTCCTCAGGTGAGAGAGGATTCATAAACAAAGGGCGTAAGAAGAGGGAGTTTGAATATACTGTCAAGAACCGTTCCCGGCGGACCGATAAGGAAAGTCGGCGGAGTAAAGCGGGGCCGGTGACGACGGGCCCGTGCGGGAGCCGTACTCGGTGAAAGGGAAAAGGGAGAGGGCTATGGCTTCAGCTCGTGCGCTGCGCCCTTCTCTACGCCCAGTGCCCAAATTTGAGGATAGAGTCGAAGACAGAATGCGGAGATGGACGGAGTCCGCAAGAGAATGAGAGTAAGGCAAGTCTAAGTCGATATTCAAACTGAAATCTAACTACCGACATGAGAGCTATTTATAGGAAAGTATAAAGACATATGGAGAAGTCGGATTAGACGGAGGACCGAGTCCTCCGTGATGTATGAGTAAGTATCAGTCAGATGTACGTCGGAGTAGTCGGAGGTCCGACGTGTCCGTGATAGAAGCGTGTCAGAGCATAGCATAAGGCATAGGTATAAACCGAAGGCAGTACAAACCAAAAGGAGAACAAGAAGTCGGAGTGGACCGGGGCCGAGGAAATCCGTGTGTGGCTGTTCGTCGGAGATGATCGGATCCGAGAGGTCCGATGGCACAGCCCGTGACAGCTCCGCCACCCTCTCCCGCTCCGCAATGCCCGCGACTCTCGGCAGAACCTCCTCGCACCCAGCCTCGGCTGTACCTGGTGCTATTCAGCGGGCCAAGTCGGCCTCAGCTCGTGTGGCCGCGCAGGCAACTGCGCAGCAGGCTGTTCCTCACTTGGCAGAGATCGGAGCCGCCCTCGATCTCCTTGCCAATGGGGGCAGCCCATTCCTGGACCCCGTTGGCTCCGATGGTGTCACCGCACCAACGCCGGGCGCGGCGCACAATCCCACGGCAACGCAGAGCGTTGCCAATGCGGCTACCACAGCAGCTGCCGGTGCGCTATCGTCTGACGAGTACCCGCCCCTTCCAGCCCTGGGCAAGGAAGTAATGACAGGGTCCCCGTCGCGCAGCTGCAGCCCAGGGTCCCCGCCCCACACTAGCGCCTCCCCGCGACCGAAGGGAAAGGGGCGAGAGGGTAAGGAGATTTTCAAATAAATACATCCTCGCTAACTCATGCCTCATTTAATCCAGTGCTCGATGACGAACACCTCGGGGGTTTTCTGCCGACCGACATGGCTGCCGATCGCGAAGCACTGACCCAGCGCGCATTCAACAACAGCCAGGACCCGGACCTTCAACGCAGACTCGAAAAGGCCAAGCAGCGTAGCCTCACCGCTATGATACCGCTGCCCGACGACGACGGCGACGTCTCTGACGAGAACCTGGAGGAGGATAGCCGGGACCTGCACCTCCAGCGCCAACTCGAGAGGGCAAAAGAGCTCAGCCTCGCCTCGCAGGGGTTGCAGTCCATCAAGTCCGCCCGCCGCCTTGAGGAGCGCGAGGACTCGCCCCCGAAACACTTCCACAGCGGACTACCGGAAGCTTTGGGGAGTGGAGTGAAGGGGCTCAACCCGGGTACAGGAGCAGGTGTGTGATGCTAGAGGCAGATGTAGTTGTATGCTAACAAATGCAGGCGGCATTCGGCTGCAAACCCCGTCTCCTTTGCACCCAGTGTCAAACCCAGTCCTACCGCGCTACCGCCCAGAGTTCGATACGGTCGACGGTCTCCCTTACGGTGGGGACTTCGGGATCGTCCCGGAGGACCCGAACGAGCACCCACACATCGCGGGGATCACCGCTGACACCATGTTCTTGAATATTGGACCCGACCAGACCAGCGCCTGGCAGCACCTCATCAAAACGGAGCCAGTGATTCTCTGCTACCTCAGCGGGGGGGGCTCGGGTAACGACGACACCGACCTCGCCACGATGAAGGGAATGATCAGCATCCGGACGAACGCTCCCCTGGACAGCTTCAAGCTCTCTCCGCCAAACCAAACCGGCGAACGCCCAGGTCCTTTCCTCTGGCTACTCCACAAACTCCCGGGGCATGTCCTCGAAGGGCTAATCAAGATCAACCGCCTTTCGGCCGATGGCAACACCGTCTTCTTCGTCAGCACTAACACCGCCGTCTCACCGGCCTTACCGCCTCCACCAAGACTCACCGCCAGAACACTCAGAAGGAGATGACGGCGGAGGAGGTGTGGGCGATTTACCTCGGGAAAGTCCACGCGTCCCGCATCATCCTTCTCGACAAGGATGGGGTTCCGCACACGGTGTGGCGCATCTACGGCCGGGCGACCACCAACATCACAGATCGCTACCTGAAGACACTCGACCTGTTCTACATCATCGACTTCCGCAGCAACTTCCACGGCCAGGGGAAGGTGCACGGCTCCATGAACTGCAACATATGTCGCTCCACAGACCACCCGACCAACCTCTGTGAATGGCCCCGCACACCCGGCTGGGCCGGGCCCACCCCGACGTCCCTTGGCACTATCAACCACGCGTGGAGCTCTGGAGGTGGCAGCGGCGGCAGTGGACGAGGAGGCCGAGGGGGTTTTGGAAACGCACCTCGGTCCCGTGGTGGACGCGGCGGTGGTGGCAGAGGAAACCAGCGCGCACGGGGTTTTGCAGGAAGTGGCGGGGGAGGACGTGCTTGTGGAAGGGCATGCGGCTTCTAGTCCCGCACCTGTAAATTTTACTCACGTCGACGATAGGATTCTATATACATGTATATGCTATGAATATGAACACTATGCTCTGTTTCTGCCAGCGCGGCGTCGCTTTTGAAAGTCTGAAGCTCTTGTGTACAGGTAAAATCTTGTGTAAGAAATTGGGTTCCGCACAACAAAAGAAATAAATTGGAGAATGAGCATCCTGTTAAACAAGTGTTCTCAGCTACCATGGGCCCACATATACTGACCAACCGCCTCTCGGCGATGGTGCAGGAAAGCCCGATGGTGCAAAAAACAAGCGGAGACCTATTCAGGTCGGAGCTAGCCGTGCCGAGAGGCTGAAGCAATAGAGAACGACTTGTCCCCGCCCTTTCGGTGGCAAGGATTAGTACCTATGGCATATGCTCGTCGTGGAGGTCGGTAAAAATCTCCCGTCCCGGGGTACGGTTGATATACCGGGGATGTAAATTCAACCACTAATAATCGATTTAACCAACTATCTATCGAGGATGTACTTACCGGTGAAGGCTCTGGCCTCTCTCTCCCTGCAGGGGCTGACGGCTTGTCCACCGGCCGTCGCCCCGATGATGGGGTTAGAGAGATTGGTGGTGGAAGCGTGCGAGGGAGCGCGGGTGCCGTGAGACGCTCGGAGCGCCTCGCTGGTGGCAGGGGTAACTCTGCAGCCGGCGGGAATGTTGCGAGTACATCACGTCATCCAAACCTGCAACATTCTGCACGACGGAATGGAGGCACTCAGCCTCGCACCCCAAGGGTGCTGCCTGCGACCGTACAGGCACGTTCAGATTCTGGACGTTCGGACTCGATGAAGTCCACCTCTAGAACTGATTCAGCAAGAGGAAGTAATTCCACCCGGGGCGGCGGTGGAATAAGACAAATGAATAATAACCGGTTCTCTGGAAGTAGTACACCAGAAGGAAACCGATCTTCCAGCAGCAACAGCTCATCTGGACACCGTATTCGAGCGGACCATGGGCGCTTAGTGCCCACGACAGAAGAATCTGCACCAACCTTCCTCAGCAAGAAGAGAAAAATGCAGCAGAGAAATAACCCCAAGATAGCGCGTAACACAAGGGCGCAATTGACTACAGCTACTTTGAATATAAAAGGCAGGGGTGCTGATTCCATACGCAGCCCTAAACATAAATGGCATGACATCCACCGTATTATTTTTGATGAAAAAATTGGTGTTTTGGCCGTGACGGAGACTCATCTCACACCGGCTCAAGCTGCAGAAATCCAAGATGATCTTGTACTCGGAAAACGAATGCAAGTTTTCAATAGCATACATATTGAACACCCCAACTCAAAAGGAGTGGTGTTGGTACTGAATAGAGAGCTGACAAACACGGACGGTGTGAAAGTAAGGAGGTTGATACCAGGCAGGGCTATACTCACCACGATTCCATGGCATGGACAACGCACTCTCACAGTCCTCGGGGTATATGCCCCAGCAGACTCAATGGCTGTGAACCAAATATTCTGGGAGAGTCTTTATGAGCTGTGGATGACACAAAATCTTCCAGTCCCAGACAAAATGCTAGGGGACACAAATATTGTTGAGGAACCAATAGATCGCTTCCCCCACCATGCAGATGAGTGGAGGGCAGTCCAGGCCCTGGAAAAATTCAAGCAGCTGATCGGATTGAAAGATGGCTTCAGAACAACGTACCCTGATCTGAAGGCATACACATTTACTAACACGACGAAGACGTCGCACTCACGCATCGACAGGGTGTACACATCACCAGAATTATTCAAAATGTGTCGAAACTGGTGAACATCTGATACGGCTGGGGATCTAACGGACCATAAACTGGTTCTTGTTGACATCTGCACGCCAGGAGCACCATATATTGGACCAGGGAGGTATGTGATCCCAAATTTCCTTCTACAGGACAAAAAAATCTTAAACTTTGCGGTGGAATCCAGAGCAAAACTTCTCGAGCTGCCGGAGGGAGACGATATCCGAGTCAAGTATAAGAAGTTCAAAGATGACCTACTGGTCTTTGCACGCGAGCGAGCAAAAGAATCAGTCGGGGCAACCGAACAAAAGAAGAGAAAATTAGTGATTGAACGGGACTCTGTTCTCAACCTACCCCCGATACCGGATGGAGGAGGAATAGCTGGCGATACCGAAAAGGATAGAGCTGTAAAGGTGGCAAGCCTGCAGTCCGAGATAGACACGCTCATGTCACGCCAACGTGCGAGGAACCGGATGACAACGAAGATACGCTACCGAAATGAACTTGACAGTATCACAAAATTCTCGGTGAGCGTTCACAAAGACAAGAAGCCCCGGGATACCATGTATGTCCTACGGCGCACTGATACCCTCCACACGCAGAGTGAAACCAGGTCCGACAAGATGGCAGAATTGGCCTGAAATTATCACAACGACCTCCAGACCGATATGAGTGAGAGGGATGCAGTGGAAAAAGCCCGAGTAATTGAGGAAGTGCTTGACAACATAGGCCGGCATACTGACCCACCGGATATGAGTGATTTGGCCAAAGAGTTAACAGAGGAAGAGGTTCTCTCGGCCCTACGAGCGCTTGCAAAAGGCAAAGCACCAGGGGTTGATGGGATACCAACGGAATTATGGACAAGACTCCATGAAATATTTGTAGCCTCGGAAAAGAGGCGAGAAAGTAATGTTCCAGGAGAAAATGTCGTGCAGTTTAACGTTGTTAGGCTTCTCACAGCTGTATATAATGACATTGAGAGACACGGTGTCATGAAGGGTACCAAATTCGCCAAAGGGTGGATGTGTCCCCTGTGGAAAAAGAGGGCCGGAAATAGGGGTTCCCCTGACAGAGTGTGCCAAGACTATCAGTACAGTGAATCAAATTTTATTCGCCGCAATTCAGACTTCGGGCCATATGGATTCTGGAGATATATTCTACAACTTTCTCCCTTGAATTTGTCAAGAGAGGGAGAACTGAGCTTGTGAGAGCGTTTCAAAGGTCCCCACTATTTTGATCACTTTATCCCAAGCCTCTCTCCGAGAATGTCCAGCTTGCCGGACCGGAGACAGGCTTGCTCCGAACCTAAGGAATCAGAGTGATAAGACACGTCCAAAGCTGAGAATAACGGGTCAAAATGAGAAAAGTCGTGTCCTGAATCAGTGACGTCATACATGTACAAACACCAAATGACCGCATTCCGCAAAAAGCTTTCAGCATGTTCAGTTCCTAATGAAATGCCACACTTCTGCGGAATGACAGGTAGGTAATATTCTGCTCATGAAGTTCTGCAGAGTCAATTTTTTGTACTCTGCAAGCTGATTGATAAATGACTCAAACATTGGCCACATGGTCACTAATCTCATGAACTGACAAAAAATGAAAATTCCACTTTGATAGGGCTATTTTTACTGCAATTCCATGACTACCTTTTCTTTGGTTCGAGAGGCAAAAGTGACATGGGCAGTAGCTGATAGGTTTGCAAAACCGGAACCGTCTGTTCCTGTTAACCAAACACGGCCAAATCTGCTGTTCCGATCAACAGTGATGCCGGTGAGACGCTTGCCGTGAGGCTAATGGGTGAACGACTGGAAGTGACGGCGAAGTAGTAGTGTGGCAAAGAACCAACACTAAAACCACAACTAAACAACCAAACTAATCACTACCACAAACTATCACAGAACTTAACAAAGCGTGTGAGATTTCGGGGTTCCAACAAAATATATGTTGTGACAATTTGGGACTACGACGACACAAGTAACCGGTTGAGCTAAATGTTCAACAGCGACGGTCCAACAGTCCAAGGCGCTAAGCGACCCTAAAAGACGTGAAGGGTGGGTTTTATCAAAGGTGTGGGGTGGAGGGGAGGTTGGGGTGGTTATCTAATAACCCAAGACAATCTCAATCACTTTCGTGGATCTAATTGCAAGTTTGGCCAAACTGAGCTCTAAGTCCAAGTCGCTTTAATTGTGAGCTCTAAGCTTCCGTTTCCTAAACTGCTTTTGCCTAAACCAAACTAATCTTTCCTAAGCTGAGCAGTGGGACGATAACTTTATAGCCAACAAATTTATTGCAAGTAGAACTAACAAGAGAAACTATGACAGCTTTTCCAATGGTAACTCCGAGGAGATTACAGACTTCACGACAGTGACTCTCTAGCGGTTAGCTCAGAGCGCCTAATTATGAAGGGTGGGTCCACTAGCGATACAGAGAGAAACTACCTCTATTTATACAAACCACTGAGTCTAAAAGAAACATATGAGTCACTGAATTAGTACAAACGGATAAACGGAACTCTGGGTATAATGTAAGCAATCCAGATTTGGATGGATCCATGCGGTTTTCAGGGTTTTGGGTGTGCTCAATTATGTGCGAGCTAGCCCTAAATAAAATGCTAGGTCAATGATTGGCCAAACCGGCCAACCCTGGGTTTGGTTAAACCCGTTCGGTCCTACTGGCCCTCTACCCTGCCCTGTGTATGCAGTGCACATCCACATGGTCTGTTATTTGCCTCCGTTCAAGCTCAGTCATCGACTCACGTGTGACATATTGCCTTACTGGGATTTTGGACGAGTTGCTTCTGTTCTGGAAGTGGCTAGCCACGTGGTATAACATAATCCTTGTGTCGGCCAAAGTCAATCATCGGCCTGACTCGGACTTGCCGAGTTATAGCCTCTCTGTGGCCCTACGCCTTTGTTCCATAGTTTGTCCAAACCCCACTTGGGCGTACTCGTAGTCATTTTGAATGGATATGATATGTGTCTCTTGATAGGACCATGTGTCGGCAGCCTAAGGTTTGTTTAAACCTAACTAAGCACCGAACAGTTTGTCCAAACTCCTCACAGTATGCCTTGGTTGACCATCTCTACAGCTGTGATTACTTGTACTTCTTGCAATTTGTTACGATCTTTTCCAGCACACTTGCTCCATCTAGATACTCAAGGCAATTGTACAGACCCTGGCCAGGGATTTATTGCGCCAGCAGCAACAGATTAAATACTTGTTGAATGATCTATCTTGTTTCTTGTGTATACAAATCAAAATTGTTTTCTTGATTATAATGGCCATGTCTTTCTTTCACTCTGAATCCCTTGAATGCTCTGCCACGCATTTACCTGCATTTTAATATATCAAGCTGCCCAACGCCACCGAGGTCCCCGTCTTGAGTTCTTTCCTGCATATAAAATGGTGCAAATGCGAAGAAGATCCACGTCCCGCACTCTTTCAGATGACCCACATCCTGCACTCTTCCACAATGTCCTCTTACGATCTGGCCTCTGTAAAAATTGTGCAGCCCACCCTCTCCATCTTTGACACTGAAGCTGCTCTCCAGCAGAGAAACTCAAAGGACATTGTACTTTATTGCACTTTGCTTCAGATTTTTGTCTGCATCTATTGGTGAGTTGTTTTATTGAAGGAGGGATCAAGCATCAACAATTAGCTGCAGGCCCACTGTTGGCGGTCATGCTGTACCCCCCCCCCCAGCATATACCATCATATCTTCAAAGGAATCCCTATATCAGCCGTGTTTTTGTGCACTCAACACATCTTATCTCTGTCCACCGAAATTCCGATGTCATTTTCTGTCTTGGACGAATGGGCCAACTGTTGCTGTATGCCACCACGAAAAACCCAGGTGCCAGTTTTTCTGTACGTCTTTTCTCTTTTCCCTTTACAGTGCTTCCTTAATCTTGTACAGTGTATCTTGACAAGCTATCAAGGTCGACCACTGTTCATGCACCCTTTGACAAACGGCCTGTGTTGATGTGTTACCTGCTTGATCCCCAACAAGAGGGCATGCAACACCTCCCAGGATTTACTAATTTCCCTGGTTTTTAACATAGAGTCCTCGAACCTCTCTTGCTTGACGGCTATCTTGGTGAGGTTGGACCAGGATCCATCATGCGGACCATACTTCCCACTGTGTTTGAGGAGGAGGATCGACTCATTGGGTATCTGGACTTGAGTAGTGCGTTCTGTTATTCGTTTTTTTCCTCTCACACATCTTGACTTCCATACAGCACCTACTTCCATCATAAATGTTGACCGAGTTTGTTCCCGGTGCAGGCAAGCCATTTTGAGGTCCCTTTCTTTGAATCACAACCCATTGTGCATCCCCCGGTGTCGTACCATAAAATGGTTGGGGGTAAAAAGGGTATGAACCCAATATCCGTTTCAGAAGGAAAAATAATTAAAAATACCCATCAAGGATCACGGGAATTCGGACCGGAAATTATATTTGGGAAATAAGTTCCCACGAGGTCAAACTCCGACATCAGCCCAAAAAGTTCCATAGCTCTCACGTTAATCTTTGGGGTATCAAGTCAATGAACACAAATTGAGATCAGTCTGAAATAGAAAGGCTTTCTAATCGATCGGTAAAGGTTGGTAAGGGACAGAGTCAATTGGAGTCAGACAGAGTCATATAATTACTAGACGAGTCACGGATTGAGGGAGAAAAAGTCTCACGCGAGTAGTATATAAGGACCTCTTGTTGTAATTGGAAAAAAAATTAGATCCTGTTTTTCTCTCATTACGCGTCTCAAATTAAGAAGGTTCTTAATTAGAGTTCTCTTGTTCTTCAGTGCTATACGGGGTTGGGCACCACAATTGAAAGTGGTTGGCTCGGCTTTATCAAGCATCTACCGGCGTTAAGAAGCCGGCAGAGCTGAATCTTATTTGAGAACAGGAATCAAACTACCTTCGAATCTCTTCGTGTGAGCAAGTCCCAGGCGTAATGAATCAAGTTTTCAGAAGAGATAACAAACTTGCTAGGGTTCACGTAAAGCTGTAAGTAACTCTCTCTGTAGTTCTTGGTCAAGTTTGTCCGTCAACTGTACCGGTCGGTTGTTATCCCAAAGATGGAGTACGGTTTGTGTGTGTGGTACTCACCTGTTGTTCCCAACGGCAACAAGCGCCGAAAGGGATCCGTCGGTTTCCTCTCGCAGCTAGGGAAAGTCCAGAACGTTGCATGTCGCCTCATCACTGGTGCGTTCAAGACAACACCAGTTGATGCGCTGAATTACCTCGCACACATCCCTCCTATCGAACTCCGCCTCAATCAAGCATCGTTCAATGCCGCCCTCCGTCTCGCCTCCCTCCCTTTGCATCACCCTCTCCAACCGCTAGTCCGCCGGTGCATGAAAATGTACCCTCGCGCCCACCGCTCTGTGCTCCATGATATGTTCTCCGCCTTCCCAGAGATCCGCTCCCTCGAAACGGTCGACCCCACTCCACTAGATACGACGTGGATAGCACCTCTCACATACAGGATTGTGGCGGACAAGGAAATGGCAGTAGCTGAGCTCGCGCAGTATACGGACGGCACATGTGTGTACGGCGACGGGTCCGGATTCGAAGGCGGGGTCGGAGGGGCAGCAGTGGTCAAGAACGCGGACGGTGTGTTCGACGCGCGACATGTCTATCTAGGACCGCTGGAGGAGCATACAGTATTCGAAGCTGAGCTGGTCGGACTTATTCTCTGTTTGTTACTGATTGCCTGCATCCCCCGTCTTTGCTCTGCCACCCTTCTCATCGACAACCAGGCCGCAATCCGCGCGGTGGCCAACCCGCGCCCGCAGCCTGGCCAACATCTGGTACAACTCTTCCACAAGATGCTTCGCGACCTGCAACGGAAACACCGCACACTCAAGATACATATTGCATGGATACCTGGCCACAATGATGTGGAGGGGAATGAGGCGGTGGATATGGAGGCAAAGAATGCAGCGCAAGGCGAGTCTTCTGCGCTCCCCCACAACCTACGCACCTTGCACGACCTCCCCATTAGTATTGCTGCGTTGAAAGCATCCCGCAAGAAACAGGTCGCCCGTGCTTGGGGCGACGCATGGTTCTCGTCGCGCGTCGGCACACGCTTTGCCGAGTTCGATAAAACCCCGCCAGGCCAGAGTACACTCCGCTGGTACGAGGATCTGCACCGCACCCAGTGCAGCATCCTCACACAGCTGCGCACGGGCCACGTGGGCCTGAACGCGTACCTGGCCCGGTTCGGGGCAGTCGACTCAGCTTTGTGTTCAACCTGTCGGGAGCCCGAGACAGTCAACCATTACCTGCTCACATGCCGGCGGTTCTCCCGTGAACGGGACGCCCTACGGCGCGCGCTGTTCGCAGACGAACGCCAGCCCCTCAACAAGAAGACGCTCCTGGGTACGCCCAAGAACCGATCAAAATTGCTCCAGTATGTTGCCAATACAGAACGCTTTCCCCGCTACTCCCCGCCTCCCCCGCCCGGCCCTTAAATGTCTTCAGTGCCTCCCCCATTTCTCCCTTTACGTATGCTCCCACCCCCCCATGCTCCCCCTGCCCGTTCCTATGATTATGCCTTTCCCTTTCCCTTCCCTCTACCTCCCTCCTCCTATTCATCTACCTACTGGGGCCCCATTGCCCCTTCCCGGCACCTCTACACGGAACACGCCGCCTCCACACCCCCCCCCACGACTGCACACTTATCCCTATTTACTTACATACTCAACGGACACTTTTTCACCGCCCCAATTACGTTCCTACCTACCTACTTACCTCTCGACATGACCCCCTCCGAGTGCTCGCTATTCCGGCAGCACCCGGAAGGTCTCGGTTGGGGAGGGGTGATGACGCGCGAAGGGGTAACCGACGCAGGACCGATGTTTATCGGATTGGAGGTCGTTTCCAAATTTCGGCCTCAAAAAAATTTCGTCCGGACTTTCAGTCAACCCGGAATACAAAAATTTGTCCGAATTCCGCATACGACCTAACAGATTTTTCATTTTTTTCGTCCGAACTTTGTATCCGACCTCAATTTTTGCGGAAATTTACTAGTGAGGCTTGTAATTATCTATTTTTCTACCACGGGATGCTGTACCAATTCCTCGAAACTAGTGTGCTGTTTACCCTGGCACACCAATAATTGTCCTCTGCAACAGCTCCTCAAAAATTCTGAAGCTTCTCGCTCGCCTCGGTGCTCATTGTCCGAACTTTCGATCTGACATCTCGCGCCCGAAGCCCCATTTGTCCGAACTTTGACACTGACATTACACAGCCAAATCACAAATTTCGTCCGGACTCCGGAAACGACCTCGAAACCGATAAACATCGGTCCTACCGACGCACGCCACCCACTGGGTTTCCCTCCACGGCCTCCCTTAAATGGGCGGAGACTGTAGTTCTACCCGTAGCGTACATGGAATCGGGCGCAGTAGCAACATAGGCCATAAATGGCCTGACGCTACTATAATACATCGGATTTCATTGTAGTTCTTGGTTGGAAATTAGATTTCTCAGGGAAGAAATCCTCATTTATCACAACCGGAAAAGTCAATTTGTCCAGTCAAATCAACCAGGTTTGACGAATCAGGACTTAGCTCGCCTGCTAGGGTTAAACAAAGCCGTTTTCTGCCGAGGTATCTCTAAAAAAATTGGAGATATAAACGCGTGGGAAATCTCGACCTACCTCCCCCAAGTATAGTCTCCCCAAATAAGGGTTCCTGGTTTCCAGAGATCAAGATCATCAATATCAACCCAAAACTAGTAACAAGTCTTACGTTACCCGCCTCTTTTTCTCCAACGACATTTCATTACATCTCTTGGCTTGTAAGTCTTTTAAATTCCCCAAACTTCCTCTTTTATAGGTATCGACTTTTCCACTCGACACCGGCCTCCTGCACCCATTATGGCATGCCCAGCCAAGGAGAGCGACCGCCAAAGTTTACTTCAACGGGGTGTTGAGCTTGGACTTCATGATCCAGTGACCTTGCACCGTATTTAGTATCGTTGTATGATTCATTTCTTTCTTGTACTTTTCTTGGTGTTTCGTATGTTGTTAACTCATATGTATGTTGTTAATATCATTGTGCATTGCCAAAAAAAATGAGGGATACATTTTGAAGAAGCAAAGATATCTACAGAGTACCTCAGGATGCAAGATTCTCTGCAATCTGACAAGCAGCCCACCCATTCTGATCCTGGATCCAGTGGTCACTGTATTTATCCAAGTGCAAAACAAGAGAAAGTTGACTTCCTTTGGGGTCAAGATTAAAGTATGTAATCTTGCATGAGGAGAATATCAAAGCCTCCCAAGACCAAAGGCAAAATGCAACCCCAGGCTCATACATTCCCATCTCTCCTCCCGTCCAACAACCAAACAGGATCACAGTGTCACGGTGACCTCTCGTAGAAACCCTTACATTGATGACAAACCTGCCAAAAGGGTGAGCCAAGCTCCTCTCGTTGAGGGGCAACCATTCGACATACACCTTTATGGCGGCATACTTGTCTGGTAGGAGCTTGCAAAGCTGATTTTTTTTTTCAATGAGATCAATCACACCAAAAAAACCTGTTGGCACTCACATGAAACTCTATAACAAATGTGACCGGCTTGATAAACTCTGTGAGCGCAGCCGCCTCCAGTGGATCGTCTTTAATTTCATCAAAAGGATGGGGGGCCTGTTGGGTAAAGTTCCCATGGGTTGCTCCTTTCGAATGGTGTTCAGATGAAAACCAGCAGGAGCTGTGTTCCCCTGAAGATTGAACTCAGTTGTTAAAAAAAACATTCAGAGAGTTCTGACCTTCTTTGGGTAATGATTCCGGATAACTTTGTGTGTTGCACAAAATTTGTAATTTGGGTCGTCAGATGAATCCACAGGGTAAACCTCACCCTCCATGACGGCTGATACAAGAGCTTCTTCAACAGTTTGAAGATGTTGGAGCATCTTCGTGAGATTGGGCACGACCATCCCAATGAGGGTATTGTCATTGTCACGTAAGGTCACCACATTTCTAGGGATTGGTTAGAGGAGAGAATACCAAGAAGAAAAGGACTAACTCATTGTGTCAAGGACTGGAAATCCTCGGGGCCGAAGGACTCCGCGAAGTCCGAAAATAGACAAGTACCAAGACAAGTCAGGACTCTGGGTCCGCCAAAGGTCCAAATTTCCTATCAACAAGCAAATGTGAGTGAGTGAGGTGGAATGGGACTTCACAAAGTAAGACTTTGTGGATGAACATCAAGTCCCATCCAATCAGACTCCGGTCTGGAACTGAGGGTGTGTCGGAGTGGGCTTGGCTTCAACTCATGCGCTGCACCTTTCACCACCCCCAGTGCCCAATTTCAGAATAAGATGGAAACTAGACGGAAATCCGAAGGACAGACAGAATTCCTGAGGACGAGAGAATAGGGAAAGTCTCAGTTGATTTTCAAGCTGAGCTACTACTACGAACATGATCCCTTTTTATAAGTAAGTAGAATATAAACGGGATATCAGAAAGGACAGAATCGTTGGAGGTCCGATGTCTCTGTGATGAAGATGAGTAATTATGAGTAAGAAGTGTCACGGAGATTTCGGAGGACCGATTTACCCGTGATGGAAATAAATCAGAGCATAGCATAAGGCATAGGTATAATCCGAAAGCAGTACAAACCAAAAGGAGAACAAGAAGTCGGAATGGGATGGGGCTGGAGGAATCCGTGTGTGGAAAAAGGAGAAAGTGAATATGAAACAGAACGGAGCCGTGAGAATTCCGTGTGTGGCTGTGTATCGGCGGAGCCGATCCGCTCCGATGGCACGGTGCGTGACACATTGCAAATCTCTGTCGGGAAAATAACGTAGTTGTTGCTACAGGTCCCCCCCAAATGTTCAGCTGTGGAATATTCGGATTTGAATTATTAACATGGAAAGACAAAACTCACCTTATTCTGCAGGTCTTCTATACTGGTGGCTACCTCAGCCTTCATTACCTTTGTACGTTCGGCAGTGGTCCACTCAAAACTGTTTTCAGCTGTGACAGGACAAACTGTCTGTCCCAATTTGAGAGGCATTTTGATGGTCACCTCGGGTGCAACACAGTCCTCTATGATGTTGAATTGTTCGAGTGTCAGTGGGAGAGCTGGGGCCAACATGGGGTCCTCCATGGCATTCCAGCATTCGTCCAAATTGGGCAGCTTGTAATAGCTACCAAAAAAAAATTAAATCGCCCTGGAAACAGCAAACAATTAAATGTACTTGAAATCGAATTGGAGAAGTTGTTCCCTCATTCTTCTAAAGTCTTTGAAGGGGATCCTTTCTGTGATGGAGTTTCCGTGATTATCTGTAAAGTCGATGCAAAAAGTTTCCATCAGATGGGAGCTGACTTGGTGAATAACGACCATCTGCAGGACAGCCAGTTTCCACAGAAGATTTCCACAGTCGTGGGAGAGAGTGTGTGGATGGTCAGAAACTAGTCCAATACCTTATAAGTCATGACTGGAAACATGATAAAGACTTACTGTGATGTGCACACAAAAGGTAGGATAACCTTTGAATAACGTCTCATCGGCCAACTTGTCAGGGGAGCCACTGAAGCTGAGGAGGGTGGAAGTGGGAGATAACGGCAATAAAGGGCTGAGTGGCATTCCACCAACCAGCAAGGGGGATAACAACATCAGCACACCACCACAGCAGTCAAAGTCATTATATTCAGCCAACATTTGAGCCCTGGGAGGTGCTGGCAGCAAAGGTGATGTGGCCCTTGGCTCAAGTTGCAAAGGTGACAGTGGCCAGAGCAGAAAGCCAGGCAAGAGGCTTGCACTACTGAGAATCTGAATTGTTACTGGCGAACAAGAGCCTGGGGGAGAAAAGGGTGGTGCCAAGTAGGCAGCTGGTGGCAGCAATGACGCAGAGGGCAAGTTTGTAATTGCTGGTTGTGCTTCAAAGACCGAGATTATTAAAGGTCATTTGTCTGGTAGGTCCTTTCCTTACCATTTCGTGAGCCCAAGTCTGAAGATGTCAGAGGGGACAGTTGGGGCATGTCCTGTGCATGGGTGTGAAGCCTGGACCCAGCTGCAACTGGTGGTGCATCCTGTGCACGCAAAAGCCGGTTGTACAAACTCGATAAACATTGCGGATTGAGACCCGGCACACCTGAATTTCCTTGAATGATTTGTGGTAAGGTTGTAAGCAGTTGTAATTCCTCCTCATTGAGATCCAGTTGAGGCATGGTTGCATGCCCCCAGGTGCAAGTCTGAATGGCCAGGAATCGAGTATACCAAAAAACAAAACAGTGCAGGTCACGGTTGAGTTACAAACCACCCTGAGCAAGTAACAAACATGTCGCGTTCATTGGAATGTGGCGTGCAAGGTTGGTGGCAAACAAGCTGTTGCCAAACAGCCTTCTCCTCCAACCATCACCATCTCCGTCCACTTTGCTCTAGGTTCAAGTCCGCGAGGCTGCACCACTGTTTCTCTCTCGTTTTCACTCCATCACTCACCCCCAACCCAGCCTGGATGTGGGAAATCGATGTCAAAATCACGGTTAGCATCAAGCAGATATTCCCTGAGGTACATTCCGCTGCTGCCCGCACCCAGTACCCAGTCCCACTCAAATTCATGTCTCACAGTTTCCGCAGATGGACCCACACCTCGCTCACAAACAACCAATGGTAGTGCACGTTGCTCGCTGTGCAATCCACCCACCACGTCCCGCTCATCCTGCTTCCAAACCCCTTCCAAGCACCATCCATTCTTGCTTGGCCGCACCACCAACTCTTTGCACAACTCCATTTGGTATGGAATTCACATCAGCATGCAGACAGGTGTGAGTCGGTGGTGCAGGATGCATTGTATTGGGGTGGGGCATCTACTGATCGGAAAGCATGCTGTATGCACGTGTTTGTTCTCTGCCAAATGCCGAAAACAGGTGGTTTTCGGATCGTTTCGTTTGCCCCGGGCCACAGTCTCTAGATGGGCACGGAGTGCAAACATAAAATATATTCATAACATTGAATAGAGTCCAAATCTCTTATATCTCAACTTTTGGTCTCCAGGGTCCCCCATTATATGCATTTCAAGTATGGTTCAAACACTGTTGTCTTTGTCTCTATGGTGTGGCCCAGGATAACTCCCAAAACTTCCAGTAAAATTGGGTCATTAAGTCGGCATGATCATGTATGAATGGCCAAAAATCCAGAATTTCTGCGGCCCTGGACATCGAGATGTTTGCGCAGAAACTTGATGCGGTTTAATCGAGAAAGATCAGAGCACGTGATGTTTTGATGCATCAATTGGAAGGCCGCCCGAAAACTTCCTCAATAAGATGCGTCTATATAGGCAACTTTGAGAGGGAAAGTTGGAGCTATGCCCAGAAGGATCATTTTGTTCAGAGGAATTGTCACGAACCTCCGTATTTGTCAAGATATCAATGATTCCAGTAGTAAATCAATCACATCTTGTCGAAAAATGGCAGACTCGAAAATTCCTCTGAACAATTTGTTCATTTGTCAATTTTATAAGAATCCAAAGTGGTGTTTGAATTTTCGGGGTACCGTAGCTGCTCATCCCGCGCTGCGACGACGATCCGCAAACGGAAACCAAAGCTGATCATGGGACAAACACATACAAGCAGCACGCTTTTCGATCAGTAGATGCCCCACCCCAATTGTATTGCTGTGGTGATTCGAAGCTGGCGCGCAAGATAGATTAGGTGGCAAGTCTGGCGGGCTCAGTAGGCCAACTCCAAACTCTACGCGCATTGCATTGGCAGGCTGTGCTTAGCCCAATTATGGGCACCAACATCGATGTGGTGCCCGGGTTCCACATCTGTACGACAACACGGAGCATAATCTGAAATCCCACCATTTTGCCATGATTTCAACATTTGCCTCCAAGTTCAAGGTGGCTTTCCACCAACTTGAGTTCCAGACGATCCCCTCCATGTCCCACCATGCCCGCACCGATTTTCCGGCTTTGAGGTACATTTTGCTCTTCAGATCTCAAAACCCCGCTTTGACCACCCCTGCAGAATCGTCTCGCAGAAGCTTGTGCTGTCGCTCCGAGACTTGCGGGGGGCACCATATTGTATCTGTACAAGCATGCTGGTAGGTTTATTTCCCTCCTCTCTGTTTGTGAATAGTCCTTAACTTCAAATTTCAGAATTTCATCATAATTCAATAATAAATTTGACTTGACTCCCCAATTTCTTTGTGGACTCAAACCATTTTGCACTGCAACACATCACGGGGACGTCCCACATCATTACTGCACTGATTTTGCGCAATCCAGGTAAGTTGTGTCTGAAATTTTGGTGTCCCGCTTTGACAAGTTACAACCTTTGTAGAAACACCCGCAAGGGCTAGGGTCGGGGGGATGTGTCTGCCATCACTGTTCCCTTGTGACTCCAGGTGAGCTTTCCAAACATCTCTCTTGTTTCTACATCTTCAACTTACCTACACATTTCCCAGACTCCAAGTCTGATCCCTTACAACTCTCCTCAAAAATGAAATTCCTCAAAAATAGAGCTGCACATGTAAATTAAGTTGATTTGACTACTACTATATATTTCACACTAACGACTTTACAGGTTCCATTCTACCGTCCTTGATTTGACCCAGCACAAACTCCGCACCATACACAATTTGGGATTTGAGTGGAACCTTCGCAGCTGCGCCGAATCACAGCAACGCCTACACTCTGCTCGACAAATTTGGTGGATTGGGCCGAAATCATGCTGACGACCACTTGTGCGTGCCCGGCTTCTGACTTGCCCGCCAAAAATGAGTCGTGCCGGCGTTGAAGTCCTAGCTCTGGAACGAATTGGGATCCTGTCAACACTGAATCTGCAGCACACGGACTCTGCGCGAGTCACTGGACCGTTTGCACCGTATCCATCCACGCCCGACTTATGGAGGGAAGCCACAGGACGCACATATCCAGCGGGCCGGGCAGGGCATGAGCACACAATGGAGGAGGGGTGGGATGTCACACAACTTGGTAGGGGGCAACCCTGTTGTGCATCAATTCTAGGCTGTCGTCGCATCGGGTGGGTAAGGGCAGCGCCACGGAAGGGAGGGAAATTGCTCGCTCAGGACCATGAAGGACCTGCGAGCGGGAGCGGGGCGAGCAGCACAGGGCATAGTCCGCTGCTGGTTGCTCGTGATGGGTCAGCGAATACAATCTCAAAAAGGCTGTGATTCACAAGCTTGAACAGGTCAGATTGTTGGATGCAGCACCTCTTACACTGTCACTGTTGTTTGCCCACGAACTTCTCGGCAAACATCGACCCACTTTTCCCAGAAGAAACCTGCTGGAGAAAGCGGAGATTTGTCGGATGCGAAGGTTTGGGCCACCTCTCCGGATTCTCATGTCTTGCAAGTTGGCTTTCTCCTGCCACCATCTCTTGCCCTTTGCCACCTCCCCTCCTTGCCACTTTCAAGTCCAGCACTGAACTTGTCAATGTGGTGCTCCACCCTCACACTGGAGTGCTGGTGTTGGCGAATCACGCTGAGAACCTCCCACCTCAAGACCCTCAAAACACAGAGCTCAGGTTTCAATCCATGCTGCAGCAAGTTGGCATGCTGAACGTGGCCTGCAAATGGCATGTCTCTGTGTTTGGCAACATGCACACTCCCACCAGCATCTGGGCGCTGTAGTGACAGTGGGGGATTGGGTGCACAGAGTGGCAGTGCATGTTGTTCCTTCGCTGCATGTCTCGTGCTGCGGTGTTTGCCAGGACTTGTCAATGCGATGCTCTACGCTCACACAGGGTTAACACCTCAACACAACCTGGCAAACTCAAGTATCAAGGTGAGTTGTTGGTGTCAAGTGCATATACATCTGTTGACTTACTTGTGTACCTTCTGTGCAGGTCAGAACTCACTCACTGTCAGTATGTCCACATCACTTTGATTTGCAACCCCTTGATGATTCGCTGATTCTCTTTCCTCCCAAGGCTTATACCTTCTGCAACTTGAGTAAGAAGTCACTCAGCTCAACTCGTTCAAGTAGTTGACACTGTTCAAATCTATTGCATTTGTATTGCATTTTCTCGATACATGTACACCATTAACGAGTCCCACAGCGTCCGACTGCCAGCAACTCACACAGTTGAGTGGCAGACGCGGAGAGAGATGTCACAAGCGATGAACTCAATGCGGAGCGCAGTGAAGTCAGGCTACAGTGCAGTGGGGCAACAATGGCCATTGCGATCCTGTCTTGAGATGTGCACATTGTGCTTCCTCGTTCTGCATTGTTGTGCAGGCGAGTCACGTCAGGCCCGTGCGGACAGTCGACTCGACTGCGGCTGGAAGCTGGTGGAGTTGCAGCCTGCTCGTATCGTCCAGATCCAAGCCAAATCGACAAAGCAGCTGACCCCGCTGCAATTGGGACAAGTGTACGCTGCGGTGATTCGGAGCTGTTCCGGCAGGGCAAAGGACAGGCGAGCTGTTTGTGACTCACCTTTTGTCTGCTTGAGCCACGCCCCGCGAGCTGGCCCACAATGCGGCACTGTCAAGTGTCTTGACGCTGCCTTCCGGGAGCGTGTTCGGAGCCGACCCACCTGCCCACTGTTCCACACAAGTGCGAACCAGCGCTGAGTGCGCATCCCACCACCCGCCTATCACCATGTAATGAGGTAGGATGTTGTTAACTTAGACAGCCACCAAATTGAGTTAACCCAAGATCTATTGTTATAGAAGTCAAGGTAGTCAAGTGGGTAGTTGTTAGTTAAAGAAAACACTACCACGTGACCACCAACATATAGCTACAGTAAACGGTCATGTGATGTGAAGATGTCAATATGTAAGTAAGCCCACCCGGTGGGCTGTAGACAAAGTAGGTAGAATGTAACCTGTTACACACCACCTGCTACCATGCTAGTTCCCGCACAGCCCACAATCATGCTTAAATATTGGGGACCCATGGGCAACTGACCTGCGGGCTGTTGCTGTTGCGTGCGAGCGCGAACACGAACACGGGGGGTACCACATGTTTAGCCGTGCCTGTCGAGTCGTTTGCACACCACACCAACTTGCATGCCACCGTCACTGTCGGGTGCCTGGGATGTGTAACACAAGCCTAGCCTGGGAGCTTCGGGTAAGGATGGGGACCAGGTTTTGCAAGATAAATCCATACTTTCTGCCCAATTCTACTTAGACATTATCCATCTTAGAGTATGGTAGGATAGGACAACAAGTAGTTGATAGGAAAATGGCAATCATTTCATTCATTCAGCAGCTTGCAATGTATCAATAAGCCCATCCTCCTCACTGGCATCCCTCCTGTCTGGGGCATTGCACTCAGGTTTTGTTTGAGTTATAACTTTTGACCACAGGCCATCATCAACATGAATGCTCTCTCCTGCTTTGTACTTTGGCAAACCACATTTCTGCCACATTTTCTGAGGCCCACATAAACATGAGAGTGTACCCAAGATACAAAACTTTTATGAACACACCGGGATAGTCTTTTGAACTTGTTCGAAATAAGCCTTCATCACCGCATCAATCTCAGCCTTTTCCAATGAATTTGAATTCTCTATAAGCTTCAGAAGATAAAATTTTGTCTCAATATTGTACTTGGCTGCAGGCTGCAGGCGTCCCTTCACATCTGGTGTTCAAGGTCAATGCAACAGAGAGAATGTGTGGCCATGTGACATGGAAACTCTCTCTTGGCTCCATATTGTTGCTCATTGTCTGCCACTCATCTTTGCTCATCTTTGCTCATCTTTGCTCATCATCCCCACTCATTGTTGCTCTCGTGATAATTGCTGTAAGTGGTTTCTGCTGATGTTTAGTCTATATCCTCAACACAGGAAAATATAGCCTTACCTGGCATGCCTGTGGGTGTCAATCCGGGCGGAGAGAGCATCTGTAAGTGCTCAACCTTCAACCCAGATTTAACTTATGCATGCAGCAGTAGGAGAAGATATAATACAATACATTTACAATGAGCACGTCAGCATCTACGAACTCAGCACCAAAAACATCACCAATTTCCAACAGCTCTTGCCGCTCTTCTACCAAATTTTCCGGCCCTACACCTACCACCATGTCAATCTACGTAGGCCCTCTGACGCTATTGCCTTTTTTTCTGTTGTGGCTACTCTGGGCTATGTTGTTTTGGCCAACGCCGTACAATCTCTTCAGCTGTCTTTCAATCTTAACAAAAAGACCTACAAAGGTCCTGGTCCAGAAGTCCAAGCCTATCTGGGTCTATGGGACTTCGAGGACATGACGACCAGTACCTGGGGGGCCTTCTGGACCCACTTTCGTGCGGGCATGTCCCACCTGAGTTTCCTTTCTGCTCTCAGCATTAGCTTCTCTCATGATGACAACAATGTCTTAGGAAGGCTCATTAAAGAGAACAAAGGAAACCTTTGCAATTCCCTACCCCCTTCTGTTCGTAAGCTGCATCTAAAACCGGTCCTCTCCCATATACATTGTATGGCCTCTGACCCAGTCTGTTGTCGATGACGACATCAAACAATGGACTGCACAGCTACGACGTTCAAACATGGCCACAAGCTCTACACTCAGATCATTTCTCAATTGTGGCTTCGGAGATGAGGGGGGAAGTGTAAAGGAATGGGATGAACCCATGGAAGGAGCACCAGTGGCAGAGGTATTTTTGTGTGCCAACTCGTCTGGGAGAGGAATGCTGGCAGTAAAAGCTGGAAAGAGTGCAAAGGGGGGGGGGGGGGGTATATTATACTTGTGTGGTCCACAACATGAACAATGATATACTCCCCCTCTCATTCACTGTGTGAGGAATATTTGTTTTGGGACAGTGGGCGGAGTTTCTACTTCCGTGGATTTATATTGACCTCGCATCTGCGACAAAGGAGTGGCGGGAGTGGCAACAATTGCAGTCACGTTTCATGGGCAATGGCACTATCTACTAGCTTTGTAGTCTGCAGTAGTAAATGTATATATTAACACTCTGTATTTTGAGAATGGATGCAACACAACGTGTTTCTTGTCACATAATCACAGCCAGGTGCTTGGGTAATACCATTATCAGACCTTGGTCTGTTAGACCCTGTGCCTTTCCTTCCTTTCCTTCTTCCATCAACCCTGTGTTCTTCAAAAGCGGCACCTGCACCTCTGAAGTCTTCGTAATTGCCATTCACCTTGTGGACTGTGCCTGTACTGACCGGTGATAAAAGAATGGCCACTGCACAACCTTGTTGCCACAAAAACAAGGGTGTTTTTCTTTCTGATGAGTTCGTTGGGCAGAAAATTTGTCGGTGTTGCAAAGGAAGTCTTTAGATGGGTCAGTTTTATGGGCAGTTGGCCAGCAAATTACACATTATATGGTGAGTTTCCTATGTGGATATCATCCTCATTGCACGGCAATGTTCACTGAGTGCGCAGGTACCTGTGCCAGGTAAAGGAAGAAGATGGGAACATGTCTGCTTGACTGAGGTTCTGGAAACTGATACAAGATAAAAGGTGTGTGGAATGGAAAGTGTCATCTTTATCCCCTCAACTCAATCTTTCACTCCACACCAATACAACCTATCTGCTACTATGGTTCATACTGGCCCCCTATGCACCCCCATGCTGTACAATCTCACTGGCTACAGTACTCAATACCATGACAACGAAGCATCCTCCAACTACTTTGTTGTGTTCAAAGGAAAAGATGCCCCCAGCATCTACCTCAACTGGTGCATTCTCTGTCCAAATTCTCTCTACCTCTTCTGATATGAAATAGGAATGCAGCCAATAACCAGATGTTGGGCGCTCACAAGAACAACTGGAAGAAGGTTCTGACATATGCCGAGGTCCTCGAGTACTGGAACATGTGGTGTCTCAGCCTTCACGACCACGAATCAGTCCTGTACAAGGTCAAAGGGGTCCCAGGAATATCCGGGACATTGTAAGTTTGTTATTCTTTTGCAGAATCATTGTTCTCATACATTCATCAGTGATGAGGCTTTGGCGGTCACCGCACAGAACTTCATCACGCAGGCGTAAGCTTTCCATGGTATGCTTTTTCCCACCTGTTTCTACCTTTTCCATTCGATGGCTGTTGGGGCCTCCAAAAATCCCGTCGTAGTTGCAGTCGCCATCCTGTAAAATACGATGTATGCTTGTCTGAATGAAGTCGCTTTTGTTTTGTCCCTTCCCCATTGTGTGATCAAACCATAGCCAAACAAAAGCTCCTTTCTCCTACCATCATCATCACAAAGTTGTGTGGTGGTTTCTCATTGCTTGATTGTGTTGCGCCTCATGATCCTTCGGATGCGAAGTCTAGACATCTTACCTCTGACACGAATTCTCGATATTGTCCATATGCAACCTTCACCCACAATGACTTTGTATGCACTTTGTACTGCTCAAGAAGCATGGCCCACTTCTCCTGTATCGGAGTCTGTACATACATTGCAGCAAGATATTCAGCATTTGGAACGAGAAATGTTGTACTGGAACAGATCTGCTGAGCGAGGAAGAGATCTTCTTCATGAGCTTGGTGTCCCTTTCGGTAGTTCCTGGGAGGAGGTATGTTGACCATTCTTTTTCTCTCTTATTCCCTTGCCAACACATCTTTCAGTAAAGAGCTACATTTGTCTTCTTGGCATGTCATTTGGAATTACGACAACAACTGTATTATATGCAAAGCTACTGTATTATATGTGAAGCCACTGTATTATAGAGAGAGTAAAGTAATCTTGCCCAAGCCCATGTCATGTGTATGTACTCTTTTCGTGTCTCATAGTGCTTTTCAAAGGTGGAATTTGTTGTACGCAGCTGTTTCTCCTTATTCCCTAATTCCTTCTCCATCTTTTGACGTCGCTGAGCATTTTCTTCTTGCTGTAACTGCTGTGCTTTGGCGTGGACAGCATCCTGGGCTTTGAAGAGTGCTGCAACAGTGGTTTTGTATTTGGTATTCCACGCTTCAATTTTTGTGTCTTGTATCATCAAATGTTTGTGGACTTGAGCATCTGCATAGATCGTTAATGACGGTGTACACTGAGAAGATGATGGCTTGCCTCTTCATTTGAGATTGGATACCGCATTTTCGGAAATATGTGTGCTCTTGTAACTACCAAATTTTTTGAACATCTGAGACAAAAACATGTCAGATGATTGTACAAACAAAACAAAGAAAATTAGAGCATATGTTGAGAGCCTTCACTTTCATGGTGTCAAAATGTTGCCCTTTTTTCAAACCGCCAACCAGTGTACTATGCAAGCCTTCACGGTAACATCGCAGTGAACAGACTCAATAAGATTGGAGTTGTTTGACACCACCTCCCATATTGGCCGTGGTATGTAACTCCTCTCCCAGCAGATACCCTGCAAAACAGCCACCAGAAATCTTGTTCTGAATCTAATCTTTCCTCAGGAATATTTAAGAACCAATTCTATTGACATGATTGTAAAACATACTGCATGCCGCTTTACCTCCATGTTCGCAAATGGTTTGTATCGTTCCTTGCCAGTCACGGTGCTCCATGCAAACAAGACTTCTCAAGAGCCACCGGATCTGGTCTGTGGTTGCACACTGATTTACCAATCGATAGTAGTGAACAGTGCACACAAGAAAAATGCGGTGAAGATGTTCGTACAGCCCAAGATCTTGAATGTAGCGTTCTGGCTGGTATAAGTCGTGCTTCTGGGGCATTTTTGAGGCAGTTTTCTGCAAATGAAGGCCAATACCTATATCCGAGATGAAGATATGTTCCATAAACATTGAACAAACCAAACCTTTTGCTTGACCCCGATGCTGGTCAGCAACCCAGGAGAGTATCATTCTATCCAGACCATCGTCTTTGCTCGCAGCATGGATAGGATGCCATTGAAGGTGTTTTCCCGTGTCCTCAAATATAACCGCTTCGATCTCCTCGAAAACCCGTTGATGAGCTAGAGCCGACATGTGATTCATGTAGATTCGAATGTAAACAATACCTATATGGGATGAGAATTGTCTGAGAGCCTGGTGTAAAAAAAAAGATGTACTTGTATTGGCATCCTTCTCCATCCCTGCTACTTCAAACTCCTCAAAGCCAACAATCTGTTTGAAAGCAATGTTGCACTGAAGGTGTCTTCCTGAGGCAAGAAGGCGGTGGACTAGCCTTGGGAGTCATGCAGATGATTATACAAAGGCGATTGTCCTTGTTGATGGAGATATTGTTGTCTTCATTCATTTTGGCTTCATCTGCTGGCTCAATATTGACAGCGAGAATTCGTCAAATGTAATGGAGCTCCTTGGGCAATTTGCTATCTTGATGCTCCTTCAGGTTTACGACGCCTGAAGCGAAGGGTGAGCCAGATGGAAGAGACTGTTGTTAGTACTCACCAGCCCAGCCTGTGCCAAAAGGATAGTGGTCCTTTAAGGCGTCTTTGATATAAGCATGTACATGCGAATGATTGGCCAGCAAAACATGCCAGTCTGCCAAAGTAGGGCTGATGAGAGAGGGGAACTGTTGAGAAATGATTTCAGAATTGGATGGCGGAGAAAGCGTCTCGGAGTTAAATCTGGCAAGTCATCGCCTACTTCTTCCAAGAGATGCATCAATTCCTTGTGGATTTTGGGTGGTGTCTTCAAAGGCAAGGGAACTGGATGCTTGTGTTCACCGGTAGTGACAATTAAAATGTAGGGGCATGAAGCCCTGACTTTGCTTATTGGTTTGTAAACACGGAATTTGGCTGTACAAGGAAGGCGGTCGAGTAGAGGCTGAACGAGAGCACCATTCAGATCGCAATGTGAAACTGCTGTATAATAACAAAGTCCGAGGATTATTGATTTGATATGAGGAACATACAGCAATTCATTTTTTGCGTGGAAAAATTAGCAACTGTTGTGCACTCGGTCAAAGGGCCATAGCCTTGGTTTTCCGCTATTTGCTCTCAGATACGGAAAATATTGCCAGCTGTTTTATCAATGGCTCAATGCCGACCAATGTATTGTCAGGATTCAGGAGGGCCGGGATACCGAGAACCTGGTGTGAAGGCCGAAAGACCTCCTCATAGTGCTGCTGGTTGCTGTCCATGGACGAAGGGAAAAAATTGAATAAAATAATATTACATGGCCTCTGGTCTCCAAGGAATGCAAGCCAGGCGAGCAAATACATTGACTCAATATGAGTGCCAGTTGACAGACGATGAGCTCCAGTTGATGCTTCTGCCAATAAAGATGGGAATCTTGAATACAGGGGGCAGCGTTGTCACACTCCCAAAAAGGGATTTATTGGGACTGGGTAGCATGGTCTCAGGACACGGAGCAAAGCGGCGAGGTGCCAACTGTAGTCAGTGCTGACTTAAAAGGAGTGCAGCTGAACAAGTCCGACACGTACGTGCTTCCCTGCCCCTAGGCCTTCCAGCCGAGTCAGAGTAATGCACTCTCTTCTTGTCTTAAATCAACCCACACGATCGCTTATCAGGGAATTGGTGCAGAGCTCCAACACAAGTCGAAAGTACGTCGGCGTAAAAACCCAGAGATACGACCAAGTAGTCAGTGGTAAGGGACACACACAGCGGACGGAAGATGCACCAATATATGTATATTCAAGGCTGGAACACGGTGTCCCCGTGCGTTTGAGAATGAACAAGTGTTGAAGTGCAGGACTGGAAGGCGGTCAAAGCAGAACTTCGGAGGTTGACGCAAAAGTTACCTCCCAAATGCAGCGGGCGAGCAGCCCATGTCCGACCCGGATCGGCGACTTTCTGGGGGGAGGAAGAAGTCAGTGTCGTTTGGAAGATTAGAAGGATCATGATGGCCGAAATGTGGGGCGGGGAAAGAGGGAAGCGAGGAGATAATGGCTCACCTTTCACAATCCGGAGCCTTCCCGGCTGAGCGCGCGTGCGAGGGGAAGCCAGAGTAGAGGTCGTACTCGAGCGTCGGGACAGACGAGTGACGTGCCAGGGCGCAGTCTCTTGGTCGCCAGTAGCGTGGCCTGCATTTCCGGTAGACGAGGACTTGAAATACGAGGTTCCGCTGATAAGGCGTGCACGCATGAAAATCACATTTTTCATTCATTTCAAAGACTTATCAGTTGACTATGTGAGGCTTAGTTGCAGAATGTACGTTCTCCTCGGAACGGTACATTAGATCTTTGAAGGCCGAAAGCCATTGGGACACTACGTTGTAGCGGCTGAAGACGGTTCGTTATCAACCAGAATCAGTACACTATACTTACTATTGGGCGCCGGGAGTCAGCTAACCACTGGATTCCTTGTGTGCTGGAGATTAAACAAGAGGGATTATTGAAGTTTAGAGTAGCCGCTACTCGCGGCTCGGACCGTTATTGACACAATCTGTCAGAATTGAACTTGGATAATGACTTATGGGAGTAGCCACCACCCGGCTACCTTCATTTCCGTTATCCCCAATCGAATTATGAATGACTACTGAATATGACTTCACTGGCGGCTAGACTTCCGAAGTCGGCTAAACGCAGATTATCGAGTAGCCGCCACTGAACTGAATAATGATCAAGTGGTTGGCGCACCAGCGGCTACTTCCCTTGTGACTCCTATGGTGCGCATCGGCTAAACAGCACCAAAAGTGAACAATCATTGATCCGATCAATGATGTCTCGAATCGACCTGAGAAGAAGAAAAAAATTGTCCGATATCGCCGACGTGGCTGACGTGTGACTGTGCTTTCTCCACCCGACCGCCATGGGTCGCAAGAAGCGTTCTCAACTCGACGCAGCAGCCCGAGCGCGCCAGGGACGGTATCCACCTTCCGTCACCGTCGAATATAGCCTGAGAGATCCACGCTACGCGGAGGAGACCAAATGGACAGGCGGTGTGAATCACTGTCTGTCAGATACTGACAATTTCTGGGAAACAGAATCGTCCGAGCCGGAGCCGGACACAGATCTTGTGCCACAAAACTCTTCCAGCTCTGACAAAGCCTCGGACTTGGACAGCAACCTGGAGCTGCTGGATATGGACGATGCAGCGGTGATCGATCGCATCACGCAGGAGCAGAGCCGCCAAGCTGAGCTCTGGTGTCTCTCCAGTCTCAGGATGGATCTCACCCGAAACGAGTGGAAGAAAGTGGAGGCAAACCGGAGCCTCGGATACAATGGGCAATCGAGGGCGTCCCAATATTGGCATGCAAAGAATACGAGAGATAAGGCCGCAGCATCAGCGGAGACAGCAAAAACGTGCGTCGCACCATTCCTCCCATTAATGCATGCTCATATTTCTTGCAGCCCGCAGGCTAAGGGCTTTGCAAGTTTCTTCCAACGCTCATCTCCCACCATTCCACTCTCACACGCACCATCTGCCGCGATGTCTATGACTCCCATCAATCCTTTGCCTCCACTCCATCCTCCGATGAGTGCGACACCCCATATCCCAGCTGCCATACCGACACCCCTTAACGTACCTGCATATCATGTACTCCCAGTTAATGATACAGGTTTCCACGCACCCGTATATGGCCATCTTTCTGACGTTGAGTCCTCCGAGTCGGATTCAGACTCCGGAGATGAAGGGGGTGATGAGAGCGAGACGCGCACACAACCCGTTCGCAACAAGCGGCGCAAACTCGACATCCCGGCACGAGAACAAGTCCGCCTCAAAAAAGAAAAGCACGCCAAGGATCGGCTTGACGCTCTTACCGCCATCGAGAAGGTCATTAGCCTCAAACGTACTGAGTACCAGAGCCCGTTGCAGGCTAAGCGCGCCCGGGTCATCCAGAGCACCCTGCATCTTGCCGTCCATAATTTGCGCAGTTTGATGCAGGCATCTGCAATGGCGGCCGAGACTCATGGCTTCGCTGCTGCCTGGGGCTCGCGACTCGCACGCAAATGGACTGCCCAGTGGATTAAATGTCGCGAGCTCCCCGAGTCTGAGCGTGGCCGCCATGCCAAGACGTGGTCATTGCTTCAAGACCCGGAAATAAAGGAGGAGCTGGTGGCATATTTGCGGAGTAACAAGTGGTCTATGGATCCAGTGAAGCTTGTCCAGTACACCAAATCCCACATGGTCACAGCGGAGATGAGAAAATACGTCCAGACTGCGGTCAACAAAGAAATGCCGCGCGGATTGAAGAAATATCTGGAGGGTCGAGCTGTTTCCACGCATTGGATACAAGGTCTCGCGAGGGATTTCACTCGCCACTGCCCGCCTCTGGCCACACAAACACGGCTTCGAGTATATGGAGGTGAAAAAAGGGCTGTTTTATGATGGACACGAGCGCCCTGATATTGTTGCTCATCGCCAAAATATCTTCATTCCCGCTTTCGACCGTTTACGCCCATTGTTGGTGGAGTACGATGTCAATAACCTTCAAAATCAGGTTGTGAAGCCGTTGCCACCACCTGGAGAATTTCAACTCATCCTCACACCTCAAGACGAGATGACTGCGCAGGCAAACGACGCCGACAAATCCAAATGGGTGATGAAGGGTGAGATGCCCATTCGTAAAAAGGGTGTTGGGCGTGGGATTCATCGCAGTGATATCATTTGTTCGATGTGCGGTCACATCGACGATGCGGGAGAAGGCATAGAGTATGGAAAGAATTATGAGGGGTATTGGGATGGTGCTCGGTTCATAAAACAGGTAATTGCTCTCCACTCTTGTCAATCCCCATCTCATTGCAGACCAGCTGGAAGTCCGAACCATACCCGCTTTTGAACGCCGCCATGATCGAAACGTGTACCGGGCTCTTTTTTTCATTGACAACTCCCAGGGGCATTGTGCATATGCAGAGGACGCACTTGTTGTCAATCGCATGAATTGGCGCTCAGGTGGGAAACAGACACTCATGCGAGACGGTTGGTTCATGCAAGCAGGTCAACGAATTCCACAGAAAATGGTGTTACCGGACGGACAGCTGAAAGGCATGAAGATTGTCCTTGAAGAGCGTGGTCTCTTGAGAACCTCACTCAAAATGAAATGTGACACCAGGGCATGTGATGGATCAAACCTTTGCTGCGGACGTTCCATCCTCGCTAACCAGCCAGATTTTTTGGAACAAAAATCTCTTGTGCAGGAGACCATCGAGCGGCTTGGGCACCGGTGCCTTTTCCTCCCGAAATACCACTGTGAGCTCAATTTCATCGAATTCTTCTGGGGCGCCATCAAGAAATATCTCCGCAAGCATTGTGATTACACATTTGAGGGTCTTCGCCAACGAATGGAGGATGCACTTCGTTCCGTTGACATAATGACCATCCGGAAGTGGGAGCGTCGCACTTACAGGTGGCT
Source organism: Mycena crocata (assembly GCA_029281795.1). NCBI lineage: Eukaryota > Fungi > Basidiomycota > Agaricomycetes > Agaricales > Mycenaceae > Mycena > Mycena crocata. The sequence continues at coordinate 249,308 of JARJCP010000032.1, read as the reverse complement.
GGATGCTTACAGACAGGGCTTGGACTGCAAAGATGCACAGGCGGAGGTCAAAAAATTCAGCACTTGCCAGTACAAGTCTCACCGGAGAGTCGGGGAACGTATGGGACAGGCGATGGACGCGGCGCACAGGCCCTCGGCCTCTTCGGGAGCTGCACGTGCTTGATGAATTGATTGTATCAGTGATGTCTCAAATTGGGCCTCGCAAAAAACAAAATAGTATGAGTTTTGATTCAATAAACTATCCCTCTTGGGGAATGAATCCACTATCCGAAAGGAGTGTTTTGGCCAGAGGACAAGGAATTTGAGGGATTTGGCGAGGTGCAGTAAAAGTTGTCAGTGTTTGGTGCTGTTTAGCCGATGCGCACCATAGAATTGAACTATGAAGTGTTGAAGCCTCAGTACCGTCACTGGCGGCTGGTGAAGCAAAGGTCCTAACAAGGGTCTTCGGACTGGCGGCTAGCCTTGGCAACACATGAAATATTGATGAGAATGGTGTCAGACTGGCAGCCAGACCTGGCCGCCATGACTATGCACCCACGGAATTGAATAACGACTCTGCCATTGGCCGCCAGTCATTATGCCAAGCTGGCGGCTCGGTGAAAACTAACCACTGAGGTTTCATATTATCTCCGTTTGTAAAACCAAGTTGTATAAAGCTAGTAGAATTACTCTTGTAATAGTAGTAGACTTTCCCCCCCGCTCGCGGGCTAACAAGTAGACTGTGGATTTGATTGATATTGAATTTGGGTTGCCCGTAATAAGAATTGGATTCTCGTGACGCTTAAACTCCGAGTTTCTATTAAGATTAGCTAGCCGCCAGAGTTCAACTCTGCCTAGCCTCTTCTCTTGAAGTGAATCCCAGATTGAGACTTTGTTGACGCTTTAGCTCCGAGTCGCACACGTTATTAACTAGTGCACCCTTGTACTGAGACGTCCAACCCTCCGAGCAGAACTATTTGAAAACGTAGTGAACTTTGTTGACGCTTTAGCTCCAAGTTCCTTGAACATTTTGAAGTCCCAGTTGAAAGACACCACTTTGAGTCTAGCGGCCAAAGCATTTGAAAACCCTTGAAAGCATTTCCGTTGAATTGTGGCTCTAGCCGCTACTGCATCTGCCTGCTGAAACAAACCCTTGAAATTGAAACTTGACTATTCTTGAAGGACAATACACCTGTCCTACCTCCCCGAACACACACGAGACATTTTGGTATTGAGTTGTTGAGATTTGATTAGTGTTTTTGAGTTGTTTAGTGTTAGTTGAGTTCGCTCGCTTTCACTCGCTCTTTAGCATAGTTTTCGATTTCACGGCTGCACCCGAGTGCACCGTTTCACCGCATGGAGGGGAAACTGTGGGAGGGAGAAGTTCAGGCACCCATCCGTCCTTGCTATGGCTTTGGGGGAGAGTCATAGCCTTCCATGCCCATCTTGCGAGGTCAAGCATCGGATGCAAGTGTGGGGATGCAGGCGTGCCGAAGACTCCGTTCGACGAGTTTCTGAGGGAGGAAGTGGTGAGCACCGACTGAAAGAACAGAAAAAATGAGGGGAGAAACACAATTAGGTAGCTAGGGAAAGACCAAAAGTAACTGATAACTGCGGATAAAAGAGGGAGAGAAGAATGAGGCACCCTCTACCCCATCTCTATCTAGCGCCAAGCGACACACAGGACAAGAACAACAACACCCATAGAGTTCCCCGGCAGCACACGAAAAGAGCACCAAGTCGACGTCCACAGAGGAAAGAGCGAAAGTGTCGATGGGAGGGCATGACATAATATGTATTATGCAACCATCACTCTGCCAGAAAAACTCCAAGCCAGCGCTCGACAGGTGGTGTACCCAGCGACAAGCTGCACACAGATAAAGAACGAGGATGGGTGCAGGGCACAGCACTCAGAGGGAATAAGGGTGGGGAGGGGCAGGAGGGTGGATATGGGCGAAAATGTGGGAGATGTAATTGGGGTGGGTGAAGGAGAGGCGAGAAGAGAGAAGAAGAAAGACAGACGCGGCATAAAGCAAATAATAAGGAGTGAAGAGGGACGGCTCACCCTCTGCAATCCCCTTCCGGCTAAGCACACACAGCATTGGCGTGCGGCATCAACAGTTGTCCATGCAAGTCAAGATGGTCGACCTTGAGCAAAAAGCAGGTGATGAGGGAACATGCGCACGGAAAGCCGACGAAGAGAGCTGCCAGTGCAGGAATCCAAGCCAGAGTCGAGTCTGTGCACGAGCATTGGGGTGAATGGTGACACGCCAGGGTGCAGTCTCCTTGTCCAACCAGGAAAATGGGGTGTACTTAACGGTATCTAGACACCGCAATTAGCAGCTCAATTTTATGGATCTTGATTGAGTCGATATATACCAGGGGGGAGAATTGAATGGAATTTAATGAAGAGGTTATATTGAGACAGCGTTGCTTGTTGTATCGTCGGTACAGTAAGATGATGATGTTAGGACAGCAGAGAAGTCTGTCCGCACCAAGTGCCAGTCGACATGGGGAAATGGAGTCCAGATTCATGCTTGTGCTCAGGTAGTGACACGCCAGGGTGCAGTCTTCTCAACCATGCTCGATGTCAGTGACCCATGGCACAGCTCGATTTCTGATGATTGTTGACCGGAAATCGGCAGCAAACTTAAAGATCTAAGGGCCAGAGTCGGTGATAAGCTGTGTAAATCTGCACGCATGGAATTTTGCAATTTTGCTTTGTTTCATTGGCGTCCACACACTCTCAGAGAAGCTATCATGAGCTCCAAATGAGTAGCTTCTAGTTGCATAGCATGGGTCAAGTCCAGGACTCATTATGGTGGTACCTCCACACTTGGGCTGATATAATGCTTATCGGGATAAGACTTAAAATCATAATAGTACCTGAAATCTCATACGGATGAGCTGTTTGCTAGACTAGGATCAAGGAGATATAAAATATGCATGCAGGCATACCGAGGATGGTCTAAAATCCACCACTTTGACTTTTGTGGGCCTAAGTGCCAACTGGAGACGCGACACAACAGATCATGTGACCGTGCTGGTCTAGAACAGGCAATGACGGACTTGTCGGATATTCCGGATCCGAGACTCCATAAGGCAATTCTGCCGAGTCACTCTTCCGCGTGGGACCCGATCACTCGGATAACCCCGTGATATATCAGAAATATCAACGAAAGCCAGCAACAACACAATTCGAATAAGTGGCTTATCCCAATAAGGGTACTTGACCGTGTACCAGGCGAAGAAGATTCAAGCTCATTCAGAGATCAAGACTCTGAGCATCTCCACATGTGAGATTGATATTTGTGGAAGGAAATGAGTCGATGGCCCATGCCTCAGCCAATAGGATGCTTGATACAGATCTGCTTATTTATTGCTTAGTTTTGGTAGACCAATTGTGTTCATGTAAGCAGTATTGTAGGTGTATATAAGGACCAGAGTAGAGTAGTTTTAAGCTAGTTAGCTGCACCCTAATCCAGCCAGTATCTCATTTTGCCATTGGTTGTAGGGGAGGCAGCTTTAAAGTTAGGAAGTGCTTGTCCCTCACCCTCTTGTGAAATAAACTTGATTGGATTGACTTCACTGTGTGATTTGGATTTTCGGTTAATAAGACGAAGTAACAGTAGTCTTGAGAGCACCTCAAACTCTCAGTTACGGGATTCATAAGATGAATTAACAGTAGTCTTCAGAGGCACCTCAAACCTCGACCTATAAACCTATCAAACCCACTTTCGCTGGTCACCACTGGTTGAACATTTCAAGTTTTTCAGTGAAAAAATTGGTGAAAATTATTTTGGGTTTTTCACCAATTTTTCACTTGAAACATAAGTGAAAAACTTATAGTTTTTCACCACTTTTTTCACTTTGAAACAAGGTGAAAAATTCGAAACAAACTTTATGTTTTTTTCACCAAGAATGTTTCAAGTTTTTCACCTAAGTTTTCACCTGAAAACGTAAGTGAAAAACTTGAAACATTTTTCACCACTTTTTCGACTTTGAAACAAGGTGAAAAACTCGAAACAAACTTTATGTTTTTTTCACCACAAGTTTGAAACATTTTTCACCTACGTTTCTATCGCTTTTTTCACCAATTGTTCACCTGAAACATAAGTGAAAAACTTATAAGTTTTTCACCACTTTTTTGACATTGAAACAAGGTGAAAAATTCGAAACAAACTTTATGTTTTTTTTTAACTAAAAATGTTTCAAGTTTTTCACCTAAGTTTACAGACCAAACCTGAGGTGAAAAACTTGAAACTTTATTTTCACCTACGTTTTAAAGGTGAAACTTGTAGTAGAAAATTTGGAAGTTTTTTCACCATGTATAGTTTCTGAGCCTCCCCCAATCCAGGGCACCTGATCACTCTGCTGCCAGACAACAAATCCGCTGAGAAATGACCGCAGCAGAACATGAAAATTAGGTGAAAATGGCTTCAAGTGACAGTAAATTGATGCTGCAAAGATCCTCACTGAGAACAGTGCGAAATCACGATTTCACAGTGCAACTGGCCCCGAGAAGGAGCAAGGTGGGGCGGATTTGGCTGCTGGGTGGATTTCTGGACAGATATGGGTGCGAGCCACGGTTGACAACCGCCCAACATCAAATCCACCCCTGAACGCACTGTCAGACATTAAATCCTCACTGAAAACAGTGCAAAATCACGATTTCACAGTGCAATTGACCCCACTCCGAATGGAACATATTTGCAAGCCCATTTTGCGCCTTTCAGATTTTTGCCATCACTCGTAGTTTTTAGCTGGTGCAAGTGACTGATGTGATGTTAGCCTTGAAGTTCATTCTGGTGAATCAGGTGAAGTGTGAGGAAATGTACTCTCCATTTCTGTGCACCAGACTCAAAAAAAAAAATGGGCCTAGGTGAATGGTTTTTGCAGTTTTGGTCAATTTTTCAGAGTTGATGCCGCCGCCAAGCCGCATCGTTTCCGCTTTCGGTGTCACCATATTTCTGGAATCAGTCATAATTTCTTTCAAAGAAATGACCACATTGTAACCAAATCCAGGATGAAACCCAGGCAAAAATGGCTTTGAGCCACAGTAAATTGATGCTGCAAAGTCCGCCTGTGCGCAGATTTGTCTGCTGAGAGCTGGTCTGGACCTCTGCCAATCGAATGCAAGACAACAAATCCACAGAGAAACAATTGCAGCAGAACCAAATCCAGGATGAAAATGACACATCTTTTATCATCTTTTCCTAGCTGCAAATTGTGGTGGGGAGTACGTATATATGGTGAAAAATGTTTCAAGTTTTTCACCCATGTTTACAGGTGAAAACGTCTGAAAAACTTGTAAAACCTTTGGTGAAAAAAACATTAAGTTTGTATGGGCCATATAGTGTCCAATAAATACCATGATTTGAAATGATATTTGGTCCCGAAAAAAGTTGAAATGACATGGAAAAATTGAAATGACGGATCATCCAAATAGTTGAAATGACAGAATCTGTCAGAAAAAAGTTGAAATGACATGCTGACTTTCAACGCGCCCAGGTGATCATATCCCATCAACCACCGACCAGAGTTGATCCCAAAGCTGCAATTCTGCCTACCCTAATGGAGCCCTTCATCGTTGGCCGTCGGTATCGTGCCGCCCTGCCGCCATTGTCCGCCATCTCTGAAACGATTACTTAATGATGGACTTTGCAAATCACGGATTTGCGACTCTGTCCTGACTCCATCCCCCGCCGTATCATGGAGCCTCTGAGCAATGTGGGGCGATGCGCAAACCTACAATGCAAGTCAGGATGCGGGATATTTGTCCCTGACACGTCCGGTGAACCGGTCACCCATCCAGCACTTGTTAGGTGCATGATTTGTGGATGCCGTGCAGGCCAGCACATTGTACCCGTACGTCGCAAAAAAAATGAATGCTGCAAAAACTTGTGTATAACAGACCTACAGCCGACCGCTGGCCCTCCTCCCACTGTTCCTCTGCCTCGTCCCGCTCCGGTGCCTTCAGCAACCCACAATACCATGTTTGGGTCTCGGGACCACGTCCCCAAGGCGTCGGCAGCTTCTGGGGGCACAACTGAGCGGCTTTCTGGTCCGTTCCGCGCTGCCACTCAGCAGCGGGAGGAAATCATCGATGCGGCTCGCCAACACCCTCTGAATGCGATGCCAGGTGGGCCGTCCCAACCCTTCAATCCAGCGGCAAAGGTATGTTCTGTTAGTTGGGCAGATTAACAAGATACTCACTAGATTACAGGCTCAGGTCGAAGGGGATTTGAATCCTCACGATTCGAAGTCGAAGAAGCGCAAGCCAAAGGGCAGCGGACGGGAAGCCTCTACCGCTGAGAAGAAAGCAAAGCGGGTCCAAGAAACGGCGTTCACAGTCGTTCTAGTAGAGGGCACGAAGGCCGTCGCCGAGGACCGTTATCGCAGGCCGGGGCCTGATAAGTGCGTGTTTTTTCTTTATTTCTGTGAAGTATCTTTTCGCTGACCTGGAAGCGAAGGATTCTCGCCCTGTCAGACAGCGGCTACACCCAAACTGTTGTCATTCCTTCCCACAGTTCGCCTTCTGACATTGTCACGGCCGTTGTCGCTAAGTTTACCCACATCCCTGGCGTTGCCACATTCGGCTTTCGTCATCTCTATGTAAAAAAATCTTCATATACTACACGACGAGGGAAACAGTCCAAACGCACAGAGTATCGTTTACGTCCATCGAAGACGCCGTTGGATATGCTTTCATGGGAGAGGTGCGCAATCAATTACCAGCTTATAGTAGCGCTCTAATACATACTATACAGGGCTTCGACCCTTGCTTCTCCCCCGGGTTTGAAGGGCTTTAAAAATGTGGTCTATATCGCGCTCAAGCCCATTGGCCCGAATCTCGCATTTGGTGATACCGATGTTACCGAAAGGTGGCCGGAATCGGACCAGGAATCGCGGACTGGGGTCACTGAATCGGAGTCTGAGGCGAGCGAGGCTGAAGATGAGGATGCCATGGCTTCCGATGGCGTTGGGGTGAGTCCTCAGCTCTCAGTCAATATCCACTTTGCTCACAATTGGCACAGAAGGAGCCTGAACAAGCTGATTCAAGCCATGTACGTCGATTGAACTCCCTCCCGTTGGATAATCATTATCGCGTAATACAGGCCAAAGGGAGCGCGGAGCGTAGCGCCTCTCCGTCAACCGGACCAACGCCCAACGGGAAGGGAAAGTCCAAGGCCGGTAATGCGGTAGGATTTTTTTTACATCACTAAGATCTATACTCACAACTCGCAGGGCGACTCAGACATAGATATGAATCCCCTGGATGACCCTGATTCGGTATGTATCTCATTTTCCTCCTCGAACCTCATTCAGAAAAATCACAGGACTGGGGCAAAGATTGGGACGACGACGACCCCTCCCAGTGGGCGCCCTATCCTCCTGCACATGTTCAGCTTATACGGCTCCTGCAGAATATGACGAAGCCAGAGGTTTTGAAAGAGTCACCCTGGGTGCGCTTCCACATTAACAACGGTGAACCAGTGGCGCACGACGACGATGGATCATTTGAAATGCTTCAATGATGTTCTCCCTCTCGTCGCAGAGATACTCGAGCTCATGACGAACAATCACATAGCTCTGGATGTCGGCATGGCAAAACTCAAGAAGCATCTTCTTATTCCCCTCGATAAGATCCAGTCACTGACCGCATTTATCTCAAATGCAGACACTACGTCTGGTCTCAAAGACTTTGATCAGTTCTTCGCAGTTGGACCCGGTGGTATTGCAACCGTACTTCCTGCGTTCGACGCTGTTTATCAAGGACTTGCTGCCTTATGCGCAACACAGGTCTTTACGAACGAGGCTATAGCAGTCCATCGCGAGGTGGGGCAGATGTCGGCAAGCTTACTAGCATGTTTACGCCATTTGCGCGCGAAAACCTTCCGGGGCCTGTTTGACCCGAAGGGTGGCTTCCGTGAACTGGCAGTCCTCTTGGACTCTCCGGCCGCAGCCCGTATTCTCCCTGTTTGTTTTCCTTTCCATATGTCAATTCGTTCTGATTCAGATCTTTGTTGTCCACACATAGGCCGGCTCTCCCGAGTCGACTATGATCAAAAATATCAATTCCATCCGTCTCAAATGGGACTCGTCACTTTCACTAACATACTCGCTCACCACAGCGTTCGGAAACGCTTCCGACGGGAAGAAGATGGAACATGCTGTTATATGCAAGGGAGTTTTCGGTCTCGATTACTTCTATGAACACGTCATCGTCCCTTTTCTCGATGATGTTGAGCGTGATGATTACCAAGAGATATACAACATCCTCGTCAAATGCTGTCAAGAGTTGGCTCGAAAAGTCAGCAATCGCCTGAAGGTAAGTTCAAATTCCGAATTTCATCTTCTCCAATTCAATCGTCGCACTTTAGACCACAGCTGGTACCGGGGCAAGGGCACCCAGCCCTCCCCCAGACGCTGGGGAGGGAGCTTCGGTACTGTGACTGATTATCGATCTTGAATTTATGCTCACTGCGCCGTCTAGAAAACGGGGCCGAGTACGCGTTCACGCACTAGGACTCCCCGTAATCCCAAGTAGGATATACAATTGTTACTGTTCGAGAAATAATCTATTCATCAATGTTCTGTAGGAGTGGTCATTTTAAGAAAAGAAAAGAGAACCCGGCCATGGATGAGTACTTTCCATACTGGCGCGAACTCCAGACGGATAGTGATGATGGTAAGTCTTGACTTGCAAGCATAAAAGCCTCCTGTAAACCGGGACAGATTTCACCAACACGGACTCGATGGAGGGATCCGAATGGTGGAAGGCACCCAAGGAGGGCCCCGATATAAAACAACGGCGCAGCCGACGACACCCGCAGATCATCTGTAAGCGACAGGAGAATTGAACTTTGCACTGTATTTATGGATCTTTAGCATCGGGTTCAGAGAGCGAGCCCTCGCCGCCACCACGCAAGACCCCTAAGACGCCTCCAAGACGTCGGCCTACTTACGTTGAGGTCGATACTCCAACACCAGCACGACCAGAAACAGCCCACAATAAGGATATTCGAGAAGCCATTGAGCTTTCAAAGATGGCTTGGACGAAGCTGGTTCCAAAGATCCTGACCCGGTTCCCTCATCCCGACGCAAAGAAACGCTTGACAGAGAAAGATGTGTCAGATCTAAAATCGGTAGGTGAACGAAAGCGCACGTTGAATAAGGTCTGCACGGGTATCACTTCACCGCAACTTTTACCAACACCGAGTTTTAGGTGTACCATCCTGATAGAAACATGAACGAGTCACCCAATTGGCGTGCGGTGACTGCCTTGGTCGCAGCGGCTATCAATGCAAAAGCCCCGAGTTAGATTTGGGAAACAATGGCACGAAGTGGATGTCTACAAGGGGAGAGTAAAGGCACCTACCTATACACACCACTCATTGCCACCCTACATACGATTATATACACCAGGGTGTATAGTTGAAAAGCATCTGATTTGAATATTAATTGTGCCGCTCGAAGTAGTGCATGTTTAGCAGATTTCTTCGGTTGGGAACATAGATTCAACACACTCGAAAGTCCCGTAATTTATTTGGGACCCCCAGAGCTCTCGTTTCAAAAGCCCCCCCTGGGAAACTGTTGAAGTTCTTCATGAAGGAAAAATTGTCTGTTCCATCGATATCTGCATCCATTAGTATAGGCTGAAAGATTACTGTAGACACTTTTAAACCATCATATGCATTTAATTCTGACCGACTTTCTTCGTCCTTCAGGTGGTTGGCTGGGTTCCAACCGTCGTATGTTCAACCGCGGACACCCAGGGTTCGTGGATCCGCGAGGCCAGAACACCGAGACTATGGATGAGGGATGTATTGACCCAGGTATGTCGCACTTACTGTTGTGCTTTGACCAGGGAAGCAAGTCAATAATTAAGAAGACAGCAAATGCCCCTTCCAAATCGTATGAGACCCGCTCGCGCTCAAAGGTTGAAACTTGAGGTTGAAAACGATGAATTGCTACCGCTTTTGTTTGCTGCCAGTGTAGATAACGGAATTAGATTGTATTTGTACCACAAACAATTTTGCCGGGGTCCCTTGTATATATAGAATACACTGGATGTAGTAGCTGAGCCACTGGAAGCCTCTTGGCCAGAAGGGGCTGGATATTGCGGAAATTGTTCGAGTCTGTGACATGGCATGTGACCGTGACTCTCTCGTCCTCCCACCATCGTCGCGTGCTCTCTGTGCCACCCATGTCCCAGACCACCCCGGATACATCCTTTGTGTCATCTACCGTACTCGTCCATGCCCTGGATCCATTTCTGATGCCATTCGGCCCCTAGGCAATGATGTACGTTGGTGTGTGGATGCTGCAAGGTGAGTACTTTACCATAAGTGGTGCTTCCTCTTATCCTTCCATCGTCCTTTCCCTTCAACATACACAGTGTGTTTTGCTGTTCCGGATTGTTCGGTGCGTGCACCCATATTGTTCGGTGGTAGCACAAACTTTGCCGGATCAACGTGAGTTCATTTGCAGCCAGCGCTCATCCTGTCCCTATACCCGTTTCCGTGTTCGCAAAGTTCAGAACTACACCTCTCGTATGTTATTTGCCTCGCCTGCAAAGTGATTCATGCCTTCCCAGGATACTTTCCTCGAGAGAATCATGACGTCCACTCCGGCGCCGCTGCGGTGTTTCTTCCTTATTTTCCGCCGGTGTGTATCCTTTTCTATGGCGTCAAAATAATTGTACTTATTCCTTGACCCATCTTGCGAGGGAGCTTCCTTGTCTAGATTCGGTGTCTCTATCTTGCTAGGTCCTTCGACGAAACAGAGTATATCTAGTTACTTGGTACGCAGCTCAAACAACGTTCTGTGTCTATCTGTTGATTCTCTCGTGTACAGGAGTTCAACGGTGACGAGTAATGCGCAACACAGCGGTGAGTAGTTTCTTTTTTCCCCCAAAAAAATCCAATTTAGATTTAGTAAAAGACGTCGCTCAACTGTCATCGATTCGCAGAAAACTCATTGCACTGCACCGGTTCTATATCGCGCTCATGCAGTAATGGGATCAACATGAATACTCCGGTGTGTGGACCTGTCTCTTCTGTGCCCTTCCATTTTCTCCTTGTTCGGGTTTTCTTCTCCTCTGAAGCATTGCGGACTCATTAATTGAGCGCACAAGGTCATCTACAGAATGCAAACTTCCTCGATTCAAGCCGGGTATACCGTCAGCAATTCACGACGTTCCTTCTGAGCTTGATTTTTCTTTTTTATAATCAAGAACTCACACCATTTATATGCAGCTCCGTCACTTGTCTTTTCGGTGAGGTTCCTAGTACTATGCAGACGTGAAGTCTTGATTTACGTTGATACGGTGCGTTAATCCTGAGCAATCTTATTCCTACATCGAATTTACCACTCTACTCGGGGAGTATTATCTCCTCTTTCACTAGTATTAGTTCAAACGTCCCATTGTACAATCCAGGTATCTCACTTTTGGCCTCATTCATTCTGTTAATCTACACTTCAGAGTTCTTCGCTGTTTTTCGTTCTATCCCCCATCCGGCAATGTCCCTCAATCCTTCTCGGCCGCGCTCGCATAGTCTTGAAAGCATTGGAAGCCACAGTCAGAACCCAGTTCCGATGTTTGGTGTGGCTCGTTCTCTTCCCTCTCCCTCATTTTTGGCATCCAACTTAGGAACTTATCTCAAACTCATCACTCGAACGTACTCTACATTGTCAGATTCATTGGTGGAACGCCAACACGTTTCGACAAGCATGGTATGCCCTCTGTCCGTGATTATCACGACGCTCTCACCCCATTCTGCACTCCAGTTCAAATCTATTTACAATCAAGAATTCCGATGTATCCAGATTTTTCTAGCTGCTCATTTTCTCTCGCATTACAGGTCTTTTCAGTTTTCATTCATCTTTCTTATTCTAACATCGAGTAGTTCATGCATTCCTGTAATGCTTATTCTCATCTCGGGGTGAGTTGTTTTTAATTTTGCCGCTAGGCGCTGCCTAACGGAGCCCTTTTTCCTTTGAATTTTACATTTCAGCGGCTCTCCTTCGATTCCAGACAAGAACTTACTCGATATTACCGGTGCGTATTTAATTTCGGTGCCGAACTTGTTTTGATTCGGTTAAGGAGTGCAAAAGCTGAATCACCTTGTTCTGGTAGTCAATACAACCGAGATTTCTCTTTTTTTCCTTCATTTGATGACTACTAAATGGCAGGTCACATTCGGCGCACTCTATATGCTCTGTTTTGTACTGGCGATTTGTACCGTTATGTAGCTACTGGTCAAATAATACAATTTGCGAAATATCCCACTGTACAATCAACTCAATGGAAACCAGCGCTCAGGACAAGTGAACGGAATCACCCAACCTGAGTGATACATACACTCAGGACAACGGAGATTTCTGCCAAAACTCCGTCAACCTGAGTGTATATATTCACTCAGGTTGATTGAGTGGTACCAATCACCTTGAGTGATTTAGTACACTTCAGGTGACTGTTTTCAACCGCTCATGATGAGTGTATTGGCTTCCCACAGTGTCAAGTCCAATATGTAAGAGTTCAACCATCACTTTTAGCGTCGAGTCCAATACTGTATTAATTCAATCAAATCGACATGGGGTGTGACGCGCGACAACCTGGGACCATTTCGACAATTCGACAACCCCGAAATTTCTGCGTGACCACCCGGAAATTTTCGGAAAGTTCAAGGCGGAATTTCATTTTTTTGGTGTCGTCCGGACATTTTGCCCTGCGTGACACAGATTTTTGGTTCGATAAAGCCCTGGGTGACGCGTGACTCCGACCGGAATTCGATATCGACAGAGGGGTGCGTGACGTGTGACTATCGACCTCAATGAAAAAATACAGTAGCCGGAATCAGGTCAAATGTAGTTTGCTATTGGCAAAGGTATGTATCTGTGTCTCTCATGTTGTTTTGCATTTAGTCAGACTCACCTCGTGTCCGAGAACCGTTAGGGAGCCTCGCCGTCGCTTCTGCTGAGGATATCCGAAACATTCTGTGCAGTCGATTCCGTACAAGCTGGTTCATGCCTGCGAATTTGCCGTTGCTATGTCTAGCTGCAGCAAATGTATCGTCACAAATGCCAGTATACAGCAAATGACATACAGATAAATACCTGCGAGAGCTCAGATATCCCTGGCTGCAGATGATTCCGCGGACTGGAGATTGAACCGTGGGAATTCATATCGAACATCTAGAATCCGAGATGTAACCGCACATCCAGGCTGCAATTGAATTAGATGCCGAGTAAAATGGCGGAGCAGGTATTAGTGATTAGACAGAAACAGAGTTCCCAGTAGAAGAAGATTTAATTTTGACAGATTCAGATCCTGATCAATCGCGTCAGCAGCAGCAATATCGGTTAACATGAGCGACCACACATTGTCCTTTTATATGAACATGAACTACTGATCTTCCAAGTCAATTCACCAGAAGACGTTTGCACCTGTGAGTCTTCCTACTGCAAGCTTGCTGCTTTCACCATATCTTCTGATGTACAACTGACGTTGGAGTCCAACGGTTCATTGGCACGTATACGGGATCGAACCAAAATCTTGTAATTTCGACACTGGGATGACCACGGTATGCTCAGAATTCCACACCGCTACAGGTTTTGGTTTGTATAACGGAGCCACAGAGCTTCGATGGTCAGCCGAAAAATATTGTAATGTATGGTACACGAGATGTCAGCAGGATAACGGCCTGACAATAAACATTTATCCCCCAGTTTCCATCGTCAAAATTAAAATCGAAGTCCTCCATGAGCTTCCGAACCTCCTCAAGTTCCTCGTCGTCATTGAGACATATTCCAGCCTCGCGCTCTGCTTGGATCCCAACCGGAGGGGCATACTGTGGATGGCCATCTGTGTCCTCTTGCCCACCCGAAGGAGGGGCTGGCGCCTCACCGTCATACCCATAGAGAGGATCACTGGCTGTCGCAAGATCGTCACCCATGTCCCCGGTCCAGTAACCACGGCGGATTGCAGTTTTGCGGCTGAGTTCAAATAATGCGATCGGTGTACGGTTCCCAGCCGTGCGTATCTTGTGATGGTTCCATGCGTCGCGAGTACGGTCCAATGATGCCTGAACCCGGGGTTGGAAAACGAGAAAAAGGCAGGCCGCATGGATCTGATTTTCCATGATGAGTAGGTCATTGGCAACCAGGTACATGAAGATCTGGCGGAAAGTTTCCAGAGAGTCCTTGCGCACATCACACCAGAGTCGCTCAATTCGAACATTTTGAAGGGATCTAAAGAGTGGTAAGAGCGTGAATGCTTAACAAGGAAAAATGGGAGCCAGACCTGCCCCTCAGATATGCTCTATGGTCCTCTCCCCAATGTTCAATGAGAAGGTGTTCCATCTCATTGTTTTCTCGTCCAAAATCACCTCTACCTCGGCTCGGCCACCTAAATTCACGGACTGCATGCTGAAATAAACCGCCGACAGTGCTTGATCGTTTGTTTGAACGACATTCCAGGTAGATGATTAACCTTGAATATCCATCGATGCATCCGTGCACCCAAAACCCCCAGGGACGCAGTTTCTCGTTTCCGTCATTGTGCCATAGTGCGTTTGCACCTCTGACCTTGTAAACACGGCGTTTGATTATGCCCGACCATCTAGGTATTTATGTTATCGAAATAAAGACCACCCAACATTTTGCGTACCTGACAAGAACACCGAGACGATCAACCCTGCGTAAGCTATCTTGGATACGCAATTTTGGAAGATGGATGCTGCGAGCCTCAAGATGGCCCATCACGATAGTAGAACCCACGAAGGGATGTGCGAGCGAGATTTCCGACACTATCTCGTCCAAATCTGTGTCGCTCAGAATGGACCATTCTTTACGGGCCGAAGACAGACCGGATGCTTCCAGATGGCTATAGATTGTCTGACGTGAAACACCTATTGCTTTAGCGACATCCTTCCAAGGGTTTCCCAGGTCATGGAGAAGAAGTGCTCGCTGCAGATCCAGGACATATGCTGACCATCCGCGACCCGAAGGTGGCTGGCGTGGGATGTGGGTACTGGCTGGTGGTGGGGGTTGAGAAAGAAACGCCTCAAGTGGGCCCAGAAGACTGGCCACGTATGTGATTAATCCTTCCAGAGTGTCGGCAGGAAGATGAGGATCTTGTAGAGCAGTCAGAATATCCTGCATCGCATCAAGCTGATGGGTGACGCGTTCCACAGCAGGAATTTCTGCATTCGGCAGAGAATCAACGATAAACTGGGCCTCCATGGTGATTTTGTGGCATTCCATGAGGAACTGGCGAACAGAATCCCCGCTGTTGTTATCGGTGTTGTCCATTGCGATGGAGGATGGAGTCAAGTGCACTCAGGCACGCTGCAATCAAATCTTGATGGTGATGGATTTTGACGGAAGGGGGTATCAGCTGAAGTTGCGCGTCGGGCAGTGGCTTGTGATCATCTCCTCCGGGGGTTAAACTTGCCGTCTTGTTAAGTGTTTGTACCAGTTTGTTGCTTGGAGGGTAATACTGGTCATAGTCTCTGGCCTGGCGTCTCAATTTTTTTCGGACATGTCAGTTCAAACTAATTTTTCTGCATGTGGATTTACCCCATGTCATTTCAACATTTTTTGTTCAACTTCGTGTCATTTCAAAGATTTGCGTGTCATTTCAACCTTTTTATTTATTGGACACTATATGTGCCATAAGTTTGTTTCGAATTTTTCACCTCTTTCAAAATGAAAAAAGTGGTGAAAAACTTATAAATGATGTTTCAAGTGAAAAATTGGTGAAAAATGTGATAGAAACATAGGTGAAAAATGTTTCAAGTTTTTCACTTACATTTTCACCTGGAAACGTAGGTGAAAAACTTGTAAAACTTGTGGTGAAAAAAACATAAAGTTTGTTTCGAGTTTTTCACCTTGTTTCAAAGTGAAAAAAGTGGTGAAAAAAGTTTCAAGTTTTTCACTTATGTTTTCACTTGTAAACGTAGGTGAAAAACTTGAAACATTTTTGGTGAAAAAAAACATAAAGTTTGTTTCGAATTTTTCACCTCTTTCAAAGTGAAAAAAGTGGTGAAAAACTTATAAGTTTTTCACTTATGTTTCAAGTGAAAAATTGGTGAAAAACCCAAAATAATTTTCACCACTTTTTTCACTGAAAAACTTGAAATGTTCAACCAGTGCACTAGATCGTTATATTATACAAACCCGTCCCTTACCGCAATAACATTGTGTTTACTTGGCCTACAAGCCAAGTTTTCGATTAAACTCGTTATCGGGATAAGACCAAAAAGACTGAATCAGACATTTTGAGGGATCTATTCTCTGTTCTGGGATCTAATACTTGATCCACACCCCTGAACACCCCGGTTCTCTCACATTAAGAGGAGTAGTTGTTGGTTGGTTAGTGGTTTAGTTGGTGTTTTGTGTGTTGGTTTTCCAGCAGCTTGCATTAGCTTTTCCATTAGATCTTTCATGCGTACCCGAGAGTCACCGTTTCATCTGGAGCCCACTGCAAGGGGTACAGATTAGAGTTTCAATTTTTGAACTCTAAATTGTCTGAATCTGTTGGAATTTGTCAAGTCCATTGTTTGTTGAAAGCTTTGTGTCGAGGTAGTCAATACCAAAACCTTTGTGAAGACTCTTATCCCGTAACAAGGATTTGAGTGTTCATCGCCATTGACCTACCCTGGAAAATGTTGAAGGACAGCCCACCTTTCAAGATCTCAACCTAGAGACCTTATCCGGAGAAGGAACTAGTTCCATTTCCACCTTGTCTCGAGCTAAACCTCGGACAACCTCTACGTCCCGTAATGCAGGATTCTCATCCGGCTTACCTCCTGTGACTAGACCTAAAAAATCAGCGACACCAGCTGAACGTGGTGGAGCAGAAGCCGCCGCACAAACCGCGAACAGACAGTCTGCACACAAAGAACTTCTGACCGTTGATAAGGTGTGCACAAAGCACGCATGAAAATGCTATTTTTCGTTCATTTCATTGACTTACCATTCTCATAAAAGTGAGGCTTAGTATCAGAATGTACATTCTCCTCGGAATGGTACATTAGACCTTTGAAGGCTGAAAGCCATCGGGACAACCCGACATAGTAACTAAGAAGGGTCCTTAACGGGGTCCGATTCAGGATATTATGCATACTGTTGGGCGCCGGGAGCCAGTTGACAGCTGGCTTCTTGTGTGCTGGAGGTTAAACAAGAGGAACTACCTTGAGTGTTTGAGTTGGTTATCAGGCCGGCTCGACCCATTATTGACCCACAGAATGAAACGGAACAGAGATTAGATTATGAGTACAGCCAGCCCAGCTGGACACGTTAGAGAAACCGAGACATTAGAGATGATGTTATAGGGATGACCTACCAGGCAGCTAGCTTCCGAGCCTGGTGTCAAGAACCGTTCCCGGCGGACCGATAAGGAAAGTCGGCGGAGTAAAGCGGGGCCGGTGACAACGGGCCCGCGCGGGAGCCGTACTCGGTGAAAGGGAAAAGGTAGAGGGCTATGGCTTCAGCTCGTGCGCTGCGCCCTTCTCTACGCCCAGTGCCCAAATTTCAGGATAGAGTCGAAGACAGAATGCGGAGATGAACGGAGTCCGCAAGAGAATGAGAGTAAGGCAAATCTAAGTCGATATTCAAACTGAAGTCTAACTACCGACATGAGAGCTATTTATAGGAAAGTATAAAGACATATGGAGAAGTCGGATTAGACGGAGGACCGAGTCCTCCGTGATGTATGAGTAAGTATCAGTCAGATGTACGTCGGAGAAGTCGGAGGTCCGACGTGTCCGTGATAGAAGCGTGTCAGAGCATAGCATAAGGCATAGGTATAAACCGAAGGCAGTACAAACCAAAAGGAGAACAAGAAGTCGGAGTGGACCGGGGCCGGAGGAGTCCGTGTGTGGCTGTTCGTCGGAGATGATCGGATCCGAGAAGTCCGATGGCACGGCCCGTGACACCTGGATGGCATGGTTGAGACCCAGTCCGCCTGGCAGTCAAACCTGCAATAAAGGATAAGAGTAAGGGATTTAGGCAAGGCGGCCTCATCCCGCTACCTTTCCAAACCTGAAATACGAGTGAAGTACGAGCCATAGTTGCTCTGTGCAATTGGATAGGTATGAGGCGGCCTGATTCCTGGGCGGCTTTGAGTAGTCCTGAGTCAGGCGGCCTGACCTAAAGAGTGCACACCATCTTGATAAGAATGATACCAGCAGGCGGCCAGACCCGTTGAAACGGTGACTCTCGGGTACGCGTGAATGATCTAATAGAAAAGCTAATGCAAGCTGCTGGAAAACCAACACACAAAACACCAACTAAACCACTAACCAACCAACAACTACTCCTCTTAATGTGAGAGAACCGGGGTGTTCGGGGGTGCGGATCAAGTATTAGATCCCAGAACAGAGAATAGATCCCTCAAAATGTCTGATTCGGTCTTTTTGGTCTTATCCCGATAACGAGTTTAATCGAAAACTTGGCTTGTAGGCCGAGTAAACACAATGTTATTGCGGTAAGGGACGGGTTTGTATAATATAACGATCTAGTGACCGGCAAAAGTGGGTTTTATAGGTTTATAGGTCGAGGTTTGAGGTGCCTCTGAAGACTACTGTTAATTCGTCTTATGAATCCCGTAACTGAGAGTTTGAGGTGCTCTCGAGACTACTGTTACTTCGTCTTATTAACCGAAAATCCAATTCACACAGTCAAGTCAATTCAATCAAGTTTATTCCACAAGAGGGTGAGGGACAAGCACTTCCTAACTTTAAAGCTGCCTCCCCTACAACCAATGGCAAAATGAGATACTGGCCGGATCAGGGCGCAGCTAACTAGCTTAAAACTACTCTACTCTGGTCCTTATATACACCTACAATACTGCTTACATGAACGCAATTGGTCTACCAAAACTAAGCAATGAATAAGCAGATCTGTATCAAGCGTCCTATTGGCTGAGGCATGGGCCATTGACTCATTTCCTTCCACAAATATCAATCTCGCATGTGGAGATGCTCGGAGTCTTGATCTCTGAACGAGCTCGAATCTTCTTCGCCTGGTACACGGTCAAGTACCCTTATCGGGATAAGCCACTTATTCGAATCGTGTTGTTGCTGGCTTTCGAATGAACCTAAAGAGGGCATACCAAACTAAGGTTGATATTTCTGATATGTCACGAGGTTATCCGAGTGATCGGGTCCCACGCGGAAGAGTGACTCGGCATAATTGCCTTATGGAGTCTCGGATCCGGAATATCCGACAAGTCCGTCATTGCCTGTTCTAGACCAGCACGGTCACATGATCTGTCGCGTCGCGTCTCCAGTTGGCACTTAGGCCCACAAAAGTCAAAGTGGTGGATTTAGACCATCCTCGGTACGCCTGCATGCGTATTTTATATCTCCTTGATCCTAGTCTAGCAAACAGCTCATCCGTATGAGATTTCGGGTACTGTTATGATTTTAAGTCTTATCCCGATAAGCATTATATTAGCCCCAAGTGTGGAGGTACCGCCATAATGAGTCCTGGACTTGACCCATGCTATGCAACTAGAAGCTACTCATTCGGAGCTCATGATAGCTTCTCTGAGAGTGCGTGGACGCCAATGAAACAAAGCAAAATTGCAAAATTCCATGCGTGCAGATTTACACGGCTTATCACCGTTGCCATGCACACTATACCCACGATAGACGAATAGCTCAACCACCATTGGTTGCAGGTGGCCTGCCAAGCCTGGCGGCCTCGGTGAATCCAAAATGCCGGGTTCGCATCATTCCCGTTTGTAATCCAAAGTTGTATAAAAGCAGTAGAATTACTCTTGTAACAGTAGTAGACTTTCCCCCCCCGCTCGCGGGCTAACAAGTAGACTGTGGAATTGATTTGATATTTGAAGTTGGGTTGCCCGTAATAAGAATTAAGCTCTCGTGACACTTGAGCTCCGAGTTTTCTTAAAGACTAGCTATATTTGAGTTTGTGACACTTTAGCTCCAGCTCACTTTAGCCTCCTTCTCCTCCTTCTTGAAGTGAATCCCAGATTGGATTTTGTGACGCTTTAGCTCCGGGTCCCTACTAGCTTGCATTAGTGCACCCTTGTTTTGAGACGTCCAACCCTCCGAGCGGAACTAGTCCCACTTTGCATACTCATCGATGCTTTAGCTCCGAGTCACTGAAACAATCTATTGAAGTCCCAGTCGAAACCAACCATCTTAGTGCCTATCCGGCCTGAGTATTGAAGTCCCAAAAATGAAAGTGGTCATCCCACCTCAGCCATTGCCCGTGAAACAAACCCTCGAATTGAAGTACTTCATCTTGAAGGGTGATACACCTGCCCTACCTCCCCGAACACAAACACGAGACATTTTGGTATTGAGTTGTTGAGATTTGATTAGTGTTTTTGAGTTGTTTAGTGTTGGTTGAGTTCGCTCGCTTTCACTCGCTCCTTAGCATAGTTTTCGATTTCACAGCTGCACCCGAGTGCACCGTTTCACCGTGTTATCTACTCAACGAGTAGTATTAGAAGAAGCAGAACATCAGCTTTCTTCACCCTTGACCGAACCTTCAGTCCCAACCAGCCCAATCGCTGCACCTATTAATTTAGTCGCTTATCGGGATAACAATTTAAATATCCAAACCGCTGCTACTAGTACACCCACAATGTCCACTACTGCTGCACCAACCACTGCTGCTGGGGGAGCACTTCGCAAACTTTGCCTCATCCTTGGGACTTGAGAGCAAGTCCCCACTTTGACGGAAAGACTGCCGATAGCTTGATAGAGTTCTTGCGCAATTGCAGGATAATTATCGATGAGGCAAAACTCACAACTGATGATGAAAAGAAGGACGTGATTCTCCGCTATTGTTCAACCACAACAGGACAAGAGTGGCAGAGTCTAGGTACCTATTCTTCTGGGACTTTCGATGAGTGGGTTACTGAGATTGAGGAATTATTTCTGGAAATCAAGTCGTTCACTATGGGATCTTTGGAGAGGTTGAATAAAATCTGTGCCAATTTTATGCCAATGCGGAAAATTGAACAGGGATTGATAAAACGGTTCAGCCTTTCATTCAAGAATGAGGCTGCTAAGTTGAGTAAACCTCTGGTTCTAATGACCAACAATTCCTTGGTGGAAAAATATGTGGCATGTTTCGAAAGCACTTTTGCCTATGAAATTAACATGATGATTATGCAAACGCCCGCTCAGAAGAGACCATTTTATTGTCAGCTTTAATTGATATGGTGGCTAAGCTCACCGAAGTCAATGTAAAGAATGGACTTGCTGGAGTTAACCTTGTCACTGAGGTGAACACTAGCAGTATTGCACCCACATTTGTGAGCCCATCGATAACACCAGAATTTCTTGTTCTCAAGAAGGAGGTTTCTGAACAGAAAGTTGCATTGGATAGTTTAGTTGGGGATGTAGCCCAAATGAAAGATAGCCATGTGGTTTCTGAGAAGAAGATCAACTTTAGCTTCCAGGAAGTGAATGAGAATTTGGCAGCTATGAGGCAAATCATGAGCCAAGGCTCTGACGGACGGAAAACCGCTCCTGACGCCAGTTGTAGTTATAATCCTCAGGGTCAACAAAGCCATAACCACAGAGACTCGGTGGCTTCATACCAGCAATCACAGGTAGTTCCCAGCAGTTATGGAGGAGTTCGTACACATGCTCCTAGCATGATGAATTTCCAACAAGGGATTTCTGTGCCTAACTTCGCTGTCGGAATGAGCTCTAGTTATCCTACTGGGATGGTTCAACCCCAGCAGTCTTTTCAACAGACGGTTCAAGGACAGCCAGCTGCTCAACCAGCTGGAATGGACATGACCCAGATGCTCGCATTGATTAATGAAATTAGAGGTCCAGCTGACGGAAGTCTGCCAACAACGCAAGACCAATTTGCTACGACCAGGAATGGCCCGAAAGGTGCTTCCTCTGGTGAACAGGGTTTCAATTAGGTTCAAGGAAGGCAGCCAAAGATGGCAGAAACCGTAGAACAGCAGTGCCGCCTGAGGACCGAAGTGAAGCTGAGACGAGTACAAGTTGGCGAACAAAGGCTACAGCTGGAAACAGTTTGCCTGATACAAAAGGTCGATCTCAAGTAGAGGTTGTAATGACCAATAGACCTCGCAAACAAGCGATTGCGAGGGACGATCCTCATTCTGAGGACGAACCTGTCGAGTTGCCCTTTAAAGCGGTTCCCGATGTTGAACATAAGGCCGCTCCTAGGATTGAGAAATTCAAGGACAATATACCCGTGCGCCACAAGGAAAAGTTTCCTGTGAACAACAAAGAGAAAGCCTATAGTTTAAGGGCCCTGTCAGACCATGCTGGAAACAGCGACTATGTCCTAGATTCGGTTCTGGAGACTAAGGTCAATATTGAACTTGGTAGACTTGTTCAAGCCTCGCATGAATTGGCTAGAGTCTTGAGAAAGGCTATCACCCAGACTCGACAGCCACCTTCGAAAAGACTAGCTTCTCACGCATTATTGCAACAAGGTGTTTTCCCATACGTGGAGTGCGACGTCGTGGAACCAACTCTGGAAATGGACGCTTTGGATATTATGGAGTGCCCTTTGGTTACTTCATTCTACATAGCTACAGAGGAGGACAAAATGAATGATCCAAAGGTTAACATTCGTGGTATTATGGTGTCAGACCCATATATGCAATACTTAGCAGATTTAAGGCCTGATTAAGCTCCAAAGCAAGTCTTCGTCGCCAATGAATCCGCCTCGCTGAGGTGTATTTTCCCTGGGATAAATGTGATGCACAAAATCGAGGCTGTGATTGATAGTGGTTCTCAAATTGTTTCAATGGCTCTTTCAGTCGCTGAAGAGTTACATTTGACTTGGGACCCTGATATCCAGATCTATTTGCAGAGTGCAAATCGTCAATGAAAGAAATCTGCGGGCTTAGCCAGGAATGTACCATTTACTTGTGGGGACATTACGGTTTACCTGCAAGCTCACATTATTGATCAACCTGCTTATAAGGTTCCGCTGGGCAGGCCTTTCGATATCTGAACAGAAAGCCAGATCAAGAACAGTGCCAATGGAACTCAGACAGTTACGTTGAAGGACCCTAATACTTCGAAGCGGGTTGTTGTCACGGGCCGTGCCATCGGACCTCTCGGATCCGATCATCTCCGACGAACAGCCACACACGGACTTCCCCGGCCCCGGTCCACTCCGACTTCTTGTTCTCCTTTTGGTTTGTACTGCCTTCGGTTTATACCTATGCCTTATGCTATGCTCTGACACGCTTCTATCACGGACACGTCGGACCTCCGACTTCTCCGACGTACATCTGACTGATACTTACTCATACATCACGGAGGACTCGGTCCTCCGTCTAATCCGACTTCTCCATATGTCTTTATACTTTCCTATAAATAGCTCTCATGTCAGTAGTTAGACTTCAGTTTGAATATCGACTTAGACTTGCCTTACTCTCATTCTCTTGCGGACTCCGTTCATCTCCGCATTCTGTCTTCGACTCTATCCTGAAATTTGGGCACTGGGCGTAGAGAAGGGCGCAGCGCACGAGCTGAAGCCATAGCCCTCTACCTTTTCCCTTTCACCGAGTACGGCTCCCGCGCGGGCCCGTCGTCACCGGCCCCGCTTTACTCCGCCGACTTTCCTTATCGGTCCGCCGGGAACGGTTCTTGACACTATCCACCCACGCACTGACAAAACAGAAACCCCTATAGCTGAATCACCCGATTTGTGTGTTCTGCGGGGTCGGATGGTTATGGCAATCATTTCCTGCGGCGGGGGGAGGAGGTATCTCTTCCACCTCGTTCACGATGCTATCAACTGGTGAGTCAACTTCGCTCTCTGTATCTCCTTTCTCCGCTAAACGCTGCCTCAGCTAGTGCCTCCTCCTTCTCGGCTTCGCTGACTCTCTCCATGATACCCTTCTTCGCTTTGGGCATCCTGACGTCGTTCACCCAGTACTCGTCCTCAATCTCCTCTATCTGCACATTGTGCGCTGAACGTCGGACGCGAGGCATCTCTACGTGCGTCTCTACTTCAGCCTTTCCCTTGATGATGTCCGGTACGAATGATCCATTTTCCGTATTTAGGTCCGCTTTGGGCTTACGCTCTGAGGACTCGGGTCCTCCCGATCCAGAACCGCCAGATTTATAAAGACGATCCCATGTGGTCGTCTAGGAGGATGCAATAAGCGCTGTGGTACAGAAGACCGGTTTCGCCATCCTCTGGGCTCGACTGCACTATTAGGACGCCGTGCTTCTGTTTTTTGATATAGACATGCCAGTCTGGGCATTCACGATCCCAGTGATTGGCGCTCCCGGAGACTTTGCATGGAGACGGAGGGGCTTTTCCAATTTTCGTGGTGACGTGGTCGTTCTTCTCAAATGGATACCCATCTTTAGGCGGGGGACGTTGTCTTCTCTTGATAGTATTGTAAGCTTGTTTAACCGTCTCACTGCCTTCTAATGGATCCCACGAGCTGACAACTCCCTCAGTGAATATCTCCTCGAGGGAGGATAAAGCCTCTGCTCCCTCGCTAGTTGACACGACGTTGGCTTGTCTACTTGCTCGCGGAGCGCCTTGCGTCTGACTAAAACCCATCCTCCTCAGGGTGGAGGCTAAATTGTGGACGGTCAGAGTGTCGCCGGAATTCTTTTGGGCCGCTACAATCAACTCCTCATCGTGGTCATAGACTTTGTCATAGAGTTCCTCTGAATTCTGAATGTTCTCAATGACCAGGATAGTGCTCCAAACGATAGGAGCACGTCTCATGACAGTGAACACCTCTAGACGACCACCGTTGTCGACACTAGCTGTCGACGGAAACAGAGACAGCAGGTTGAAGCACGTCTGCGGTGCATCGTCGAGTGTACGAGGCTCGCTTGCTGAGCTAGGGACACGGTAAGCTCTAAAGCAATCGAGTGAAGTACTACCAACTATCATACAGCTTATATACTACTTCGGGCATGGCTCGGGGACATTACTAATGATCAGTAAGATATCACTAATCCACGAGCGCGGAAGGTGCTCGAATATTCCAACACTAGCGAGCATGCGTGTGAAGCGAATACACCCAGGTAAGCTATGTAGTGTGAGCACATCTCCTCCTGGTGGGCTGACGACAACGTAGAGAACCACATCTGTACTGAGGAGTGCCGCTTCAGACAGGAGGCCAACCAGTAGCCCAAAGCTTCTGGCATCCATCCCTTCAAAGCTGCCATTTGCCCCACTTCCCAGATCAGATATCTTGACTTCCGGTTTTATTGTAGGGACCAACGTGCCATAGGGGGCTCCTGGCGCGACATAAGGGAACCGCATCCAAGTGTTTCCTCCACCTCCTCCATTCGGGTCGCCACCGTCACCGCCTCTGTGAGAACTTGGTGGTCGTGGTGGCGGTCGCCCTCCTTCACCCTGATCGGGCGGGCCATCCGGGAGTCGGTCTCTAGGGTGACCTGGAGCTCGATCACCCTGAGGTTGCCGTGGACCGGGTCTGTCACCGTCGTCGTCGTCGTCACCTCCTCCGGGTTCCTTCCTCCAGCTGCAGTCTGTCGCCGCTGCTGGTTCGCCTCTTCGTTTCGTGAAGCGGGCCTTGAGTTGGGGCGTGTTGGTGACCGTCCTTCCTGACTCGAAGGATGTCCAAATCCCTTTGTCATGATTGGCGGGGTAATGATGCGCGACGTCAAGTGAGGAGGTACTTCTCGTGGATAGTCGCCTTCTCGATTTGACCCCGGGAAAACGGGCCCTTGCGATATTGAGCCCCTATTCTTTCCAGCATCTGTTCGAGGCATCAACCTAGGGTACCGTTCCGTCTCCTGCCTGCGCCAAGCATTCATCCCCTGACTCACTGACTCAGCTGTACTGTAACGGGTCGACACCATCCCTTCGACAGTGTTAGGAATCCAAGGAGCACCAGCATTAACAAAGTCCTTTCGGTGAGGAGACCTTCCGACCAGCATCTCTGCCGCTGGCTTCATGGGTACGTTGTTATTCCGAGCGTTATGGCTGAGTAACTGAGTACCGCTCCAGTATTGAGTAGACACGGTCTCACCTTCGGTATCCTTCTTGGACCTAGAGACACTGCTGTTAGGATCTTCTTCTGCGATAAATGGCATCGGAGTAGGCACTTGAGGTTGCCGAGAGGAAGGAGCATGGATAGGGATCCGTTCTGGTACGTCTGGTGCCTTTTCCCAAGCGCGAGATGAATATGACCTCTCCACTCGCTCTCCATTAGGCGTGTACGTCACAATTGGAGGATTGATCTCTGGCCACCTCGAGGGGAACACCCTTTGTAGTCCGTTGGAAGCCGGAAGATAGCGCGGAAGCTTGCCCGTATCGGGGTCGTACCCTTTTGGGAGCTGGGAGTGATGATGCGGGACATGGTCGTAGAGGTAAGTCAATTGAGTCATTGCTGATTTTGTTGTGGGGGAATTCTCGTACAGCTCCGGAGCGGTGGACGCAGGCGACGTCGGCATCAATTCAGTATTCACCATTTGGTACTGTGACTCATATTTTTCCAGATACTGCTGGGCTAACTCCATCCTTCGACTCAAGCTTTTCCAAGCGATAGTGATTTCGTCCAAGCTGGTTGCCCCCGTCAGTATTGACTTCAAGGCTCCATGTGGGTCTATAATGAAACCACTTTCTCGACCAGGAACAAGATCAGAGGCACGGCTGACGACTTCTTGAGCTTCAGCGATGGTGCGCATCACCCTATATGACAATCCAGCTTCTAACGACAACCTAGGCAAGGAGAGGTCTTCCGAGTTGATGCCTTGATCGATGAGATCTGCTGGTAGGAGTGAGTTTTTGCTTGAAATCATGGTCACCCTATTGAAAATGGATGTCTCGTCTCGGGCTTCCTGCATATATTCTAGTTGCAAGGCATACATGTCGGAGAGGCTATATCCCCTCCGCATGCCGGGTTCGGATGGAGGTCAGAGAGCGAGGAGTCCACTACAGGTGCGGACCCAACGGCATTCCTGTTGAGCCTGGCGCGTTCATCTCGTCCGATAGCTCTTCTAGCTCTGTTAACGAACTTGGTGGGGACGATGTAGCCGTCTTCAGAGGAGGATCCACTTGGAACGACGAGGATGACGCGAATTGTACTTCGCGAGGCGTACTGTAGGCTTTCCCGAAGGTTACGTTGATGGGACTGGCTTGGCTAGTAGTTGGAGCCCTTGTGTCGGAGGAGCTTATTGGCGGAGTCGTCCCTTTCCCTCTGCTTAAGTTACCTTTGAATAGAGGAACTTTGCTATCCGCTGGAAGGGCGAGCTTCCTCGTAGACTTCCGGGAAGCTATGGAAGATGGTTTCCACGTGGTAGGTTTACTCAGCGAAGCCGACTGAGAAAGTGAATTCGAGGGAGCTCGTTGAGACGTTCGAGCCCTCCAAGATGGGGAAGAGTCTGCGATGGAGGCCTCCTCTTCGATTCGATGCTTAGATTTCGCTGCCGAGGCTTTCGTTGGCTCGAATAAGCGTGATGAAATAGATTCAGTAGCCAGCGGGGAGGTTCCGCCTCTCGTAGCTGAATGTGAAAACAATCCTCGACCGCGGAAAGGAAACGGTTTGTGTCTTCGCGAGCCGGCCAGGACGCTAAGCGATTTCCCAGTTTGTCCACCTTGTAAGGCTTCAAAGATAAGCCCTTCAAGGATAGATCGATAGCGTTGTGGGGGCGGGCTCGGAAGGCTTACAAGAGGGTTAAGACCCTCTTATGGTCCTCAACTCACGGATCCCAGTCAAGAGACGATATAGCTCGAGTCTGATACTGGGCCCTATCTCCTCCGAATATACGGAAGAGATGAGACAAAGACGATCAGGCGAGGGTGCAAAGGGAATGTAGTATATTCGGTAGCAATGCCTTCAGCTCTGCGCTCGGACTCGGAGATCCCTCGACGAGTTATTTGAGCGTAAGCTGAAGACGAGGTTTTAGGTTAAAGTGTAGATGATTTAGTAAGCAGCTGACTAATGACATATGTACGGATCAATGCGGCTACCTACTCCGTAAACTATGCTCCCGCTAGTTAACAATGAATCTGAACGAGGAGAGATTGTAACAAGAAAGAAAGAGAGAAAGAAAATATAAGTCTGGCATATTTGATTTGAATGAGTACCTTACAGAGACAGGTTTCACAGCACTGTAATAATTACAGTTAAAATAGCTTTACAAACACAACAGTCAAAGATACATAGAGGACAAACTACTCAAAAGCGACGTTCCATTTCGAATACATCTTAAGGCCCTCAAACCAGCGGTTCTTGCGATCCTGATCTCTCACCGCTTTCTCTGCAGGCGACATCCCTTTGCACGACTTCTCTGTCCGGAATTTGTTGTACACAAATCGAAAAATTCCGGCGGCAGTGTACTGAGTGAATGAATAACGTGTTTCTCCTTCTTGGATCGTGGCATTGGAGTGTCGAAGAATCGCGGACGGAATCAAGATTGTTGAGCCTGGAGGAAACCTTATGATGATGCGGAGATCCCAGAGAATGAGATGGCCTCCGAGGTCTGGATTGAAGCGACCCAGGGCCGTAACAGCACACCAGCCCCAAGCCAGATTGGCGAAGTCAAGATGCAGCAAGGAAACCGTGAACGGCCCAAAATTGAAAGTGGCGGCAGCGAATACTGAAGTGAATTCATCGTAGTTGCGGGGGAGTGTAGGGTTCCAGGCATACAATACGTCCATGGTCGAGCGATAGTGCTCATGGAGAATTGGAGCATAACATTTGAACATATCTACAGGGCCATGAGGCGAGGTGAGGAATTAGTGCAAGATCACTCACTGTTCGTGAATTTAGCTAGGCGTCGGAAGGGTTCCGAGGCCAGGAGGCTCGCCAACACTAAGGTATGAAAAACGTCGTGGAAGAAGCCTGCGGGTGTTTCCTGTCCCCCTCCCATGGAACCCCCGACAGTCTTTGCATGAAACGGCCCCCGCCTGGGTTCAGTTTCGCCGTATGACCCATTGAGAAATGCGTCTCCATAGATCTCATGGGCGGCCTCCTCCATCTTCCGCGCTGCTTGCTCCGTGACGAGAGTGTCCCAGTTGGGATCGTGAGGGCCGCCAGCGAGCAGACCAAGGACATAGTTGTCTGCGTCAACGAGCGGAGCAGGCTCCCTATGCAAAAGCGTGAGTTAAGATCTAAATGGAGAAGGCATGTTGCGACTCACCCATTCCAGTCAATGAAAGTCATGCCCATTGCAGGGTCTTTGAGCTCCTCCACCGTGTATGCCCGATGTTCAGGTAGCACCTCTGAATGTGAGGATTGTGACTCAGCCTTACGGCGAGCAGCATTTTGAACGGCGCTATCGCGGAGGCCCATCCACGACGTCGATGCGATGGGCAGTGTGTGGGCGGCCAAGTGGAAATTTGGCACAGAAACCGGTGTGGCCATGTGTGCATGCGCATAGTTAACGGCTTTGAGGCCATCACCCCTCTGTTCTTTGCGAACAACCCGACGTTTTTCCCGGGTCTTGGCATTCTTTCGCTGGGATCTAGTGAGCGGCTTGCCAGCGTTGTTGCCTTTCACATCCTCCGGGTAGACCGTGGGCATTGTCGACGTCGGGAGTAGGCTTTCTGCACTTTGCAGGCCGATCGGGATGCGGTGTCGGCTCGTGATGTGCACGTTTGTCGCCGCAAGCGGCTCCAGGTGTGCTAGTGTGTGCAGCAGGAGGCGCGTGTTGAAATGTGAATGCAAAGGGAAGGCCGGTGTTTGCGACTGGAGGAGAAGTGGAAGGGATGTCTTGATTGGGATGCGGATGTGCGGTCACGTTGTCATCGCCAGCCTCTTCTTCATCCTCAGAAATTTCGGCAGCACGACGCATCAACAAATCCCTAATGTTGACGCTCGGAACGAAGTAGGGGTTGAACACGCGTCCACTGCGCGTAGAACGCCCTACCAAGCCGTTAGTATCGAGGAAGGGCGAGCATGGGGAAACATATAGGTAAAAATGAGGATGTATATGGCAACGACGCGTGAAAACGCGCTAGAAACAAATGGGAGCGCATCAAAAAAAAAAGAATCAGCACCATGCCACACCTGTGCATTTCCAGGGTCGGCGACACTTACTAGAAGTGTGGCATGGTGCATTTATAAATGTAGGATAGCAAACAAAAGAATGTAATGGGCTTGACGCGAACAGAAAATGCCATGCTCGTTGGGCATTTCCAGGGTCGGCGACACTTACTAGAGTCATGGCATGCCTGAACGCGTCGCGTCGCAGAGAGACGAAGAGGAGGAACGTCCCAAAAGAAAAAGAAAAAAACTCACCGTCCATGTAGGGTAAAGAGGGGATGTGGTCAAGAGGCAGGGTATGATGGCCACCACAACATATATTTATATGTGCCTTCATTTAAACTTTGTGCGGCCCGACCTGTTTGGGAATTTCCTGATCAGGCTTTACATTTTGTTTGTCAAACAAGTCTCGTCGTGCCACTTGAACATATGTCGAAGACAAGAATAGTTACAAAACGTGAAGCAAAAGTACATTATCACAGCCCAGAGTATGTAGGTTTAAGGAGAGACAATCATTAGAAACCAGACATTTGCTAGGGAATTGCCTCCACGATCATTAAACCAGGGTTGATAATTGGAGCCTCTACCTCCACCTACTCCTTTTACACATCTTTCTTCGACCGCTCTTTGACCTCCTTCTATCAGGTCTATAGGTTCAGAAAGGTGGAAAGAGAGTTAGGGTTGCGAAAGACAGAACACCGGTAACGATGAACATCCCAAACGGCGCCTTCAGATACTCGACCTCGGGAAGGAAGTTGAGCGCAAGGCGGAACGACAGCACGACCTTGGTCGACTCGCAGAAGTTTGTCTTCAGGATATGTCTGGTTCGTCCTCGTCAGCATGTTGTCCGTATGATAGATCGAAAGAACAAAACAACACCAAAAGAGAAAATAAAGAACACACTTATCAAATATCAAGAAACTCTCCCACACCTGCAATTCATGCTTGTTTGGCACCGCACGGCAGATCTTATCCCACAACGCCTCGTTGCTCAGTGGCTGCGCCGCCTGCAGCCACTGGTACGACAGCATCGCATCAGCCATGCCGCGTCATCGTCCTCGGAGGCCGGGTAGTGCGTGAGCGGAAGTTCACGTAGAGGAGGCGGATCTGGGGTGATGTGAGTAGGCTGCTTGAACGAACAGACTCCACGACGACTCACCAACTCCGGATACGCCTTGACCACCTCCGCGTTAACGTCTCCTCGCGGAAGCGCCGCTTGATGTCGGAGAGGACCTCTGCATGGGCGGGGTCGGACTGCGATGTATCACATCAGCAGGGAACGAAAAATACGCAGAAGCCCACGCACCTCATCCAGCATGATCCGGAGCGTGAGGTACACGGGTACGAGCCGGTTGCAGAAGTGCTGCGCGAAGATGCAGCCGCGGTCTAACGTTGAGTTAGCACAAGTAAGAGACGCGACACGACATGCCCACTCACATGCATATGTCACCTCTTGCACGGCACGGCTGCCAGGCGCCTTGGGGAGGAAGAACCGGTTGTCGGGGAGGCAGAACAGCAGGCTCGCCTCCTTCTTGACCTGGTAAATCGAGCGCTCGTTGGGGGGTGCGCCGCCTGTGTGATAATCGTCAATATTAAAGAGAATGAGGTAGACACAACACACCTGGCGCCTCCGGCAACGGGTTCAGATACAACGAGACAATCGACACCCCGTTGCTGAGCTGCTCCACGTACTTGCGCACCAAATAGAGTGCGTAAAAGTGGTCCAGATTCGACAACGCGGAGAAAAGTCCAGTGCAGCAGCCCCCCACGTCCAGAGGCTCGCCCGGAACACCAGCGCCGAGCTGCTCGCGGCCACGATGGTGTTTGTACCGGCTACGCTGTATATGCGCACCGAAGCGACGTCGAAGTAGGCGTTGTTATACACGGACCCATCGCCGACGACGTAATTGGTGTAGCATGATCCCGAGCAGGTCTGCGCGAAGACGGAGGCTGCACCGGCGGCGTCTGGGAGTGGAGGAATGAGGAACTAACATGAAATAGAAACAAAAAGAGTGACGTACCACCGCAAAGCGTGATGTCGAAGATGAGGTTCTGCGCCTTGAAAAAGGTGTTGATCGCGCAGCCTGCCGTGGGCCAGTTGGCGACGGGCGTCCCGAGATCAGAGACAGAAAAAGACGACGCGTTGCCCGAGATGGACGTCGGGAAATGAACATGACGATTGTACTATTCACTGTAGATAACAATGTACACTGTCAATTTATACATCATGTATGTCAGAAAGCAACAGGAATGGAGAATTCTGTTCTGTTAGAAGCGTAGGAGACCCACTTTCAGCAGTAAGAATCGGCGTAGGTGGCCACCGAGGACTGCCAGCTTTGTAAGCCCTCGCGCGCCTCCTACGCTGATCCGGGCCTCTTAGGCTGGTTTAACCCCCTGCATTAAAACCGGCCTAAGAGGCTTATTTTACGTCGCGATGGGGCTTCCTTAGGTGAACTGCGCAAAACAATTCATCAGTAAGATCACAATTTACTTGTGGACTTGTGGACTTTTTTTACTTGTAGCAAAAAATAAAAGGCACGGAAATGAGTCCTAGATGCCTATGGGGCCCTAGTGCTGTGCGGGTCGGGTCGGGCTTGAAAGCCCGGGCTTGGGCCGAGAAAAATCACAAGCCCGACCCTACTACCTGGGTCGGGTCGGGCTTGGGTCGGGCTTGGGCTCAGGCCCAGGCTTGAGGAGATTTGTTTTTCTGGTGGAGTTGAGCAGTCAAAGAAAGCCGAAATATGCCCTTTCACCTCTTTGAGCTCACACCCAGCCAGCTTTGCTTCTTGCCACAACAATGTCCCAATCAGGTAATGCCACGCTGGCACCCAAGGACTCGTCGTGCGCGCCACCTACCACTCCTCCTCCCCTCTCAGACCTCGCGAGCGCCGCAGACACCACCCTGAACCCACCGCCCACGACCCCAGGAGCTCTGATAGCGAAAATCCGCGGCATCCTCGCCGAAGCGCGCCCCAAGAAGTCCAAGCCCACCGCTAACACGTATGAGCAGCTCTTCACTGCGCTTGACTCCCTAGAGCTGTTAGTCGGGTGCGGCGACCATCTCGAGGCGTCCCTCAAATCGTTCAAGGCCAAACTCCTCGCCGATGTAGCCACAATCACCATTCGTGCACAATCCACCACCACGTACGTGTCTGTCTCCTCTACTCCCCCCGGAACACCCACCCCCACCCGCGCATCCCCTCAACCCCAACCGACGTCCCCTACCCCCAATCCTTGTGAATCCACACTCCTCCTCGACGCTGACACCGACATCCTCGCCCTCTCCCCCCGTGCGATCACAGCCAAGATCACGGAAGCCATTACATCAACGGGCATCGTGCGCCTACAAGGTATCTCGCTCAGAGGCGTCAAGGTACTCCCCCACAACTGACTGCTCGTGGCGGTCGACACAGAGAAGGTCGCCTCCCTCCTCAAGCAATCCTCTCCCGAAGCTCGCCAAGAGCGGATCGCTAGTCACCCCTCGCTGCCAAATCGTCGTCCCCATGGCGACCACCGCCTTCAACCCGCTCTCCCGCAGCGCCCCACATGAGCTCTGCACGCACAATCGAGGCGCTATCACCGACGTGTCCTCCATCGTCGAGATGAAGTGACTTAACCCGAAGGTGGTTCGTGACCCGAACAAGAAGGCCTCGTCCCTGCTCGTCACCTTCTCCGACACCCTGTCCGCCGACCGCAGCATCTCCCAGGGCCTGGCTATCGAATCGTCCATCAGCTACCCCCACCGCTTCGAGGAGTCACCGATGGTATGCTTCAACTGTCAACAGTACGGCCACCTTCAATACCACTGCCCGCAAAAGACGCCGACCTGCACACGCTGCGCCGGCCCGCACCGCTCCCCGGATTGCCCATGCACCATGAGCTCGACGAAGTGCACGTCAGGCAAGCGTTGTGACCACTATGCCCCGCGGTGTGCCAATTGCAAAGGGAAGCATGCAGCATTCCACAAGGACTGCCCAGTGAGGATCAAGGAACGTGCCCTGCAACGCGAACACCTACATGGGCGGATCTTCTTCGACCCCAACTTTGACCCTTATGCTCCCCGCAACGACGGCGCTGCACCGTTCTTCTTCGAGTCGTCTCCTCCCACCACTACTGCACCCCAAACCCCCGTGCACCCCTCCCCTATCCCCCCGTCATGAATACTACACCAACATCCTACACCGTCGACAAACTCCGCATCCTCTCCCTGAACACCCACAAGTGCTACGAGGTTCTCATCTCAGTCCTCCACGGATCCTAGCGACTACGGCGTCCTTTGCATCCAGGAGCCGCCTCCCGACCTCAACAAATATCCATCGCTGTCTCCGCCCCATTGGGACCGAATCCTCCCCACTTTCCGTACCTCCTCTCCCGATACCTTACTCTTCGTCAATAAGTCGATACCCTCTTCCTCCTACAGTCAGAATAAGATTAATTCCTCATTTATTACCTCCATCTCCCTTACCCTAGACTCCCGTTTAATCCATATATTTTCTCTCTATAATCCTCCTGACTCCGACGACTCGCCCATTCTCGACCCCGCAAATTTCCTCACATCCCTCGGCCCCCTTCCTTCCTCCCACTCCCTCCTCATCCTCGGTGACTTCAACCGGCACCACCCCGTATGGACCGGCCACCGCTTCCCACACCGCACAGCGCGGAGCAACGCAGTCCCTATCATCTCACTCATGACTAAGTACGGCCTCAAACAGCTGGTGAAGAAAGGGATGCCCATGTTCTTCTCGGTGCCCCACAACACCTGGTCGACGATCGACCTCGTCTTCGCCTCCAACGGCTGGCTGGCGGACAATCTCGTGAAGTGTTGGACATCCCATGGGCATGGATCAGACCATAAGGCGATCCGTGTCAGACTCAGTGCCTCGGTTGTTCACCGGGACGCTCCCCTGCGCCGCAACCTCCGCGGGGCTGACTGGAAGGAATTCCCAGCCCGCCTCGAAACACATATGGCCGCTAACCCCCTCCCGCCTCTACCCCTCACCACACCTGCCTCCATCGACGCGTACACTGAAGCTTTCACGCACAACATGGTCTCTGCGATCACAGACTTTATCCCGCTCTCGCACGCCTGCCCCTTCACACACCGCTGGTGGTCCAAAGCCGTCCTCTCTCCCCTTCGCGCCGCATACAGTCGGGCGCACCGCGCGGTCGTCCGCGATCACCCTAGCTGGGGCCTGATGAGAGAGGCGAAAAACACGTATCTCAGCGCCATCCGCCACGAGAAGCGCGCCCACTACAGGCAGTATGTTGCTGACACACCTCGTGCTAACATTTATAAGGTCGCGAAGTACGCGCTCGACCCCATGAACGTGTCAAGCTCCCCACGCATCCCCGACCTCACTGGCCCTGACGGTGCGGTCGTGTCCACCCCAGCCCAGAAAGCCGCTGTTTTCCACCGCAAATTCTTCCCTCCTGCACCACCCATTCCCCCTCCCCCCACCACAGCCACCCCTCCCCCTTGCCCCGACCTTATCTTCACACTCGACCATGTCCTGTGCGCCATCGACCGCCTTTCACCGTGGAAAGCCCCATGGCCATCGGGTGTCCCTAACGTCGTGATTGCTGCGGCTCGACACACTACTGCCCCGGTGCTTCTCAACATCCTCGCAGCGGGGCTTCGGCTCGGCCACTTCCCAGATCCCTGGAAGATCTTCATCACCGCTGCCCTGCGAAAGCACACGGTCCCGGGCGCGTTCAGACCCATTGCAGAGGAGGAATGTATGGGAAAGGTCGTCGAATCAGTGCTCACTGACTGGATGTCGGAGTTCGCGGAGCGCCGAGGTTTACTGTCGAAGAACCAATTTGGCGGCAGACCTGGCCGCAGCACCGTCGATGCGCTGCTGCAGCTCACGCAGAAAATCAAGGACGCGTGGCGGGTGGGAAAGGTTGCGAGCGTCCTATTAATGGACATTTCACAGGTGTTTCCGTCCGTCAGCCACGCGCACCTGATTCGCGTCCTTCGCGAGAACCAAGTCCCTGACCAGATCGTAGAAATCATTAGCTCATTCCTTCACAACCGCCGCACGTTGCTGTCGAAGCTGGCACGTCGGCAGAGTCTGTATCATTGTCCTCTTCGGCCACTCCGGAAAGAGATTACCACCCTTCATCTCCGGCGCAATGCGAGGCACATATCCACCGGAGTCCACTTCTGGAGAAATGTGATTTATTTGTTCTTCTGAAGGAAAAGGTGGTTGTCTGCACATCATGCAGACACGGATTCCTTTTGAAACGGGCGTACAAACACCGTCTCGAGAACATCGTGTTAGAACAGGCAGCACAGAGGTCTGAAGTCAACAGTGAGAAACTCTGTATTATGACTGTGAATGAACAAACTACTTGCCTGAAGTCAACAGTGAGAAACTGAGGACTCCGGCCTACACTAGCCTACTTATATATCTAAGAGAACAATAAGGAGGCTACAACAATAAGATGGATATCAACACAATAAGATCTGTATCAAGACAATAAGAACAATAAGAATGATCAGATCCATATCAGAACAATAAGATGACAATCAGAGATCCATATCAGAGAGATCTGATGGAAGCGAAGTGTGAGAATGCCGAGTCCAATCACTGATCCCAACATGATTTACCAGTTGCCGGCTTTCTGCCTGTCTGGCAAGACCGGATCAAATGAGGCGTGCTGAGGAACTTGGGATACGGTGCTTCCACTGGAGGGCAGATAACACCGAGATCCCTTCACATGTACAACTGGTCTTTGGGGCGTTGGAGTGCTTACAGGACGTGCCCGAGATGTGAGTTATTTTGATGTCCATCCCAGTCATCTATTTAACACGGTGCATTTCTAGTGTTTCTGGCCTCCGAGCCTGGTCAGTATTCTGCAGGGTGCTGCCCACGGAGGACGAGCGGGACAGCCGACGTGGGTGATCTTCCTCACCAGCGATGGCCACAAATATGAGAGTGGCAACGTGCTTCTTGGAGATCCGGAATGCGTCATCCCAGGCACCGACATGCTGAACAGCACGAATGGCTGTATGCGGTCATACTTTGAATCCACGTTCAATAACAGGTCCCATACATGCCATGATCTTTCAAAGGCATTGAAATGCCAGCGGTGTGCGCCCGAAGACTACGAAGCCCTGGAGGCATTTGTAGCAAGCAAGTCCTCGCAAAAGCCCCGCCACTCACCTCCAGATCCTCGAGACAACACGACTACACATGCAGGACCCCAGCAACGGCCAGACAATCCTGCCCCTCGAGCTCGGGTCGTTTCGTATGATCGGAAGGTAGGTGCTGTCAAATCTATTGACTTCCAGGTTGCAATTCGTAAAGCGGAGGATGACGCATTGACCCAGAGACTGCATAAAATTGCAAGTCTTTCCAACCTTCTTGTTGGTCAGTGTGGTGCCTGCTGGGCCCTCACAGGACGACTCTTCACCAATGGTCACCCCGCATTTGGTGCTTGCAGTTTGCACCGTCACAAGCCTACAAAGGCCTTGAATGATAGCCAGTATCGTGCATGGCAGCCCAAATTCAAGGATCATACCGCTTGCTTCATCTGCTATATGCCACAGATCCAGGGAGCAAAGAATGAGATTGATTTGTACAACCGGACGACGCACCCGGTTCCCGGGAAAGGAGGATGCACACACCCTGATCTCTTCAGAGTGATAGCGTGGGCCGTGCTCAAAACACCTGATCTCTTGGCCGGGTTCAACAAGACTCATGGGAGATTAGTTTTGGACTCCGAGATTGCGCCAAAGGAATTTGCGGCATGGGTAGCCCAAGAGACGGATGGCATGATCAATATTGGTCATCTTGTTCACTGGTTGATCACCCACAATGAAAACGGACAAATTGACTGACATACAGTTACGTATGTACTTTGTTTCTTGCTGCTCTGCTGTTTCTGGTCTGCTAGTATATATATCTATCCAAACCTGCTCCGCAATTCATTTAGCGTCGTTTTTGTTCCTGTGTCTTGGATTTATAACGAGGCTGGTTTCGTGGCTTTATTGTCGGTCCAACCACGCACGAGATTCCAGAAATCCTTACTGGACTTACCCCGACAAGCCAGCAGCTTCGTCAGGTTGTCGTGCATGAGTTCTCGCTCTCTGTAAAGCAATCACGTACAATTTTGAGGTCAGCGGTGGTTCGTACCTCCTGCGTCCCCGGTGGTTAATATCGGGATCAATGATGTCCTCGACGTCCACGTCGGGCAGGATGGTATCCTTCGCCTCTGGCACCTCGCGCAGTAGCTTGGTTACCTTGATGACATCTGTCAACGGTTCAAGGTTTTCATTCTCAATTTCACTAGGACGTGGTCGTTCATATTATTTGAACGTCAGTCTAAGTTGAACCTCCGTTCCGAGCACCTCTTTAGCCCGTCGCTTCGTCTGCAGGCAGGGAACTGCGCCGCTCGCACCCGGGATCCATCTGAGTTCCGTTGGGGCCTGACTCGGACGTGCAAGCCATTTGACAACTTGACTGATCTCCTCCCCATTAGCGCAAGTCCATCCTTGGGTCTCGTTGTCTCCAGCCCAGAAGCAGAAGGAGCGAATGATGTATTCCGAGGACGTAGCCCTGCCCAGCTTTGTGAAAAGGTACCCTTGGAGGACGCGTGGTATTCAGGCCATTCTTCATTCACAGCCACTGGTGCCCACCATTGACATCTTCTAGCTCAATTTCCTCCCGAATCTACGCTATAATTTTTACCATCCAGCCAACGGCATGCGTTCGTAGTTAGTAAAGAAGAAGAGATCCCCCATTTGCCCTGAACACCTGGTTTATTTTCCGGGAGCAGTGTAT
Source organism: Mycena crocata (assembly GCA_029281795.1). NCBI lineage: Eukaryota > Fungi > Basidiomycota > Agaricomycetes > Agaricales > Mycenaceae > Mycena > Mycena crocata. The sequence goes on along the minus strand of JARJCP010000032.1, from coordinate 210,563 downwards.
GGTTTAGTAAAGCGGCCGTCCCAAGGAAACAAAAGGGAACGATTTACTCTGCCGCTCTAACCCTGCTTTTCAAAATTTCACGTTCAGTTCAGGGTCAGACACTTTTAAAGTTGGGCGCTCTTTCATCGCGACTCCGTCAAGACTCGACGTCCTATACGCCGCGAATAATACGCGATGCTCACTCCACTACCACGAGCCGAATCTGCTAAGTACGCGAGCCTTGTTCCACTTTTTCTTACTTAGAATCGCCCTGCGCACCTCTCAGCGCATGTGGATGGTCAAAGCTTGGATGACGTACTTTGCAGTATCCTGCAGGCTGCGGCTGGGGTATACTCGTCAGGCCATTGGCGAGGTACTTGTGCTGCGTGCAATTGGTCGACGTTGGCCATCCGTTAACTCGCTGAAATCCAGACGCTTGAGGACATGCATCATAGCAGGTACAAATTGCACCTACCCCGCTGTTTTGCACGCTCGAATCGGAGGACCAGATCAGTCAGAGGGGGGAAACGAGCTTGGTGGAAGTGGCGCTGGTGCTGGAGGCGAGTATTTGTTGGGATCAGTGATTGGACTCGGCATTCTCACACTTCGCTTCCATCAGATCTCTCTGATATGGATCTCTGATTGTCATCTTATTGTTCTGATATGGATCTGATCATTCTTATTGTTCTTATTGTCTTGATACAGATCTTATTGTGTTGATATCCATCTTATTGTTGTAGCCTCCTTATTGTTCTCTTAGATATATAAGTAGGCTAGTGTAGGCCGGAGTCCTCAGTTTCTCACTGTTGACTTCAGGCAAGTAGTTTGTTCATTCACAGTCATAATACAGAGTTTCTCACTGTTGACTTCAGACCTCTGTGCTGCCTGTTCTAACACGATGTTCTCGAGACGGTGTTTGTACGCCCGTTTCAAAAGGAATCCGTGTCTGCATGATGTGCAGACAACCACCTTTTCCTTCAGAAGAACAAATAAATCACATTTCTCCAGAAGTGGACTCCGGTGGATATGTGCCTCGCATTGCGCCGGAGATGAAGGGTGGTAATCTCTTTCCGGAGTGGCCGAAGAGGACAATGATACAGACTCTGCCGACGTGCCAGCTTCGACAGCAACGTGCGGCGGTTGTGAAGGAATGAGCTAATGATTTCTACGATCTGGTCAGGGACTTGGTTCTCGCGAAGGACGCGAATCAGGTGCGCGTGGCTGACGGACGGAAACACCTGTGAAATGTCCATTAATAGGACGCTCGCAACCTTTCCCACCCGCCACGCGTCCTTGATTTTCTGCGTGAGCTGCAGCAGCGCATCGACGGTGCTGCGGCCAGGTCTGCCGCCAAATTGGTTCTTCGACAGTAAACCTCGGCGCTCCGCGAACTCCGACATCCAGTCAGTGAGCACTGATTCGACGACCTTTCCCATACATTCCTCCTCTGCAATGGGTCTGAACGCGCCCGGGACCGTGTGCTTTCGCAGGGCAGCGGTGATGAAGATCTTCCAGGGATCTGGGAAGTGGCCGAGCCGAAGCCCCGCTGCGAGGATGTTGAGAAGCACCGGGGCAGTAGTGTGTCGAGCCGCAGCAATCACGACGTTAGGGACACCCGATGGCCATGGGGCTTTCCACGGTGAAAGGCGGTCGATGGCGCACAGGACATGGTCGAGTGTGAAGATAAGGTCGGGGCAAGGGGGAGGGGTGGCTGTGGTGGGGGGAGGGGGAATGGGTGGTGCAGGAGGGAAGAATTTGCGGTGGAAAACAGCGGCTTTCTGGGCTGGGGTGGACACGACCGCACCGTCAGGGCCAGTGAGGTCGGGGATGCGTGGGGAGCTTGACACGTTCATGGGGTCGAGCGCGTACTTCGCGACCTTATAAATGTTAGCACGAGGTGTGTCAGCAACATACTGCCTGTAGTGGGCGCGCTTCTCGTGGCGGATGGCGCTGAGATACGTGTTTTTCGCCTCTCTCATCAGGCCCCAGCTAGGGTGATCGCGGACGACCGCGCGGTGCGCCCGACTGTATGCGGCGCGAAGGGGAGAGAGGACGGCTTTGGACCACCAGCGGTGTGTGAAGGGGCAGGCGTGCGAGAGCGGGATAAAGTCTGTGATCGCAGAGACCATGTTGTGCGTGAAAGCTTCAGTGTACGCGTCGATGGAGGCAGGTGTGGTGAGGGGTAGAGGCGGGAGGGGGTTAGCGGCCATATGTGTTTCGAGGCGGGCTGGGAATTCCTTCCAGTCAGCCCCGCGGAGGTTGCGGCGCAGGGGAGCGTCCCGGTGAACAACCGAGGCACTGAGTCTGACACGGATCGCCTTATGGTCTGATCCATGCCCATGGGATGTCCAACACTTCACGAGATTGTCCGCCAGCCAGCCGTTGGAGGCGAAGACGAGGTCGATCGTCGACCAGGTGTTGTGGGGCACCGAGAAGAACATGGGCATCCCTTTCTTCACCAGCTGTTTGAGGCCGTACTTAGTCATGAGTGAGATGATAGGGACTGCGTTGCTCCGCGCTGTGCGGTGTGGGAAGCGGTGGCCGGTCCATACGGGGTGGTGCCGGTTGAAGTCACCGAGGATGAGGAGGGAGTGGGAGGAAGGAAGGGGGCCGAGGGATGTGAGGAAATTTGCGGGGTCGAGAATGGGCGAGTCGTCGGAGTCAGGAGGATTATAGAGAGAAAATATATGGATTAAACGGGAGTCTAGGGTAAGGGAGATGGAGGTAATAAATGAGGAATTAATCTTATTCTGACTGTAGGAGGAAGAGGGTATCGACTTATTGACGAAGAGTAAGGTATCGGGAGAGGAGGTACGGAAAGTGGGGAGGATTCGGTCCCAATGGGGCGGAGACAGCGATGGATATTTGTTGAGGTCGGGAGGCGGCTCCTGGATGCAAAGGACGCCGTAGTCGCTAGGATCCGTGGAGGACTGAGATGAGAACCTCGTAGCACTTGTGGGTGTTCAGGGAGAGGATGCGGAGTTTGTCGACGGTGTAGGATGTTGGTGTAGTATTCATGACGGGGGGATAGGGGAGGGGTGCACGGGGGTTTGGGGTGCAGTAGTGGTGGGAGGAGACGACTCGAAGAAGAACGGTGCAGCGCCGTCGTTGCGGGGAGCATAAGGGTCAAAGTTGGGGTCGAAGAAGATCCGCCCATGTAGGTGTTCGCGTTGCAGGGCACGTTCCTTGATCCTCACTGGGCAGTCCTTGTGGAATGCTGCATGCTTCCCTTTGCAATTGGCACACCGCGGGGCATAGTGGTCACAACGCTTGCCTGACGTGCACTTCGTCGAGCTCATGGTGCATGGGCAATCCGGGGAGCGGTGCGGGCCGGCGCAGCGTGTGCAGGTCGGCGTCTTTTGCGGGCAGTGGTATTGAAGGTGGCCGTACTGTTGACAGTTGAAGCATACCATCGGTGACTCCTCGAAGCGGTGGGGGTAGCTGATGGACGATTCGATAGCCAGGCCCTGGGAGATGCTGCGGTCGGCGGACAGGGTGTCGGAGAAGGTGACGAGCAGGGACGAGGCCTTCTTGTTCGGGTCACGAACCACCTTCGGGTTAAGTCACTTCATCTCGACGATGGAGGACACGTCGGTGATAGCGCCTCGATTGTGCGTGCAGAGCTCATGTGGGGCGCTGCGGGAGAGCGGGTTGAAGGCGGTGGTCGCCATGGGGACGACGATTTGGCAGCGAGGGGTGACTAGCGATCCGCTCTTGGCGAGCTTCGGGAGAGGATTGCTTGAGGAGGGAGGCGACCTTCTCTGTGTCGACCGCCACGAGCAGTCAGTTGTGGGGGAGTACCTTGACGCCTCTGAGCGAGATACCTTGTAGGCGCACGATGCCCGTTGATGTAATGGCTTCCGTGATCTTGGCTGTGATCGCACGGGGGGAGAGGGCGAGGATGTCGGTGTCAGCGTCGAGGAGGAGTGTGGATTCACAAGGATTGGGGGTAGGGGACGTCGGTTGGGGTTGAGGGGATGCGCGGGTGGGGGTGGGTGTTCCGGGGGGAGTAGAGGAGACAGACACGTACGTGGTGGTGGATTGTGCACGAATGGTGATTGTGGCTACATCGGCGAGGAGTTTGGCCTTGAACGATTTGAGGGACGCCTCGAGATGGTCGCCGCACCCGACTAACAGCTCTAGGGAGTCAAGCGCAGTGAAGAGCTGCTCATACGTGTTAGCGGTGGGCTTGGACTTCTTGGGGCGCGCTTCGGCGAGGATGCCGCGGATTTTCGCTATCAGAGCTCCTGGGGTCGTGGGCGGTGGGTTCAGGGTGGTGTCTGCGGCGCTCGCGAGGTCTGAGAGGGGAGGAGGAGTGGTAGGTGGCGCGCACGACGAGTCCTTGGGTGCCAGCGTGGCATTACCTGATTGGGACATTGTTGTGGCAAGAAGCAAAGCTGGCTGGGTGTGAGCTCAAAGAGGTGAAAGGGCATATTTCGGCTTTCTTTGACTGCTCAACTCCACCAGAAAAACAAATCTCCTCAAGCCTGGGCCTGAGCCCAAGCCCGACCCAAGCCCGACCCGACCCAGGTAGTAGGGTCGGGCTTGTGATTTTTCTCGGCCCAAGCCCGGGCTTTCAAGCCCGACCCGACCCGCACAGCACTAGGGCCCCATAGGCATCTAGGACTCATTTCCGTGCCTTTTATTTTTGCTACAAGTAAAAAAAGTCCACAAGTCCACAAGTAAATTGTGATCTTACTGATGAATTGTTTTGCGCAGTTCACCTAAGGAAGCCCCATCGCGACGTAAAATAAGCCTCTTAGGCCGGTTTTAATGCAGGGGGTTAAACCAGCCTAAGAGGCCCGGATCAGCGTAGGAGGCGCGCGAGGGCTTACAAAGCTGGCAGTCCTCGGTGGCCACCTACGCCGATTCTTACTGCTGAAAGTGGGTCTCCTACGCTTCTAACAGAACAGAATTCTCCATTCCTGTTGCTTTCTGACATACATGATGTATAAATTGACAGTGTACATTGTTATCTACAGTGAATAGTACAATCGTCATGTTCATTTCCCGACGTCCATCTCGGGCAACGCGTCGTCTTTTTCTGTCTCTGATCTCGGGACGCCCGTCGCCAACTGGCCCACGGCAGGCTGCGCGATCAACACCTTTTTCAAGGCGCAGAACCTCATCTTCGACATCACGCTTTGCGGTGGTACGTCACTCTTTTTGTTTCTATTTCATGTTAGTTCCTCATTCCTCCACTCCCAGACGCCGCCGGTGCAGCCTCCGTCTTCGCGCAGACCTGCTCGGGATCATGCTACACCAATTACGTCGTCGGCGATGGGTCCGTGTATAACAACGCCTACTTCGACGTCGCTTCGGTGCGCATATACAGCGTAGCCGGTACAAACACCATCGTGGCCGCGAGCAGCTCGGCGCTGGTGTTCCGGGCGAGCCTCTGGACGTGGGGGGCTGCTGCACTGGACTTTTCTCCGCGTTGTCGAATCTGGACCACTTTTACGCACTCTATTTGGTGCGCAAGTACGTGGAGCAGCTCAGCAACGGGGTGTCGATTGTCTCGTTGTATCTGAACCCGTTGCCGGAGGCGCCAGGTGTGTTGTGTCTACCTCATTCTCTTTAATATTGACGATTATCACACAGGCGGCGCACCCCCCAACGAGCGCTCGATTTACCAGGTCAAGAAGGAGGCGAGCCTGCTGTTCTGCCTCCCCGACAACCGGTTCTTCCTCCCCAAGGCGCCTGGCAGCCGTGCCGTGCAAGAGGTGACATATGCATGTGAGTGGGCATGTCGTGTCGCGTCTCTTACTTGTGCTAACTCAACGTTAGACCGCGGCTGCATCTTCGCGCAGCACTTCTGCAACCGGCTCGTACCCGTGTACCTCACGCTCCGGATCATGCTGGATGAGGTGCGTGGGCTTCTGCGTATTTTTCGTTCCCTGCTGATGTGATACATCGCAGTCCGACCCCGCCCATGCAGAGGTCCTCTCCGACATCAAGCGGCGCTTCCGCGAGGAGACGTTAACGCGGAGGTGGTCAAGGCGTATCCGGAGTTGGTGAGTCGTCGTGGAGTCTGTTCGTTCAAGCAGCCTACTCACATCACCCCAGATCCGCCTCCTCTACGTGAACTTCCGCTCACGCACTACCCGGCCTCCGAGGACGATGACGCGGCATGGCTGATGCGATGCTGTCGTACCAGTGGCTGCAGGCGGCGCAGCCACTGAGCAACGAGGCGTTGTGGGATAAGATCTGCCGTGCGGTGCCAAACAAGCATGAATTGCAGGTGTGGGAGAGTTTCTTGATATTTGATAAGTGTGTTCTTTATTTTCTCTTTTGGTGTTGTTTTGTTCTTTCGATCTATCATACGGACAACATGCTGACGAGGACGAACCAGACATATCCTGAAGACAAACTTCTGCGAGTCGACCAAGGTCGTGCTGTCGTTCCGCCTTGCGCTCAACTTCCTTCCCGAGGTCGAGTATCTGAAGGCGCCGTTTGGGATGTTCATCGTTACCGGTGTTCTGTCTTTCGCAACCCTAACTCTCTTTCCACCTTTCTGAACCTATAGACCTGATAGAAGGAGGTCAAAGAGCGGTCGAAGAAAGATGTGTAAAAGGAGTAGGTGGAGGTAGAGGCTCCAATTATCAACCCTGGTTTAATGATCGTGGAGGCAATTCCCTAGCAAATGTCTGGTTTCTAATGATTGTCTCTCCTTAAACCTACATACTCTGGGCTGTGATAATGTACTTTTGCTTCACGTTTTGTAACTATTCTTGTCTTCGACATATGTTCAAGTGGCACGACGAGACTTGTTTGACAAACAAAATGTAAAGCCTGATCAGGAAATTCCCAAACAGGTCGGGCCGCACAAAGTTTAAATGAAGGCACATATAAATATATGTTGTGGTGGCCATCATACCCTGCCTCTTGACCACATCCCCTCTTTACCCTACATGGACGGTGAGTTTTTTTCTTTTTCTTTTGGGACGTTCCTCCTCTTCGTCTCTCTGCGACGCGACGCGTTCAGGCATGCCATGACTCTAGTAAGTGTCGCCGACCCTGGAAATGCCCAACGAGCATGGCATTTTCTGTTCGCGTCAAGCCCATTACATTCTTTTGTTTGCTATCCTACATTTATAAATGCACCATGCCACACTTCTAGTAAGTGTCGCCGACCCTGGAAATGCACAGGTGTGGCATGGTGCTGATTCTTTTTTTTTTGATGCGCTCCCATTTGTTTCTAGCGCGTTTTCACGCGTCGTTGCCATATACATCCTCATTTTTACCTATATGTTTCCCCATGCTCGCCCTTCCTCGATACTAACGGCTTGGTAGGGCGTTCTACGCGCAGTGGACGCGTGTTCAACCCCTACTTCGTTCCGAGCGTCAACATTAGGGATTTGTTGATGCGTCGTGCTGCCGAAATTTCTGAGGATGAAGAAGAGGCTGGCGATGACAACGTGACCGCACATCCGCATCCCAATCAAGACATCCCTTCCACTTCTCCTCCAGTCGCAAACACCGGCCTTCCCTTTGCATTCACATTTCAACACGCGCCTCCTGCTGCACACACTAGCACACCTGGAGCCGCTTGCGGCGACAAACGTGCACATCACGAGCCGACACCGCATCCCGATCGGCCTGCAAAGTGCAGAAAGCCTACTCCCGACGTCGACAATGCCCACGGTCTACCCGGAGGATGTGAAAGGCAACAACGCTGGCAAGCCGCTCACTAGATCCCAGCGAAAGAATGCCAAGACCCGGGAAAAACGTCGGGTTGTTCGCAAAGAACAGAGGGGTGATGGCCTCAAAGCCGTTAACTATGCGCATGCACACATGGCCACACCGGTTTCTGTGCCAAATTTCCACTTGGCCGCCCACACACTGCCCATCGCATCGACGTCGTGGATGGGCCTCCGCGATAGCGCCGTTCAAAATGCTGCTCGCCGTAAGGCTGAGTCACAATCCTCACATTCAGAGGTGCTACCTGAACATCGGGCATACACGGTGGAGGAGCTCAAAGACCCTGCAATGGGCATGACTTTCATTGACTGGAATGGGTGAGTCGCAACATGCCTTCTCCATTTAGATCTTAACTCACGCTTTTGCATAGGGAGCCTGCTCCGCTCGTTGACGCAGACAACTATGTCCTTGGTCTGCTCGCTGGCGGCCCTCACGATCCCAACTGGGACACTCTCGTCACGGAGCAAGCAGCGCGGAAGATGGAGGAGGCCGCCCATGAGATCTATGGAGACGCATTTCTCAATGGGTCATACGGCGAAACTGAACCCAGGCGGGGGCCGTTTCATGCAAAGACTGTCGGGGGTTCCATGGGAGGGGGACAGGAAACACCCGCAGGCTTCTTCCACGACGTTTTTCATACCTTAGTGTTGGCGAGCCTCCTGGCCTCGGAACCCTTCCGACGCCTAGCTAAATTCACGAACAGTGAGTGATCTTGCACTAATTCCTCACCTCGCCTCATGGCCCTGTAGATATGTTCAAATGTTATGCTCCAATTCTCCATGAGCACTATCGCTCGACCATGGACGTATTGTATGCCTGGAACCCTACACTCCCCCGCAACTACGATGAATTCACTTCAGTATTCGCTGCCGCCACTTTCAATTTTGGGCCGTTCACGGTTTCCTTGCTGCATCTTGACTTCGCCAATCTGGCTTGGGGCTGGTGTGCTGTTACGGCCCTGGGTCGCTTCAATCCAGACCTCGGAGGCCATCTCATTCTCTGGGATCTCCGCATCATCATAAGGTTTCCTCCAGGCTCAACAATCTTGATTCCGTCCGCGATTCTTCGACACTCCAATGCCACGATCCAAGAAGGAGAAACACGTTATTCATTCACTCAGTACACTGCCGCCGGAATTTTTCGATTTGTGTACAACAAATTCCGGACAGAGAAGTCGTGCAAAGGGATGTCGCCTGCAGAGAAAGCGGTGAGAGATCAGGATCGCAAGAACCGCTGGTTTGAGGGCCTTAAGATGTATTCGAAATGGAACGTCGCTTTTGAGTAGTTTGTCCTCTATGTATCTTTGACTGTTGTGTTTGTAAAGCTATTTTAACTGTAATTATTACAGTGCTGTGAAACCTGTCTCTGTAAGGTACTCATTCAAATCAAATATGCCAGACTTATATTTTCTTTCTCTCTTTCTTTCTTGTTACAATCTCTCCTCGTTCAGATTCATTGTTAACTAGCGGGAGCATAGTTTACGGAGTAGGTAGCCGCATTGATCCGTACATATGTCATTAGTCAGCTGCTTACTAAATCATCTACACTTTAACCTAAAACCTCGTCTTCAGCTTACGCTCAAATAACTCGTCGAGGGATCTCCGAGTCCGAGCGCAGAGCTGAAGGCATTGCTACCGAATATACTACATTCCCTTTGCACCCTCGCCTGATCGTCTTTGTCTCATCTCTTCCGTATATTCGGAGGAGATAGGGCCCAGTATCAGACTCGAGCTATATCGTCTCTTGACTGGGATCCGTGAGTTGAGGACCATAAGAGGGTCTTAACCCTCTTGTAAGCCTTCCGAGCCCGCCCCCACAACGCTATCGATCTATCCTTGAAGGGCTTATCTTTGAAGCCTTACAAGGTGGACAAACTGGGAAATCGCTTAGCGTCCTGGCCGGCTCGCGAAGACACAAACCGTTTCCTTTCCGCGGTCGAGGATTGTTTTCACATTCAGCTACGAGAGGCGGAACCTCCCCGCTGGCTACTGAATCTATTTCATCACGCTTATTCGAGCCAACGAAAGCCTCGGCAGCGAAATCTAAGCATCGAATCGAAGAGGAGGCCTCCATCGCAGACTCTTCCCCATCTTGGAGGGCTCGAACGTCTCAACGAGCTCCCTCGAATTCACTTTCTCAGTCGGCTTCGCTGAGTAAACCTACCACGTGGAAACCATCTTCCATAGCTTCCCGGAAGTCTACGAGGAAGCTCGCCCTTCCAGCGGATAGCAAAGTTCCTCTATTCAAAGGTAACTTAAGCAGAGGGAAAGGGACGACTCCGCCAATAAGCTCCTCCGACACAAGGGCTCCAACTACTAGCCAAGCCAGTCCCATCAACGTAACCTTCGGGAAAGCCTACAGTACGCCTCGCGAAGTACAATTCGCGTCATCCTCGTCGTTCCAAGTGGATCCTCCTCTGAAGACGGCTACATCGTCCCCACCAAGTTCGTTAACAGAGCTAGAAGAGCTATCGGACGAGATGAACGCGCCAGGCTCAACAGGAATGCCGTTGGGTCCGCACCTGTAGTGGACTCCTCGCTCTCTGACCTCCATCCGAACCCGGCATGCGGAGGGGATATAGCCTCTCCGACATGTATGCCTTGCAACTAGAATATATGCAGGAAGCCCGAGACGAGACATCCATTTTCAATAGGGTGACCATGATTTCAAGCAAAAACTCACTCCTACCAGCAGATCTCATCGATCAAGGCATCAACTCGGAAGACCTCTCCTTGCCTAGGTTGTCGTTAGAAGCTGGATTGTCATATAGGGTGATGCGCACCATCGCTGAAGCTCAAGAAGTCGTCAGCCGTGCCTCTGATCTTGTTCCTGGTCGAGAAAGTGGTTTCATTATAGACCCACATGGAGCCTTGAAGTCAATACTGACGGGGGCAACCAGCTTGGACGAAATCACTATCGCTTGGAAAAGCTTGAGTCGAAGGATGGAGTTAGCCCAGCAGTATCTGGAAAAATATGAGTCACAGTACCAAATGGTGAATACTGAATTGATGCCGACGTCGCCTGCGTCCACCGCTCCGGAGCTGTACGAGAATTCCCCCACAACAAAATCAGCAATGACTCAATTGACTTACCTCTACGACCATGTCCCGCATCATCACTCCCAGCTCCCAAAAGGGTACGACCCCGATACGGGCAAGCTTCCGCGCTATCTTCCGGCTTCCAACGGACTACAAAGGGTGTTCCCCTCGAGGTGGCCAGAGATCAATCCTCCAATTGTGACGTACACGCCTAATGGAGAGCGAGTGGAGAGGTCATATTCATCGCGCTTGGGAAAAGGCACCAGACGTACCAGAACGGATCCCTATCCATGCTCCTTCCTCTCGGCAACCTCAAGTGCCTACTCCGATGCCATTTATCGCAGAAGAAGATCCTAACAGCAGTGTCTCTAGGTCCAAGAAGGATACCGAAGGTGAGACCGTGTCTACTCAATACTGGAGCGGTACTCAGTTACTCAGCCATAACGCTCGGAATAACAACGTACCCATGAAGCCAGCGGCAGAGATGCTGGTCGGAAGGTCTCCTCACCGAAAGGACTTTGTTAATGCTGGTGCTCCTTGGATTCCTAACACTGTCGAAGGGATGGTGTCGACCCGTTACAGTACAGCTGAGTCAGTGAGTCAGGGGATGAATGCTTGGCGCAGGCAGGAGACGGAACGGTACCCTAGGTTGATGCCTCGAACAGATGCTGGAAAGAATAGGGGCTCAATATCGCAAGGGCCCGTTTTCCCGGGGTCAAATCGAGAAGGCGACTATCCACGAGAAGTACCTCCTCACTTGACGTCGCGCATCATTACCCCGCCAATCATGACAAAGGGATTTGGACATCCTTCGAGTCAGGAAGGACGGTCACCAACACGCCCCAACTCAAGGCCCGCTTCACGAAACGAAGAGGCGAACCAGCAGCGGCGACAGACTGCAGCTGGAGGAAGGAACCCGGAGGAGGTGACGACGACGACGACGGTGACAGACCCGGTCCACGGCAACCTCAGGGTGATCGAGCTCCAGGTCACCCTAGAGACCGACTCCCGGATGGCCCGCCCGATCAGGGTGAAGGAGGGCGACCGCCACCACGACCACCAAGTTCTCACAGAGGCGGTGACGGTGGCGACCCGAATGGAGGAGGTGGAGGAAACACTTGGATGCGGTTCCCTTATGTCGCGCCAGGAGCCCCCTATGGCACGTTGGTCCCTACAATAAAACCGGAAGTCAAGATATCTGATCTGGGAAGTGGGGCAAATGGCAGCTTTGAAGGGATGGATGCCAGAAGCTTTGGGCTACTGGTTGGCCTCCTGTCTGAAGCGGCACTCCTCAGTACAGATGTGGTTCTCTACGTTGTCGTCAGCCCACCAGGAGGAGATGTGCTCACACTACATAGCTTACCTGGGTGTATTCGCTTCACACGCATGCTCGCTAGTGTTGGAATATTCGAGCACCTTCCGCGCTCGTGGATTAGTGATATCTTACTGATCATTAGTAATGTCCCCGAGCCATGCCCGAAGTAGTATATAAGCTGTATGATAGTTGGTAGTACTTCACTCGATTGCTTTAGAGCTTACCGTGTCCCTAGCTCAGCAAGCGAGCCTCGTACACTCGACGATGCACCGCAGACGTGCTTCAACCTGCTGTCTCTGTTTCCGTCGACAGCTAGTGTCGACAACGGTGGTCGTCTAGAGGTGTTCACTGTCATGAGACGTGCTCCTATCGTTTGGAGCACTATCCTGGTCATTGAGAACATTCAGAATTCAGAGGAACTCTATGACAAAGTCTATGACCACGATGAGGAGTTGATTGTAGCGGCCCAAAAGAATTCCGGCGACACTCTGACCGTCCACAATTTAGCCTCCACCCTGAGGAGGATGGGTTTTAGTCAGACGCAAGGCGCTCCGCGAGCAAGTAGACAAGCCAACGTCGTGTCAACTAGCGAGGGAGCAGAGGCTTTATCCTCCCTCGAGGAGATATTCACTGAGGGAGTTGTCAGCTCGTGGGATCCATTAGAAGGCAGTGAGACGGTTAAACAAGCTTACAATACTATCAAGAGAAGACAACGTCCCCCGCCTAAAGATGGGTATCCATTTGAGAAGAACGACCACGTCACCACGAAAATTGGAAAAGCCCCTCCGTCTCCATGCAAAGTCTCCGGGAGCGCCAATCACTGGGATCGTGAATGCCCAGACTGGCATGTCTATATCAAAAAACAGAAGCACGGCGTCCTAATAGTGCAGTCGAGCCCAGAGGATGGCGAAACCGGTCTTCTGTACCACAGCGCTTATTGCATCCTCCTAGACGACCACATGGGATCGTCTTTATAAATCTGGCGGTTCTGGATCGGGAGGACCCGAGTCCTCAGAGCGTAAGCCCAAAGCGGACCTAAATACGGAAAATGGATCATTCGTACCGGACATCATCAAGGGAAAGGCTGAAGTAGAGACGCACGTAGAGATGCCTCGCGTCCGACGTTCAGCGCACAATGTGCAGATAGAGGAGATTGAGGACGAGTACTGGGTGAACGACGTCAGGATGCCCAAAGCGAAGAAGGGTATCATGGAGAGAGTCAGCGAAGCCGAGAAGGAGGAGGCACTAGCTGAGGCAGCGTTTAGCGGAGAAAGGAGATACAGAGAGCGAAGTTGACTCACCAGTTGATAGCATCGTGAACGAGGTGGAAGAGATACCTCCTCCCCCGCCGCAGGAAATGATTGCCATAACCATCCGACCCCGCAGAACACACAAATCGGGTGATTCAGCTATAGGGGTTTCTGTTTTGTCAGTGCGTGGGTGGATAGTGTCAAGAACCGTTCCCGGCGGACCGATAAGGAAAGTCGGCGGAGTAAAGCGGGGCCGGTGACGACGGGCCCGCGCGGGAGCCGTACTCGGTGAAAGGGAAAAGGTAGAGGGCTATGGCTTCAGCTCGTGCGCTGCGCCCTTCTCTACGCCCAGTGCCCAAATTTCAGGATAGAGTCGAAGACAGAATGCGGAGATGAACGGAGTCCGCAAGAGAATGAGAGTAAGGCAAGTCTAAGTCGATATTCAAACTGAAGTCTAACTACTGACATGAGAGCTATTTATAGGAAAGTATAAAGACATATGGAGAAGTCGGATTAGACGGAGGACCGAGTCCTCCGTGATGTATGAGTAAGTATCAGTCAGATGTACGTCGGAGAAGTCGGAGGTCCGACGTGTCCGTGATAGAAGCGTGTCAGAGCATAGCATAAGGCATAGGTATAAACCGAAGGCAGTACAAACCAAAAGGAGAACAAGAAGTCGGAGTGGACCGGGGCCGGGGAAGTCCGTGTGTGGCTGTTCGTCGGAGATGATCGGATCCGAGAGGTCCGATGGCACGGCCCGTGACAGTATCCCCCTCTTAGCGCCGAACCCATGAGGCGCTAAAGAGTGAGAATTCCTGCCTAAGCCGGATGATCCGAAAATCCCGTGTGAACGGACTCCGATCAGCTATATATGTCCACGTGATGGGAAAGTGAAAAAATCAACAACTCTTCCTCGTACCACCACCATCTCCACATCCCGAAACCCCCGCTCCGCCAATTCCGCTCCGATGGCTCCACGTCGCTCCGCAACCATCAAGAAAAACGAGACCCCTGAACAGTGGCGTTTAAAGCTGCTCAACGCCACCGAGGAGGACGTCATCAAGGAATTCGGGTACGAGGATCTCAAAGAGTGGCACGAGGTGCAACAGGCAGAGGATGCCCGGATAGAGGAGGAGGCGAAGAAGGAACGGCTCCGGCTGGAGAAGCTGAAGGAGGACGAGCGGCTCCGCAAGGAGAAAGAGAAGGAGGACAGGCAGCGGAAAGAGGCGGAGGCCGACGACGAGGAGGATGAGGGTGAGTCCTCGGTGAAGGCAAAGGGGAAGGGAAAGGAAAAGGAAGTTGCGGGTGGAGAGAAGTCGGGGAAGAAACGCAGGGGCGGAACCGTCGGGGCCGAGGACGAGAGAGAGGCGAAAAGGGTGAAGGTCGATGAAGCCAGGGTGCGTCGCAGTCCGTCGGGACCGGCGATTTACTAATTTTTTTCTAGTGCTCCAATTGCATCAGGAACGACATCCCCGAGTGCGTCGTCGCGCCCCCCAAGCGGTCTTGCTCCTACTGCGTAGGTCGCAAAATCAAGTGCGACCGCGCCAGCGGACCCGGCGGGGCCGGATTCGACTCCGAGCTGTTCCAATACAGCCTCGACGCCCAGGAAGATTCGGCGGACTCCCTCAACGCCATACTCGCATGCCAACGCCGCATAGAAAAGAACGCGGATATCGTTCGCGAGTCGCTGGAGGACCTCCGCGCGGACACCGCCAACACCAACGAGCTCCTCAAGATCGCCATTCGACTGGCGTTCCCGGAGCAAGCGGGGTCCGAGCTCGCGGCGTACGAGGAGAGGGTCGCGAAGGACATAGACGAGGTGAATGCCACGCGTGATGCGGCTGCCGTTGCAGTCCGCAAGCGCAGAGACGAGGAGAAGAGAAAAGCGGCAGAGACCAAGGCAGAGCGAGCGGAACGCGGGGCCGGCGGTGCCGCTGTAGCACCGGAGAAGAGGACCACCGGCGCCGTCGCGGCGCCGGAGAAGAAGAGAAGAGGAGAAGAAGGATGACGGCGCGAACAAGGAGTTCGTGCAGGGGAGTTCGAAAGGTTGAGGAGACGGAGGGTGACGGGACCGAGAGAGCGGAGCCAGACGGCGCCGCCCAAAATGTACATATAATAGTTGTTTGTAATTTTTGAAGTCTTCATGTTTGGATGAAATGTGTGAATAAGAGTGAGAATGAAAGGAATAAAGGAAAAACGCTCAGAAAACCTTCATTGCGTAAAAACCTTTTATCCCAACCGGGGCCTCGCGGAGGTCCGCTAGTAATCAGGTCCTGGTCGATCGGGATATCTGGCGTGGTATTCTTCCACCAGCTCACTTGCGTGAGCGAGTTCATCAGCCCTAAGCCACTGAGTCTCATCAGGTGTTCCGGCATAGCCGTCCCATCGTACAAGATACACAAGCGGAGGCCGACGGCGCCGATCGAGCTTGCTATTGAGGATTTCAGCAATCTCGTATTCCACTTCGCCATCGATTTCTATCGGAGGGGGCGGAGGCTGGATGCGACCCGGGATGTTGTTCGGAAATCCGGGCTCCAGTTGGGAAATGTGGAAAACAGGGTGAATTTGGCGCATGTCTCGAGGAAGTTTAATGGTGAAGGAAGCGGGTCCGGGTTGGGCAATAACCTCGTAAGGACCATAGAAGAGTTCAGAGAATTTTCTTGCCGGACGGGCTGTGCGGAATCCGTCCGCCTTAATGTAGACTTCATCCCCTATGGAGATCTTCGGATCCGATACTCTCCGTTTATCCGCAGGACCTTGATAACGCTTCTGAGCAGCAGTCATCTGTTTGCGAAGTTCTTGATGAAGAGCGTCGAGATCCTCGACGAAGTCGCGGGCCCGAGCGGAGGTAAGATCGCGCTCGGGATGGACGGTGACCGAAGGGTGATAGCCCTTATTGGCAAAGAACGGAGTAACTCCGGTAGTGTCATTTGGAGTGTTGTTGTAAGTGAATTCTCCGAGCGGAAGGAGCGGACACCAGTTGTCCTGCTGGTAATTGCAGTAGATCCGGATGTATTGTTCCAGAGTCTGGTTGACGCGCTCAGTCTGTCCGTCGGCGGAGGGATGGTAGCCGGCGGTGAAGTGAAGACGCATGTCAAGCGCCTCGCCCAAAGAACGGAAGAAATGGTTGACAAACTCGGAGCCCCGGTCGGAGGTAACATGACTCGGAACTCCGTGCTTGGAGAAGACGTGAAGAATGAATAAGTAGGCCAGCTCGGACGCCGTAATCTTTCCGTGACAGGGAATAAAGAGACCCATCTTGGAAAGGCGGTCAACGATAACGAGAATGCTGGTACAGCCATTAGAGAGCGGAAGTTGCTCAATGAAGTCCATAGAGATAGACTCCCAAGGGCGTTCCGGGACCGGGAGCTGCCGAAGGAATCCGTAGGGTTTGTGGTGAATGTATTTGCCGCGTTTACACGTGACACAGGCACGGACGTAGTCCTTAACAAAGGTGCGGAGTCCGGGCCAGACATACTCCTGTCGGACTAAGGCAAGGGTCTTGTTCTGTCCCCAGTGACCAGCAAGCTTGTGATCATGCTTGTCGAGCATAACTCGTAGACGGAGATCCGCGGAATCCGGTACGAAAATGCGTCCATCTTGATAGAGGAGGCCGTCGGAGGTAACCCATCTAGGGTTCGAAGTGTCGTTAAGATGATGAGAAGCAATAGGATCAGAAGGTAAAGCCGCGCGGATGTCCGCATGAAGTTGAGTAACGTCCATAATGTGCGCCGCGCGGAGGACCGGCTCGTAGAGGTAGGTCGCGCGCAATGACGCAGTAAGCTGATCTTGAGTGAAGACTGGACGGAAATTATGCGGATTCGCACTGGCGTAGCCACTATCCCCCTCTTTAGGGTAGACGTCCCAACGTCTAGTTAGGGCATCGGGCTTACCGCCAAGGCGACCCGGACGGAACCGAAGGACGAAGTTAAAAGCAGAGAGGGTCTCGGACCACCGAGCTTGCCGGCGGGTCAAGAGTTTTGTGGTTGAAAAATATTCCAGGTTCTTGTGGTCGGTTACAACGTCAACAGGTGGAACCGCACCTTCCAGATAGCGGCGCCAGACGCGGAAAGCCTCGAAAATGGCAAGTAGTTCCTTGTCGTGGACGTCGTAGTTGAGCTCGGCCGCCGTGAGGGTCCGAGCGTGGAAAGCGATAGGGCGGATTTCTCCGTCGGTCTCCGAGGTAATCGAGAGAATGGCGGAGATAGCGTAGTCCGAAGCATCCGACTCAAGAGTTAACTGGGCGCCTGGAACCCAATGGGTGAGAATAGGCGCAGAAGTAAAGGCCAGCTTAAGCGTATCAAACGCTTTCTGGCAGTCGGCAGACCAGACCCACTTCTCGGACTTCCGCGTCAACCGCGTAAGCGGACCACGATATCCGAATAGCGGTCAATAAATCGCCGATAGAAGTTTGCGAAGCCAAGGAAAGACTGGACGTCCTTGACTTTGCGCGGCTCCGGCCAATCCCGTATAACCTTGACCTTGGACTCGTCCATAGAAAGACCGTTCGGAGAGAGAATGTAGCCCAGGAATTCCACAGTCTCGACGCTGAAAGCACACTTTTTGAGTGAAGCGTAAAGACCGGCCTTCCGAAGGCGCCGAAGCACCTCCTTAACGTGGGCCTTGTGGTCCTCCGGGTTTTCCGAATAGATGAGGATATCGTCCAGGTATACAACGACAGTAACGTCGAGGAGGTCCGAGAAAAGGTCGTTCATGAACCGTTGGAAAGCAGCGGGGGCGTTGGTGAGGCCCTCAGGCATGACAAGCCACTCGAAGGAGCCGTAGCGGGTCCGGAATGTCGTTTTCCACTCATCACCGGCGGCGATCCGCACAAGGTGATATGCGTGTTTCAGGTCAATTTTGGTGAAGACCTTAGCACTCCGACCGGCGTCAAGGAGGTCGGATATGAGAGGAAGTGGATAACGATCTTTGCGGGAAATGCGATTCAACGCACGGAAATCCACACAAAGCCGCAGTTCGCCCGATTTCTTTTTGACGAAGAGGATCGGAGCGCCGTGCGGAGAAGAGGACTGTCGAATAAAGCCATTGTTGAGATTTTTATCGAGGAATTCTCGGAGAGCCGCCAACTCAAGCTGCGAGAGAGAGTATATGGGGCCGGGCGGAGGTGACTGCCCGTCCTCAAGTTCGATCTTGAGATCGTATGGCCGATGGGGTGCTAACTTCTCTGACTCAGAGGCCGAAAAGACGTCAGCGAATTCGTGATACTCGGACGGAAGTCCGGATAAATCCGGAGCGGAGGAAGCGTCGGAGGATCTCCCTAGGACCTCAGAGAGGCCTAGGCGGTATAACTGGCTGCCTTTAGCGCGAAGTGCGCTGGCAAACGCAGCTGCTCCTATGAAGGAGATCGACGGGGGAGAAGCGTCGACCGGAGGAGCATCAGAAGGCTCCACAGAAGGAGGTACGGAGTCGGCGGAGGCCGACGGAAGAGGTCCGGCCGGAGCCGGAGCTGGAATAGCAGAGCCAGGGGAGCGGAAAAAGATTTGGCCAGATGCCCAGTCAATCAACGGATTGTAGCGGGTCAGCCAATTGTATCCAAGCACGACAGAGCAAGCAGAATCCAGAGGTGTGACGTAGAGTTCAACCGGAGTCGAGTCACCAGAAGGGAAAGAAACGTCGATGAGGACTTTCTCGGAGATTGCGGTTCCCGGCGAGCCGTCGAATAGACGGAGTCCGAGCGGAGGAATGGGTATACGAATCAGATTATTGGTGGTACAGAGGACAGGATCAATGAAACAGTCGGACGATCCGGAGTCTATAAGGGCTCGGAAAGCCGCGGAGATTTGAGGAGATCGTAAAGAAGGGCATAAAGATTTCGGGTCAGAGAGAGCAGCAGCATTAAGACGTAAGAAGGACGTTACCGCACGATCGGGACTGTTTTCACGACCCTCGGGTCGTGCGGGGTTCCGAGAGTCGCTACTTAGTTTCCCGACTGCGTAGCGGTAGTCGCAGCAGCCGTAGTCGGAGCCGGTGCGGACGCCGTTGGGGTAGTCGCAGCGGCGCGAGCAGACGACCGCCTCTTAGGGCAATCATTGCTGCGGTGACCCTTCTGCCCACAGAGCAGACAGAGGTGTTCGGCGATCCGGCGGGCCTTCTCAGCAGGCAATAGTTTACCATCCGACCCAAGAACATTGGCATACGGTTTCTCCGAAGGAGCCGAAGTTGAAGTTTGAGCGGGGGATCCGCCGGAGTTCCCTCCGTTCCCCCCGCCGCCCTTCTTCTTCTTCTTCTTGGAATCACCGGACTGAGCCGTAGTAGAAGAATTGTTAGTGGGCGTGGTCGATTTGTTGTCAGATGCCGATGAAGATTTAGAGGTAGACGGGGCCGAAGAACCCGATGAGCGGCCCCGACGGAGCTCCTGCTCGCGCTGCCATTCCCAATGGGAGGCATCGATAGACTGAGCAGAAACTTTGAGGACGTCGAGTGCAGTAGGTTTGCCGCCCGGAAGATCACGGAGTTTGATCTGGATCCGTTCGGGAAGTCCGTCGTAGAAGACCTTGCGGAGAGCCGGCGCATTCCAGCCGGTAAGCAATGAAAGCTTGTTGAACCGGACGAGGTATTTCTGGATGCGTTGTTTATCGCCCATACGAAGAGCAACAATCTCGTTCTCGGCCTCCTGACGGGGATCGTAGGTGCCGAAGTTGAGCTGGAGCTCCGCAACGAAGGCGTCGTAGTCGTCGAGCCAAAGCGGAGTATTGGCGGGGTCCGGATTGACGATGGCAGGTTCAAACCATCCGAGGGCATCGCCGGTAAGGTAGGAGATCATGTAGTTGACCTTCTGGTGATCGTGGACGAATGCCGAAGGGCGATCCTTGAAGTTTAGGATGCCCTGGAAAAGGAAAGTTCGGAGTTTATCCGGGTCCTTGCCATCGAAGGTTTCGGGATCACGGACGCGGGCCCGTGTCTTGTCCCGAGAGGAAGCGCTCTGCTGTCGGCTGTACACTTCCCCAAAACCTTGACCAATGATGCGGGACATAGCAGCGAAGAAATCCTCAGGGGTGTCCATGCTCGGAACACCGCCATCTCCGCCGCCTCCACCGCCTCCACCGCCTCCGCCACCACCTCCGTTTCCGCCATTCCCACCGTTTCCACCATGACCACCAGTATTGCCTCCAGATCCGCCGGCTCCGGGATTAGAAATGGGTACACCGTCGCTCCCTATGAAGGGATTGGTGTCCTGACGACGTCGAGTTGGGAGACGCGGAGACTGTTCCGGCTCCGCTTCTTCATCATCAGTAACTTGTTCAGGGAGGTCGATTAGACTGCCCTGGCGAAAGCGGCGCCGGCCGGTTTGGGAGACGGAGTCGAGAGGGTCCGCATCCTGCTGAGTGCGGGTACGGACGGGAATAGTAGTAGTAGCCATAGTACCAGAAATGTGTGCGCTTTGGCGAACGCGATACGCCGATTGAATTTCAGTGCTCGCGGTATCCCGGAGGGCCGCGCTGTAGTCCTGGCGATTAAGCAGTCGTGATCGGACCTGCTGATCGAGATGTCGATTAAGCTGGACGACCGCCGGAGGAGTGATGTTATGGTAGCGTGCAAGACGATCAAGAGCCCGTTCGTTTCGTA
Organism: Mycena crocata; assembly: GCA_029281795.1. NCBI lineage: Eukaryota > Fungi > Basidiomycota > Agaricomycetes > Agaricales > Mycenaceae > Mycena > Mycena crocata. The sequence goes on along the minus strand of JARJCP010000032.1, from coordinate 189,693 downwards.
GTCTGATCTGTTCCTCAGGTGAGAGAGGATTCATAAACAAAGGGCGTAAGAAGAGGGAGTTTGAATATACTGTCAAGAACCGTTCCCGGCGGACCGATAAGGAAAGTCGGCGGAGTAAAGCGGGGCCGGTGACGACGGGCCCGCGCGGGAGCCGTACTCGGTGAAAGGGAAAAGGTAGAGGGCTATGGCTTCAGCTCGTGCGCTGCGCCCTTCTCTACGCCCAGTGCCCAAATTTCAGGATAGAGTCGAAGACAGAATGCGGAGATGAACGGAGTCCGCAAGAGAATGAGAGTAAGGCAAGTCTAAGTCGACATTCAAACTGAAGTCTAACTACTGACATGAGAGCTATTTATAGGAAAGTATAAAGACATATGGAGAAGTCGGATTAGACGGAGGACCGAGTCCTCCGTGATGTATGAGTCAGTATCAGTCAGATGTACGTCGGAGAAGTCGGAGGTCCGACGTGTCCGTGATAGAAGCGTGTCAGAGCATAGCATAAGGCATAGGTATAAACCGAAGGCAGTACAAACCAAAAGGAGAACAAGAAGTCGGAGTGGACCGGGGCCGGGGAAGTCCGTGTGTGGCTGTTCGTCGGAGATGATCGGATCCGAGAGGTCCGATGGCACGGCCCGTGACAGATAGGCACGATCAACAGACCTCTTGTGGATCTAAGACTCGACTTGTGCGCTGACATCACATTGGTGTCCGAAGCGTACTACAGGGGCATGCTGAATCCTCCTGCCCTGCGAGAAGGCTATAAAGTGAGCCTTGCACAGGTAATGGATAAAGGCACAACAATCAAAGGCTACACGAAGCTGCCTATCCTGATGATGTCAGAGGATGGAGAGATACTGAGCATGGAGGCGGAAGCTTACGTCGTGAAGGGGATGAGCGTGCCCATCCTATTAGGAGAGGATTTCCAGCTGAACTACGAGTTGGGAATCAGTAGGAACGTGGAGAAGGGAACCAAAATATTGCTTCGCGGGACCCCTCACGAAGTGGCCGCTACAGGAGTAGAGCCATACCCGGATCGGGCAGAAGTGCACCATCTCTGCTCGGCTCTCACAACCCACGTGCGGAAGTCAACACAGCAGTATGAACACAAGCGAGCGAAGGAAAGGCGCAGAAGGAAGAAGGTGCGAGTTGAGGGTGATTTGGAAGGAAGCGACGAGTGGCTCGTGGAGATGAGTATGCTGGCCAACACGGAAGATTCTTTCTTCTCGGTGCCTAACACTTTGATATCATCAAGAATGCCGGTGGTGCCAGTCAGCAATCTGAGCGATGTACCGCGAATGATTTGAAGGGGAGAGATTTTGGGTACTCTATGCGACCCTCAGGAGTTCCTTGACACGCCAAGAACCGTGGAGGAGACTGAGTTGTTTCAAAGCAGAACCGCAGCCATCGCCGCCGTCATCGAGGGGAACTTAGCCCACTATGCTGAACGCAGAGCTGAGGCGGAAATGGGAAGTCGAGAAGCGAAATCCCCGCTTCCTAGTGATGTGCCGGGCTCAGATTTCCCAGAGCCCCGGGCCCTGGGCTTGAGCCCGGGCTTTTATGGATAGCAAATTTTGGTTGCCCAATGATTTTTTCAGGATGCTTTTGAGCTCAAAAAATCTGGTTGAAACCTGAGTGGTATTTCAACACTCAAATAAACTGCTCTGTTTGGGGGTAGGTGGATGAAGATTATATTTCGATGAGGTCATGTGGCTTTGGCTCGTCGAATCGACTGAATACATTGATTTTAGGCTGTGAAAAAAGTCCCTAAGACTTCTAGTGAGTATGTTATATCCATGCAACTCCGGAATCCATTCATACTCCAATTTCCGAATCTCCGGGCCTTCCGGCTCCGGATCACAATCCACCTGCATGGTATTCAACAGCATAGAGATATGTCACATCCGGTCACGTCACATCCCTCCGGCTTTTCATCCACTTCTCCGACTTATTCCTCTTTTCCTCTTTGGGTACTCTTGGTTGTTGTTCGTGATGATCCGGTCCAATGCCCTGGGAAAGTCCGGACTCCGGTCTGTGTCTTCCGTCCGGACGCTCTACTTTACCTTTGTCATTCCTTCTCACACTTCCCTGATCCCTCCGGCACATCATCCTTCCTTCCGACGATTTCGACACTTGCACATTTCACATCCTGTCGATCCTGCACAAGCCACTCAGGACTCCATCCTCCTCCTTCCCGGCTTGTACTCCGGACTCCGATCTTCCGATCCGGACCGGACCTCCTCGATCGCCTCGGACCTTCGGCCCTATTATGCTATCCAGTATTACTATGCCATTCCGTTTATCCGTTAAGTTCTTATTCCACATTTGGACTTCCTTTTGTTATCTTCAAGTCCCTTGTTCCATTTTAGGACATTAGTTTGACTTACTCATTTTAGAACAAGACACATGCTTTTCTATATATACCTCTAGTCTAATCATGTATTCCTTATCTGGAAAATTAACGTTGTTCCATGTTTCCTTTCATGGCTGAAGTCATTCACTTTTCCCTTTGTCTTTGACTCGACTCTGGGGTTGTACTTTCGACCTCCAGACGTCCTTTATGCTCTTCACCTTTGTTTCCGATGACCTCCGGTCGATTCGGATCATCCGGTTCCCACGCTTCTCCGGTCCGCCTCCGGCAGCTCTCCGAATCGTGGAACCTTTCCATTCTTGTCCCGGCTTGACAGTCAGGCAGTCGCACACCCTTCTGAGCTGTGGTGTTTGCGAGAACAGCCGACCTTCGACCTCTGGTCTTGTCTGAGCTTCCGGACTCCTTCCGATTTCCGGACGGTCCGGACCTCCGCAGGGCTTACGGTCCTCCCTTTGGCTCAGTATATAACAGAGTAGGGAAGACTTCCTTTACATGTTTTTCAACACTACCTCACACCAATGCAGATCTTGAAAAAAAAAGTTGAAAGCCCGGGCCCAAGCCCTAAGCCCGACCCGACCTGGGCCCGGCCCTCCAGTAGGGCCGGGCTCAGGACTTTCTGGAGCCCAAGCCCTGGAAAGCCCAGCCCGGCCCGGCCCGAACAACACTACCGCTTCCTGGGCCTGCGAGGGTGCGAACCAATTTTGGATCTGGCGTCCTGCCGGCAGAGGATAACGCTAAGCGGAAGGTGCACACCAGAAATGCTGAGGGAAAAGTTCCGCAGAAGGACGGTGAAATAGGGGACGAAGTCGAAAACGAAGCCGAGGACTACGGCCCGAAAACTGCCGCCATGCCGGATGACACAATCTACCCGTCTGAAAAGATGAAAGATTTATTAGACATCGGTTCTCCACCGCCTCATTTACAAGAAAAAACCTGGGCTATGCTACAACGACGAGTAAAAACCTTTGGCTTTGACGGTCGGTTGGGGCAAATAGAAGCACAAGCCCGAGTGAGAACTAAAGAAGGCGTCGATCCTATCACAGTCCCTATGTACTCCAGCTCCCCTGAAAAGCAGCGAGTAATCAACGCTCAGCTCGATAAGTGGTTCAAACAGGGGGTGATAGAGCCGTCAGTCAGCCCTTGGAGTGCCCTGGTCGTGATTGCATACCGCAACGGGAAACCAAGATTCTGTGTCGACTACAGGAAACTAAATGCGGTAACCATAGCCGACGAGTTTCCCATACCTCGACAGTCCGAAATATTGGCATCCTTGTCGGGGGCACAGGTGTTATCTTGTCTAGATGCCCTATCCGGGTTTACGCAAATGAGCATCGTCCCCGAGGATGTGGAAAAAACAGCATTCAGAACGCACCGAGGGTTGTCCCAATTCAAGAGAATGCCATTTGGATTGAGAAACGGCCCCTCCATCTTTCAGAGGATGATGCAAGGAGTGTTATCTCCCTACTTGTGGCTCTTCTGTTTGGTGTATATTGATGATATTGCCGTGTACTCAAAGAGCTACGAGGACCACATTGAACACCTGGACAAAGTGCTGGGAGCAATCGAGAAGGCAGGAGAGCGAAATGTCACCTCTTCTACTCTTCAATTCTACTATTGGGTCACAAAGTCTCGCGTCTAGGATTATCCACGCACTATGAAAAGGTCAAAGCAATACTGGAACTGGAACGACCAAGGAAACTCTCACAACTGCAGACGTTCCTAGGGATGGCCGTTTATTTTTCCGGCTTCATCCCCTACTACGAGGACCGTTGCTTGCCTCTCTTCCAGCTCTTGCGCAAGGGCAGCAAGTGGGACTGGGGCCCAGAGCAAGAATACACCTTCAGATCCATCAAAGAGGCGTTGCAGCAGGCTCTGTTGTTGGGACATCCTATAGAGGGTAAAGCATACCAACTGTATTACGACGCGTCCGACGAGGCAGCCGGCGTGGTGCTGCAGCAAGTTCAGCCGATAAAAGTGAGAGATCTGAAAGGGACACGCGCCTACGCGAAGCTGGAAAAAGCCTACGCAGCCGGGAAACAACCGCCGAGACTAGTGGTGAAATTGTCCGACAGGGTCAAAGACACGGAGTTTGTGGATACTTGGGGCGAATCACTTGACGACTCAACAGTGCACGTGGAGAGAGTAATCGGTTACTGATCTCGAATCCTCTCGATCCTTCAAGAACGCCGAAAGGAACTACTGCACGACGGAGCGGGAAGCGCTAGCCGCCAAAGAAGGCCTGGTGCGATTCCAGCCGTTCATCGAGGGTGAGGAAGTCATTTTAGTGACTGACCATTCGGCGTTGCAATGGGCGCGGACGTATGAGAACTCCAATCGCCGACTGGCAGCATGGGGGGCAGTTTTTTTCAGCCTACACCCCTGGCTTAGAGATCATTCACCAAGTGGGTCGTATACATTCCAATGTAGACCCTCTTTCGCGGCTACCGAGAGGACCACCGGATCATACTTCTCCTTTTGAGGAGGAAGGAAGCCGACCGATTTCAATGTCGAATGACCTGACAGATGGACAGGAAGCATGGAGCCAGCATCCTCATGCGGAAAGGGCGACATTTACGGCCTGGACTTTGGCCGACTGCCTGGAGGATGGAAAGAGCGCCTTTGCGATCACAAGGAGTGAAGCTGCCCGGCGGCAGCAACAGGAAACAGACCCAACGGCGGTTGGTACTGCCGTCGAGCCTGGAGGGGGTATCACCGAGGATAAGGATCACTCACTATTGAAAATCATCGCTCCCTCGGACCCATCTCCAGCTCTTATATCGAAACCCTGTTCCCGACCAGTGATGTCCGAACCAATAACTTCAGCGCCTCAAATGGCCGAAATGCCATCTTCTTTCTCGAAACCAGGGGTATCATCTCGGGTTTCATCTCCTTCTGCGAACGCGAACGTCAGCGAGGATAAATGGCTAGTAGATGCGGTGGAACCTACCGAGGAATACTGGGGAGCCGTGAATCCGCCTCTGAACATTCATGTGGCCATGGAGGACGACTTCAGACTGATCTTTGTAGCGGACTATCAGAGAGATGCAAAGACGTACAGAATGGGAATTGGAAGCCGGGGCAACACTTTTTCAAGACAGAAGACGGGCTTCTCTTCTTCCGAGATGCTGACTATCAGCCACGTCTCTGCATCCCGGAAGGACAGAAGTGGAATCTCATCACTGAGGCCCATGAAGCTCCGATGGAGTCAGCTCACGTTAGCCCAGAGCACTTGTGGACCAAGCTCAGCTCTAAGTTCTATTGGAAGAGGATGAAGCGGGACTTACGAAAATTCTGCGACTCATGCAACGTTTGTCAGAAGATGAAGAACAGGAATTTCACTTGTTACGAATATTTAATTCCGAATCCTATCCCTTCCAGACCATATGAGTCCATCTCCCTGGACTTAATAGTGAACTTACCATGGTCGGGAGAGCACAACACGATATTTGTGGTCGTGGAAAGGCTGACGAAACACGTGTCCTTCATCCCTACCACCTCGGGCCTCACTGCACAAGGGTTCGCCGAATTGTTTGTGAAACACATAGTCTCTCGCTTCGGAATTCCGGACAGCATGATTGCAGACCGGGACCCTCGCTGGACGTCCGATTTCTGGGTAGCCGTGGCCGTGTCAAGAACCGTTCCCGGCGGACCGATAAGGAAAGTCGGCGGAGTAAAGCGGGGCCGGTGAAGATGGGCCCGTGCGGGAGCCGTACTCGGTATAAGGGAAAAGGTAGAGGGCTATGGCTTCAGCTCGTGCGCTGCGCCCTTCTCTATGCCCAGTGCCCAAATTTCAGGATAGAGTCGAAGAAGACAGAATGCGGAGATGAACGGAGTCCGCAAGAGAATGAGAGTAAGGCAAGTCTAAGTCGATATTCAAACTGAAGTCTAACTACTGACATGAGAGCTATTTATAGGAAAGTATAAAGACATATGGAGAAGTCGGATTAGACGGAGGACCGAGTCCTCCGTGATGTATGAGTAAGTATCAGTCAGATGTACGTCGGAGTAGTCGGAGGTCCGACGTGTCCGTGATAGAAGCGTGTCAGAGCATAGCATAAGGCATAGGTATAAACCGAAGGCAGTACAAACCAAAAGGAGAACAAGAAGTCGGAGTGGACCGGGGCCGGAGGAGTCCGCGTGTGGCTGTTCGTCGGAGATGATCGGATCCGAGAGGTCCGATGGCACGGCCCGTGACAGGCCGCCGCAATCAAAACCAAACTCGCTCTTTCATCCTCCCATCATCCCCAACATGACGGTCAAACGGAGAATGTCAACCGCCAACTGGAGACCATGCTGCGCGCGTACGTTTCAAAAGACAGAGATGACTGGGCAGACTGGCTGCCTCTTCTGGAGTTCGCATATAACAGCAATACCCACGCGTCGATCGGGACGACTCCCTTCTCGCTCCTATTGGCTTCAACCCCAAAGCTCCTCTGGACTTCTTTCTGCCCAAAGACAAACCCAGATCAATGTCATATGGGATGAAGAAAGAGTTGAGCTCATACCTGGAACAACTCAAGGTTCACCGTGAAAGTGCTCGTTTGTCCATAGCAGGTTATATTCTAGTAGACTAGTACCTACTTAACTAAGTCCGGATAGTCCGAGCGCCCGTAAACTGTTACAACTAAGTATATATCAAAAAACTCTCAAAAGTTTTCCTTCCCAATAAGGAAATTCTTCTGGATTAGTTTGTTGTTCATTGTTTGTATTCTGTGCACTGACTTATTTTAGGGTAGAAAAGATAAACTAGCAGTCAGAGGACTCCATTACAACATTGTTTACCGGAATTGAGGCTTTTATTGGTAGATAATCTGTTTGTCTCTCTGCACTATGGGTACCTACATAGTTAGTCAAATATCAATGTTGCATTCAGCAGAGCCTAACATTTAAGAGATATCCATTCAATGTCCTCTTGGTGAGATGCTAATCTAGATGACAAACAATTACTGAAACTGAATTGAGCCACCAACCCTATGAAAATCAAATGTATGAAGAATAAACCCAAGAAAGCTAGAAGGTGATTCCAGTGCTAGCACTGGATGAACATTTCGAGTTTTTGACTGCTAAAACTGGTGAAAAATATTTAAAGTTTTACATCAATTTTTCACTGCAAAAGTTGGTGAAAAATTCAAAAGTTTCTTACCACTTTTCCAAGTTAGAATGAAAGTGAAAAACTCGAAATAAAATTGATAGTTTCTTTTAGAAGATTTTCATCAATAATGTTTCGGATTTTACAGAACATTTCTTACTGCAAAAGTTGGTGAAAAAATTAAAAGTTTCTTACCACTTTTCTGGGTTAGAACAAAAGTGAAAAACTTGAAATAAAATTGATAGTTTCTTTTAGAAGATTTTCACCAATAATGTTTCGGATTTTACAGAACATTTCTTACTGCAAAAGTTGGTGAAAAATTCAAAAGTTTCTTACCACTTTTCCAAGTTAGAATGAAAGTGAAAAACTCGAAATAAAATTGATAGTTTCTTTTAGAAGATTTTCATCTATAATGTTTCGGATTTTACAGAACAGTTCTTACTGCAAAAGTTGGTGAAAAATTTAAAAGTTTCGTACCACTTTTCCAAGTTAGAATGAAAGTGAAAAACTCGAAATAAAATTGATAGTTTCTTTTAGAAGATTTTCATCAATAATGTTTCGGATTTTACAGAACATTTCTGGCTGCAAAAGTTGGTGAAAAATTTGAAAGTTTCTTATCATGTTTCTGAGTTAGAACAAAAGTGAAAAACTTGAAATAAAATTGATAGTGTCTTTTCATCTTTTTTTTTCCCGTCAGGACAACTTGGCCTATGGGAGTCAATCCGCGCATTTAAGTTTTGAGGCATATTTTTCCTGATACAGTGTGGTTTTCAGCTGTTTTCGGTGAAAATTGCTGAAGTGAGTGAATTTTCAGATGTTCAGAAAAAATTCTTGTTTTCCTGAAAAGGGTAATGAAGGTTTTTACAATGGCCTCGGTCTACTCAAAACCACCCTCACATCCGACTTCCGCCAAGGTTTGCCTCTAGCGGAAATAAAATACCTCTATAATTGGCTGGTTGCAGGGAGAAAGCGGAAGTTAAATCCATTGTGGCACCGACGGCTTGGCGGTGGATTCAAGGCAACAAATGGGTGCCCCTGGGTGCCGGGCATCCAAAACCACACTCAAATTCAACTTCTGGCAAGGATCGCTCCCAGCGGAAATAAAATACAGAATTTACGACTGATTTTTGACCCAATGGCAGAGCGGAACTTGAATCCGCAGAGCTGCTGCCACCTCGGAAGGGCTTTCAGTGGCATAGGGTCACAAACTAAGCCTCGGCCTACCCAAAACCACGCTCAAATTCAACTTCCGCCAAGGTTTGCTCCCAGCGGAAATAAAATACCTCTATAATCGCCTGTTTGCAGGGAGAAAGCGGAAGTTAAATCCATTGTGGCACGGATGGCTTGGCGGTGGATTCAAGGCAGCAAATGGGTGCCCCTGGGTGCCAGGCATCCAAAACCACACTCAAATTCAACTTCCGGCAAGGATCGCTCCCGGAGGAAATAAAATACAGAATTTACGACTGATTTTTGACCCAATGGCAGAGCGGAACTTGAATCCGCAGAGCTGCTGCCACCTCGGAAGGGCTTTCAGTGGCATAGGGTCACAAGCTCAGCCTCGGCCTACCCAAAACCACCCTCAAATTCAACTTCCGCCAAGGTTTGCTCCCAGCGGAAATAAAATACCTCTATAATCGCCTGTTTGCAGGGAGAAAGCGGAAGTTAAATCCATTGTGGCACGGATGGCTTGGCGGTGGATCCAAGTGGACGAATGGGTGCCCCTGGGTGCCAGGCATCCAAAACCACGTTCAAATTCAACTTCCGCCAAGGTTTGCTCCCAGCGGAAATAAAATACCTCTATAATTGGCTGTTTGCAGGGAGAAAGCGGAAGTTAAGTCCATTGTGGCACGGATGGCTTGGCGGTGGATCCAAGTGGACGAATGGGTGCCCCTGGGTGCCGGGCAACCAAAACCACACTCAAATTCAACTTCCGCCAAGGTTTGCTCCCAGCGGAAATAAAATACCTCTATAATCACCTGTTTGCAGGGAGAAAGCGGAAGTTAAATCCATTGTGGCACGGATGGCTTGGCGGTGGATTCAAGGCAACAAATGGGTGCCCCTGGGTGCCGGGCATCCAAAACCACACTCAAATTCAACTTCTGGCAAGGATCGCTCCCAGCGGAAATAAAATACAGAATTTACGACTGATTTTTGACCCAATGGCAGAGCGGAACTTGAATCCGCAGAGCTGCTGCCACCTGGGAAGGGCTTTCAGTGGCATAGGGTCACAAACTAAGCCTCGGCCTACCCAAAACCACCCTCAAATTCAACTTCCGCCAAGGTTTGCTCCCAGCGGAAATAAAATACCTCTATAATCACCTGTTTGCAGGGAGAAAGCGGAAGTTAAATCCATTGTGGCACGGATGGCTTGGCGGTGGATCCAAGTGGACGAATGGGTGCCCCTGGGTGCCAGGCATCCAAAACCACGCTCAAATTCAACTTCCGCCAAGGTTTGCTCCCAGCGGAAATAAAATACCTCTATAATTGGCTGTTTTCAGGGAGAAAGCGGAAGTTAAATCCATTGTGGCACCGATGGCTTGGCGGTGGATTCAAGGCAACAAATGGGTGCCCCTGGGTGCCGGGCATCCAAAACCACACTCGAATTCAACTTCTGGCAAGGATCGCTCCCAGCGGAAATAAAATACAGAATTTACGACTGATTTTGACCCAATGGCAGAGCGGAACTTGAATCCGCAGAGCTGCTGCCACCTCGGAAGGGCTTTCAGTGGCATAGGGTCACAAACTAAGCCTCGGCCTACCCAAAACCACCCTCAAATTCAACTTCCGCCAAGGTTTGCTCCCAGCGGAAATAAAATACCTCTATAATCACCTGTTTGCAGGGAGAAAGCGGAAGTTAAATCCATTGTGGCACGGATGGCTTGGCGGTGGATCCAAGTGGACGAATGGGTGCCCCTGGGTGCCGGGCAACCAAAACCACACTCAAATTCAACTTCCGCCAAGGTTTGCTCCCAGCGGAAATAAAATACCTCTATAATCACCTGTTTGCAGGGAGAAAGCGGAAGTTAAATCCATTGTGGCACGGATGGCTTGGCGGTGGATTCAAGGCAACAAATGGGTGCCCCTGGGTGCCGGGCATCCAAAACCACACTCAAATTCAACTTCTGGCAAGGATCGCTCCCGGAGGAAATAAAATACAGAATTTACGACTGATTTTTTGACCCAATGGCAGAGCGGAACTTGAATCCGCAGAGCTGCTGCCACCTCGGAAGGGCTTTCAGTGGCATAGGGTCACAAACTAAGCCTCGGCCTACCCAAAACCACGCTCAAATTCAACTTCCGCCAAGGTTTGCTCCCAGGGGAAATAAAATACCTCTATAATCACCTGTTTGCAGGGAGAAAGCGGAAGTTAAATCCATTGTGGCACGGATGGCTTGGCGGTGGATCCAAGTGGACGAATGGGTGCCCCTGGGTGCCAGGCATCCAAAACCACACTCAAATTCAACTTCCGCCAAGGTTTGCTCCCAGCGGAAATAAAATACCTCTATAATCACCTGTTTGCAGGGAGAAAGCGGAAGTTAAATCCATTGTGGCACGGATGGCTTGGCGGTGGATTCAAGGCAACAAATGGGTGCCCCTGGGTGCCGGGCATCCAAAACCACGCTCAAATTCAACTTCCGCCAAGGTTTGCTCCCAGCGGAAATAAAATACCTCTATAATTGGCTGTTTTCAGGGAGAAAGCGGAAGTTAAATCCATTGTGGCACCGATGGCTTGGCGGTGGATTCAAGGCAACAAATGGGTGCCCCTGGGTGCCGGGCATCCAAAACCACACTCAAATTCAACTTCTGGCAAGGATCGCTCCCAGCGGAAATAAAATACAGAATTTACGACTGATTTTTGACCCAATGGCAGAGCGGAACTTGAATCCGCAGAGCTGCTGCCACCTCGGAAGGGCTTTCAGTGGCATAGGGTCACAAACTAAGCCTCGGCCTACCCAAAACCACGCTCAAATTCAACTTCCGCCAAGGTTTGCTCCCAGGGGAAATAAAATACCTCTATAATTGGCTGTTTTCAGGGAGAAAGCGGAAGTTAAATCCATTGTGGCACCGATGGCTTGGCGGTGGATTCAAGGCAACAAATGGGTGCCCCTGGGTGCCGGGCATCCAAAACCACACTCAAATTCAACTTCTGGCAAGGATCGCTCCCAGCGGAAATAAAATACAGAATTTACGACTGATTTTTGACCCAATGGCAGAGCGGAACTTGAATCCGCAGAGCTGCTGCCACCTCGGAAGGGCTTTCAGTGGCATAGGGTCACAAACTAAGCCTCGGCCTACCCAAAACCACGCTCAAATTCAACTTCCGCCAAGGTTTGCTCCCAGCGGAAATAAAATACCTCTATAATTGGCTGTTTTCAGGGAGAAAGCGGAAGTTAAGTCCATTGTGGCACGGATGGCTTGGCGGTGGATCCAAGTGGACGAATGGGTGCCCCTGGGTGCCAGGCATCCAAAACCACCCTCAAATTCAACTTCCGCCAAGGTTTGCTCCCAGCGGAAATAAAATACCTCTATAATTGGCTGTTTGCAGCGAGAAAGCGGAAGTTAAATCCATTGTGGCACGGATGGCTTGGCGCTGGATCCAAGTGGACGAATGGGTGCCCCTGGGTGTCAGGCATCCAAAACCACACTCAAATTCAACTTCCGCCAAGGTTTGCTCCCAGCGGAAATAAAATACCTCTATAATTGGCTGTTTTCAGGGAGAAAGCGGAAGTTAAATCCATTGTGGCACGGATGGCTTGGCGGTGGATCCAAGTAGACGAATGGGTGCCCCTGGGTGCCAGGCATCCAAAACCACGCTCAAATTCAACTTCCGCCAAGGTTTGCTCCCAGCGGAAATAAAATACCTCTATAATTGGCTGTTTTCAGGGAGAAAGCGGAAGTTAAATCCATTGTGGCACCGATGGCTTGGCGGTGGATTCAAGGCAGCAAATGGGTGCCCCTGGGTGCCGGGCATCCAAAACCACACTCAAATTCAACTTCTGGCAAGGATCGCTCCCGGAGGAAATAAAATACAGAATTTACGACTGATTTTTGACCCAATGGCAGAGCGGAACTTGAATCCGCAGAGCTGCTGCCACCTCGGAAGGGCTTTCAGTGGCATAGGGTCACAAGCTCAGCCTCGGCCTACCCAAAACCACCCTCAAATTCAACTTCCGCCAAGGTTTGCTCCCAGCGGAAATAAAATACCTCTATAATCACCTGTTTGCAGGGAGAAAGCGGAAGTTAAATCCATTGTGGCACGGATGGCTTGGCGCTGGATCCAAGTGGACGAATGAGTGCCCCTGGGTGCCGGGCATCCAAAACCACACTCAAATTCAACTTCCGCCAAGGTTTGCTCCCAGGGGAAATAAAATACCTCTATAATCACCTGTTTGCAGGGAGAAAGCGGAAGTTAAATCCATTGTGGCACCGATGGCTTGGCGGTGGATTCAAGGCAACAAATGGGTGCCCCTGGGTGCCGGGCATCCAAAACCACACTCAAATTCAACTTCTGGCAAGGATCGCTCCCAGCGGAAATAAAATACAGAATTTACGACTGATTTTTGACCCAATGGCAGAGCGGAACTTGAATCCGCAGAGCTGCTGCCACCTCGGAAGGGCTTTCAGTGGCATAGGGTCACAAACTAAGCCTCGGCCTACCCAAAACCACGCTCAAATTCAACTTCCGCCAAGGTTTGCTCCCAGGGGAAATAAAATACCTCTATAATCACCTGTTTGCAGGGAGAAAGCGGAAGTTAAATCCATTGTGGCACGGATGGCTTGGCGGTGGATCCAAGTAGACGAATGGGTGCCCCTGGGTGCCAGGCATCCAAAACCACGCTCAAATTCAACTTCCGCCAAGGTTTGCTCCCAGCGGAAATAAAATACCTCTATAATTGGCTGTTTTCAGGGAGAAAGCGGAAGTTAAATCCATTGTGGCACCGATGGCTTGGCGGTGGATTCAAGGCAACAAATGGGTGCCCCTGGGTGCCGGGCATCCAAAACCACACTCAAATTCAACTTCTGGCAAGGATCGCTCCCAGCGGAAATAAAATACAGAATTTACGACTGATTTTTGACCCAATGGCAGAGCAGAACTTGAATCCGCAGAGCTGCTGCCACCTCGGAAGGGCTTTCAGTGGCATAGGGTCACAAACTAAGCCTCGGCCTACCCAAAACCACCCTCAAATTCAACTTCCGCCAAGGTTTGCTCCCAGCGGAAATAAAATACCTCTATAATCACCTGTTTGCAGGGAGAAAGCGGAAGTTAAATCCATTGTGGCACGGATGGCTTGGCGGTGGATCCAAGTAGACGAATGGGTGCCCCTGGGTGCCAGGCATCCAAAACCACGCTCAAATTCAACTTCCGCCAAGGTTTGCTCCCAGCGGAAATAAAATACCTCTATAATTGGCTGTTTTCAGGGAGAAAGCGGAAGTTAAATCCATTGTGGCACCGATGGCTTGGCGGTGGATTCAAGGCAACAAATGGGTGCCCCTGGGTGCCGGGCATCCAAAACCACACTCAAATTCAACTTCTGGCAAGGATCGCTCCCAGCGGAAATAAAATACAGAATTTACGACTGATTTTTGACCCAATGGCAGAGCGGAACTTGAATCCGCAGAGCTGCTGCCACCTCGGAAGGGCTTTCAGTGGCATAGGGTCACAAACTAAGCCTCGGCCTACCCAAAACCACCCTCAAATTCAACTTCCGCCAAGGTTTGCTCCCAGCGGAAATAAAATACCTCTATAATCACCTGTTTGCAGGGAGAAAGCGGAAGTTAAATCCATTGTGGCACGGATGGCTTGGCGGTGGATCCAAGTGGACGAATGGGTGCCCCTGGGTGCCAGGCATCCAAAACCACGCTCAAATTCAACTTCCGCCAAGGTTTGCTCCCAGCGGAAATAAAATACCTCTATAATTGGCTGTTTTCAGGGAGAAAGCGGAAGTTAAATCCATTGTGGCACCGATGGCTTGGCGGTGGATTCAAGGCAACAAATGGGTGCCCCTGGGTGCCGGGCATCCAAAACCACACTCAAATTCAACTTATGGCAAGGATCGCTCCCAGCGGAAATAAAATACAGAATTTACGACTGATTTTTGACCCAATGGCAGAGCGGAACTTGAATCCGCAGAGCTGCTGCCACCTCGGAAGGGCTTTCAGTGGCATAGGGTCACAAACTAAGCCTCGGCCTACCCAAAACCACCCTCAAATTCAACTTCCGCCAAGGTTTGCTCCCAGCGGAAATAAAATACCTCTATAATCACCTGTTTGCAGGGAGAAAGCGGAAGTTAAATCCATTGTGGCACGGATGGCTTGGCGGTGGATCCAAGTGGACGAATGGGTGCCCCTGGGTGCCAGGCATCCAAAACCACGCTCAAATTCAACTTCCGCCAAGGTTTGCTCCCAGCGGAAATAAAATACCTCTATAATCACCTGTTTGCAGGGAGAAAGCGGAAGTTAAATCCATTGTGGCACGGATGGCTTGGCGGTGGATCCAAGTGGACGAATGGGTGCCCCTGGGTGCCAGGCATCCAAAACCACCCTCAAATTCAACTTCCGCCAAGGTTTGCTCCCAGCGGAAATAAAATACCTCTATAATCACCTGTTTGCAGGGAGAAAGCGGAAGTTAAATCCATTGTGGCACGGATGGCTTGGCGCTGGATCCAAGTGGACGAATGGGTGCCCCTGGGTGCCGGGCATCCAAAACCACACTCAAATTCAACTTCCGCCAAGGTTTGCTCCCAGGGGAAATAAAATACCTCTATAATCACCTGTTTGCAGGGAGAAAGCGGAAGTTAAATCCATTGTGGCACCGATGGCTTGGCGGTGGATTCAAGGCAACAAATGGGTGCCCCTGGGTGCCGGGCATCCAAAACCACACTCAAATTCAACTTCTGGCAAGGATCGCTCCCAGCGGAAATAAAATACAGAATTTACGACTGATTTTTGACCCAATGGCAGAGCGGAACTTGAATCCGCAGAGCTGCTGCCACCTCGGAAGGGCTTTCAGTGGCATAGGGTCACAAACTAAGCCTCGGCCTACCCAAAACCACCCTCAAATTCAACTTCCGCCAAGGTTTGCTCCCAGCGGAAATAAAATACCTCTATAATTGGCTGTTTTCAGGGAGAAAGCGGAAGTTAAATCCATTGTGGCACCGATGGCTTGGCGGTGGATTCAAGGCAACAAATGGGTGCCCCTGGGTGCCGGGCATCCAAAACCACACTCAAATTCAACTTCCGCCAAGGTTTGCTCCCAGCGGAAATAAAATACCTCTATAATTGGCTGTTTTCAGGGAGAAAGCGGAAGTTAAATCCATTGTGGCACCGATGGCTTGGCGGTGGATTCAAGGCAACAAATGGGTGCCCCTGGGTGCCGGGCATCCAAAACCACACTCAAATTCAACTTATGGCAAGGATCGCTCCCAGCGGAAATAAAATACAGAATTTACGACTGATTTTTGACCCAATGGCAGAGCGGAACTTGAATCCGCAGAGCTGCTGCCACCTCGGAAGGGCTTTCAGTGGCATAGGGTCACAAACTAAGCCTCGGCCTACCCAAAACCACCCTCAAATTCAACTTCCGCCAAGGTTTGCTCCCAGCGGAAATAAAATACCTCTATAATCACCTGTTTGCAGGGAGAAAGCGGAAGTTAAATCCATTGTGGCACGGATGGCTTGGCGGTGGATCCAAGTGGACGAATGGGTGCCCCTGGGTGCCAGGCATCCAAAACCACGCTCAAATTCAACTTCCGCCAAGGTTTGCTCCCAGCGGAAATAAAATACCTCTATAATCACCTGTTTGCAGGGAGAAAGCGGAAGTTAAATCCATTGTGGCACGGATGGCTTGGCGGTGGATCCAAGTGGACGAATGGGTGCCCCTGGGTGCCAGGCATCCAAAACCACCCTCAAATTCAACTTCCGCCAAGGTTTGCTCCCAGCGGAAATAAAATACCTCTATAATCACCTGTTTGCAGGGAGAAAGCGGAAGTTAAATCCATTGTGGCACGGATGGCTTGGCGCTGGATCCAAGTGGACGAATGGGTGCCCCTGGGTGCCGGGCATCCAAAACCACACTCAAATTCAACTTCCGCCAAGGTTTGCTCCCAGGGGAAATAAAATACCTCTATAATCACCTGTTTGCAGGGAGAAAGCGGAAGTTAAATCCATTGTGGCACCGATGGCTTGGCGGTGGATTCAAGGCAACAAATGGGTGCCCCTGGGTGCCGGGCATCCAAAACCACACTCAAATTCAACTTCTGGCAAGGATCGCTCCCAGCGGAAATAAAATACAGAATTTACGACTGATTTTTGACCCAATGGCAGAGCGGAACTTGAATCCGCAGAGCTGCTGCCACCTCGGAAGGGCTTTCAGTGGCATAGGGTCACAAACTAAGCCTCGGCCTACCCAAAACCACGCTCAAATTCAACTTCCGCCAAGGTTTGCTCCCAGCGGAAATAAAATACCTCTATAATCACCTGTTTGCAGGGAGAAAGCGGAAGTTAAATCCATTGTGGCACGGATGGCTTGGCGGTGGATTCAAGGCAACAAATGGGTGCCCCTGGGTGCCGGGCATCCAAAACCACACCCAAATTCAACTTCTGGCAAGGATCGCTCCCAGCGGAAATAAAATACAGAATTTACGACTGATTTTTGACCCAATGGCAGAGCGGAACTTGAATCCGCAGAGCTGCTGCCACCTCGGAAGGGCTTTCAGTGGCATAGGGTCACAAACTAAGCCTCGGCCTACCCAAAACCACCCTCAAATTCAACTTCCGCCAAGGTTTGCTCCCAGCGGAAATAAAATACCTCTATAATCACCTGTTTGCAGGGAGAAAGCGGAAGTTAAATCCATTGTGGCACGGATGGCTTGGCGGTGGATCCAAGTGGACGAATGGGTGCCCCTGGGTGCCAGGCATCCAAAACCACCCTCAAATTCAACTTCCGCCAAGGTTTGCTCCCAGCGGAAATAAAATACCTCTATAATCACCTGTTTGCAGGGAGAAAGCGGAAGTTAAATACATTGTGGCACGGATGGCTTGGCGGTGGATCCAAGTAGACGAATGGGTGCCCCTGGGTGCCAGGCATCCAAAACCACGCTCAAATTCAACTTCCGCCAAGGTTTGCTCCCAGCGGAAATAAAATACCTCTATAATTGGCTGTTTTCAGGGAGAAAGCGGAAGTTAAATCCATTGTGGCACCGATGGCTTGGCGGTGGATTCAAGGCAACAAATGGGTGCCCCTGGGTGCCGGGCATCCAAAACCACACTCAAATTCAACTTCTGGCAAGGATCGCTCCCAGCGGAAATAAAATACAGAATTTACGACTGATTTTTGACCCAATGGCAGAGCGGAACTTGAATCCGCAGAGCTGCTGCCACCTCGGAAGGGCTTTCAGTGGCATAGGGTCACAAACTAAGCCTCGGCCTACCCAAAACCACGCTCAAATTCAACTTCCGCCAAGGTTTGCTCCCAGCGGAAATAAAATACCTCTATAATCACCTGTTTGCAGGGAGAAAGCGGAAGTTAAATCCATTGTGGCACGGATGGCTTGGCGGTGGATTCAAGGCAACAAATGGGTGCCCCTGGGTGCCGGGCATCCAAAACCACACCCAAATTCAACTTCTGGCAAGGATCGCTCCCAGCGGAAATAAAATACAGAATTTACGACTGATTTTTGACCCAATGGCAGAGCGGAACTTGAATCCGCAGAGCTGCTGCCACCTCGGAAGGGCTTTCAGTGGCATAGGGTCACAAACTAAGCCTCGGCCTACCCAAAACCACCCTCAAATTCAACTTCCGCCAAGGTTTGCTCCCAGCGGAAATAAAATACCTCTATAATCACCTGTTTGCAGGGAGAAAGCGGAAGTTAAATCCATTGTGGCACGGATGGCTTGGCGGTGGATCCAAGTTGACAAATGGGTGCCCCTGGGTGCCGGGCATCCAAAACCACACTCAAATTCAACTTCCGCCAAGGTTTGCTCCCAGCGGAAATAAAATACCTCTATAATCACCTGTTTGCAGGGAGAAAGCGGAAGTTAAATCCATTGTGGCACGGATGGCTTGGCGGTGGATCCAAGTGGACGAATGGGTGCCCCTGGGTGCCAGGCATCCAAAACCACACTCAAATTCAACTTCCGCCAAGGTTTGCTCCCAGCGGAAATAAAATACCTCTATAATTGGCTGTTTTCAGGGAGAAAGCGGAAGTTAAATCCATTGTGGCACCGATGGCTTGGCGGTGGATTCAAGGCAACAAATGGGTGCCCCTGGGTGCCGGGCATCCAAAACCACACTCAAATTCAACTTCCGCCAAGGTTTGCTCCCAGCGGAAATAAAATACCTCTATAATCACCTGTTTGCAGGGAGAAAGCGGAAGTTAAATCCATTGTGGCACGGATGGCTTGGCGGTGGATCCAAGTGGACGAATGGGTGCCCCTGGGTGCCAGGCATCCAAAACCACGCTCAAATTCAACTTCCGCCAAGGTTTGCTCCCAGCGGAAATAAAATACCTCTATAATTGGCTGTTTTCAGGGAGAAAGCGGAAGTTAAATCCATTGTGGCACCGATGGCTTGGCGGTGGATTCAAGGCAGCAAATGGGTGCCCCTGGGTGCCGGGCATCCAAAACCACCCTCAAATTCAACTTCCGCCAAGGTTTGCTCCCAGCGGAAATAAAATACCTCTATAATCGCCTGTTTGCAGGGAGAAAGCGGAAGTTAAATCCATTGTGGCACGGATGGCTTGGCGGTGGATCCAAGTGGACGAATGGGTGCCCCTGGGTGCCAGGCATCCAAAACCACGCTCAAATTCAACTTCCGCCAAGGTTTGCTCCCAGCGGAAATAAAATACCTCTATAATTGGCTGTTTTCAGGGAGAAAGCGGAAGTTAAATCCATTGTGGCACGGATGGCTTGGCGGTGGATCCAAGTGGACGAATGGGTGCCCCTGGGTGCCAGGCATCCAAAACCACACTCAAATTCAACTTCTGGCAAGGATCGCTCCCAGCGGAAATAAAATACAGAATTTACGACTGATTTTTGACCCAATGGCAGAGCGGAACTTGAATCCGCAGAGCTGCTGCCACCTCGGAAGGGCTTTCAGTGGCATAGGGTCACAAACTAAGCCTCGGCCTACCCAAAACCACGCTCAAATTCAACTTCCGCCAAGGTTTGCTCCCAGCGGAAATAAAATACCTCTATAATCACCTGTTTGCAGGGAGAAAGCGGAAGTTAAATCCATTGTGGCACCGATGGCTTGGCGGTGGATTCAAGGCAACAAATGGGTGCCCCTGGGTGCCGGGCATCCAAAACCACACTCAAATTCAACTTCTGGCAAGGATCGCTCCCAGCGGAAATAAAATACAGAATTTACGACTGATTTTTGACCCAATGGCAGAGCGGAACTTGAATCCGCAGAGCTGCTGCCACCTCGGAAGGGCTTTCAGTGGCATAGGGTCACAAACTAAGCCTCGGCCTACCCAAAACCACGCTCAAATTCAACTTCCGCCAAGGTTTGCTCCCAGCGGAAATAAAATACCTCTATAATCACCTGTTTGCAGGGAGAAAGCGGAAGTTAAATCCATTGTGGCACCGATGGCTTGGCGGTGGATTCAAGGCAACAAATGGGTGCCCCTGGGTGCCGGGCATCCAAAACCACACTCAAATTCAACTTCTGGCAAGGATCGCTCCCAGCGGAAATAAAATACAGAATTTACGACTGATTTTTGACCCAATGGCAGAGCGGAACTTGAATCCGCAGAGCTGCTGCCACCTCGGAAGGGCTTTCAGTGGCATAGGGTCACAAACTAAGCCTCGGCCTACCCAAAACCACGCTCAAATTCAACTTCCGCCAAGGTTTGCTCCCAGCGGAAATAAAATACCTCTATAATCACCTGTTTGCAGGGAGAAAGCGGAAGTTAAATCCATTGTGGCACGGATGGCTTGGCGGTGGATCCAAGTGGACGTATGGGTGCCCCTGGGTGCCAGGCATCCAAAACCACGCTCAAATTCAACTTCCGCCAAGGTTTGCTCCCAGCGGAAATAAAATACCTCTATAATTGGCTGTTTTCAGGGAGAAAGCGGAAGTTAAATCCATTGTGGCACCGATGGCTTGGCGGTGGATTCAAGGCAACAAATGGGTGCCCCTGGGTGCCGGGCATCCAAAACCACACTCAAATTCAACTTCTGGCAAGGATCGCTCCCAGCGGAAATAAAATACCTCTATAATTGGCTGTTTTCAGGGAGAAAGCGGAAGTTAAATCCATTGTGGCACGGATGGCTTGGCGGTGGATCCAAGTGGACGAATGGGTGCTCCTGGGTGCCAGGCATCCAAAACCACGCTCAAATTCAACTTCCGCCAAGGTTTGCTCCCAGCGGAAATAAAATACCTCTATAATCACCTGTTTGCAGGGAGAAAGCGGAAGTTAAATCCATTGTGGCACGGATGGCTTGGCGGTGGATCCAAGTGGACGAATGGGTGCCCCTGGGTGCCAGGCATCCAAAACCACGCTCAAATTCAACTTCCGCCAAGGTTTGCTCCCAGCGGAAATAAAATACCTCTATAATTGGCTGTTTTCAGGGAGAAAGCGGAAGTTAAATCCATTGTGGCACCGATGGCTTGGCGGTGGATTCAAGGCAACAAATGGGTGCCCCTGGGTGCCGGGCATCCAAAACCACACTCAAATTCAACTTCCGCCAAGGTTTGCTCCCAGCGGAAATAAAATACCTCTATAATTGGCTGTTTTCAGGGAGAAAGCGGAAGTTAAATCCATTGTGGCACCGATGGCTTGGAGGTGAATTCAAGGCAGCAGATGGGTGCCCCTGGGTGCCGGGCATCCAAAACCACACTCAAATTCAACTTCTGGCAAGGATCGCTCCCAGCGGAAATAAAATACAGAATTTACGACTGATTTTTGACCAATGGCAGAGCGGAACTTGAATCCGCAGAGCTGCTGCCACCTCGGAAGGGCTTTCAGTGGCATAGGGTCACAAACTCAGCCTCGGCCTACCCAAAACCACGCTCAAATTCAACTTCCGCCAAGGTTTGCTCCCAGCGGAAATAAAATACCTCTATAATCACCTGTTTGCAGGGAGAAAGCGGAAGTTAAGTCCATTGTGGCACGGATGGCTTGGCGGTAAATCCAAGTTGACAAATGGGTGCCCCTGGGTGCCGGGCATCCAAAACCACGCTCAAATTCAACTTCCGCCAAGGTTTGCTCCCAGCGGAAATAAAATACCTCTATAATTGGCTGTTTTCAGGGAGAAAGCGGAAGTTAAATCCATTGTGGCACGGATGGCTTGGCGGTGGATCCAAGTGGACGAATGGGTGCCCCTGGGTGCCAGGCATCCAAAACCACACTCAAATTCAACTTCTGGCAAGGATCGCTCCCAGCGGAAATAAAATACAGAATTTACGACTGATTTTTGACCCAATGGCAGAGCGGAACTTGAATCCGCAGAGCTGCTGCCACCTCGGAAGGGCTTTCAGTGGCATAGGGTCACAAACTAAGCCTCGGCCTACCCAAAACCACGCTCAAATTCAACTTCCGCCAAGGTTTGCTCCCAGCGGAAATAAAATACCTCTATAATCACCTGTTTGCAGGGAGAAAGCGGAAGTTAAATCCATTGTGGCACGGATGGCTTGGCGGTGGATCCAAGTGGACGTATGGGTGCCCCTGGGTGCCAGGCATCCAAAACCACACTCAAATTCAACTTCCGCCAAGGTTTGCTCCCAGCGGAAATAAAATACCTCTATAATTGGCTGTTTTCAGGGAGAAAGCGGAAGTTAAATCCATTGTGGCACCGATGGCTTGGAGGTGAATTCAAGGCAGCAGATGGGTGCCCCTGGGTGCCGGGCATCCAAAACCACACTCAAATTCAACTTCTGGCAAGGATCGCTCCCAGCGGAAATAAAATACAGAATTTACGACTGATTTTTGACCAATGGCAGAGCGGAACTTGAATCCGCAGAGCTGCTGCCACCTCGGAAGGACTTTCAGTGGCATAGGGTCACAAACTAAGCCTCGGCCTACCCAAAACCACGCTCAAATTCAACTTCCGCCAAGGTTTGCTCCCAGCGGAAATAAAATACCTCTATAATCACCTGTTTGCAGGGAGAAAGCGGAAGTTAAGTCCATTGTGGCACGGATGGCTTGGCGCTGGATCCAAGTGGACGAATGGGTGCCCCTGGGTACCAGGCATCCAAAACCACCCTCAAATTCAACTTCCGCCAAGGTTTGCTCCCAGCGGAAATAAAATACCTCTATAATCACCTGTTTGCAGGGAGAAAGCGGAAGTTAAATCCATTGTGGCACGGATGGCTTGGCGCTGGATCCAAGTGGACGAATGGGTGCCCCTGGGTGCCGGGCAACCAAAACCACACTCAAATTTAACTTCCGCTTTCTCCCTGAAAACAGCCAATTATAGAGGTATTTTATTTCCGCTGGGAGCAAACCTTGGCGGAAGTTGAATTTGAGGGTGGTTTTGGATGCCTGGTACCCAGGGGCACCCATTCGTCCACTTGGATCCAGCGCCAAGCCATCCGTGCCACAATGGACTTAACTTCCGCTTTCTCCCTGCAAACAGGTGATTATAGAGGTATTTTATTTCCGCTGGGAGCAAACCTTGGCGGAAGTTGAATTTGAGCGTGGTTTTGGGTAGGCCGAGGCTTAGTTTGTGACCCTATGCCACTGAAAGCCCTTCCGAGGTGGCAGCAGCTCTGCGGATTCAAGTTCCGCTCTGCTATTGGGTCAAAAATCAGTCGTAAATTCTGTATTTTATTTCCTCCGGGAGCGATCCTTGCCGGAAGTTGAATTTGAGTGTGGTTTTGGATGCCCGGCACCCAGGGGCACCCATTTGCTGCCTTGAATCCACCGCCAAGCCATCCGTGCCACAATGGATTTAACTTCCGCTTTCTCCCTGCAAACAGGCGATTATAGAGGTATTTTATTTCCGCTGGGAGCAAACCTTGGCGGAAGTTGAATTTGAGCGTGGTTTTGGGTAGGCCGAGGCTTAGTTTGTGACCCTATGCCACTGAAAGCCCTTCCGAGGTGGCAGCAGCTCTGCGGATTCAAGTTCCGCTCTGCCATTGGGTCAAAAATCAGTCGTAAATTCTGTATTTTATTTCCGCTGGGAGCGATCCTTGCCAGAAGTTGAATTTGAGTGTGGTTTTGGATGCCCGGCACCCAGGGGCACCCATTTGTTGCCTTGAATCCACCGCCAAGCCGTCGGTGCCACAATGGATTTAACTTCCGCTTTCTCCCTGCAACCAGCCAATTATAGAGGTATTTCATTTCCGCTAGAGGCAAACCTTGGCGGAAGTCGGATGTGAGGGTGGTTTTGAGTAGACCGAGGCCATTGTAAAAACCTTCATTACCCTTTTCAGGAAAACAAGAATTTTTTCTGAACATCTGAAAATTCACTCACTTCAGCAATTTTCACCGAAAACAGCTGAAAACCACACTGTATCAGGAAAAATATGCCTCAAAACTTAAATGCGCGGATTGACTCCCATAGGCCAAGTTGTCCTGACGGGAAAAAAAAAGATGAAAAGACACTATCAATTTTATTTCAAGTTTTTCACTTTTGTTCTAACTCAGAAACATGATAAGAAACTTTCAAATTTTTCACCAACTTTTGCAGTAAGAAATGTTCTGTAAAATCCGAAACATTATTGATGAAAATCTTCTAAAAGAAACTATCAATTTTATTTCGAGTTTTTCACTTTCATTCTAACTTGGAAAAGTGGTAAGAAACTTTTGAATTTTTCACCAACTTTTGCAGTGAAAAATTGATGTAAAACTTTAAATATTTTTCACCAGTTTTAGCAGTCAAAAACTCGAAATGTTCATCCAGTGTAGAGGAATAATACAAGAACCCTAGATATGTTTTTGCAACTGAATATCCAGCCAAACTCAAGGTGAACGGTATATGATAACTATAGACAAGGAAGAAAAGCTAGAGAACATATATACTAGGTTTTAGGGAGAGGTAGGGCATGCCCATACAGTGCCTGATAGAGAGATTATTGGGCCATGCCCAAAACATGATGTTGGGCATGCCCAAAAAAAGAAGTTGGGAGTGCCCATTATAAGGTATTTGTCTCATATGTATATTCTGTTGGACGGAACGGAAGCATCTCGGTCGCGATCCAATTCTGGTAATCCCGTGTATACCTCCGTTATCACGTGCGCTTGCGTTTATATGCGGCGTGCGTGATGCGATGACCCTCACTCGTGTACTACAACGTCCGTGTGAGGTCTTTCGCTCACATAGGCATATCAGTTTATAACATATTCTGCTTTATTATATTGCCAACTTTTTTCTCTTAGGATTCCTGGTACAGTGTTTCAGGATTCCTTGACACAGCATAGTGAGAACACTGAGAAGTGCTAGTGTATAATTAATTTCCAGCTAACCTACATGCATAGACAGCAAAGAAGAAGCATGATATATGTGGTTTCTGGCCACTGTGTGCAGAGGTGGTGACAATTGAGAGTACCCAAGGACCAATTCATGGGCACGCCTACAATGGGCAAGGTGTAAGGGCAACCTCAAGGCCCAAGTATACTCAAGAGTCCTGACGAAGGGGATCCAAAGAGAAGAAAGACTAAGGATCACCTGCGTCAGATCCTGGTATATAAGTAACTACGGATGGGGGGCATGTGATAGCAACCGGAGTGATCAGCAGAGGTCCGGGGTGGAATCACAGGCCATGTGATATCGGCAGGAGCTGGAACGGGATGGTCCAGACGTGGGAACAGGAGGGCCTGAAACAGGGGTTCCCCTAACACAAGCTCTGGGCATGACCTATCAAATAAATTGAGGTGGACCCTTCCACCTACTACGTGGAACCATCCACCGTAGAAAATAAAATACAGGTGGACTCATCCACCGTACAAAAATAAAATCAAGGTGGATGCTTCCACCTACATGGACTCATCCACTGTAAAAAATAAAATAAAATACAAGTGAATGATTCCACTGTACAAAAATAAAAACAAGGTGGATGCTTCCACCTACATGGACTCATCCACTATAGAAAATAAAACTTATGTGGATGATTCCACCTTTAAAAAAATGAAATGAAGGTGGAACCTTCCACCTGCGTAGATGCATCCACCCAGCAAATAAAAATGTGAGGTGGATGAATTCAGCCTGCCAAATCAAAATCAAGGTGGAAGCATCCACCTACATTTTTAGGGTTAGCTGGATCCATCCAGGTAGTGAATATTAGCAGGCGAAGTACCAGCCTGTACAAGCCCACAGGCAAGGTACCACCAGCCCATACAAGCCTGCAGGTGAGGTACCAGCCTGTACATGCCTGCGGGCAAGGTGCCAGTCCATTAAGCCCACAGGTGAGGTACCAATATTAGGGTGCAAAACGGGGCCCATGCAGCCCCCCAAAATCCCAAAATCGGGCTGCACAAGGTTGTACATGGTTGTACAAGAGCTATGCTAACTATGAATGGATATAAGGTGTGAAATGGGCCCTGTGCAGCCCCCAAAATCCCAAAATTGGGCTGCGCAAGCGCAGCCTGGATGAATCCACCCAAGGTGTGATGTGACAGGGGTGGATGCATCCACCGCCGTGGATTGATCCATGGAGGGTGGAATGACTCCATGGATCCGACCCCTCTTAGGGCCCACTCTTGCTAGTAGCAAAATAACCTATTAGGGACCACTTCATGGGAGCCTGAAGTGGATCTGAACATATTTTGAAATTCATTTTATACAAGGACCTTGAAAAATTGGCTATCATTCAAATGTCTACTCAAGTAGTGGTACAGAACCATTACCCGGTAAAATGTAGGGCTACAAAAGACTACGAAAATATGTCAGTACTACGTAGCACTACGAAAATTTGGTCGATACTACGTAGTGCTACAAGAAGTTTGCCTCTACTACATAGCACTACATGGGGCTACAAGGGCTACAAGCACTACAAAAATTACTTGGTCCGCTACCAAATTCTACGAGCAAAATCCGGTTTTGCTGATGCTCCTCCGAATCAATCCAGCAAAGCTTCACCCATTCCTCTATCTGAGCTGATTTCAGTGCAGTGTTTACTGGTCATAGTTGCACCAAAACGTGTTGATAGGGCAGTAGCGATGCTGCGAAGTTGAGTTGCATTCGGCTTTCCTGGTGATTTCGGAATGACAAAGTTTGGTACCATTATTCTTTATGTTATCCTTGGATGGGGTCCAGACTTATCCAACCCAGTGTGAAGGTTAAGTCGCCGTGGTAGAATCTCCCTGGAATGTTGAACTTCACGTCGCATTTCCGTCAAATACTTACCTGGACCCACCTCTTTCAACATTTTGAAGTTTTTGCCAGATGCATTTACGAGGAAGACACTCGCAGTAACATTGTGTCACAGTGTCCTCCACAGATTTAACCATGTGAATTGCAAGGGAGAATTTCGGTTCTTCCGTATCGCCAATCTAATCATGTTGGAAGTAGAAGGAGATGCATTACTCGGAGCAGGGAATGCTATAGTAGCAGGAGGGCTTGTACACAGCATAACTACGAGATACATTGAGCCATGGGAAACATGACATATATGCTTCACTCATCACATCCATCATAGTCCACACGGCCGACGTTAGGAGAGTACAACATTGCGGGGGTAATGCTTTGAGGCGCATGAGTACGATTTGGTGCAGTAAAATGGAAGCACACCGTCATTTAATTGGTTGTTGACCGGAATGGGTGCCGCCAAAGATGTCAGATGGTGAATGGAGCACGATTGGATAGCGAATGGGGACGGGTCCGACTTGATCCGCATCCGGATCTGTCACCTCATACCCTTTGCTTCGTACATTCACCGTCGTCTTGAAGCTTTGAAGAGCAGCTGGGATATATCTTCTCAAAGTGAGCTATCGTATTCATCCTCCCTTGCAAATACTGACTTCTGTGTACTATTAGCGCAAGAAACGAAGCCACGTTACTGGGTGGCACAATGTATCGGCCCGCCTCCTCCCTCGCTTGCCTCCTCTCTCGCTTGCACTGAATTCGCTGCCAGCACCACAACACTGTACAGACTTGTGTGGAGAACAACACAGTTGCTCACTGGCACTTATCCACTCCGAGCTGCATCCCAGGTCCCTCTGTGCGCTATCACACTCTCCACCCGCACCAACACTGACTATTCTGTTTCCGGATGCACGTCATCCTGGATGTGGCATTCGCTACTCCATCCATGCTCTGCATCATGCATCCTCCACCTTCCACCCTCCATCCTGTTCAAATCCAAACATTTTTTTTCTCGTCCTCTATCTTCGCGTTTCTCGAATTCCTTCTCCCCGTCTTGCAGACATTCAGTCCACGCCTCCTTCAAATCCCCACCCTCCTCTGCCTTCCTTGTTCACCTAGTCTGCAATGTTGGTCTCGATTCACCGTATATCATTTTCTTGGTCCCTGGCAGTTTCCTCCTTGAAGGATTCTATCTCGCGACTTAGCTTTGAACCAAAGGCTTTGCGTCCTCGCAATGCAGCTTCCTCTTAATAAATCAACACTGCTCAAGGCCGTTACACCCAATTTCGTGAAGGTACGTGTTCATTCCCATCCTGAATGCCATCTTTTTTTTTTGTGCAGGTTGAAAAGTACGAGCATCGAAACACCACATTTCAACTGGTGGCGCAGCGAATCGAATTGATTTGGCTCGGGGTGTGCAGGAATGAGTCTTACTTAGTACATGTGGGCTCCGCAGACCGTTGTCCATTGCGAGGAAGTGGAAGAATGGTGCACAGGGCAAAAACGTCGGGGGTCCTTGGTGTTGAGCCTCGTCAAGCTGAATATCAACTGGCGAGGCTGTAGATCAGCGAAAGTAGCGAGACAAAGCTTTGGGAATAATTTGCAAATTGCAATAATATGAGCAGACAAATAAAAGTGGGAGCTTGGGACACGCATCGATACTTTGCGTCCCTTCTGCATGGGACGGATATCTAGTATATAACGATGATCCTTGCAGCTGCACACACAGACCGAAGTTAATCTGTATATACTAGTTCTGATGAGAGCAGAAGTTATACCGGAGGATTAAGATGAAATTTTCTGTCGGATTGTATACTTATTAGCCGCGGATATCTGGCGGGAAACAGAATGTCACAGACAAAGACAACAGAACTCACCAGTCACACCATATTACCCTCGAAAGCTCTTCTGCGGGGACGCGAGGGCCTGTCAGCGTTAGTTCAGGTCAGCGTTAGTTCAGAGCTGATATGCCACGTCAAAAAGTGGCGCGACGTCACTCACCACAGCGTGCACCTTTGTCTATAAGTGAAATGCGAATTCAGAGGGGCCGCTGTTAATTTCCAACAATCAAATGTAAGCAGTGGGAGCGGAGAGTTGCAAAACCACGTTTTGAGCGCGTCAATATCAACGTGATCGTTCGAAGACCATCTTTGTAGAAAATTTCCTAGGACCGTCGAGGAACTCCGGGGAACTAGGTTTAAATTAGCAGCACCGTCCGAGTTCGGAAGTCGGAGTTGATTGTAAAGCTGCCCACGCAATGCAGAAGGTGAAGTGCAATTCCCTGGTTCAAGGTACGTGTGCCGTCCTTATCTCGCTCGCACCTAAAGTATTGTAGGAATTTTCCATGAGCGCCCGACAGTCAGAGAACAGAGGCGGATGCACTGTGCAATGTTAACACTTCCATGGAGGATTTTCCAGCCAATGCAATACCACGGCGTAAGGAAGAACAAGCAGACGGACACATCAATGTGAGCAGAGGGGTGTCTTCGGCCAATGAGTGAAGTGGTGGAATTTGAAACGGGAGGGCGGCACCATTGAAAACCCAATTCATGAAGCACCAGAGACTGAAAAAAAAGGGAATAATCTGGTGGCCATGAAAGGCGTGAACCAAGGACAAGATATATGGATAATATAGGTGCTCTAGGGCATGCATCTGCGATATGTTTCTGGGGAAACTAAAACAGACGGTCCAGTAGAAACTGGAAATCACCTCACCAGGAACTGGACCTGCACCCCGCTGCACCGTGCCATGACCGGAGAATCCCCTCTCTGCATCCCGCAGCGCACGTGTCCGGTCGTCGAGAACTCTATGTTCAGTTGCAAGTGCCTCCTCCGCATTCTGCAGCATATACGAACGCACATGGGTCAAGCTTCCGTGCGGTATCAAGCTCCGCGCGTAACCTATCGCGCCCTGTAGTGACAGTGGCGAGCTCGACGTGCAGTGCTGTCATCTCCTCGTCTTGTGCCACCGCTTGGGCCAATACTTGCGTGGAGGCATCCTTGTAGTGCGTGGGTCAGAAGCATGGTGGGGTCAGGAGCAGCCATGGCCTAGGACTCGGACGACAGCTAGGTGAGATTGAGGTGGGAAGAAAGACGTTATTCGAATCAATATTTGTTTGATCCTTTTTTTCCACAACCACTCCTTCCTTCCGACCACGACGACCTCATCTACATACGCCGTCGCACAACGCTGCATTGACAACAACTAACTCACGCTCTGTCAATCACCATTCAACTCTGTCACTGCAAGCACCCCATCTCGCTCCTGCCTCTGCATGAATAATTGTGTTGCCACTCAGCGGTGTAAGAACTGGGAATTCGGGATGCATGCTCAACCGGGAAACATAAGTTCATTGGCGTCAATACTGTGGAGGTGAGTTTTGCTTGCATATCCTCTTCTGTTCTCATCGCTCAATCTGTTTTTTCCTTGGATACATACACACGGCTCCATTTCCACCATTTCTCATCTTTCCGTATCACACATTTACCCGCTGTCCTTTCCTCAGTACCCATGAATGCTCGTGCAAATCTTACCTACCACCGTTCTTTATACTCCCTTCTCCCGCTCTGCCACTCATCATTTCCACGATTTAGGACCAACCGTCTCCGCCCACGTCATGATTCTCTTCAAATCTGGTTCGAATCTGGTTATATTGCATTGAAGATGGTTTGTGAGCGCCGGAAAGATGGTCATTTTATCGCACCGAGGTGCGATTCCTTTCCGTTGACTCCTTGTGCTCCATCGAATCTCAATCTCCCAATTCCTGTCATGCACTTTCTTGTTTGAGCAACCTTGAATTTGTGTTGGGTGTACTCGGTTGGGTGTACTCGTTTACCTATCTCGGTGCGTATTCCAGTTGCTATCTGCCAATCCCCACTTGTATGCCATTTCTAGTTCCTATTCTCGCTCATAGCCCTTGCCCTTTTCTTTTTTTACTCATCCATTCATGGCGATCCTGAAGGGTATTCGGTTTCTATTGATATGGTTGATACCCCTCTCTATCCAGTTTCGCTAATGGACATGCACTGGTTCTCTATTATATTCTCAGTGGGAGACTGCTGTGAAGAACACCAGCAAAGTTTTCCCTCCTCGGATTCATTTGAGATACCTGTAGGCAATAGGTATGTCGAGTTCAGCTGTCTGCGTCAATTATCCTCTGCTAAATTTGAGTCGCAGTTGGGAAGGTTAAAGTGCAGATCTAGCAAACGTAGGGGGCTCAACCCGGGCATGTATTGATGTCTGTTGCATCCACCTGCGTGTACGATACCGTGTGCTCGCTCTCTCATTTTTATGGCTTCAATCAATTTCAAGCGTTCCGGTTTCCTATCTGGATCCATGGACGAGGACACATTACAAGATAGCCTTCTCTCGTCGGTTGGGGAGTACACATCGGCGGCGTGAAGTGAGTCAATTTTCTTTTTTTGACTCCCATACCGCCGAAACATCTTCCCGATGATGTTCCGATGTCAGAACGGACTTGCTTTACTTCCGATCTCCGTTTTCCTTGTCGCCCGTGGGCGGCTATCTGTCGAGGTCCAGCGATTACCTCATCCCGCTGGAACCACGGTCCACTCAAGCAATCTGCGCTGCCACTGTCGCTCCCACTCTCTTCCCTCCATGAGCACTTCTGCCTCCGCGTCGGTTCTGCGCCCAGCGAACCCGCCTGCGCAATCAACCTCCTTGGACGCTGACAATTATGAGCTCGATCTGCTCGATGCTGATGTTCAAGCATTCTGGAGAGAAGCGCTGCTGGACAATCCGCCACCCCGTCGGATCCGTCGCTGGTCACTGCCGGATCCAAACAAGCTCTCTTGGCTCGTTGTCACTACTCACAAGCTACATTCTGCTGATGATGCGCTCCCAGAACCACCCCTTCCTCCGCGCCATATGTCGGATTTCGACGACCTCAAGCTGCGCGTTGCTCACCTATCGCGTTCCGAATTTTGAGATGCTTACCAGCCCCACCACAAATTTCAATATCATCGCCAATAACTTCCCCTCGCCGAGGCGTACAAGTCACACGTTGGAGAATACTCAACATGCTCTTTATCGTGAGTTTGGGGCTTACAAGTCGGTGCTCACAGATCAAGGGGAGAGTACCACTCCAACGACCTTGGACTGGCTACTCAGAGTATTTTGGGCCACCATGTGCGTGTTTCTGGCTCCGCGCTGCCTGGGGTTGCTCGAACTTAGAGACCACTGGTAACCTCCTCGCTAGGCTGCGTTGCATTTGGCGTCGCGTTTCTCGCTATCTTATGGGTCCCTATTCGAGTCATGTTGACCATGCAACGTGACACCATCATCCATCCATGGTTACCAGTGCGTCCTCACTGACAAAACGAGCACCACAGGGGCACACATGGAGCTTCTGATATTGCAAGTACCCCCAAATCACTTTGCAAGCATGAAGTCAACCACAACAAACGAAACTTTGCTGGTGGTCTGAAGGTGCATGCAAGCTCCATCCTCCAAATCCTCTGCGGCCAATAGGACAGTTTTCTTTCTAGTTTTTTTTCTCCCAACTTCCATCGATATGACACCATTGATCTGAACATAGATAATTGGGAGCGCAGATGTGCAAAAAATAGAGGTGTGTAAGTGAGAGCACTTATGCACACAACATTCTGACGGTCACCACAGACACAATGAAGGCCACAAGCCCAACATCTTGAACTGCCGCGAGGTCCATTTCGCACAGACTCGACACGGTATAGTTAGGACTAACTTGGAACAGCGCAGACACCGCACATTGTGGGTTTTTGGTCTCTGTGGCCATCTCCCCGACATGCCTCAGTGTCACGTTAACATTGAATCTCCTCACGGCCAACATGTTACATTTGTCGCCTACTTCTGGCCTGTGCCACCGAGGTTTCACTTCACGAGCACATGCGGTCAACGATTTCGGAGAGGGCTTACAGTACGAGTCAGGACTTGTTGTAGCAGTAGTTTGTGAATATGATTGGATTTGAGGCAAACATTCAAGTGGCCAGTTCGGGCGTGCAGTGTTCCCCGTGAGAAGATAAATGTAACTTTGGATGGCCTATGGCTTTCTTGACAGACTTAAAGATGAGCACAACACAGTTTCTTTTTCGAATGTCCTGCTGGCAATCAAGATTGCCTTGATCATTCCTACTTAATCGACATTGCCTTTACATGTATGACTTCTGTATTTAGGCTACTGTGAGATACCAAGTGCACTCTGCATTTCCAAAAACAAGAGCTCATTTTTCAAGTGGGGTTTGATAAAGGTCCAGCTCCTCCAGAAAAGTATATATATCTGCTTCATTCAACCGCACAATGGCTTCGATATCTTTGGGGTATGTTACCAAGTCCCCCCGGGTAAAGTGTCTGTACAAGTGGGCCATCGAAGGGGTGCAGGACGAGAGGAACTCAACAGCTTAGCACCCTTTGGTGGTCCATACTTTGTGTCTGGGAGTTCTAGTTTGTTCTGAAATGTATCCCTAAACTTCAAATATGAGTCCTGTGAAGTTGTGAAAAAAATGAATCAATTGCACATACCCCCTTTGTTGGAAAGAACTCAATGTTGTTCATTTGTCCGGTCTTATACATCCAGTACCCCACGCCAAACATGAGCAGTGAATGGAGAAGTAGTGTTCCCATATGACAGTTCTTCAAGACTTTTGGGAGTTCTGACGTTGCTGACAAAAAAAAGGGTCAAAAGTGACCGTCTACCCTTTGTGAAAGCATCACGTACCCTGCCAGCAAATCTGGCAAGTTCTTTGGAACCAAAGCCTTGGGGCTGAGACATTTGATCATTTAGAATGCCCTGTAGATGCATCTTTGTGTTGTGTGCATCAGAAAACATGTCCAAGATCACTCACAACCACAGCAGCAAACTTATCATTGTCGTCTGGAGAATCCCAACTTAGGCCCATTGCCACCTGCAGTTCATTGTGGAGGCAGCCAGAGGCAAATTTTTCTATAGAATGGTATGGCAGGCTACCACCAGGCTTGGAGTTGACTTGAGCTTCCGACATGATGACCGAAAGAGAACCACAAAACAGCGATCAGATTCGGCCCTCTGATCATCGATCATCGATCAACATCGCACATGGCTCACGGATTACACTAACTGACTTGAGCCAAGACTTGAGCTTGAGGCTTTTGACATTGTAATTCTCTTCCTTTTCCCATCCGCAATGCTGCGCCCCCGGGCTAGCAGCCCGATGTGATACAGAGATAGCGTGGCACAAAAATGAGTATGGGATCAAGCTATTTTTTTGGCTTATTTTGGAATTTCTGCTTGAATGCACCATTTCCTGAGCAGGGACGGATTCACACAGGGCCCCACGTTGACTTCAAGAACCAGATTGGGATTTGCATGATTTTGACTTTGACGTATGTAACATCAGCTGGTTGTGAGTGTCCTTTATTTCATATCTTTGCTTCCCTGACATGGTGATGCCTTCAGTGAACTATAACCATAAGAAGAGAGGCTGGATCATTCTGTGGGAGACTGGCATATATGTTGAGCTTCCCCCATAGACACTTATTGGATACCCCTCCTCCCTCTTCTACCACTTCAACATCGATGTCGACCGTATGTTATTTAACTAATCTCTTTTCCAAGATCTATTTCATAAAAACTGATTTTTTCACAGAACTCCAAACCGTCTACACTGGCAATGACATCAATGTACCCACACCTGAAAAATTCAACACTGATCAATGATGCCGAAGGCCGAGGGAGCATGGTTTTTTATTCCCAAAGCACAATGTGTCATGGTCCAGCAACAGGATTTGACACGCTCAGAATGGCAGCCGCAGCCGGGACGCCAACAACCACAGATTACAGAGACGATGCCCACATACAGTACTTTCCACTTCCGGAAGACTTCAGTAAGGATTCCTGCAATGAGACAGAGAATTTGTGACTCAATGAAGGCTTTTCTTGGTCACTGTGTTCTTGTTATTGCATTCATGTTGAATAGCACACCACACACATGTATTCAACTTAGTTTTTTTCCCCCTGACTCCTATTGTTTACACGTTCCAAAATCCTGTTACTTAAAAGCGGTTCATTGTCTCACTTGGAGTTGCATCTCCCGTTTGTTGGTCATTCTAAACAGGGTACCCCAAAATTCAGGCAGAAGATGTTTTTTATTTATTTTCTCTTGATAGGTGTATCATTCTTCGACAACAGCAAATGGATTGGGCTTGGGAAACTATTCTCTGACTTCCTGCCCTAAGTTACCGACGCGTGCCAGGCAGTCCACCAAATTTCCACATTGTTGATGCACAGACTTCTCAGCCCGGACATGTTGGTCTCCGAGTTTCTCACCCTACACCTGCCACAAATTAATGCGGAGAAGAGCTGGTTCCCACGATCACTGAGTGCTTGGTTCCGTGACCATATTTCCAACGGTGAACCGGACAAAGTCTGGTCCATCTGTATCCCACCGCTCTCGTTCCTTCGCAACCTCGAGAGTGCAGTATCTCAGGCCCGGCTTGTTTGCAGATCCAGACAACAAAAAATCTTTGGCTTCCATTGTGGACCATCACTTTTTACCACGAGATCCTCATGCTTCGAGACCCACAACAAGAATGGGTGGAGAGCAAAAATTGGCTCCCCGGAGATCAAGATTGTATCTTGAACCATGTTGCACAGAATTCTCACCATGTTGGCGCAATTTCTGGGCAGCTTGATTGGAATTGGACACGGGCCATCAACAATGAAAGGTGCATCCATTTCCCAAAAGGCCTTTTATTTCTACTGACCCTAGGTCAAGCATAATGGTCAATATTCAAAACACGACTCTCGTTTCGATTGAGGTGGCAAGGTTTCAAGTTTCATCCAGCACTTCAGCTTCAGCTCATACCTTAAAATACTGCATTCTCCTGTGGATCATCTTTGCAGCAAATCCTTCCCGATACTACTCCCAAACCTGCCACCAAACAAAAAACTTGCTTTCAAGACTGGCAGTAGTGACCCCAGGAGTTGAACCCAGTGTTTTATTTTTCCTTGGGCGCCCAAATGCACACCCACGTTTCCCCAATTTGCCCCAATTATCTCCTAACATTCTCCAACAGATCATGATTTAACAATGTGTATATATCTGTGCACCATTCCCCTTTTTGCCTCCTGGCTCACTTGGAAACAAATAGGGTCAAAAATAGGGGAGCAGCTAAACATCCTGAGAACACAAAAAATTGCCCTTGATCAGACAACCCTAGGAAAGAGTACGACACAATATTGAGATGCTGTGACGCCAGCACACCATTCTCTGCAAAATGAATATTTAATTCCATTAAACCTGGAATTCCAAAGAAAACTATGACGCTCAGGCTGCCTGGCTGGGCCAACACTGTCAAAGCCCTCATAAGAACCTACCTTCACTTTCAAACACACTTCCTGGCCAAAAATGTCTGTAGTGCCAGTGGCCAGCCTGGAATGCCACTCAATGGGCAACTGTTTTGCAAATAGCATGCACAGAAAGGTCTCAAATATTACAGCAAGCACCTGAATATACTCCGACATGATGCTTTTCGTTGTCCAGTACTGCTCCGAGTTATTTTCGCTGGTGTGGCCACAGCAGTCTGTGTGGTGTTGAGGAGGTGGAGGTGGGCCAGTTCCAGCTCAGTGGGAACTCCTCTGATCCTCTTGAAACCTTGATTTTTGGATTCCCCTGGTTTGAAAGAGGGCGGGGGGTGGACGCGATGGGTCAGTGATGCATTGTCACGGGCAGGAATCAAGCCAAACATAAATTATGTGATAATTTGCTACACATCTACCAATACAGATGTTTTAAACCCGGCTGTGTGACTGGGATCATTTGAATGCATCCCGCAGACCCTCAGATTTTTTTTTCAGGATGCTGCCTTTCTCCAAACTTGTGCTACAGCTCCAACTTTCCCCTCAAACTCAGTGCAAGGTGCCTGCAATGGCGGAACGTCCTGGCTGCCAGTTTGTTGTCATTGTTAGAGCAAATTCCTGCTCCCTTTCCAGTGTATATTATCAACGGATTAGCCCTCCATACTGCCACAAACAAACTATGAACCAAAAACGGTCCATTACCGGCACGCCAGCACAATTTGATGGGATCATTTTGATTGTTTATGCATGACACATGATGTGAAAATCACGTCCACATTCACAAACAATGCCACCTCTCTTTCTCCTCTCTCCTCCATGTCACTCCTGGCCACTCTCCAGTGCCCTTCGGTATGGGCAACTCCATGCTCCTGTTGTGGTCAAGCCCACTGGCTGCCTTAAATCTCCCACTTTCTAGACCTGCATATTTTTCATTTGTACACAAAGACACGTCTCTATGACTTCCAGTGAGCTCGGCCTCTGGAAAAGGCCTGGTAGCAGTAGGAGGGGATTATATGGCATGGCAGCCAGGTGTGTCTTTACTGATGTATATCTACCCTATATCCCCTCTTAATCCCTGGCTAGTTTTTGACACGACGGTTTGAGCAACTCCATGCTCCCATCCCACTCAAAAACGCGCCAGGGCCGTTGGAGCATGTTATACTTACCCCATATGCCCCACCAGTTTTTGACAAGGCAGTTTGGGCAACTCCATGCTCATGTCCCACTCAAAAACGGGCCAGGGTTGTTGAGCATATTATATCTACCCTGTATTCCCTGGCTAGTTACACAGCAGGTAGACTTTACAATCTCATTTTACATAACCATGGGCCATAAAAATGGTTAAGCCCCCCCCTCCCCCCCCCATACTGACAGCCTCTTTTTCTGAATATCTGACCATATGGCAAGGGTACACCTTGACCTGTTTACAGAGCACCGGTGAAATGGCGCACTGGCGTGCAGCTGTGAAATCCAATGCCAACAAATGAGAGACGAAGTCTACTCAAAAACCAACACCAAACTCAACAACTAACAACTACTCAATACTTCGTGTGTGTTCGAGGGGGGTGGGTCACGTATCGACCGTCAAGTTCAATTCAAAGGTAGGTTTCCACAAGTTTGATAGGTTTGGGACTGCCAAAAGGTAACTGCTAATAACTCCAACTCAATAATGAGAAGGGTAGGGTTTCTCGATGCGCGCCGTTTTACAACGTGCTTTAAGGTGGGAATCCACAGACGGCCAGAAAAGGTTTCTAAGTTCTTTAAGTTTGTTTCCCAATTACTGATAGATGGCCCCTAGTGCTTCAAAAGAAGGTACTAGTCCCAACCACTTCAAAGGCTATAATCCAATGCAAGTTGTTCTCAAGTAAAAGGTAATCCTTGTTTAAGAGGTCTCGAAAATCCAATCTATTCAATCTAACAGAAATCCAACACCTAATTGCAGTATAGATGCGTAACGAGCCGAAGACCCGGAGCTACTGGAACCCTTGTATCCGAGTAAGGCTGAGTTTACAAGACTTGACGAGAGGCGTCTCAAAAGTCAACTGTTTAGGCTGCACTCTTAAGCTGATATCCACTAGTCGTGCCAAATAACGGGGGCTTCACTAATCTGTCTACTACATTTGAAGGAGCTTTATATACTACTGCTACTTGGTTTCTAAGATTACAAACGGATGAACGAGCGGATTAATAAGTTTACATTGAAGCGAGTGTGTGTCCGTCATTTAGACAGATTGGTCAGTGTTCAGATGTCCTGTTGTCCACAAGAAGCATCGACCTAAGCGCTTCTCTCCCCCTCAGCCATTCCAATGCTAGGTTGGGCCTCGGTTGTTCCTTGTCCGTATTACAGAGCTCTCTTGTTTTAGTAACCTTTTAATGCCCACCTGACTGATCCTTATGAGCGCGTCGCGTCGCGACGCGACTTAGTCACGTGGCCGTTATTCAACTCGAGATCCGCGCGCCTTGTCATTATAATCCCAACCAGGCGCGTACGCATAGCCTTTCTCTAGTTTTGTTTCTTAGTTCCTTCCATTGGCCTTTGGTATTTATCCTAGTGCTGGTATTGACACCGAGCTTGTAGCACCGTGTTCAGATGCTCCTTGCCGGGTGAGTCCTTAACCTCAGCTTTGGCCTTTTCGTTTCGAGTTACCTTCTCCGGCCCCAGTTTGGAGGTACCGTTGGGGATTACTCTACTGCTCCGGCTCTTGTTTAACTGAATCAACACATCTCGGGACTTTAATGCTCCGTCCCAGGCTTCAAGACTAGCATCCTCTAGTATTTACTATGCCCTTAGCAAGCTTTAACAGACTTGTAAGGATCGCGAAAATGAATGATTTCAAGCTTGTACAGAGTACGGCGTATCAGTGGGTGTGCCGTGGGCCCTGCCGAGGGTGCACATTATAATGTGCACCGGGCCCGCCAGTGCAAAGGGCACATTCTAACGTGCACTTGTGGCCGGGCCAGGTCACATTATAATGTGCACCCCGGTACTGTTGTGGTGACCAGGCGTTCATTTCGACGAAGTTCTTCCGTACTAAACGTCCGACTCCGAAATTTTCGGAAACCTATCTCGGACCGTACGAGGTTATCGCCAAGCCCTCCGCGGCTTCCTACACCATCCGTCTTCTGAAGACTCTTTCACCAGTTCATCCGGTTTTCCATATTTCTCAACTCGAGCCCCACGTTCCGAATCCATTTCCTGACCGTGAGGAACCTCCTCCGGCCGCAGTCGAGGTCATCGACGGTGACGAACACTTCGAAATCAAGCAAATTGTTGATTCGAAGATTGACCGGAGATTCCGAACTCCTGGAACACGACTCCGCTATTATGTGGAGTGGCTAGGGTACAAGAATACCGATGAACAGTTTGATTGGGTTAGTGCTGACGACCTTGACGCCAATGAACATATCAACAACTTCCATCATTGTTTCCTGAACAAACCGGGTCCCAACTTATAACTCACGTGATTTTGGATCTTCCGGTTTTTTCGGAGCTTCCGACCGTTCACACAAATATACCAATGAAAAATCTGCGCTGAGTTCCAAGAAAATATCTATACACATTTTATTTGACCGCTTTTCCGGTCACGCATCGACATCCATGTCCTCGCCCTTGTCCTTCTTCTCGCCCTGGTTCTCCTCCCCAATCTCGTCCTTCTCCTGCTCTTCTCCGTCCTCTGGAATCGGAGCCTCCGGCGATTGCGGAACGTCCTGTGTGACGATCGGTGGCACCAGGTCTTCATTGTCCTTCTTCTTCTCCTCTTCCGACTCTGTCTCCGATTCATCGCCACTCTCTTGCACCGCTTCCAACCTCAACTTCTCACGCTCAGCTTCCTTGTCCGAATCCAGCACAGAGATGTGTGATCGACCGTCGTCTGCAAATTCGAAGTCAGATGGCCATCCCTCATCGAAGTTGATCTCCTTCGGGTCTTGGACTTCTTGCAACCCTCCGGGGTTCTCGGAGCTTCCGGCGTTTTCGGAGCCTCCGAGTCGTCTACGACGATCGCCTGCGCTCTATGCCGCTCTTCCTCCACTTCCACCGACACCCGATCCCTTTCCAACTCCTCCATCGCTGCAAGTAGCCACTCTGGTTTCTCCCCTTGAAAACGGTGTGGTGGAAGATTGCCACCATGTTGGAGAGGACGGAGTGGGGGGTGCGGTATTGGCGGTGGTAAATGTTCTGGCTTGCCTCGAGTTTGTCAACGTGGTCATCGAGGCGACGAAGAGTGTTGCGGAGGTCATCGATGCGAAAACGGGGTGGCCTGGTCGGAACTTCCAGTCCGTCCTTGTCCTCGTCGGATGAGATGACGCGACGGCGTGCACTGGCCAACACCCTTCAGCTAAGCCCTGCGATGTCGTCACCGGAACGTCTGGTCTTCTTGGGCTTCTTCTTGCCCTTCATTTTCTTGTTCTTCTTCGCCACAGAGGCGGCGACCGAATCCTCCCGACGCTTGTTGACGCGAGTCGGGTGCTGCAGAAGCAGCGTGCACTTGCTGTGCGTCCGCTGGCACTCGATGCAGGTGCAGGTGGTGGCCTTGCTGCCTGTCTCGATCTTGCAGATGATGCCTTTCTTGCGGCATTGTTTGCATCCTACGGAACTTCCAGTTAGTTCGGAGCTTCCGACGAGTCCACTGCGACATACCTTCGACTTCCTTCTCGCTATCTGTCTCCACGTTCTTCTCGTTTGCCGTCGTCTCCTCCCGATCCTGAGTCGCTCCGCTCTGCGTCGTCTCCGCCCTCTGGGTTCTGGAACTCTAGCATGCACCCTGTGATTTGTGCCAGTGCTTGCTCTTCCCCCTGGCGACGCATCTCTGCCTCCTGCAGGCACTCCTGTAGCGCCTTCATCTCCACCTCCGACGCTGCCTTCTGCACCCGCTTCTTCCGACATTCCTCCTCCGCGAGCGCCTTGTCAAGCTCGTGCTCGGTGGCACGCTTCTTGCCCTTGTCCGGGTGCTTCTTCTTGTTGTTGTCGCTTCCGTGCCTCGGAGCCTCTGAGCGCGTGATGGTAAGGCCAGAGGCGAGAGGCA
This sequence comes from Mycena crocata, assembly GCA_029281795.1. Lineage (NCBI taxonomy): Eukaryota > Fungi > Basidiomycota > Agaricomycetes > Agaricales > Mycenaceae > Mycena > Mycena crocata. Next base: position 148,632 of record JARJCP010000032.1, on the reverse strand, counting down.
GCATGTGGGATGGTGGGAGGAAGCAAGATGTAAAGATGAGTCACTCCCACTTCGGTTCCGAACTTTGTGGGTCCAGTCATGTGACTTTCTCGAACATTCGACGCTTGGACGACGATTCAGCTATATAGCTATTTCGACTTCACCAAACTTTTTTTGACAAAGTTTCTTCGACATATCTCGACTTGTTTATGTTCCTTGGGGGCAAGGAACGTAAGAGGGGGATACTGTTATATCCATGCACATTGACCTTCTGTTCCTACCGGAAGCTCTGGCGTTTGGAGCGTCTGGTGTTTCGGAAGCATAGTCGGTCCGACTTCAGACCGACTCGGCTGATCGGGTTTTCACGCAATGAAGGATTACTGAGTGTTTCCCGCTTATCTGTTATCTATCTCATCCATCTATCTTCTCCGTCTCCGTATGTCCTTCGCTTTGTTGTATTCAAGTCCCACTTTTGGTAGTCGCTTTGTCTTACCATATTAGGATATTGATCTTCAACTACTATATAAACCCTATGTACTATGCTTGTATAAGTAGTGTAGCCCTCTGTACCGTCGGCATAGCCCGCTATCTATCTATTCCCCAGCCCACGAGTAGCATCTCTTAAATATGAACATCAAACTTGCATAGAACTTGTTTATTATGAACTTGAATGTATGAGGACTTTCAGCCTAACTACAGGCTGTCGACGTCGAGCGCCAACATTGCTCTATTGCATTAGCAAAAGGACTGTTGCATTCCTTGTCATAGCCTCTGGTGGAAATTTCCTCTGGGTTGGCAGTGAGGGTGTTACACAAAAGCAGGTAATAAGTCTAGCGTCATGCATCAAGGACATCGTGGGAAGTTTAGACACTGCACCTTTCACACTGTCCCTCTTCCAGCACTGCTAGGATAGAGTCCCACTGTTGAAGGGAGCTCTGTGAGAGGTGGACCTCTGTAAACTTGCCAAAGAGTCGGTTGGATTTTTTTTTTAAAAAAAAAGAGAAAGAGAAGACAGAGAACAAGGACGATCCACTGTAGGACTCAAGGCGGGGAGCAGTTCCCTCTTGTCGGACAGCGACCGGCCCTTCGTTCAAGGGGGAAAAGGGGAATACAGACAATTCGAAAGAGCTGACTGTGGGTGTTGGAAACAATGAGATGAGTCGAAAAAGCAACGGGACGACTTACACGAGGACGAAAATAACGCTGATGAGCGACTCTGAGTCCACGGTTACTGAGAAAGGATGTCAAGAAAAAAATGTATAAAAAGGGTGCACGAGAAGAATCGAAATGGGAGCGCAGGGCAGTCGCAGAAAAATCTGAGTCAAGTAGAGGTCAGACAGTGATCGAGAGCGAAAAGGGAAAAATGTGTACCAGAAACCTGAGCACCCGCAAGACTAAGCTGCTCAGCTTGGTTGGATGTTAGAAGATGCAACAGACAGGGTCTGGAGAAATTGATGCACAAGGCGCACACTGATGCGCATTGATGCGGCAAGTTCAAAGATAGAATGGAGTGTTAATAGCGCCAAAATAAGAGTTTCTTATTGCATGGGGTGCATTTAGACATCTGCGGGACAGTGTACCAACAGGTTTGATCCTAAATTTCCATGGTCAAGGGTATAATTTGAAAAAAACTGACTGTGATACTGTATCATTTCAATCAGATTGACAGTCACGCATCACGCACCCCCGTGTCGGTATCGAATTTTGGTTGAGGTCACACGTCACTCACGGCTTTATCGAACCAAAAATTCGGGTCATGCAGGGCAAAATCCCCGAAAAAACACGAAAAAATGAAATTTCCCACGGGTATTTTCGAAAATTTTCCAGTGGTCATGTGTCACACCCCATGTCAGATTGAAAAAATACAGTATCTGGTGTTCTGCATATTTGGCAGCTGGAGAAATCATTGTACAGAGGTACAACTCCGTTGGATGCTTGTTTGACCGAAATAATCCCATGGTATGCCGCACCTGTGTCCCTGCACTCCAAACACATTATTTCCTTCTAGAAACACCTTGTTATGTCATTAGGGTCATGATTTAACTCAAATTCAAGGGGTAACACTATCAAGTATGGTACAGTTGGTACTAACTTGACATCTGTTCCACAATCAACACTATCATGATGATGAAAAATGGAGACTCACAACAGTTTTGAACCACGAATTTTGCAGGCTGAACCTGCTGCTGCGTCAATGACGCACAGGCACTAATCCTTGTTCAATTGTTGTTCCTCGCTCCTGTGTTGCATTCCCTTCTTTCAATGTCTGAATTCAAGAATTTCTGAGTCAGCTGCCCATTACTTGAGCATACTCTTGTCTCAGAGGGCTTTCCTGTATTCACTCAGTCTTGTTTCCAACCTTTTGGGCTCCTGGATGCATGCATATGGATGTTTCATGAAGGAAGCATAGTTCCAAAACTGAATTGCTGTTGAAATATCCCGACACAAAGTGGCTGTTACATGCATGAAAAATTGCCTGTGATCATCTATATATAGTCCGCAGCCTATGATCAAATTACTTGGTTATAGCGGCCTTTTGGCTCAGTTGGTTATGATGCTAGCTGCAGGCACGTGATCTTAACAGCAGCCCATTGCACAATCAAACCAAGACAATTCCATCTTACAACTATGTTACAAATTCAACATTGCACCTCTCACTGCAACCACTGGCATCTCTGTTGCACTTGGATTATGGTTCTGGATCACGCTAGACGAGAGTATTTGATTTGACAGGTGTTGCATGCACGCACACCCCGCATTAATTTTTTAGATTGACGTGGCGCAGCTCAGATTAAATTGTGCATGGGGATCAAAACCACACCCCATTTTCATGACAAGCTGCAGTCATGGTACTATTGTGGCCCCCCTACCTGGCCACTTGAGTATTTGAGCCACATAAATGCATTATTCTGCCCCAACTTGAATAGTAGTTTGTTGAGTATCCTTGGGCGCCCCAGCGGACCAATTTTGGTGCAGTTTGTCATCTTTGATGTTATGCTGTGCCAGCTTTCGGGACGGTGCAATCGTCTGACACGTGGATTTCTTATACTGGACAGCTGGCACCCACAATCAATTCTCTCTCTCTCCACCAGTTCTCGCTCAATCCGAAAGATTGGGGGCTCATTATCTCCGGCTGATTGACCACTACTCGCTGAGCCCCCCCAACTCCCTCTACTCTGCCAGCTGGATCTTCCTTGGGTCTCTCTTGGCAGCCACAGGGTTTGTCAAGTCCGCAAGATGGCCATGGACATATTACAGGAATCCGAACCGCCACCGGCCCATGAGTTGTAGACACTGGTAGCTAAGAAAAATATCCTCCTTTCTTCATCCCTTCAGGATCTTATCAGTGGTAGTTTTGGCGGAATACCATCTGTTCTGTCACACAACAGGCTGGTGGTGCTCTTTCTTTGGGGATTTTCTGTGGGAAATGGGATGTATCAGTGGCCGATCAGTGGCCAAATCTGCAGCTCAGGTGCGTCATTGTAAACCATTTGAAGAATCTTGCACATCTCTGCTGTCATCCTGCAGCCCCATCTATCCTGCACCGGCATGGGAATTTTGTTACTCATTGGTGACCAAAGGACTGTTTGACACAACCTGGCATTTCAGGTGGCTTGGACGATGCCGAATGGTCATCAGAGCCTTAATGAATGTCACTGACTATGCCCTGACACATAACTGCTTGACGGAACTGCGATGTCGTGAAGCCGAGCCCATCCAGCTTTTTAGAGAGTATTTCCTTGTTAATGCCACCCTGAAAGGCACAAACGAGTTGCCACCAGTATTCTACACTCTCTTTGTATCACTCAAACATGTATCTTGTGTTTTCTTTGCATGAGGAACGGCAGCGAGCAAGGTTTTCCCCCCCTACTGGGTATCCCAAGAAGGAAAAATCGAAGAAATCACCCAAAAAGAGGAGATTCAGAGAGATTTCAATGGTATTGAAGAAGTCAGTTTACCTATGATAAATGGGCTGTCTGCCGTCCCAAAAATTGATTTTTTTTCGGTGCGCCAGGCACTTTTAAAGTTCTTACATCGAGGATTTGAGGAGAGTCAATGTGGATACATGGAAGGGCCACTGGAACTTGGTTGGCACATCTAGATCATGTTTTCTAGGCACTGGACCTTTTGGTTCAGATTCAAGGAAGTCATTGCAATTATTTTATTGCAATTTTGATTCACGGAAGATGTGGAGGAGGGAAAATTTGCAAGTGCTCCATATATGCTGCTTCCATGGTCCCATGTACTTTTTGGATGCATGTTGGGCCAGTCCAACACCATTTGCACAGAAGTGCAGCATTTGAGCAGGAGACAGGGGCGTGAGAACAGTGACTTTGTGATGTGACATGTTATTTGCCAGTCACGATGTTACTTGACATTCATGAATTTTGATGCCCTCAGAGTTGAAAAGCTGATCAGGGCGTACAGAATATCCTATAACCTACTCAAGAGCTCCTTGAATTATTTCCATGATTTTTGGATGCTCAGATCGAGCACTATTGCGAAAGTGGCAAATAACATACACAGCCACTGTCAAATAACAGCCCAGCACAGCCAGCAGTAAACTGCAAGCAAAGAGAACAAGTGTTTGCTCGACTTTCTCACGGGTGGCCAGCTAGCCGGATTTGGCCGATTTCAGACTTCTCACGGCAAAATATTTGCTGAACCATCACACCATCAGAATCGCCGCTGGCGCTCTGGGTTCACTCTGAAGATGTTAGCCAACATATCCCGAGCCTCAGAGACCAGGTGGGTCACATAATTGGTTCATGAGATACCCAGAATACCTTAGGTGGCCAGCTAGGGGGTCACAAATAGTATATTGATGGTCTGGTCCGACGACTCAGAATCACAGGGACATTGTATGTAGCATAAACGGCAGCTATAGCATAAGATATTCAGGCCAGTCTTTCTCTCCTAGTATCCTGTGCAAACTAACACCAATGAATTCAACATTGGAGAATATGCATTCTATACAGACAACTCTTGTCTGAATTTGGTGGTCCAGAACCACCTAAGGTTTGGAAAATTCCGGAGGTTCAGTGTTCCAAAGCGTGTTACAGTGTCGGGTTCCCTGAGCTGTTGAGAAAACTCTAGTAATCCAAACATTCAGGTTGTGCCAAATCTCTTGTAGTGTAAAAGAAATTAAGGCTAGGTCTCTCTATTCATGATGCAACAAGGCCACACATCACTTGTAGTTGGGCTTAGAGCCCAACTTGGAGGATCCATGGATGACCTTCCCATGGTCCATATCACCCATTTTTTGTCCACATTTTGAACAGTTGTCTTTTAACCTGCAATAATCATCTATATAGGTCTAAAAGTTCACCAACAAACCTTCCCTGAGCCGATTTGGATACGAAATGGGCTGATAGCACCGTGGGAAAACCATCCATGGATCATCCAAGTTGGGGCTGGTCGCTAACATTCCCACGGTTCAATTTTGCGATCGTTGGGCGATGTCCACAGCTTCTAAAATTGAATTAGATTTCACAGCTCTGTCATTATTACCGAGCATGTGTTTACACTCGGAGGAATGCACGCGAGCAGTTGACTCCTCCATCATTCTGACTCAGGCTCCCATCTTTTCTCTTCCTCCCCACTCACTCGCTCGCTCGCTCGCACTGCTCGCCGCTGTGCGCTCACCTCGTTCATACCTCGGACTCACAGTTTTCCCCACCCACCATCCCAATCTTATCTATTTAATGGTCTCTGCGTTCCGTACATATTTTACTTATTATCCTTCTGTTTTAGTTACGCTGCAGCTTTGCGCCGGCTTGGGTTTCGGCCCGAGAGCACTGGCTGCAAGGAAGACTCTGTCTCTCCTCCACTCAATCTATATCCTTCCATACACACACGATCCCGAGGCATTCCTACGCATGGTATTGCTCACTTCAAACCACAGGGAAGATCAATTGTAATCTTTTGGTCCCTTCTTTGTAGCTGTGGTGACTTCTTCAATTACCCATGAACTCAGTTCCGGAGGACTTTGTTCTATACCAATTAATGTGAATGAGCCGCCACTCAAAAACAAATTGTATCCTTTGGTCAGCAGCGTGTATTACATTCTGGTCTTCAAAGTGGCCAGAATATTTGCAGAAGAAGTGTGAATTGCAGTCCAGGCACGAGGAATGAGCCAACTGGAATAGCAGACCAAAAGCATGTCTAGTATCAAATACATGAGCATAGTTGGACCATTGATCTGCAGTTTAGAGATATAACACCTTGGCGCAAGATATTACCCCTTGGCTTGAACCATTTTTTGGACTGATAGTAGGGAACCAACCCCTTGATTTTTTGGTACCCAAACGATGTAGTGGCACCATTGAGGAGTGGAATGTGTTCACAGAGTTATCAAAGTGGTGTAGGACGACGGGGAGCCTGCGCACTGCTGCCGCGTCAATAGCACAGCCACATCCACGTCAATGCGCATCAATGCCGTGCCGATGCGCGTCAATGCGCACCTCACACATCATTTCTACCAGACCCCAGCAGACAGAGAAAAAGAACAGTTAAAACCAGTTCATTGAAAGTCCAGTTGAGGCAGTAGCCACCATCAAGGAGAGCATCCCGGATGTTGGCTGCCCGTTCGATTCCGAGAACCACATCAGAGTGAGCGATTGGTCTGAAAACACAAGGGAAAGAGACTAGGGAGGAACCAAACGGCGGAACAAGTGTCGTCAGAAGCAAATTCAACGGGTCGGCTGAGGGGAGACTAGAAAAAGTAGAGGAGATAACGGTGCAAGAGACAAGAGCGTAGCCGATGCTAAGAGCGGGGACAACCCAAGTACACCCTCAATGAATATAGATATTGGGTGGAGGAGGAAGTTGGAGAGAAGTAGCTTGATTCAGGGGAAAAAAAATGTGCGCGCTGCACCAGCAAAACCCTTCCTTCGCAGATTCAACAGCGTATTCAGACTCAACAGCGACGACCGGGGCCTTGACATGATGGTCCTCTGTGGATGTGTGCTTTTCGAGGAAGCCAATTCAGAGCACTTGTTGAATTTGTACTCCGTGAAGGTCCGACAAGGGGGGAGTCAACAGTAGTGCTGTCAGCAGCGTGGCGGTCACACGGGAAGGAAAGTTTTAGGTTCAGGACAATCTGCTTCATTGAGCGGAGCGCACACTCAGAACTTACCTCACAAAGTTCAACGAGGAAGTTGCGAGGAAGATGACATTGTCGAGAGGTACTTATTACTATGACAACCAGCATCAAGAAAAGAGATGTTTCATTGCCTATAAAAGGGCAGATTAAATTTCCTCTTTGGGACAAAAAATGACACTGACATCAAGTTGTGATAATACCCCCAAAAGCCCACTAGTAGATGGCAGGAATTCAGTTTGATTATTAACGTGCTTTGCTCTTCGCTCTGCTCTGAGTCGTTCCGGCTTCACTGGAACTTCCGACTCTTCCGGTATCCTCAGAACGTCGGATCACTTTCCCACGTCAGCTCAGTATATAACAATGGCGTGGAACCCAAGTATCCAGGCAGACTTGCGTTTTACTGTAGCAAACCTCGTATATGGTGCACATAATTATCACTTCCAATGCGCTCAACATACTCCAATTGTGCAGCCTTCAATTCTCCGCTCAACTTGTAGCATTCTGGCAGCATGCATGCCTGTCTCTTCTGCACCTGCCGGTACTGCAGCACATCTGCAACCACCTCTAACCCACCTTGATCAATGGTTAATTTGAGCAGCTTCTCCGTGTGGCCGTCCCCAACCACATCAACCTTACTCTCACTAAGATGGGGCCAGATGCTGCACACAACATGGTGCATTGCTACAGCGCGCAGGAAACCCTGCATCGGGACTTTGATGAGTGCATGCAGATATGCACCGAGGATCTGCGCATCAGTCTCGACAGGGCAGAGATACTTGGTGAGGTCAGCAGCGACGATGTCTGCGGGGCGCGTGCAGATGGTCTTGAGCAGATGCCCAAAGTCGTTCCACAGAAGGCGGCGGTAGTCAGGCGCGTACCGCATCGATGTAGGGGCAGCAAGAGACATGCGAAGGTGGGACGTGGGAACGTGATTGCATCGTAGAGCGGGACAAAGTCTATGTAGGATTGATAGAACGGTGTCCCCGCACCTAGGAAACGCACTGAGATCTGCTCTAAATTAGGTTGTAAAGAAGTTCCGGATGTCGACGCAGCGACAGTCATAAATGGTGCCAGCGCCGTCCGGGTGACATCTACTTCCGAGAAGACCGCCAACGTTCCGGAGCGAAGTGTCTAATCGCAAGGGAGGGGAAGGCCATGATCGTGACTGGTAAATGCAGACGTCCACAGGGCGTCACTGTGTCATCGCACGCTTGATGGAACGCAGAGACATACACACAAAGCCGATATGGATGTTGTCGCACGGCTGAACAGCGCACGCCAGAAACGGAAAATTTGCGGAGCATTCAGCCCCCTAGCAGTAGCCCATGAGGGGTGTAATTAGATCGAGAGTGTCTTGTGTGATCTGCGACATCAACTCGTCGCCAGGAAGAAGTTGGGACAAAATCGATAGTGCCTAGGCCATCCAGACGTCATGCGAAATGTCTGGGAGGCGCCGAGATAGACGTACCCTGCAAGTAACTCCAGGAACGGGTGTGCTTCGGCCCACACGTTGGGAGGTGCGACCAAAGAGAATGAGTAATTGGCGCAAATTTCCGACAGTTGTGTAAACAGCAGGCTGAAAGACGGGGACGTAAGTGGACCATCCACAGCCGGTGGTAAACATGCGAACCAGAGGCGAATCGTAGTCGTCAACACCTCCGCTGCACGGCCTAAACTCTTCAACTTCAAAGCAACTCCACGTCCGACACTCGCCCACTCTTCCGCAAACGAAATGAGCATGCTCTTGATCACCTTATGCTCCTTCTCTTCCTCCACCTCAAATGTAGGCTCCACCGCCACCACGCACTCAGCGCGCTCCGCCTTCCCGCCCCGCAAGCCGCCGCCTCCGCGTGCCACACCGCCGCCCACACTTCCCAATCCGCCGGCTCGACGCCCAAATGTGTGCAAAGCGCAAGCATGTCTTGCCCCCATCCCCACGCGACGATATGGCTCCACCGTCCGTCGCACACCACCCATGCCTCGAGCAACTCCGCCCAATCGTGCATCAGCACGCAGTCTATCCGCCATCAACGCCGAGAAAATACTCCACCTGAGAACGCCACGACGAGCTGGGGAAGTAAGTGCTAGGGGAAACGACACGTCAGAGGAGACACCTTCCATCTCCATTTTCAGTTCAAGCCGCCGGCCGATCCCATTGTCGTCGTCACCCAACAACGCACTCGTACGCCACCTCAGTCGCGTGCACACTTAACGCACCACCCCCGCGGGGATGACGCGCCTCTTCAGGTCTGCGAGCTCTGCAGCAGGCAGCACTGGTTGGGCGACCTCGTTCTCAGCGCCCTTGAAGCCCCCCGCCCATCATGCAACACCAACAAGCATCCGCATCCCCGCGATACACTGCACGCGGACGCCCGAACGGCTCATGATAAACACGTCGTCGAACGTGTACCCCGCGTGCTGCACGCCGTCCACGTCGGGCGTGTGGTGGTGCAGGCCGAGGTGGGTCGGGAGCGCAGCGTGTAATGGGGCAGCGAGGGGCGTGCCGGTGAGGTCGAAATGCAGCGTGGTGGGGGCGGATCCAGTGGCAGCGGTGGTCAAGGAGAAGGGTTCCTGTTACCAGATGAGGTCGGGGTTGTAACCGGCGCAGAGGGGAAGAAGCGGCGCCGGATGGACTCCGGAGTGCCCTCTTCTGGTTCTGGGGCTGTCAGAGTTGGGGGAGAAGAAGGGTCGGGGAGGTTTGTCGCCCCCTTTCACTCCCCGAGTGACAGCACATCGGCATCGTCATCTGCCGACCGAGGCAGCAATGCAAGCATTGCCTGCTTGCGCGGGGACGGCAGCGCGGACTCGTATACGTGCACACCGTCTGGCGTAAGCTCGGCGAAGCGCAGCATGCGCGATGCGTGGCGTGTACCTATTGGGCTGGAGAGTGAAGAGTTTGAGAGGGCAGGGGGGAGGGCACCTGGAAGTAGAATCATGATCAGAAAGAGTCGAATGAGGATTCTAATAAGTCGAAAATAAGAACACACCTCGAGGCACGGGAGAGCTGCTGCGCGGCGAGGAATCGAGGGGAACTGCTAGTGTTTGCATGGTCAGCATAGAGGCAAGAGAATTGATTTAGACTTGCTTTCTTCGAGGCCTGCTTATATTACTCTCATTCGGCAGTTCACTCGTTGGCGGTGCAGGCGCAGGACCTGTAAGATGTATTTGTAGTCAGTAGAAAGAAAAAAAGCCCAACAGCAGTAACTTACTTACCAGACAGATCCGATGTCGTCGACGCCACGAAACAGATCTAAGTTTCTTTCTTTCTTTTTCAAGGAAGATGGGCCGCAAATTCGCAGTCACCTAATTATCTATCGGTTGAGCAACATTCGCTGGCTCGGAACGATGTGCACCAGTTATATTTTCCCTCGGGTCGCGCACCTTCTTCATAACGTTGAAAATTCCAGGCCCCAAACGCGCTACGATCTCTCTCCGCTCCTCCTCCCGCTCTGCGTATTGCATCCGCCCGGAGCTAGTTTTCGCCTGCGCGCGCCCGTCATCTGCTTCGCCTACGGGTGACTTTTGTACGGGAATTGAGCTGAATGGAACGATGGTGGACATGGTCCCCGGGTGATGTGTTCGTCTCTCTTGCCCGCGCAAAGGGCACTTTTTAGAGCGGTGTTGGACTTGGGAGAAGCCACATTTTGATGGTTTAGATGCAAATGGCGACGGTTTGAAGGAGACGGTTCGTTCAAGGACCGAGCCTACCAGCGACGTTCCAGACGTGGGACAAGGTAAAAAGTTTACGGTAAAGGCACCGGTAAGGAGTAAGGAGTGGATTATTCTTATGATGGCGTGGTCACGTGGCCTTATCTTGACAGTTTTTGTCAGCCACCTGTCAACGTGGTTCTGCCACGTCGGAGCCGCTGCTGTCCACGTCGCGTGCACGCCCGAAGCTCCGAACTCCCACGGCCCAGTAAGGCAGGGGCCTGGACCTTTGTGACGAGCGGGTCATCCCTGTGGCATCAATTTGCAGAATTTAAGTTGTCTGCGGTGTACCCTCCTTCCGTGTTGGCTTCTGGCCCAGGTGGTCTGCTTCTGCACAACATGAAGGGGTCTCCTTGCTTCTTCTTTTGTGTTTCAGCTCGTTGGGATACCTCAGAGGCCCAAATTATTCAATGCAGCTATTTTTTCCTCCATGCCTCGCACTTTGGCCGATCTTTTGAACCCATCTGAGAGCTCTGGGCGCCAGGTCCAGGCATATATGCAGGCAGGACTGGTTGATATTCAGCCCCAGCTGCAACGGCTGGCAGCTTTCCCCACCAATAATGCTATGGGCAATGTTGGGATCCAAAGAAAGCTCATGGACGTCATCAACTTGAAGGACAGCGAGCTGCTATGTTACCTCCTGCCGCTGCTTCGTCCTCCCTTCCGCTCATTGCATATAATACTTTTGATGAAGATGAACCCATTCGGGAAACCACAGTGCATCTCACAAACAAAATGACGCTCTCTGTCCTTTATAGACACCCCCCTCATACCATCCTTGAATATCCTGAAACGGCTGCATCTCCTAATAGTATTGGCCATCTCTTCCCTATGGATCCTGATAACTGGGAACCTCCTGAATACAACATCGCCTATTCCAGAGGGGCCCCTATGGGAGGTTCCCTCAAAGATGTTTTTGTTGATGCTATGGTAGATGGTGCAGGTAATACAGTGCCTTGTAGGGAGACCCCCAGCACATGTATGTATCCAGTACGGTTATAATAATCATTTTATATATTTATGTTCCTACAGGCTGTGGCGTAAAAGTCTGCCCATTCTCAGACACACTGTCTTTATCTCAGCCACACACCCATGCTTCCCGTGCGAATATCCAAACACGCCTGCAGCAAGATCGTGATGAGCGCTTACAGCATGCTTCACCCACCAAGGATATATTTTCCAAAACGAGTGCATACTTGGCTGCAATTCATAAACTGGGCTGTTCCCATCCTCCGGCCACACAGTTGGCGAACAATGATGACCCTCAACAAGACGATATCATGGAATATTATTGGAAGCAGAGAAGTCGTGGTTACTGTCCCAAGGACAGTACTTGTGAGGGAAAAATTCAGGTGGACAAAGACCCAAGTGGTCGTCTATCGATCAGGTATTTTTTATTTTATTTCCTAGGTGGGGCTGCAGTATTGAAGATGCAAATAGATGCGAGCATTATTGCCGGAAAACGAATAGAGATCATTTTTTTTGATGATTTCACTGGTTCCGCCGCTGGCAGCTATGACTTGAACTACATCCAGGCGGTGCTAAATGAAGATGAGGAAGAGGCAAAAATTATAGAGGAGGCCGCTTTCTCTCTTGGTTATGGACCACTGGTCCCTTGTACCACCATCACCAACAATTCATCCCAAAGAGCTATTTGTCGTAAGTGTGGTTTTGTGCATTATTTTTCACAGGCTAATTTCTAGCAGCATATGACCACTGAGACTCCAATGGTCTTCTCTCCCAACCTCTTATGGAACGCATGAAGTGTGAAGTGAAGTTTTGTCTGTACGAGCCAGTGGATGAATACCGTCGTGTTTGTCCCTATATTCTCATTGTCTCCTCTGGGATTCATACCCATCCTATTCCCTTGCCGACCAAAACTCCTCCTTCTGTCCGAACTACTGTTATGCAGCTTCTGGAAAAGTTGGGAGATGATCTACCTGATATAACGCCTAGACGATTTCTCCGTCACCCTGTCGTTCGGGCATTTCTTGCAGAAAAATTCCCCCGCATACCTAGTCCAACCCTCAGCCATTTGCATGTTTCTCTCGCCAACCGCTCACATATCAAATTGTACATCAAAGAAATTAGAAAGATCTATTGTCCTCATGGTACAGGATGGGCAGGTACTCTACATTTTATCTTCTCTAGGATTTGAATGTATGGAAAGCCGGAGAATCACGCTTTTTAGCGAGTGTTCCGCTGATGCGATGAGTGATGGGATCGAATTTCCCTTTTGGTAATCATGGTTCAAACGGTTTCAATTGTGTCACTCGCAGCGAAGTCGGGACAGGTCCCCCGAACTTCGGAGGGGCCTATCTATATGTTGGTAATCTCCGATTAATCCGAGGCTGTTGTGATGTTAATTGTAATATTTATGGACCGTTGCAATGAGATAAATCAGCACAGGAGAGGCATAATCATAAGCATAATTTGCATGGGGCATAGGAACACAAAAGAAAAGTAGCATAAGCAGACTAGGGGTCTTCCCCCTCCTCCTTCATTGACGGAAGCTGGAACCAGTCACAGTAGGCATTGCATCGGTGTTGTTCAGGAAACTTCAGGAACACTTTGGCGACATTCCCCTCTCCAAAGATATCCTCCCCCTCAGCAATCTCTCTGAGAAACAATCTTGAGAGCTGCAAGCAAGAAGGATGAATGAAGCTCATGGAGACGTCATTATTTGTGGGTCAGTTAAAAGTGTGCAACTGCCTAAATGTTCATTAGACCTCTATCATGGGGGTAAAAACCAGACTATACCTTGCAAGTCTGATAGAAAAACCGCACCATCAGTCTTGAAGTATTGAACATGCTGTGTGAAGCACAGGAATTCGCAAATTTCATAAAGTGGATCATTCTGTGGCAGAAGTGGAACTGCATCAGCGTTGTGAATGAATTTAACAAAGTCTTCCTCCTCTGTGTCAACCAACTCTTCCAACAGATATGTGCGTCGGACAGAGGATGTATTGGACACAGTGTTGCCTTGAACGAGATCGTGTGACACTGCAACGCCGGCGCGAACAAATCGGAGTTGAGGAATGAGGAATGGGGGTTTCTCATTGGCCGAAGAGATGAACATCAGGAAAACCCGAGATTCCCAAATGCCCGTAATTGTCCATAATTGGGTCATTATCATCGATTACTTCCAATTACTGGATTACGCAAGTCCAGATAATTTTCCGGTAATTACTGATAATTATTGCACATTAGTTGAGTTTAGGCACGGTGTAAGGGCAACCTCAAGGCCCGAGTATACTCAAGAGTCCTGACGAGGGGGATCCGAAGATAAATATCACAGAGTAGCTACAGATACAAATGGACAGACCTGACGAGGGGGATCCGAAGAGAAGAAAGACTAAGGATCACCCGCGTCAGATCCCGGTATATAAGTAACTACGGACGGGGGGCATGTGATAGCAACCGGAGTGATCGGCAGAGGTCCCGGGCGGAATCACAGGCCATGTGATATCGGGAGGAGCCGGAACGGGTCGGAACGGGACCGGAAGGTCCGGATGCGGAAGCGGAAGGGCCGGAACACTGGGCACACACTATCGTTTACTGGCCCTGTAAATTCCAAGTAAATTCCAGGTATTTTTTACATTTTCTGATCATTTACTTGTCATTTACTGGCCTGGTAAATGGCCAGCTTTTGTATCATTTTCTGACCTTTTTCATGACATTTACTGACCTGGTAAATGATACAAAAGCTCATCATTTTCTCATCAATTACCTAACTTTTTCTGAGCCAGAAAATGTTGAATTTCCCCATTCAGTAAATGTGAAGCTTTCCTGATGGCAGACCTTCTAAAAAGGAAATAAATTGAGGTCATCTGATAGTTAGGATTTCATTGATGTGCTTCTTGGGTTGCAATGAGATTCATTTCCTAACTTGGGTTCTTAGTTTTCCAATCTAGGTTATGATTCTCAGAGGCTCAAACCTATCTATTTCAGCAGGCAATTCATATCTTAGTGTTGCAATTTGTATGATCTAGCCCAAATCTAGCCCTTGATCCTTCAGATTTGAACAGATATCCAGTTCAACTATTGTCTATGGTAGTAGTAATCTAGCCTGATACAAGCTATATTAGGGAATGACATCTCTCTTCAACTTGGGGGCTTGGTTAAACTTTTGTGCTGATATCAAAGGAGTGTTCAGTTGCTGGAGAAAAGAAAGGATAACATTAACATAAAAATATTGCTGTGAAAAGCAAGGAACTTGAAGAACCATTCAAGAGATTCAAAGCAATTTCTTATGCCAATTTCTCTGAGTCAGGTCACATGAGCCCATGGAAAATGTATGGACCCATGTGACCTCATAACAAGGAGTGTTGGAACAAGATAACAAACCATTATTTCTTTGCACAAAAATAAGGAAAAAAAAATAACTACATACACTTGATTATGGATCTAACTGTTGTATTTTACACTTGCAGCCTTATTGCTCAGTGATGTGAAAGGTGTTACTATATTCTGAAGACCCTATTCCACACTTCAAGGGGAGATGTTGGTTGTAGATGATTAAACAACGTAATACAGAATCAGACCAGAGGCACAGATATATACTCAGACTGGCATGCATTTTTGTTGGTTGTTTGGTGTAACTGGTTAGACACTCATGTCTTGCACTTTCTTTTTTGGTGAGGTCTCCCGTAACCTCGCAGCCTGGAATTCTTTTATTCATACTGTGTCTCAATTCAATATATCTTGAATAGAAATCATCATCTTTAACAAGTGGTATCCTCAAAGAACAGAACTATTACTGATCTATTTTCCTATGCAACTGAGCAATGGTTGGGCACTTGAATTCCAGCTACAAATTTACTACTTAGCAGTTACAGCATGGATTTTTCTGATTATTCCTCAGGCCTGCATGCAAGGAAGAGCTGTACAATCTGCAGCACACATCTGCACGTAACGTTGTCAAGCACATTTTTGATGTTGTCAAAAAGCGCTGGGCCATCCTCACCAATCCACCACAGCTGGACCTCGAACTCTAGGCACATACCTTTTCTGACCACGTTGCCATGAGAGAAAGCCTGAGCTGATACGCAGAGAGACGTTATTGCACAGCAGATGTGAGATAGTTATCAGGCATTGTTAGATGGGCAGGGAGATGACTTTGCAAACAAGTATCTACAACAATCTAGATAGCAATACCAACTTTACGCTTGACTCAGCGAGCTTTCGATCTTTGTCGTCAAGTGTTTCAAAAACATCAACCACACTTTTGCTTCCCTCTAGAACCTCGAGAAGAGAGACTCTCCATCCACGTCTCCAGGTTCTGCGCCCGTTTAATTGCCTTCTGAAGACAGAGCAGCATCAGTGGCAGGTCAGTCAAGCTGCCCAAACATGTTGCAAATAATGACATTACTGCTATTTGCAGAACTTAGGGTGGGATCACATTTCTCCCCAAAAAGAGACACTTTTGATCCTTTTCCGCATATCACCCATTGCGGCTTCATTTCTTCTCCATTCAACTTGAAACCCTTACTGATGGATTTGCGTTGGAATTCCGCAGGCACCCAGCCCCACGATAAATATTTTCTGCATAGAAATGTTGAAATACCATGTTTTAGACCACATTTTACATAACAATTCTACTGCCTCACATTCTCCTGGTAAAATTCTCAGACCTGTCCCAACTCAAGAAAATATTGTTTTGCAGGCGCAAGGATAGTTTATAAATGAATTTGTGCAGTGATGTGCTTGCTATATGTTTGTATGCGACTGGGTCACGTTTGTGTAAGGTCACGAGTGACACAACAATCCTTCTCATTGACCACCATCATTGATGATGCCACTGTGACAACATATATAAAATGACTCGAAATATCGATGAGACGGGATGTAAGTCTCAATACTGGGGTGAGTGAGGGAATAGAGCAAAAATGATCCCGTGTGCCGCAGATACTGAACAACTCAAGGATATGAAGGGCAACCAGAAAGTCTTTTGGGAGCGGGAATATAGGCAGGGGAGCAGTGGATTTATTCGGAATGCATGAGAGTACAGAGACCTGAGAAAATCAAAGAGTCAGTGTAAAACGGTAACAAAAGGGCACTTGGATCCGGTTTTTGGTCTTTGACAACCGGAGGATGAATAGGCAGATAGCAGTGTTCGGTGAGAGTAATTTTCTCAATAAACGGGATAAACAGAGTTGGAAGCACTGATGTATTTAATCCCTAGAGTGAGACAATACAAGGGGGAAAAGCAACAACTATAGTAGAAATATCTGAGCCCTTAAATACAGAAACGGGAGTCCGATGACCGGGCTATGCAAAAGGAAATATTAAAAGTGCCCATGTGGTGTACTGAATAGAAATGAGTGCAATTGGGAATTGGAGAGGTCATGCAGTGTTGCTATCCATGCAGCTGTTGAACCTGAAGATCCCTGAAATGGCTGAGGTGTATCCCGGTGGTGTTGCCATATTCATCACATGTTGATAGGAAAAATCATTTTAGAGGTGTTTTGAATACCGCAAACGGTGCGCCAAACATGTGGGACAGGTTTTCACATGCATAAGGCAGGTTTTTGAGTGCCAGAGTGCCGAGTATAATTTTCTAGAAGGGCCGAGACAGGTTCATCGGAACTTTCCCACGGTTCAACTTGAGATTGATCGCCGAGGAATTGGCCATCGTTGTTGTGAATTATGACTTGGCGGTGCCTGTTGCAATATGTGAGTACTGGGACTCTTGTTGAATCGATAGCTTGTGCAGTTTAGGACTGAATTTTCATGTAAACCATTACATGGTGTCACACCACGCAAGAAGAAAAGGGTCCCCCTGCGTAAACACTATTCAAGAGACCTGAAGAATTGTGTCATATACCAGGCATTTATGCTGAAGAAGTCCAACACTGCCATTTCAATAGATTTGGATATCCCATTGCGTGTTGTCCAACGGGTCAAGCATACATGGTGTGAGATCAGAGAAGTGTCCCACGATCACAGATACCTTGGCCGTTCGCCAATGCTGTCCTTAAATCAATTAAAAGTGCACGAACTCTGCATGGTGATTCAGATTCAATACTTACTTTCACAGTTCATTCTTGCTCTCATTTCTCACTCTGGATGAGATACAAGAGCAGCAGCTATATGTACAGCATGACATTGGCATCTCACTCACCACTATCATGGACAATGAAGTGCATGAGACTATCCTCAAAGAAGGTATGTTGATCCTAGCTGTAGTTTGCAATTCACCATTGAATTTTTTGGACAGCTGTCAAGACAAGCTGTGGAGCGGTGCGAACACACCCGGTGCAATTTCATCATGAAGATTTGCGATGAGCCAGCTGATCATATTGTTTGTGTTGATGAGTCTGCTGTGAATATTTTGACCACCTATTTGCAGAACGGCTGGTCTCGCAAGGGCCTCCAATCACAGAAGAGATGTTGTTTTGTCTGGGGAACTCAGTGTGTGCTTTCTCCAAATCCTACCGCTCATTCTATAATCCATTCCTCAATGATTATCCAAGGTATTGCCAAACGCGATCGCGTTGATAAGCATGGTATACGGCTGGGCCTGAAATCTTTCAATTTTGGCGCCTGGAATATACTTTCACCAGTATATTAAAACGTAACAAGTGTTCATCAGTCTCAAATGAGAGCTAGTGATCTTTATATGGTAGTTCACCATGTGTATCGAATTGCTGACTTGGTTCATCTGTGAACACTTCCGCAACTTTCAATCCCCTCTTTTGCGTTTCTTTTGGTAGAGGCTCTTCCTCCACTTCATCTATGACCGAGTGAGCCGTAATTGACCCCTTGGTCGCTGTTGTACGCCAACTCTGACTTTCTTCTGCTTGTTTAGCCACTTTACGGTTCTCAAGGGGTTTAGCCAAACTTGACTTGCGTCTTGAATCCCCAATCCCTGAACCTAACCGAAATTTGGCTGTGAGGGGCCACTACCATTCACTCTAGTAGCTCCTCTGGTTACTGCAAACTGATCCTGGGTCACAGGTAGTTCATCTGCCGCAAGACCCTTCAACAGAATTGCTTTCACAGCTCTAGTCATGTCTATTTCTGGGGAGCCGACCATACCATTAGGTGTGGCAGCAAGGAAAGCGGGTTGAACCGCTCCCTGAGGATTGACCAAACCCTGGGGAAGATTGTCCAAACCTCGAGGTGCCACCAGATACGCGGATTTAGCATTAGCAAGTTGAACTTTCAACGAGCGGATCTCATCCAGTGCAGTATCCATGTAGTCAACTGGTCTATCTTAAACATCCTCTGCATAAAAGCTATCATAGCCCTGCGGAGAATACCAATTCTGACTAGAAGCCTTGCGACGCCAATAGGCTTCAACACGCTTGCTCTGAGGTCCTGCTCCCGGAGGAATAGGGTTCCCATCGGCTAGCTTGAATCTCCCATTTTCTACCATAAGCAACTGCTTATTTATATGCTCCTCTTTTATAGGGCATTCCCTTGAGAAATGTCCTGGAAGCTCACAATAAAAGCAGTCTAAACTGCCGCTATTGATCGTTCTAGAGACATTGTGTTCATAAGGCCGGTCTGAAGGGCATTGGTAAGGCGCACGTCCAGCCATATTTACATCCTGGTGAGGCGGTACATCTCTATGCACATGCTTTATTTCCTGAGAAACCGACTGAAGTGCCTTTAGAAACTCTTGGTTGTGAGCGGCTTGTGCAACACTCATTTCCTCGCGCTCTTTACGGAAGATTGTGAAGGTATCTCTTAACTCAGCAATTGCTTCACCAAATTCTTTGAGTCTCTCAGTAGCTTTCTCCTGCTTCACAGTAGGGAATAGTGTCCTGGAAATCTCGGCTGGCGCAGTCGCGGATTCAGTGCCCAGATCTATGTCCTGGGTTGAAGCCATGTCCTCTGCCATTTTAACAAGATCCTCTATTGCTATAGGATCTTCTCTACGTCTTGCGGCTGGCGCAGCTGGTGCAGCTGCCGGGTTCAAAACCCCTACTTGAGCTCTAAGCATGTTCATTGAACTAACTTGTAACCTCAAGGTGGTAGCGAACTGTGGTTCAAGAGTTTCGTGAAACTTCTTGCACACCTCCGCGTTGGTGGTCAAAGCTTTTCCTCCCATAAGCTTCTTAATAATCACCATGAACTCAACGCCAAAGCGCCGAATTTTGCCTTCATCACTGATGTACAGAGGACGGTAATGTTTGCAAACTTTTGCCAAAGCGTCCAGTGACCCAGCCTTCTCAGACTTAATCTCAGGATAATGCTTGCAAATTTCCTCCACAAATTCCTCGAAGGTCCCAATGATATAAGTAGCAAAGCTACGCCAGGCTTCTCGTTTCTTCTGTGGAAGATAGCTTGTAAGCGTCTCCTTCTTCTTCTGTTCATCATTGATTTTTGCCAACTCAAGAATTTGAGTGACTTGCTCTAAGAATTCCAACAACTGCTCGGCATCCTCTGAAATGTATTTCGGAGCATTGCTATTCCAAGAACGTGGAATCTTGAACGTGCCCATAGGCACATTTTGGGATGCTGGGGCAGCAGTGCTGCCCATTGCATTTGTATTAGTTCCCATGAAGGAACGTAAAGTGTTTGCAAAGGAGGTAGGGGTCGCGGGTGAAGGGATATCTAGATCCTCTTCAAGGTTTGGACTAACTGGGTTAGACCTTGGGACTGGACTAGGTGATCTAGACCGTGTGGTTAAAACCGTAAGAGGTTAAACCAAACTAGCTGAACTAGTTTGCGAGGCTTTATATGCCTGTGTGCGGGACTGGGTTTTGTTTTTGACAAGTCCACGGGCTTTTTCGGCCGGTGTGGGTTGTTTGGAACGTGCACGGGAAGGTAGAGGTTCAGGGAAAAGTGGTGTCTCCTTGCCTTGTTCCTTTTTCCGAGCTGAGTGACGTGGGCGTCGCTGATGAGTGAGATCCAAAGATTCTCACTCGCCTTCCGTAGAATAATCTACTGTGTCTGTGTTTGCAGATGTACTAGGCAGAGTTGGAGGCTCAATCCTGTACTTTTAGACTTGCAGGTCCTTCCCGTGAGTTTGGACAAACTACTGCGGGGTATAATCACTCTTTTATAGTGATCACAAAGGTCAAAGACTCAGAAAGACTATCTTTCGATGGCCCTAAAGCAGACTTGACAGATTACTTCTATGAAGTAATTCCAAATGAATCCCTCGCGGTGGGCTCCAGATGAGACGCTTGCCGTGAGGCTAATGGGTGAACGGCTGGAAGTGACGCCGAAGTAGTAGTGCGGCAACACTTAATTACCAGGCCAGGGATCCAGTAGAATTCAAAGAACAGAGAGTCGGCCCCACCGTGCATTTGGGTGCTCCGTAAAGGGGCCTTGTCCAAGCTTTGTACAGCTTCCGATACATGCCACAGAAGAAAGCAATCAGTCTCTGTGGCACAACGGTTGCACCTGGCTGGGTTTCAGTGCAACACTTAATAACCAGCCAGGGACCACAGATCACAGAGGGACGGCGGACCGTGTCAAAGAACTGAAGTGGGGACTCTGTGGATTTTTTCTGGCCTTATATATGGCCAGTCAAAGCCATGCCACCAGCCAAATTTCCATACTGGGATATAACCAAAGCATGAAGTGTATTGTTCCAATCCATCCAAAGCGGTCATGGTAATGATGTGCTTGTGCCAATACAAAACAATGTCCAAGCACATTGTTCTTTTGTGTGCTTTGTTTGAATTTCTGCCACATATTCCAATTTTGGACAAAGATGTTGAATGACCCAAAATGGAAATGTTCCCTTATTGTTCTCTCGTGCTCAGGCTTGGTTGCTGGACCAATAGAAATTGGCTCCTGAGCCGACTGAAGGAATGCGGCTATATTTCAAATCGAAAATGAAAAACTTCAACTGTGTGAGCGCAAAATTGTGTTTGTATGCGCGCGCATCCGGCAGGCGCAACGGCGAGGCAAAGAGGTCGCGTATGACGCAGCTTGTGATGATAAGTCGCGAGTTTGCGAGTTTGATCGCGAAAAAAAAAATTGTGCCAGCTCGCGATCGATCCTGAACATGCCGATCTTAGGAGCCAATCCGCCCAAGGTTTGCTTGGGCGGATGGGATTGGAATGGAATTTCTGATACATGGCCAGAAAGAAGGAAAAACAGCCGGACTGGGGTGCGAACTCGTAAGATTAGAGCGACGCTTCTACTAGAATTCAGGATATTAATTGGGAGTATGATATCAATACAGGGTATTTATTGGGAATATGATATCAATACACACTGTCGTCGTCAACATAAAATATCATACAGTGGGTGGGTGCGGCGCGAAGGTGGTGTATCGCGGGAGGTAGAAGAAAGAACGGAAGTGAGATAGAATGACAGAAAGCAGATGGGTAGAGCGGAAGTGGCGCGAGGGGAGGAGATAAAGGGAGCGAAGGAAAGGTGTCGCAAAGGAAAGGAGGGATAAAGATGGGGATACAAATTAGGTGGTGGAAATCACCGGTGCCATTGAAGCTCGGTACACAGCCAAAGTTGTCTCGGAACAAAAGGACTCGTCGGGCTGACGCACCCTGAAGCGATTTCTCTTACACTTGGAAGTATTCTTCCGAATCGCGGCGAGGTGCTTCTCTATGTCCTTGAATTCCTTGCCACAGCCAGAGCATTTGAATTGGAAGAGCTGCGCGGCTATGAATGAGAGATCACTGCGAATGAGAAATAAACTCGCCTCCGCTTCGACGCGCGGCTTCTTGCTTGGGCCCGGTTCGGATGTCTCCGGCTTTGACTTACGTGAGAGGACGCGAGCGCGGAAAGAGAAAATCCTGTACCTCTTCCTCTTGATCATCCAGCGTCGCCAGACGGCTACAAATACTGAATGAATAAACATGGTGGAGCGTGAAGAACTTGCCACGAACGGCGGCGCCGTCCGGGACCACTCGGCAAAGTTGTAGAAAGAACCGAACCTGCCGCGCTCCATCGTGGTATCCCGAATCTTGAACTTGGTCTCGTTGCAGTGGGCGGGGATGTGTTTGCGAATGTCATGGAACTGCGCCCGATGCTTCTCGCATTTGTGTAGACGCTCGACGGCTTGACGCGTGCTGGGTGTGAGGAGAGCGGCAGGACGCGCACATTCAAGGTGACGCTGGCATGAGTGGGGGCCGCAAGTTTGCATGGGCGGTCTGATCGCTTGTGCTGGGGAGAAGCAAGGTAGCGCTCGGGTTGTTGGCGCCTTGGACACATGTTGTCGCGGTTGCTTCTGCACGGGGTCGCCGCTTGTGCGTCGTACGAGTTTGTAGGCGGGACAGGGTGTGTTGCGTGGTTGCGGAGGCCGCGAGCGTGCGATGACGTGATAGTGGCGGTGCGGTGGCGATGACGGTCAAAGCGCGATGTAGCGTGCAGAGCGTAAGTATCCGCCGTTACTTTGCAAGGGCGGATAATGACATGGTGGGCAAGCGCGACGTGCGGACGGACTTTCCGGGCTCATTTCACCCTGGCATAATTGTAGGCAGCGGGCCATGGCGGGATGAGGGCAGCGTTCTGCTTACTTTGACTCGCTCAAGGCAGGATAAATTAAGAAAGCGTAAGATGCAGGCGGCGAGTCACGCGCTAGTGAATATTAATGACGCGCTGATGCAATCGACTTTGCCAACTTTCGCGAATAATTTCACCGCACTTCCCGATTTGGGTCACTCGATGGCGATCTTGGTGAACTCAGGAGTCATCGATTCGAACTACAACTAACACTGGGTGAACATTTCGGATTTTTGACTGAGAAATTTGGTGAAAACTATTTTGAATTTCACACAAATTTTTCAGTTGAAAATTTGTGAAAAACTTGAAACCTTTTGATGGAAATTTTGATTTTGAGTCAAAAAATGCTGAAAAATTCGAAATATCACAAAATATTTACCAAAAAGTTTCAAGTTTTTCACTTATTTTTTCACTGAGAAATTGGTGTAAAATTCAAAATAGTTTTCACCAAATTTCTCAGTCAAAAATCTGAAATGTTCAACCAGTGTCAACCAGTGTAAAACAACCAAACTAATCACTACCACAAAACTATCACAGAACTTAACAAAGCATGTGAGATTTCGGGGTTCCAACAAAATATATCTTGTGGCAATTTGGGACAACAACAAAGTAACCAGTTGAGCTAAAGGTTCAACAACGAGAGTCCAACAGTCCAAGGCGCTAAACGACCCTAAAAGACGTGAAGGTTGTGTTTTATCAAAAGTGTGGGGTGGAGGGGAGGTTGGGGTGGTTATCAAATAACCCAATACAATCTTAATCACTTTCGTGAATCTAATTGCAAGTTTGGCCAAACTGAACTCTAAGTCCAAGTCGCCTTAATTGTGAGCTCTAAGCTTCCGTTTCCTAAACTGCTTTTGCCTAAACCAAACTAAACCAAACTAATCTTTCCTAAGCTTGTGCAGTGGGACGATAACTTTATAGCCAACAACCAATTTTATTGCAAGTAGAACTAACGAGAGAAACTATGACAGTTTCCAACGGTAACTCCGAGGAGATTACAGACTTCACAACAGCAACTCTCTAGCGATTAGCTCGGAGCACCTATTTATGAAGGGTGGAATCCACTGGCGCTACAGAGAGAGAAACTACCTCTATTTATACAAACTGCTGAATCTAAAAGGAGAAACACACGAGTCACTGAATTAGTACAAACAGATAAACAGAACTCTGGGTATAATGTAAGCAATCCAGATTTGGATGGATCCATGCGGTTTCCAGGGTTTTGGGTGTGCTCAATTCGGTGCGAGCTAACCCTAAATAAGAGACCAGGTCAATGTTTGGCCAAACCAGCCAACCCGGGGTTTGGTTAAACCCATTTGGTCCTACTGACCCTCTACCCTGCCCTGTGTATGCGATGCACATCCACATGGTCTTTATTTGCCTCTGCTCAGGCTCAGTCAGCGACTCACATGCAACGTATTGCCTTACTGGGATTTTGGACGAGTTGCTTCCGTTCTGGAAGTGGCTAGCCACGTGGTACAACATAATACCCTTCTTCGGCCGAAGTCAGTCATTGGCCTGACCCGGACTTGCCAAGTTGTAGCCCTTCTGCGGCCCTACGCCTTTGTTCCATAGTTTGTCCAAACCCCACTTGGGTGTAGTCTCCCTAGTCAGACCATTAACTAGAGTTTTTTTTTTTTTTTTTTGAGTTGGAAAAAAACTTGTTCAATGGTCTGATTTTACTCGCGCCCCATTAGCCGTAAGTCCCCATTCCCGAAATGGAATCGCTCAAAAAGGCAATTTTTTCGTCCCGCCAAATCATCAGCTAGCAGCACATTGCCTTTGCACGATATCTGGTGGCTCTTGCATGTCAAAAACTACCAAAGACATACGCTGGAGGGTCCCGGCTACTCCAGTGGCCCCCAAAAAGCCCCCAAAAATGGCTAATACCTCCACACCTGAGACACCTGTGCCGACGACTAATATCCTTACTGCTGCCCAACAACCGGTCTCACCTCCCAATTTTTACGGAGAATATTCCTTTGAAACCATGCGCACACCTGATACGTTCAGTTATCGTTCCCCCGACAAGCGGAAGCGAGTTACTTCCCTCTCCAATGAAAATACTCCTTCTTCCAATACTGGTCTGCCAGTCGACGGTGCTCCTCCGAAAAAACGAGCCAAAACCTCGACGACTAAATGTCAATGTTCATGTACTGGGTGCATCAGCGATACCGCCGGCCAATGGGCATCTCCGCGCACAGATGCTCAAAAAATATATACCATTCTCGCTACCATCAAGGTGCAGAACTGGACCTTTGCATGCTTCCTGTACAACATTTTTCGAACGAAGGATATCAAAGGGAATGAGGTGCAGTGATCCAAGACCCACGCTCAGATGGTATCCGCATTTTTGGCCAGCCGCAGAAAGCGCACCGTTGCAAATATCATTACTGAATGGATGCGGGATCCCTCTGGCCGAATTCCTCGGAACTCCAGCGACCACCAATTCATGTTCTCTACAACGGTCCCATACACGGAAATCGGACCCGTTCGCGCCGCTCTTACGACCTTCTTGACTCACACTATTGGGGGAAAAAATGGGGAACGAGGCCGAGAATGCTGTCCAGCTGACCAGTGGACTCCATGTCTCTGTCGGACGCCGCAGCCCTGAAACACAACGATGCAGCATCACTGTCTGAATCCGATTTGTTCCCGTCCCCATCATTTGATGTGTCCTCGGAATCTGGTGAATCAACGGCCAGAGTTGGCGCTACAGGGGGCTCGTCGGTTCGAAGGACTTGACGGTTGAACAGGGTCTTCGATTTAAAGTCCTCGAGTCCGCCTTCTCGAAGTTTTTTGACCCCTCACGCAAAATCGTCCGTATCACGGTCATCAATTTGCCGGCCGAGATGATGCCTATGAAGTTCTGTGTCCCTGTAAACTTTCAGCAAAATCTGCATTTCAGGTTTGGTGTGCGGGTCTGAATGCCTGTGTGCTTTCTTCTCCATCCCGATCCCAGTTCGCCAGGCAAGTTTGAGAAGTGCAATGTTGCGGAGGTTCCGAGAGATCACATCGCAAATAAAATGGTCGTCAAACTGAGCGCTTTTGTGCTCCACAATATCCTCCAGCAGTCGGTTGAAAAACTCGACTATGAAGTCACTCTCCTCGCAGTGTCCGCGAATCCCAGTGAGGTTCCAAATGAGGCCGCGTAAAAGTGCGACTTTGAGCCCTTGACTTGATTCGAGTTCGAGGCGCTGAAACGGTGCACTCGGGTGCAGCCGTGAAATCGAAAACTATGCTAAAGAGCGAGTGAAAGCGAGCGAACTCAACTAACACTAAACAACTCAAAAACACTAATCAAATCTCAACAACTCAATACCAAAATGTCTCGTGTGTGTTCGGGGAGGTAGGACAGGCGTATCGTCCTTCAAGAATAGTCAAGTTTCAATTTCAGAGGTTTGTTTCAGCGGGCAAATGCAGTAGCGGCTAGAGCCACAATTCAACAGAAATGCTTTCAAGGGTTTTCAAATGCTTTGGCCGCTAGACTCAAAGTGGTGTCTTTCAACTGGGACTTCAAAATGTTCAAGGAACTTGGAGCTAAAGCGTCAACAAAGTTCACTACGTTTTCAAATAGTTCCGCTCGGAGGGTTGGACGTCTCAGTACAAGGGTGCACTAGTTAATAACGTGTGCGACTCGGAGCTAAAGCGTCAACGAAGTCTCAATCTGGGATTCACTTCAAGAGAAGAGGCTAGGCAGAGTTGAACTCTTGGCGGCTAGCTAATCTTAATAGAAACTCGGAGCTTAAGCGTCACGAGAATCCAATTCTTATTACGGGCAACCCAAATTCAATATCAATCAAATCCACAGTCTACTTGTTAGCCCGCGAGCGGGGGGGGAAGTCTACTACTGTTACAAGAGTAATTCTACTAGCTTTATACAACTTGGTTTTACAAACGGAGATAATATGAAACCTCGGTGGTTAGTTTTCACCGAGCCGCCAGCTTGGCATAATGACCGGCGGCCAATGGCAGAGTTCGTTATTCAATTCCGTGGGTGCGTAGTCATGGCGACCAGGTCTGGCCGCCAGTCTGACGCCATTCTCATCAATATTTCATGTGTTGCCAAGTCTAGCCGCCAGTCCGAAGACCCTTGTTAGGACCTTTGCTTCACCAGCCGCCAGTATCGTACTGGCCGCCAGAGACGGTTCTGAGGCTTCAACACTTCATAGTTCAATTCTAGGAGTCACAAGGGAAGTAGCCGCTGGTGCTCCAACCTACTTGATCATTATTCAGTTCAGTGGCGACTACTCGATAATCTGTGTTTAGCCGACTTCGGAAGTCTAGCCGCCAGTGAAGTCATATTCAGTAGTCATTCGTAATTCAATTGGGGATAACGGAAATGAAGGTAGCCGGGTGGCGGCTACTCCCATAAGTCATTATCCAAGTTCAATTCTGACAGATTGTGTCAATAACGGTCCGAGCCGCGAGTAGCGGCTACTCTAAACTTCAATAATCCCTCTTGTTTAATCTCCAGCACACAAGGAATCCAGTGGTTAGCTGACTCCCGGCGCCCAACAGTAAGCATAGTGTACTGATTCTGGTTGATAACAAACCGTCTTCAGCCGCTACAACGTAGTGTCCCATTGGCTTTCGGCCTTCAAAGATCTAATGTACCGTTCCGAGGAGAACGTACATTCTGCAACTAAACCTCACATAGTCAATTGATAAGTCTTTGAAATGAATGAAAAATGTGATTTTCATGCGTGCACTGGTGCACGCCTTATCAGCGCACAACTGTTTCAAGCGCGTAGTTCATGTAGTTTGAATGGGTAGAGCCAGCTAGTAGACTTTCCCCCCCCTTTGCTGGTTACAAAGTAGACTGGAATTGATATTGATTTGACTTGATATTTTGATTTTGGGTTGCCCGTAATAAGAACTTAAGCCTCTCGTCGAGTACCCCTCCGAGTCGCCATCTTGAAGTGAATCCCAGAATCTGACTTCGTTGAGTACCCCTCCGAGTCCTGCTGCACCCGAGTGCACCGTTTCAACGCTTACAAGCTATCTTCCACAGAAGAAACGAGAAGCCTGGCGTAGCTTTGCTACTTATATCATTGGGACCTTCGAGGAATTTGTGGAGGAAATTTGCAAGCATTATCCTGAGATTAAGTCTGAGAAGGCTGGGTCACTGGACGCTTTGGCAAAAGTTTGCAAACATTACCGTCCTCTGTACATCAGTGATGAAGGCAAAATTCGGCGCTTTGGCGTTGAGTTCATGGTGATTATTAAGAAGCTTATGGGAGGAAAAGCTTTGACCACCAACGCGGAGGTGTGCAAGAAGTTTCACGAAACTCTTGAACCACAGTTCGCTACCACCTTGAGGTTACAAGTTAGTTCAATGAACATGCTTAGAGCTCAAGTAGGGGTTTTGAACCCGGCAGCTGCACCAGCTGCGCCAGCCGCAAGACGTAGAGAAGATCCTATAGCAATAGAGGATCTTGTTAAAATGGCAGAGGACATGGCTTCAACCCAGGACATAGATCTGGGCACTGAATCCGCGACTGCGCCAGCCGAGATTTCCAGGACACTATTCCCTACTGTGAAGCAGGAGAAAGCTACTGAGAGACTCAAAGAATTTGGTGAAGCAATTGCTGAGTTAAGAGATACCTTCACAATCTTCCGTAAAGAGCGCGAGGAAATGAGTGTTGCACAAGCCGCTCACAACCAAGAGTTTCTAAAGGCACTTCAGTCGGTTTCTCAGGAAATAAAGCATGTGCATAGAGATGTACCGCCTCACCAGGATGTAAATATGGCTGGACGTGCGCCTTACCAATGCCCTTCAGACCGGCCTTATGAACACAATGTCTCTAGAACGATCAATAGCGGCAGTTTAGACTGCTTTTATTGTGAGCTTCCAGGACATTTCTCAAGGGAATGCCCTATAAAAGAGGAGCATATAAATAAGCAGTTGCTTATGGTAGAAAATGGGAGATTCAAGCTAGCCGATGGGAACCCTATTCCTCCGGGAGCAGGACCTCAGAGCAAGCGTGTTGAAGCCTATTGGCGTCGCAAGGCTTCTAGTCAGAATTGGTATTCTCCGCAGGGCTATGATAGCTTTTATGCAGAGGATGTTTAAGATAGACCAGTTGACTACATGGATACTGCACTGGATGAGATCCGCTCGTTGAAAGTTCAACTTGCTAATGCTAAATCCGCGTATCTGGTGGCACCTCGAGGTTTGGACAATCTTCCCCAGGGTTTGGTCAATCCTCAGGGAGCGGTTCAACCCGCTTTCCTTGCTGCCACACCTAATGGTATGGTCGGCTCCCCAGAAATAGACATGACTAGAGCTGTGAAAGCAATTCTGTTGAAGGGTCTTGCGGCAGATGAACTACCTGTGACCCAGGATCAGTTTGCAGTAACCAGAGGAGCTACTAGAGTGAATGGTAGTGGCCCCTCACAGCCAAATTTCGGTTAGGTTCAGGGATTGGGGATTCAAGACGCAAGTCAAGTTTGGCTAAACCCCTTGAGAACCGTAAAGTGGCTAAACAAGCAGAAGAAAGTCAGAGTTGGCGTACAACAGCGACCAAGGGGTCAATTACGGCTCACTCGGTCATAGATGAAGTGGAGGAAGAGCCTCTACCAAAAGAAACGCAAAAGAGGGGATTGAAAGTTGCGGAAGTGTTCACAGATGAACCAAGTCAGCAATTCGATACACATGGTGAACTACCATATAAAGATCACTAGCTCTCATTTGAGACTGATGAACACTTGTTACGTTTTAATATACTGGTGAAAGTATATTCCAGGCGCCAAAATTGAAAGATTTCAGGCCCAGCCGTATACCATGCTTATCAACGCGATCGCGTTTGGCAATACCTTGGATAATCATTGAGGAATGGATTATAGAATGAGCGGTAGGATTTGGAGAAAGCACACACTGAGTTCCCCAGACAAAACAACATCTCTTCTGTGATTGGAGGCCCTTGCGAGACCAGCCGTTCTGCAAATAGGTGGTCAAAATATTCACAGCAGACTCATCAACACAAACAATATGATCAGCTGGCTCATCGCAAATCTTCATGATGAAATTGCACCGGGTGTGTTCGCACCGCTCCACAGCTTGTCTTGACAGCTGTCCAAAAAATTCAATGGTGAATTGCAAACTACAGCTAGGATCAACATACCTTCTTTGAGGATAGTCTCATGCACTTCATTGTCCATGATAGTGGTGAGTGAGATGCCAATGTCATGCTGTACATATAGCTGCTGCTCTTGTATCTCATCCAGAGTGAGAAATGAGAGCAAGAATGAACTGTGAAAGTAAGTATTGAATCTGAATCACCATGCAGAGTTCGTGCACTTTTAATTGATTTAAGGACAGCATTGGCGAACGGCCAAGGTATCTGTGATCGTGGGACACTTCTCTGATCTCACACCATGTATGCTTGACCCGTTGGACAACACGCAATGGGATATCCAAATCTATTGAAATGGCAGTGTTGGACTTCTTCAGCATAAATGCCTGGTATATGACACAATTCTTCAGGTCTCTTGAATAGTGTTTACGCAGGGGGACCCTTTTCTTCTTGCGTGGTGTGACACCATGTAATGGTTTACATGAAAATTCAGTCCTAAACTGCACAAGCTATCGATTCAACAAGAGTCCCAGTACTCACATATTGCAACAGGCACCGCCAAGTCATAATTCACAACAACGATGGCCAATTCCTCGGCGATCAATCTCAAGTTGAACCGTGGGAAAGTTCCGATGAACCTGTCTCGGCCCTTCTAGAAAATTATACTCGGCACTCTGGCACTCAAAAACCTGCCTTATGCATGTGAAAACCTGTCCCACATGTTTGGCGCACCGTTTGCGGTATTCAAAACACCTCTAAAATGATTTTTCCTATCAACATGTGATGAATATGGCAACACCACCGGGATACACCTCAGCCATTTCAGGGATCTTCAGGTTCAACAGCTGCATGGATAGCAACACTGCATGACCTCTCCAATTCCCAATTGCACTCATTTCTATTCAGTACACCACATGGGCACTTTTAATATTTCCTTTTGCATAGCCCGGTCATCGGACTCCCGTTTCTGTATTTAAGGGCTCAGATATTTCTACTATAGTTGTTGCTTTTCCCCCTTGTATTGTCTCACTCTAGGGATTAAATACATCAGTGCTTCCAACTCTGTTTATCCCGTTTATTGAGAAAATTACTCTCACCGAACACTGCTATCTGCCTATTCATCCTCCGGTTGTCAAAGACCAAAAACCGGATCCAAGTGCCCTTTTGTTACCGTTTTACACTGACTCTTTGATTTTCTCAGGTCTCTGTACTCTCATGCATTCCGAATAAATCCACTGCTCCCCTGCCTATATTCCCGCTCCCAAAAGACTTTCTGGTTGCCCTTCATATCCTTGAGTTGTTCAGTATCTGCGGCACACGGGATCATTTTTGCTCTATTCCCTCACTCACCCCAGTATTGAGACTTACATCCCGTCTCATCGATATTTCGAGTCATTTTATATATGTTGTCACAGTGGCATCATCAATGATGGTGGTCAATGAGAAGGATTGTTGTGTCACTCGTGACCTTACACAAACGTGACCCAGTCGCATACAAACATATAGCAAGCACATCACTGCACAAATTCATTTATAAACTATCCTTGCGCCTGCAAAACAATATTTTCTTGAGTTGGGACAGGTCTGAGAATTTTACCAGGAGAATGTGAGGCAGTAGAATTGTTATGTAAAATGTGGTCTAAAACATGGTATTTCAACATTTCTATGCAGAAAATATTTATCGTGGGGCTGGGTGCCTGCGGAATTCCAACGCAAATCCATCAGTAAGGGTTTCAAGTTGAATGGAGAAGAAATGAAGCCGCAATGGGTGATATGCGGAAAAGGATCAAAAGTGTCTCTTTTTGGGGAGAAATGTGATCCCACCCTAAGTTCTGCAAATAGCAGTAATGTCATTATTTGCAACATGTTTGGGCAGCTTGACTGACCTGCCACTGATGCTGCTCTGTCTTCAGAAGGCAATTAAACGGGCGCAGAACCTGGAGACGTGGATGGAGAGTCTCTCTTCTCGAGGTTCTAGAGGGAAGCAAAAGTGTGGTTGATGTTTTTGAAACACTTGACGACAAAGATCGAAAGCTCGCTGAGTCAAGCGTAAAGTTGGTATTGCTATCTAGATTGTTGTAGATACTTGTTTGCAAAGTCATCTCCCTGCCCATCTAACAATGCCTGATAACTATCTCACATCTGCTGTGCAATAACGTCTCTCTGCGTATCAGCTCAGGCTTTCTCTCATGGCAACGTGGTCAGAAAAGGTATGTGCCTAGAGTTCGAGGTCCAGCTGTGGTGGATTGGTGAGGATGGCCCAGCGCTTTTTGACAACATCAAAAATGTGCTTGACAACGTTACGTGCAGATGTGTGCTGCAGATTGTACAGCTCTTCCTTGCATGCAGGCCTGAGGAATAATCAGAAAAATCCATGCTGTAACTGCTAAGTAGTAAATTTGTAGCTGGAATTCAAGTGCCCAACCATTGCTCAGTTGCATAGGAAAATAGATCAGTAATAGTTCTGTTCTTTGAGGATACCACTTGTTAAAGATGATGATTTCTATTCAAGATATATTGAATTGAGACACAGTATGAATAAAAGAATTCCAGGCTGCGAGGTTACGGGAGACCTCACCAAAAAAGAAAGTGCAAGACATGAGTGTCTAACCAGTTACACCAAACAACCAACAAAAATGCATGCCAGTCTGAGTATATATCTGTGCCTCTGGTCTGATTCTGTATTACGTTGTTTAATCATCTACAACCAACATCTCCCCTTGAAGTGTGGAATAGGGTCTTCAGAATATAGTAACACCTTTCACATCACTGAGCAATAAGGCTGCAAGTGTAAAATACAACAGTTAGATCCATAATCAAGTGTATGTAGTTATTTTTTTTTCCTTATTTTTGTGCAAAGAAATAATGGTTTGTTATCTTGTTCCAACACTCCTTGTTATGAGGTCACATGGGTCCATACATTTTCCATGGGCTCATGTGACCTGACTCAGAGAAATTGGCATAAGAAATTGCTTTGAATCTCTTGAATGGTTCTTCAAGTTCCTTGCTTTTCACAGCAATATTTTTATGTTAATGTTATCCTTTCTTTTCTCCAGCAACTGAACACTCCTTTGATATCAGCACAAAAGTTTAACCAAGCCCCCAAGTTGAAGAGAGATGTCATTCCCTAATATAGCTTGTATCAGGCTAGATTACTACTACCATAGACAATAGTTGAACTGGATATCTGTTCAAATCTGAAGGATCAAGGGCTAGATTTGGGCTAGATCATACAAATTGCAACACTAAGATATGAATTGCCTGCTGAAATAGATAGGTTTGAGCCTCTGAGAATCATAACCTAGATTGGAAAACTAAGAACCCAAGTTAGGAAATGAATCTCATTGCAACCCAAGAAGCACATCAATGAAATCCTAACTATCAGATGACCTCAATTTATTTCCTTTTTTAGAAGGTCTGCCATCAGGAAAGCTTCACATTTACTGAATGGGGAAATTCAACATTTTCTGGCTCAGAAAAAGTTAGGTAATTGATGAGAAAATGATGAGCTTTTGTATCATTTACCAGGTCAGTAAATGTCATGAAAAAGGTCAGAAAATGATACAAAAGCTGGCCATTTACCAGGCCAGTAAATGACAAGTAAATGATCAGAAAATGTAAAAAATACCTGGAATTTACTTGGAATTTACAGGGCCAGTAAACGATAGTGTGTGCCCAGTGGAAATAGGGGTTCCCCTGACATCACCCCCCCCTTGGAATGCGGCGCCTCGACGCATAGAACGGATACGGAGGGCCGGGTCCCGGAAGGGGAGCGAGTCGAAAGCGGCGGAGGCGATGGAGCGAGGGGCAGCAGGGTATCTCCGGTAGTAGTCGGCGACGAGTTCCGGGGCGAAAAGGTCGGAATGCTTAACCCATTTATCATGTGAGTTATCATATCCTTTAAACCGACAATAATACCAGAGTCCGCCATAGCGTATCTTGGCTTCCAGGATTTCCTGTACTTCCCACTCCGGCACAGCGTCCGGAGGGGCCTCTTCGTCGATGACCGGAGGAGGCTCGTCGTAGCCGGGGCGGCCTTCAAAGGGGTCCTCTTCCGCGAGCTGAAGCTTCACGACCGGAAAGACCGGGTGGAGGCCGGAGAGACGGGGGGGGAGCGCAAGCTTATACGCACCTCGGCCAACGACTTGGATGACCTTGAAGGGGCCCAGTCGTCGGTGAGAGAGCTTGACCGAGGGGCGGGTCGTTTGGACGTCCGAGGCATCAACCCAGACACGATCTCCGACCTTGATGTCCGGAGCCGGAGTGCGCCGACGATTGTAGTACCGCTTGAACTCCTCCTTCGCCTTTACCAGAGCTGCGCGGGCTTCGGAGACTCCGGATGCAATCCGGTCTCGGAACTCGTTTACCGACTCAACCTTCGAACGCAAGCCGTTCGGCTCAAAACCCATCCGGGGGAGCCGTCCGGTGTCCGTCATGAACGGGACCTGTTGCGTAGAAGAGTGAATGTGGTTGTTGTAGGCGAATTCCGCGGCCGGAAGGAGCTCGTCCCAGTCATCCTGCTTGTAATTAGTGAAAAGCCGGATGAACTGCTCCATCTCCTGGTTTACCCGCTCCGTCTGCCCGTCGGTCTGCGGGTGGTACGCCGTGGAGGTCGCGGGTTTGATTCCGATGAGGCGCCAGAGCTCGGTGGTGAACTCCGCTACGAACTGAGGGCCCCGGTCGGAGATGTACTTCTCCGGAGTTCCGTGGTGGCGCCAGACGTTCCGGTAAAAGAGCCGGGCCGCACCAACAGCGTCGATCTGGGTGTGGCACTCGATGAAGTGGGCTCGCTTACCGAGGACGTCGACTACAACCATGATCGCATTGTAGCCGTGCGCTTCCGGAAGTTCGACGACGAAGTCCACCGACACGGCACTCCAGCGCTCCTCCGGAATCTCCGTCGGGTGCAACTCCCCGACCGGAAGCTTCCGGAGCGCCTTGGTCCGGAGACACAAGTCGCAGGTCGCTACATACCGGCCAACGTGACGGGACAGCTGGGGCCACCAGTAGTTCTGGGAAATGAGCTCCAACGTTTTGAAACGGCCGGCATGCCCAGCAATGCGGGTGTCGTGGTGCTGCTCCAAGATCCGGCGACGAAGGTCCTTGTTCCGGGGAACAACGATCTTGCCACGGAAATAGAGCAGACCGGACTCGACATGCCACTCGGAGGACCGGGAGGACCGGGCGCCACGAACCTTCAAAAGTTCCCGGGCCGCGAGAGCGACGGGGTCCTCGAGGTCAGGCTCGCCGGCGAGGGCATCGCGGATCTCGCGGAGGATCGGGACTTCCGGTCCGGAGACTATAACACCCTCTAACGCACGGATATGGAACAGCTGTGAAGTCAGGAGCGTCACATCCTGGTTGTCCGAAGCCGCTCCATGGTCAGCACGTCGGGACAGGGCGTCCGCGCGGCCCATAAGGCGTCCGGGTTTGTGGTGGAGCGAGAAGTCGAACCGGGACAGGTACAGGGACCACCGGGCCTGCCTCCGGTTGAGGTTCTGCGCCTTCCGGAAGTACTCCAAGTTCTTGTGGTCCGTCCAGATCTCGACCGGATGCTGAGAGCCCTCGAGGAAGTGCCGCCACTCCTCGAGCGCCCGGATGATCGCCAGCATCTCCTTGTCGTGGATCTCGTAGTTGCGCTGGACCGGACTCAAGCTCTTGGAGAAGAAGGCAACCGGATGCCACTTCCCGTCGGAACCCTCCTGAGAGAGGACAGCTCCGGACGCGAAGTCAGAACTGTCCGCCTCAACCCGGTACATCCGGGACTCGTCCGGAAGGATCAGGACCGGCTCGGTGACCACTGCATCCTTCAAGGCTTGGAACGCAACGGCCTCCTTGTCGGTCCAGACCCACGCCTGGCCCTTCTTGGTGAGGTCGAAGAGAGGGCGGGCGATGTCGGAAAAGTCGCGGATGAACCGCCGGTAGAAGTTCGTGAAGCCGAGGAACTGCTGCACGTCCTTCTTGTTTTCCGGCGCCGGCCAAGCGGAAACTCCGGCGACCTTGACCGGATCCATCTCCACATGATCGTGAGAGATGATCACGCCGAGGTATTCGATCGAGGACTTCTCGAACTCGCACTTCTCCGGTCGTAAGTAGAGCTTATGCTCCCGGAGACGTCGGAGGACCTCCCGGACGATCTCCCGGTGCTTCCGGAGGTCCGAGTGCGCGATGAGGATGTCGTCGAGGTACACCATGACGTCACCAGACAAGATGAGATCTTGGAAGATGTCGTTCATCATCGTCTGGAAGGTCGCCGGGGAGTTGGTAAGGCCGAAGTACATCACCAGCGGCTCAAAGAGCCCCCGGTTGGTACGGAATGCGGCCTTCCACTCGTCACCCTCCCGGATGCGGACGTTGTTAAAGCCCCACCGGACGTCGAGTTTCGTGAAGAACCGGGCTCCTTTCAAACGATTGATGAGATCGTTGATCAGAGGCAGGGGGTACCGGTTCTTTACGGTCATCGCGTTGAGCGCCCGATAGTCCTGGACGAACCGGAGGCCTCCGTCCTTCTTTTTGACGAAGAAGACCGGAGAGGCCATCGGGGATTTCGACGGCCGGATCCGTCCGGTAGACAAGCCCTCCTCGATGAACGCGTCCAGTTCGCGTTGCTCGAGGGGCGAGATCGGGTAGACCTTGCAGTTGGCGGGCTTCGAGTCCGGAACGAGTTCGATGGCGTGGTCCCAGGTTCGGCTCTCAGGGAGCGAGTCGAAGGACTCCCGGTTGAAGACGGCCTCAAAATCACGCACCCAGTCCGGAAGTTCCGAACCGGCCGGAGCGGAGTTTTTGGCATACGCCTCGGCCAGTCGTTGCGAAACGGTGCTGGTCGCGCGGATATCCTCCGGAGGCGAGAACCGGGTGTACAGGATCCGGTCACCGTCCTCGAGCGGATCGTCCTCGTCATCGGAATCGTCGGAATCATCGGAGAGAGTTCCGGCAACTCCTCATCGAAGTCGAAGTCGTCGTCGTCCTCGCCGCTCCGGTCATCCACGTCGATAGCGCAGATATCCACGCTTGGCTGGGACCGGATGGACCGGAGGATCTGGGCGACGGCCTTCGCATGTCGGCGTTCGGCCCGGGCTTCGTCCGTGCAGGTGTTGCAACCGGACGGGCATCGGCTCATCTTGACCTCCTGAGTGTCCCAGTTGATCTCCGGGTTGTGCTTCCGGAGCCAGGAGTACCCAAGGATGAGCTTCTGCTTACCTAAGCGCGTGACGGCGAGTTGCACGCGCTCGGTGTGGCCCTTATAGCGTAATACCACGTCCGCGACGGCCCGGATGGAGCCAGCCTCGTTCGGGGTACCGTCGACGTTGAAGACCGGGATTGGCTGCGAGAGCTGCCGGATCGGAAAGGAGGTGGACCGGACGTACTCGGAGTCGATGAACTCGGAGGTGGCTCCGCAGTCGACAAGGCCTTTGAGCGAGAGCTTGGCGGCATTGTCGGCAGACTCAATCTCCAGAGGGAGGTGGAGGGAGTTGGCGCTCGGAGCAGCGGCAATCGTATACCGTTTCGGAAGCTTGCGTTCCCAAGACGGTCTACGAGGCGGCCGGGTTTTCGGAAGGACCGGAGCGGCCGGAGTACCGCTCGGATCAGGGGGTGCGTCTATCGTTTCGGGGGATGCAAGAGATATATTGTCAGACTCGTTACATAGAACAGCGAAACGATTAGGGGACGCGAACGAGGGCGCACCGCTCACTCGTCGCGGAGGGGAAAATCCTCCGGTTCCGAAATGACCGGACGGTCCGCGACAGCCTGCGCGGACGCTACCTTGGCAAGGAGCTCCTCCAGCATCTCGCCTCCCAGCTGCCGGATCACTTCGTCGAGCACGTCAGTCGACCGGATGTCGACCGGAACGGTGCAGTCCTTCGCGAAGTGGTTCGGATCACCGCAGCGGAAGCAGCCACGGCGAGGGGCATTGCGGGCGCGGGTGCGGTCCACGTCCATAGGGACCGGAGGTGGAAGCACCGGCACGGCAGCCCTCGGCTGGGGGGTCGAGGCCACGACGGGGGCGACGGGAATCACCCGGGCGCGACCCGTCGCGGTTGCATGGCGCATCGGAAGGGCGGCTTCCGAAGCGCGGAGCTTGGCCTCGTACTGGCGGTAGGCACGAAGCCTCCAGGCGGGGTAGTCGCGGATGTCCGGAGGGTCGGAAGATCCGGTTATCGCGGTGTTGATCGCCGGATCGAGGCCCGTCCGGTACTTCGTGACCTTGACGAGAGGGTCTTCGAAGCCGGCAAGGTCGACGAGGTCCTCGAAGTCGTCCGTGTATTGGAAGACGTCCCGGGAGCCCATGTGGTACGAGCGTCCCTCGAGCTTGTTCAGCGCATGGTCCTGTTCGTTCTCCTCGACGAACCGGAGCCGGAACTCCCGGAGGAATGCGTCCCAGCTCGTGAGGAGGAACGGGGTCTTGTTGGACTGACGCTCGGCCCAACGCTGTGCGGAACCGGTGGCCATAAAAGACATGGCGTACCGGACGACCTTCTCCTCGGAGGGTTCCCCGTTCTCCGTGAACGCCTCCGGAAGCAACCGGGCGTAGGACCGGACCTGGTGAAGGAAGGCCCGGCCGTTCTTGCGGTCACCGTCGAAGACGATCGGGGGGTTCGGCCGGAGGACCGATTTCGCTCCAGGAGCAACATTTTTAAATAACCCTGGACCCGGGTCCGGAGCCGGGTCGGCAAGGGACGGGGCAGGCGAAGCAGCAGTGGGGTGTTGGTTCTGGACAAGTTTTGCAAGCGACGCGATGCTCGCTTCGATCCGGTCCAACCGGGCGGCGGCTTCCGCGGACGCGTCGGACATGGAGGGATCTAGACGAGGGGAGGAGGGGACAAGATTCGGGTTCGGGGAGACCGGAGCACTTTCGGAGTCGTCCGAGTCTGCTAAACCGTAACCCGCAATCTTGGCCGGTTAATCCCTTAGAGTCTTTCTTCTGCTGTAAGGGCAACCTCAAGGCCCGAGTATACTCAAGAGTCCTGACGAGGGGGATCCGAAGATAAATATCACAGAGTAGCTACAGATACAAATGGACAGACCTGACGAGGGGGATCCGAAGAGAAGAAAGACTAAGGATCACCCGCGTCAGATCCCGGTATATAAGTAACTACGGACGGGGGGCATGTGATAGCAACCGGAGTGATCGGCAGAGGTCCCGGGCGGAATCACAGGCCATGTGATATCGGGAGGAGCCGGAACGGGTCGGAACGGGACCGGAAGGTCCGGATGTGGAAGCGGAAGGGCCGGAAATAGGGGTTCCCCTGACACTTCCATGGAATTAGTTCGTTCTCACCGCGGGGAGAAGAGTCGCGCTTCAATTATTCAACTCTTAGCAGCTGCAGAGAGCTGTGGTTTGATTGGTGATCGTGTCGCTCCTTCCTCTCAATCATCAATTGCGC
The DNA here is from genome assembly GCA_029281795.1 of Mycena crocata. Classification (NCBI taxonomy): domain Eukaryota; kingdom Fungi; phylum Basidiomycota; class Agaricomycetes; order Agaricales; family Mycenaceae; genus Mycena; species Mycena crocata. Next base: position 108,946 of record JARJCP010000032.1, on the reverse strand, counting down.
CTGTATCTCACATTCGTGTCACTAAGACGAATTCTGACTCAGAATCATTATGGCAACAGACCTACGATGACCGGAAGCAGAACTGGAAGAAATCTGTCACGGCGTATCAGAAATCGGTGGCTCCTGCGATAGAGACTCCCGCTGGCGAACAGTTCTTACCTGGAATCGGCGATGGATCTGCTTTCCGGGCTGCGTCCACGTCCACTCAAATCCCTAATCCGTCAATCAGAGATGCAGACAACTTGTTAGATCGCACACCGGAGTCCAATTTGTTCCCTCCTCAACCCATCAGTATCGATTCCGTTGCAGATACTTATGGTCTTAACCGTGAACAGCGGCGCGCGTTTCGTATTGTAGCCCAGCAGACTAAATTAGTTCCCGACAAGTCCGTTAAACCTCTGCGCATGTATCTGGGAGGCGCTGGTGGGACAGGAAAATCGCGTGTTATAGATGCGCTCACCGAGTTCTTCACCAAGACAGGTCAAGAGCGTAGATTTCGATTGTCGTCCTTTACTGGTGTAGCAGCCCGCAACATATCGGGAATGACACTGCATGCGGCCCTTATGCTGGGTGAGCGTTACGGGAAAGCTTGTCCATGAAATCCAAGCGGGAGTTGATGGCTATGTGGGACGGCGTAGATTTTCTTTTCGTTGATGAGATCTCCATGGTTGGATGTGTGATGCTTCATGATATCAGCCGTGCTCTGAGTATAGCGAAAGGGAACGAACCTCGCCTTTGGTGGCATCAACATCATTTTTGCTGGAGATTTCGCACAGTTACCCGCCCGTACAACAAAAGCGACTGTATACTGATCTCACCAACAAAAACATCCAAGATGCGGGGACCACGTACGGTCAGAAAGTCGTATTCGGTAAATTGTTGTGGCTCTCCGTCAACACTGTTGTTATGCTTACTGAAAACATGCGTCAGACAGGTGAACATAATCGGCCGTTTGTAGAATTGCTCAACAGATTACGAGTTGGAAGGTGTACGTCTGAAGATTACGATCTCCTGAACACTAGGCTGGCGAGTAGGCTCGACGTTGACTGGCAGGCAGCGCCCTGGTCTGAAGCCCCAATCATTGTCACAGAAAATGCAATGAAAGACGCGATTAACATACAGATGGTGAAGGATTTTGCGAAGTCATCCGGTCAACCGATCCACTGGTATCATGCTCTTGATGCCCCCGCAAAGAAGAACGCCGCCGTTCAGAACGAAGAGTTAAAGCAGCGTCTTGCGGAATTAGATTCCGGTACCACAGGGTCCAGGCTCGGTGTCCTGCCGCTTGTCATCGGCATGCCAGTCATCATAACTCAGAATTTCGACGTACCGGGAGGTGTTGTAAACGGCTGTTTCGGCAAGCTGGTCAGTGTGCGGTACGAGTTAGGTCAAGACGGCAAGCGCTATGCGACTTCTTGTGTCGTGCATGCTCCGGATACTACACTAGGAATTATGCCTGATTTGCCTGATTATCACGTTGTTAGCCTGCGAGATACCACAACAATTTTTCTTAAACACCCACACACCAAGAAGACCATCACCTTCAAGCGTACCCAACTCCCAATCGTTCCCGGATTTGCAATTACTGCTCACAAGGCTCAAGGAAAGACTCTGACTCACTGTGTGGTGAATTTCCAAGCCTGCTTCGGAACGGAATCACCGTATGTTATGGTTTCTCGCGTCACTTCTTTGGATGGTCTCGTCATCCTCACTCCATTCTCCAAATCTGTTATTTGCTGTCATCAGTCTGCAGATGTGCGCAACGAGTTCAGGCGACTGCATTACCATTCCTTGAAGACCATCGTCAACTTCGGGACACCAGAGGAGGTAGTGTCAGCGAAAGCAGAGATCCGGGACCAGTTTGGTCCTGCTCCACCCACTTTGGCCGATACAAAGCCTGCCACGATCGGCGCGACTTTCGCCAAGTCCGTCCGGGCCGTGGAACGTGCCAATGCTGTGTTGACAGCGCCACGTGCCCTTGTCCGTGTTCCTCTGTCAAGTACTCGACGCGGCACACTGCCGGCGACGAGGCCACTGTCCTCCATGGGCATCGTGGTTTCGTCGCCGGCGCCGAAGAAAATCGTTGCCAACAAAGCCGCCACCAAAAGGCGATTGGACGACACGTCTCTTGCTGGCGACTCCAAGAGGCACAAGTCGTAACTTTGACAACACCTCCTCTCTGTCTTCTCTCCTTTTCCTTCACTCCGGTCCTTCGCCCCATGTACGCTCGCATTATCGCTCGCGATAACTATAGCAGGCTCCTTACTCGTCTTGGTCAGATACCACTTCCATTACTCTCTACTTCTGTTCTGGACCGCGATTTTGTCTTGTCTCTCGACGACACGGGCACTCAGTGTGCCTTCCTGAGAACGGATGGCCAGCCTTTTCTCCCCGTCCTCCTTGGGCGTACGAAAGCTGTTCAGTCCGATGTGCGTTCATATAATCTTTTCTTATATTGCTGATCTAATTTTTTTTTTTTCGGGGAGCAGACTGCGGGTGGCGCGTGGCTGGAATTGTCCCTCCCGATGCACTCTCTCCATGAGATGGATGTTTTTTATTGGAATCAGATGGCGTCTTTGAGCAGCGTGATTCCGTCGCGGGAGAGACTCACGCCTGTACGTGTGTATCCTCGTTTACTTTCCTGAGTCTTATCTTCTTTAGTCGACAGTGTACCTCGAGGACAGTATCCTCTGGTCCTCGCCTCCTCTATCGTTCAATGAGGAGGTAGGCACCATCTATGTCCACTTGCCGTCGAGTGTAATGTACGCGTGTTTCTCTTATTTTCTTTCTTCTCTTAATCGGTTTTTTTTTTTTTTTTTTTTGCTTACTTTTGGGTCCAGATTCGCCGCTGCTTCCCTTCTTCTGCATTACAGGCTCTCCAACCTTCCCCTCCTTCTTCTCCCAGTCCTTCCTCTGACACTGCCTCTTCCACTGACGCTTGGGTCGATCCGCCGCCTCCGTCAGTCGATGTAGGCGACTTGGTCGTGCTTCAATGCAAGTTGTCTGTTTCCGACAAGCCGAGTCCCTGCATTCCATGCCCTCTGGTTGGAGGAACGTCTTATATTCGAGTCAGTACATCTTATGTACTTCCGTCCGCTCTAATGAAAGTTGCAGATTTATTCTATTGACGCTGTTCATCTCGAAATCGTGGTTTAATTCGCTCCCATGCCGCAAATTTTCCTCGCGTCCAGGTGAGGAACACCGTTTCGATTCCCGTTCTCCTCTCACTTGCCGTTATAGATACACCCCTTCCGCGTTCTCTCTGCGGCGCCAAGCTCCGTTCCCTGCCCCTGCGTGGTGATGCCGAGCCTGCTGTATACCCTCGATACCTAATTTCATGTCCCTGTATCGTCCCATGCTCGCGGGTCTCCAGTGCCTTGGTTCTTCCGTTGGTTATTTCAATAGCAATGGCCTACAACTGCGCGTTTTCCTGTCGACCGTTGCGCGCCGATTGAGCGCGTGTTTCTTTCTTTCAGCGACCGTTGCTCGTCGTTGGTGTGTTATTCTGTTATATTCTCGATCTAATATCCAAATTGACCTTCCGTACAGCCTTGTTTGTGCCTGGCTTCTTGCGTTCCGGGTTGCTGGGTGTTCTATCCCTTGTTTTGCCAGCTAATGTGCGTCGCTCGTATTCTATAATCACGAGTGTCCGATCGCGATTCTGATTTATTTTCTATCCAGCCATGTGCCGAGCGTCCGATCGCGATTCTCAATAATTTGCTATTCGTATGCCGTCCTCATGTTTGTGTGGTGCTCAACTCATTTTCCGATCGCACTCTAATTCATTTCCTGTCCAGCCATGTGCTTTTGTCGACCGTCCGTCTTGTTTTGGGTGCGGAGCAGTCGGAGATACGAGTCCGAGCTCTTGCGTTTCGCTGGCAAATTCCTTTGTTCCGGTGAGTGCCTGTTTCTTCTTTCTACTTAGTTGCAAATTACAATGTCCACATCAGAAACACGGGCACGGTCGCAACGCCGGCCCCTACCCCTGTGTAGTGGCGATCGTTTCTTCTGGTGCGTACTTTTGGCGCTTACTTACTCCTATTAAAGCGCGTTTACAGCAGGAGAAGAATTACAGTAAGAGACAATGTCCGACGCTGGTTCTCCCGCCCCTTCTGCATCTCCGCCCTCGCCCGATACTTCCCATGCCGATGGCGCACTCCCTCGTCCTATGCTGCTCTCCCAAGTGTACACTCGTCGTGTGGAGGTGGGCATGTACGACGACGTAGTTCAGAAGATCGTCAACATGAAGCTCGCCGGCCTTGCCAACGTTGACTACATCGATCACTTCATCCGCAAGCCGGAGAACTATGGCAGTAACCTCAAATTTGTCGGCAACGATGGCGCGGACTTTCTGTTTAATGTGTTTGGTGAAATCCAGAATCCGAGCCAAGGCACTTGTGTACGTGCGCAAGGCAATCACTTCCACCGGGAGGGGGAAAAGGTGCATCGAATTTTGCTTCAACTGTTGTATTCTGCCTTTCTGACGTTTTCTTCCAGTTCCAACCCATCGACGATTCGAGCAAAATCAAGGATACTCTCGCGCTCGGCGTTCCCACTCACGCCCCCATCGAAATGGACAATCTTTTCCGCAACCAGACTGTTCCGCTCGTGAATGTCTATGCTGCGATTGCAGCCGAGGACGACGAGCAGGGCAATGTTATTCCTTCGTTCTCTCATACTGGACTTTGCTGATTCAGATCTTAGGACCCTTACGTCAAAAAGTGCACCAAGGCCCGCGATGGCGGCAAAGGGGAGCACGATATTATCGTCATAACCATGCTTCCGAAATTTAACGTGCGTATATTTGTTCCTTTTATATATCTATCGGAAACAAATACCTTTCAGGTGCCTGCCGCTGCGGGAGCACCCAAGGTTGCTAAGCGTCAGGTCAAGCGCAAGCTTGACGCTGTGAATGGGTCTGCTCCGCCTGAGCCGGATCCTGTCGCGAAGGTCTATCCGTCCGGTGCGTCCCTTTTATATATATCGGAGTTGTTTCTCAGGTTAATAATTTTCTCGCTCACAGATAAGGAGATCTATATCGGTGCTCACTACGATCCCCACCTTCTTCCCGACTATGGTGGCGACTACTTCAAACAGGACAAGGCCCGGCTCATCCAACTCGACGTCACGTACTCGGACGAGGCGGAGACTATCATTCCTCCTTGGGAGAACTACGATGTCCTCAAGCCCGGAACTCTCGTTATCGCACTTTGCACTCTCCACTGCTTTGTCATGTCAGCCGGTGAGCCGCGCCCTGGTCGCGCCCCCAAACAACGCCGCGTGAGTGTTGATGTTCGCTTTTCTATTTCATCACTAATTCGTTTGCAGGTTTTTCAACTGAACGCCCACCAAATCAAGGTCGTCGATGTATCCGATGAGATCGTGCAGCCTCGCGTTGCTCCTGTAGTACCCGCGTCCGTTGACCGCGTCACCGCTGGGCTGCCTGCTCGCATTCAGACCGCGGCTAGCACCTCTTTCTCGCAACTCACCTTCCGCGGTTCCAAGTCCCCGTCCAAGTCACCCGCTAAGTCCACTCCCTCCGCTCCTGCCTCCTCCTCGAAAGGGGCCTCGTCCATTCCCTCCGCTCCTACCTCCTCCTCGAAAGGGCCCTCGTCCGCCGCCGCTTCTTCCTCCAAGGGCGCTTCTTCCTCGAAAGCAGCTTCTGTCGCGGGAGACGAGGAGCCCATGGACGTCGATGATTCTGTCAGAGTTGATCGTGGTGAGGGTGATGCCCGGGAGGATCAAGAGGAAGTAGTCCCCAAAGTTGCCGATAAGCGTCCTGCCAAGAAACGCGCTACCCGTACCTAGTTAGTGACTTTCGTCCTTTTCTTTTTTTCGCGCATTGTCTAAAGTTATTCTTTCACTCTGTAGGTCAGCGGTCACTATTCGGCGATTCAGCCCCCCTTCCCCCTTTATACCAGTGTAACTCCTACGTATCGCATTTCTGTGTCGAATTCTCTACCTTGCAAATATAATATTTATTTAATGTACCTCTGTGTGAATCCCGTTGGAGCCCACATTCAGATAATGAGACGGCAGAGTGGGGTGTATATATGACTACACTTGCGCTACGTAGGAGTTACAATCGACTGGTAGCAGTTTGGCTTAAGTGCAATGTATGCTACGATCCTTCATTGTTGGTTGAGCCCCCTCAATGCGTCTGCCAAGCACAGTATGTATCCTTCGGGCATGTCGTGGCGGTCAAATAAGGCATGGAGGAAACCCACTAGCCGTTCCTTGTTCATACGTCCTGCGATGGCGAGCTCGCTCATCGTCCCTAGTCCCTTCGGTTTGAACAATGGCGCCCACTGGGACAAATCGAACCCGTCTATGTTGGACAGAAACCTCGTCACTGAGGCCAAGTCGCTTGGGCGTCGAGGCTTTGGGCGCAGAGGTAGGGCACAAGTGGATTCGCGTGGTGCTGTCGAGACTGAAACATTTTTAGCCCCGCTCCTGTGCGGGTACCGGCTCTTGGAACCAGATGTGACCATGTCTGAATCAGACGCCTCCATTATCACTACGGAATTCGCCATCTCGTCGTCTGCTTTGTCGGTGATCAAATGGTTGGTCTTGCGTCTCTGTTTTCATCCGTTAGTAATCTGATAACACGGGACAGTCAAGTAGCCTGCTTTGGTCGGATGCGGGGAGCTCTTGTTGGTCGTCAAATACAGTGTCTCTGATCTTGCTGCTAGTCGCTAATTTTTCCTTAAGCGTAAGCGACGTTTTCACCCATCGTGCTGACTTACTTTGGAGGACCCTTGCTTTTTATTTCCAGTCGCGGGGGGGCTTTTTTCCTCTTTATCGATAGGAGGAAAAGCTTCTCTCCACTCCGGACCAAGGCGATCCAGATCATCTTCGTCGTTGTCTGGTTCAGCGCCGTCGTTCAGTACTGCGAGTCGAACGGGCATGTGTCTCGAAGCAAAAATTTTCGCGATGGCAGTATAAGTTTCGTAACCAGGATGGCCATGAACAACTCGGCACATGCCCCTCCCGTCCCTGTCGAATCCCGCCGCAGGATGTTCAGGGATGGTCCCTGGTACGTGGTTGATAAAGTCTTCGAGCGATGGATTTAGGCACTTGGGTGGTTTTATGCCGTTGGCTGATTGGGATCCTGCCGGTGCGGGACCATATCTAATCTTCGTCCCGTCTATAAGGGTGCGGATCTGCTGGCCGAGCTGGCGCCGACGTTATATGGCATCATGACGAGCGGACAATCGACTGACCTTCTTCGCACTGTTCACACTTGTATCCGAATCTATTGTTTTCTGCAATCAGCTCAATTTCCCCATCGTCAACATACTATTCACCTGTATTGAGTGGGCGTCGCTTGCGGATGAATTTTTTGGTGCCGTCGGTGGTATACCTAAGGACGCGATAAATTATTGAATACCAGTGTGGTGGTTGTTGAACGAACGCCTACCGATTGTCATTATGTGGAGGCTCTCTGGCTGTAATATTGATGGCTTTCTTAAGCATTCTCTTCGGCTGAGTGTATGTATCTGACAGAGTCGCGAACTCGTATCCGAGGGCATCTACGAAACGGACAGTGGCCATTCTTCCTTGTTAAATGCCTTTGCAACCGTTTGTCTTTAAATAATCAAGTTTGTTCTGGTTGAGCTCACCGTGCGTCGAGCTTGGACGGTTCTCCGATTCCCCCCTGCTGCAGATTTGCTGTTGTAGAATTTGTCGCGTCGACTGCGTGCTTCGTTGCAACTTGAAGTGTGGAAGAGACAGAGATCGAGCTGCGATACGCAGGCGTGAAAATAAGGGCTGCGCATCCGTACAATGCGCAGGAGAAGCTCAACGAAATAAATACGCGCAGCAGAAGTAAGGAAAATTCAATGTGCAGCGGAAGTAAAAATGAATTCAATTAAGCAGCTGACTCAGACTGCTTTTCGGCCCGACCACCCGACGACCATCCGCTGGCTGGCTCTCGCCAGGTGTGCTGGGACCTCGGGCGCTCTTCATCCACCGTGGCTCATCGAATCGATTGGCTATCTCAATAGCTCTGCGTCTTTGCATATCTCCGTGGCCTGGCTCTGAACATAGACAACGCCAACTCCTGAATTCAGACCCGACACGTTAACACTCCCCTGTCCCATCTGTCCGGTAGCAGGGGCTTTTGTGTTTCAATGGGCCCATTTAAATGTCTCCTCCTTTTGCTGTTTTGTTTCCGAGACTTCTTCTCTGCTACCTCGCATTCTATTCCTTGTCTGGTGATGACTTCGTCCACTGGTATACCGTGACTATCCGCTAGTGTTCATTACGCTCAAACTCGCGCAGGTGTATCGAACGGTAATTGGGACCCTTTCTGGGACGCGGTGACATTGTTGCCCCAGCCTCGATACGGTAAGACATTGTTACGATTTGCATTCTTTGGGATTGATGAATCTGCAGACTGGAGTTCTACGTTTATGGACTTGGGGAGGAGTCTCGAGTTCGAGATGTACGCCATTCGTGAAACTCCGTACAATCGCTCTCCTCGATGGGCCGAGATTCTTACACCGTTGGGATTCGGGCAGTTGCTGCGCCTCGCACTTCGAGCGCCGTGGCTGATGCGAGCAGTTGCTGAACACGCTTCCGTCGTTATGCGTGAGTCTGGTCCCCGACATCTGCCCCGGTGATTCGCTGACTTTTGGTTTGGTTTGTGCGCTCTAGAACGTGTTTCTCGGAATTCCCCAATTTGGATTGTCCACTCAGGGTCGAGCAGCGGGGTCGTAGTGCCTGCATCTTTAGGTACGTATCCACTCATTTTTGCCAGTGTCTTTCGTCAACATCCTGCCTTAGTCTCTGCCGACCTCCTCGGCGAACTTGCGTTCGAGACCTGCACTGAGATTTGTGCGTATCTCAACCTTCGCGAACGAGCACAGCTTGCCCAAACGTCTCATCGAAACCGCTGCATATGCGCTGCTGCTCTCCAGTCTGCCGTCGACGACGTCCTGCGCTTGTTTGGCCTCCAGCCCGTTCAAATACGTTTACTTCAGGCGGGTACTATGAGCGTAATTGGGGGGGAAATCCTTGACTTCCTCATGATACACCCCCCTGCCGACCTCACAGACGACTCTGTATCGCGATTGTTGCTATACGTGCCTCAGCATCAATGGTACTGGCCTGGTTGCTACTTCGACAGATATACCTCCTTCAAAGAGCCCGAAGGCGTCGGTGCATCGCCCACAGCGGATGAGGGTCAGGAGAGCTGTGTCGCGAGTACTCGTCTGTTGATGAACGCAGCGCGCAAAGAGATTCTCCTCGTGCGTTCTTGTTCAGGCAACGCGTTGGATCCCGTTGTCTGCTCTCCCTATTCGCCGCGTATCGGCGGTCTCACTCACATGGGTCTTTGGCACGGGCATCCCGCATCGACTATCGGTCGATTGGCGCTTCCTAATGCAGCATACGTCGATGTTTCTTACAGTCTGGCCCGCCAATATTCACTAACTTGGGTTCGGCGCTTACAAGCGGCTGGGTATCTACTCCTGTCTTTCTATCCTTTCCGCCACACGTGCGGATCTTCGATGGCTTGCCCCGCGAGCATGCGTTCCTCTCGAGACGCTGGGTGTCTCGAGTCGTTTTTTTATCCTGGAATACGCATTGGCGTCGATGCATCCGTCTACCCCACGGACTACGTCGTCCATTGGACGCTGGGTGGGCGTGTCTGTCCCAATTTGGGTACCGGTATCGAAGATTTTGCTCATGATCGTAGATGTGCGTCCTTCGTTCTCTGGTGATATACTACGAAGCTCACAGCCTCATCTGCAGATGCTTATTGGAAAGTTCGATGGGAGGCGCTCGTTGCCGCCGCAAAATCCTATAAAACCACCGTACTAAGTTAACCGTTCACCTAGCTACAATGTGCTCGTCAGATCTGATTTAATCCATGTGTTCTATCATTTCTCCTGTGTGCAATTGCCAATGGCAAATTTCGTCGGGTGTCTTCGGTAATCTGTATCCAGGCCGATTTATGCTCCGTACCCTGTTCTGAGAGTACGTGATTGACGCGTAGGAACAAAATAAAACCGAACACTTCATGACTGATGACGGCTGTATTTCACGCAGCGCCTCCACGAATCTCTCTTTGCATTGCCCTTCCCTTAGCATTCTCCGACCTCTTTTCGCATTGTTCTTCAATTCCCCTTCGATGCCGCTCCCTTCAGGTGCTTGGCTTCGCGGTCCACTGTAGTGTATGGAACTCATGTTCACTCCTTAGCCTCCGCCATGTCCCCCAACCACTCTGACGGTTCTGCTTCTCGTTTCTCGCTATTGTTGATATTCTTACGCATCTCTCCATCTAGCCGTGAAAGGGACTATACACGCATTCTTTCCCTCCACAAAGCCTGTCACTGGGCCAGGCATTCGGCGGGCTTTGGACGCCCCTACGCCTCCACCGCCGAAAAAGGGCCATGGCATTACCCGCGTCAATCCGCCGTCTACCCTCCCTGGTGCTAGTAATGTCTCCTACCTCCGACGCAGCCGTCCCAGACTTGTTGCTCGCATGCCTCCGAAGCGTGTCCCGCGACCTGTGGTTGTGGCAGCACCGGGTGTGCGCCAGGAACGTGATGAAGCCCTTACTGTCGAGGATCTATGGCACCAATCTGAGGGTCCGCCCTTGGTACGTGCAGTGCACGACGACGATAACTGCAATATCTGTATGCAGTTGCTGTCGCACCCTGTGTTGTGAGTGTGTTTTTGTATTTTATTGTGCATTGTGGCTCAGTACTTATTCAGTTATCCTTGTGGCCATGGTCATTGCTACACATGTATTCGTGTCTGGCTGGAGGAACAATGGGAATGTCCCCAATGTAGATTGACGATGACTTGCCAGCCCTTTCGCATCTTTCTTTTTGAGAGCGCATTGACCAGAACTTACGGCGAGTGGGACACATCGGGCGTTCCTTACAGTTGGTCAGGTCTTGAATTCCCGGTGCTGCCTATATCTACTTAATTTGTCTGTGTCGTCTCATCAATCAAATTGTTGTTGGGCTGTAACTTGAAGTACATTGTCTATCCTCCGCATTCGCCGGTGAACTACCAGGTGGATTAACGAGATTAGTCACAGAACTTGCAACCTATGCTGTATCGATCACAGGCGTAACCCACGGATTTATGAGGGATGTCCGTAATGTCCAACTGAGCCAAGGTTTTAGCAATTAAGCGGTACTCCTGGACAACGGAGTGGCATTCAGACCGCAGCGATGTCGATGTCAACAATGAAACAAACTTACACGCTCCGTTTTTCCCTCGGCGGCAAGGTCGCTGCGCTCCATAGTCACGGTTATCTTGAGCAATTTGCCCACATCGAACATTCGGCGGACGATGTTGCACTGCTGCTCCGTTCTGGCCTTGACCAAAATCTACCTGACTGGTTGGTTTTCAGTTGCAGATGTGGAGAAGACACGTACATAGCATTCTCCTTTTTGGAAGTCACCGACGCCATCGGAGGGCAAAGCAAACCACGAGCCGACGCAAACACAGCCCTGTCAAATGGATTAGAACTGGTTATATCAGCCCATGGCCGTAACGCGCCTCGTCATTTTTCTCAGCGTCGAGCACCTTTTGTAATGCAATTATTTGTTCCCAATACACATGCGCAGCTGAGCAGGTCGCGTTCTCGGGGCACCGGAAGCCGAATATAAAGCCCAAATTCTCCGGCTATACGTTTGGGTCAACCGAGAATGAAAGATGAACGAAATTTTCGTACCAGCTCTTCCATCACGAATAGCTCGCCGAATATGTCAGTAGAAAAGCGGGGGATTAAGCCCCTGCGGCTGCCTGACGGCATGACAGTCGTTCCCAAGTCCTTGTACGTGAATAGACCCCCGGAATCAAGGGTGCAGTGCCGAGTGGGTAGAAAATGTACTGTGTGAGTCGCGAAAGCCATCGAGTTGGACTGATTCGCGATGTAGACTGCGAGGAATGGAGTGGCCATGGTGGCTTAGAGAAAGAGCGGCGATAGGGGCTCGATCATACCGGAAGCGAAGAATCAGAAGACTCAGAAGCTGCGAGGGAGACAAAAGAGAGACGTAGAAAGATTAGTGACACCCAGCTTGGTGCAACGCAAAATAAAGTGTTCAGTTTATTTCTTTATAGTTTCGTAGACAATTACAGGTCGTTGCTTGGAGTCGCGGCGGATACGGATCCCGTTCGTACTACGCGCTATCCAACGTCGCCGAAGAAACCTGCGTGCGTTGTCAGATGGAGCATTGTGTTAACGAGGCAAACTGACAGGGGACACGTCTTCAGCTACATTTACGAGTTGTATGGTGTTGCCTACGACAGAATATCCCTTCGGTAAAGTAAGTTGCGGTAAATGTACAAAAACAGATCTAGGTCTTGAAGTGGGACTTACTCGCCAATGGAATGCGGGTGGGTGCTCGACTTCCAGTCGATACAAGGTGCATTTAGCTATAATCGTGTCTCCCGCGCGAAAAGGGAAATTGCGTGCAGGGACCGACCGCTGGCCTACGTCATCCACCGACAGTATGTATTCGGTGGCAATAGTTGGACGAATCTCCAGCTTAAAAGTTCCATCTTCTGCCCATTTAACTAGGAATGGATGCTGCAAGCCACAATTGCATTGGTGTGGCATTCAGCGAGAGAAGGTACTGACTTTTCCTGCCGCCTTGTCTGCGCGAAAATCCAGAATCGGTATGAATCGCATCGCCAGAATCTGATTGTCGAAGTCGTCTTTGAACGCGTCGTGTGGCCAGCCCAAAGGATGCCAATTAGGTCGCCCGAGCGATACCATGATGCGGCCAGGCCAGCCGCGGTAGAATTCCTGCAGGCACTTAGTACGTCAAAACAGCATGCGATGCTACTCTCACAGGCTCTTCTTGTATCTCCCCAAAAATCACGAAGGGATAAGTAAGCTTGCCATCGAGGGTGTAGAAGGCGCTCGTCGAGCCGAGACGAGGCAGGTTATAATCTTCGCCTGGCGTCGCGCCAGTGAATAAGCAGCGGTGGTGTTGCGCTAGGGCATCCTTAAACTTTTGTGGTGTAAACTGTTCGTCCGCACATAGGATTTCCATGGTTTAGCAATGTGAGTGGTAGATAAGGGTAGATATGCGTCGGATACCGTGGATCCGCAGTTTAGGCGTCATGTCAATCAGTGGCTGTGACTGCCGTTCTCGCCGACGTCGCTTACCATCGCGATTTGCATAATGGTCGACATTGATGCTTTGAACGCTTTCTTCCTCCACCTCTCCTCTCCGTGAATGTGTCCACACTGATGCTTTCCTCCTTCACTTCACTTCGCTTCTCCCCCATGAATGCAGTCTGATCTTCAGGGGTCTCTAATCTGTTCGAGCACGCGACATCAGAATCATGGCTCCAATAGTCTCCTATCGTTCCGCAAAACGATCTGTTATGAATTGGTGCGACACACAGGGTTTCAAGACTGTTTCCTTTGCGTCCCACCTTCATAGCTCCCAATGGCCGGCCCTCGTCCGTCCGTGCGGATACCTTATCTGCGGCGTTATCTGGACGGTGGCGACAAAACACTTGGGTTTTCTCGGTACATGGTGGACTTTGTACCTTTTGAGGACGCAAATGTCCCTCCCACTGATTCGCAGCCTTTGGGAGACACTAGACACCATCCAACTCTGATGATTCGCGCGAACACCACAGACGTATTCGTGTGTATGGCGTTCGGAGAGATCGGGGAAATTATCAGTACTGTGAGTAGTTGATTCGGCCCAATTATCCGTTTAATATCCTCTTCGCAGGACCGTCGCTCTGGTTTTTGGATCAGGCTTCGGTGCCCCGCCAGAGCATCCTGCGCGGCTCATTACGCGTACATAATGCAGCTTGAAACTTTGCAGCAAATCGTCGATGACGATGAACTCTCCACGGTTAGCAGGAAGTATATTTTATTTCTGTTTTCCTGCTGATCGTCTTCGCGCGTATAAAGGGCAGCATTCCGGGAACCAGCTGGTTCTTGCCTGCAGAGGCCGCTCGGGGTTCTCCGCCCGAGTACGGTTCGTTTTATGTATACCCGTCCATAAACTCCCATGTGAACATCAACTCAACGTATCGACAGGTCCACATCGCCTCAGCCTCGCTTCAGCAACTGGATTCTATCCTAGATGTTCTTCAGATTGGACAACTCGTCAAGCTAAAGGTCTCCATACACCGGAGACGCATTGGGTCCAACAGTGTTTGTTTGCCTTTATTTTCTCGCTGTCGTAGCTCAATACTGAGAGCACTGTAATAACAGACTTATTGTTTACTGTCGCGCAGCATCGGTCCCGCCCTCGAGGATGAAATCCCCAGGAGAGGCAACGACTACACATGTGACAACCTGTTTACTGGTTGTAAGATCTGCGCGACTGGGACCTCGGCGCTCCTCGGTCGTATAGGTTGAAGAAAGGAGCATGACAGACCTGGGGGCGGGGGGAGGGAGCACCTAGTTTAAGCATCATATATGTTTCCGAGCTTCGGCTTAATTTTCATTCGCCTCAGAACCCGCACGACATTCCACGCTCTGCATTAATCGCCGGTTATGTAGATGATGAGGAGATATCCAGCTAAGCTTGTGCCGTTCTCGGCATTATATAATTCACACGGTCATACCACAATTAGATGCCGTTAATGCCATCTCTTCTTCATCGCAACTACTACTGACAAACACCGGCTCCGCAATAGAGCGTACTGGAACTGATCATCTGAGCCCTACATTGAGCGCATCTGCATCTTACCTAGATGAATACGGGTGGATTCCTCTCGAGCGCTCGCAAACCTGTTGAGCTGGACACCTATAACCGCGAATTTGGTGCTATTCGTGTACGGACCTCCATCGATGGCACTGGCGACGTGTTCGGTTATTATGCGATCCAGTCTTCGACCCCATACTTCTTCCCTCGACGCAATGGGAAAGCGATGCCGATTTTCTACAAAATGACTTTCTCTGGATGTGTCCAGACGGCGTATTTGAGTGTGAGCAATATTCTAATACTCACGCGCACATCTTGATTGTTGATTAGACGGATTTCCATGGGCGCGCGGTGACAATGACCACGATTACTCTTCCGCCCAATCCGAATATCGCTGCAGAGCTGCTTTTCTTCAAGCAATTGGACTTTATGCAACAAATTTCAGATGCAGATATCGCTTTCACCCAGTCGTGTGGGGCTCAGCCGCGCTGGGGCGCCGTGGGCAACTCCTTCGCAACTCCTGCTATCGTCGTTGGGTGCTCCAATGTCTTTTATTCTTCTTTACCTGCAGTTCACCGCTGTCAGCCTCTTTCACCCAGGTCGCCCAGGGAGGCCAGCTGGACCTGCCGTCGTTGGAGAGCATCTGTCCGTTGGAGATGATATTACATTCACCAGCTATTTGACCAGGCAGGATGAAGAGAGTTTGCTTGTAAGTGCACCCATTGGATCACAGCGCCTTATTCACTGTATGTCAGAGCTATCTGTTGGTCGGAACGGTTGACCGTGTTCTACGCCCCGATCAGCTGCGTTTACCCGACTCAATACATGTAGATTGAAATTTCGGGCTTCACTTTAATGTGTGTACTCTACTGCCTATATGATTGTTCTTTCGCTCGGCTTTTTTGAGCCGTTTTCTGCTCATGAGTTTGAAAGTACCCGCGTTCTTGCACGTGGCCAATGGAGGCTGTGTTTTCTCCTTTCTTCTTTTGCCTTCATCCATCTCGTCCTCCCCTTGTCGTCTCTGGACCATGATCCCCGCTACGTACGACGAAGTCACACAGGTCTATTTGGATATCCGTCACAGAGTACCCGTGCGTAGAATTAGCTTATTTACAGGCGCCGTGTCTATTAACTTGATTCTCAGCGCTTTCCAGGCTGCTGCTACGGTTTTCTTTACGCGACGCAGTCTATCAAGCGTCGTCGGGTCGCTGTTCCGTACAATTATGGCGTCGACAAACTCACTTCGGTGAACGACTTGTTCGTTCATGTATGGGTTCCCCGTCCCACTTCCTCTCGGTCCCTTGTCGATCTCAGCGTGGGACGCCTCACCCTCAATCATTTCCCAGGAACCGACGTGCCGCTCGAGTTTTCATACTCGATCATATACGTGCCTCCTTCGAGTCCAGTCAACTCCGAGGCCAACGTCTGCAGTATCTTGCGCGGCCCCGACGAGTGGCGCGGTAATGTGCTCGTCGTCAAACACGGCAAACGGAAGGCGGTCATCAACATGGAGAGAGAGGATACCTTTCTGGTGGACAACTTGGTCAATGCGTACGTCCGCATTGTTTCATATTGCTTTCTGCTTTAGTTCGCTCACATCGAACTGCGCAGCTGCATTAATTTAGGCCTTCTTGTATGATCGCTGTCTATTTACAACTGTGCGCTGTTGCCTCCCGACCTCTGAATTTCATTGGGATTTTTGCGGCATGTGTACTCAGCCCATACGTCCACCCCTCAAATTTCGACGGTGCCCGTGCTACTGTCATGAGGTCGGTGTTGCCCAGGTTCCTGGTTTCACCCAAATCTAAGATCTTCGTTTGAATTGTGCTCGTTGCATGGATAACAAGAAATACCGATTTCGAAATGGATCGTTGCTGCTGCACCGAGTCTCGGGATCGGTAACGGCCCTCTCGATCGGTCCGATCCATTTCCTCGTGAGTTTCTATCCACATGGCTCGCTTTTCGCATTTGCTGCTGTATTTAATTTCCACTGGGAAACGCGTCGACGTGTCAACGACTGTAAACGGTTTTGCCCACTGTGAGTTGATCCTGTTCTTTTCTTCTCCTTGCTTGGTTGAGGCGCCCTCTTCAGATGGTTGGTCAAGCCCGGAAGAAGCGTCAACACTCGAAGGACAACAAGTACGACAGAGAAGGAAAGCGCAGGAAGGATATCAGCCACAAGCTCGGCCGCGCCGCTGCGAAAAAGAGTGACGAGCTTGGCCGCGCCGCTGCGAAAAAGTTCTTTCTCATCCCGGAACTCGTCATTCACGAATTGCTGTTTTACTGCGACCTGCTCACCATCATGAAGCTCGCTAAATCTGGTACATTGAAATCCTTTGCGTGCATCAGCTTATTGATTTCGCTCTAGATCCGTACGCTCGCGACCTCGTGAAGGCTTTTTTCTCCTGCAACCTTCGCTTGCTCGTCGCTCTCTTCGTGTCTGATGCTTATGTGGACGAGTTTTACTACTACCTCGATTGGTCGTCCAGCGCCATCGGCGGCTCCGTCGCCACATCCGTCCTCTCCTTCCCTTACCGCCACACATGGACTCCGATCAACCTCAACATCCTCATTCCGCGCGGATGCTACGTGATGTGGAGGGACTTCTTGCGTCAGCGGCTATTCCTCGCGGAATTGGACTCGTCCCTCCAGAAAGGAGTGGACGAGCGTTTCGCAAAATCAGTGCATCGTCATGTCATTTTCCATTCGATGACGCCTGTACGTCTCCCGTCTATATATATATATATTCGTCCAATGCTAATACGACGCAGGGCCTTACCATACATATATCCGAAAGCGTTACCGCTTCTGTTCTCACGCCGGTTATCGGGGCGACAACCACCTTGGCCACCAACCTCATTACCTGTGCCGACTTCTATTGCCTCTACACGTTCCTCCAACAGCATAAACGGGCGCTAGAGGGATGGTATCCCACACCCGTCGAAAAGGCAGTTACTATGGGTAATCGTGGCTATCGCAGCTCCTTCTCCACGACTAGCTGGAAGCGGCCTTGCGGGTTGCACTGCCCCCTTCTCCAACGCACTCTCAACAACTTCAAGGACGTCGGGGTATTTAGGTGGGGTGGTCCGCAGAACCAATACGCCGACGGTTCCATGGCCGGTGTTCCCTACGTCGACCAAGACATGGTCTGGTGCCTTGGCGACATATGCTCCAACCCTAACTGCACGTCGAATGAGGGTTCCTACCCTTGAATCGGCATAACACCTTGAAGGTATGTCCCCTTTGACTAGCGTTATTTCAGTTCTTTGAATCGCCATTGGCAGGTCTCGTTCGCATCCGTGCAACTCGTATACCATGTTTTACCATATATATTTATTTTCTTTCGACTGTTTGTCACGCATGTCATGCTTAGTCGTGTCAGATTTTGTACTTGTTTGCTCCTCATGTGATCTATACATCGCTGTTTTCTTTTTCTCGACTCGCACGCAACTTTGCTAGCCTGTTTCATCTGGCTCAAGGTCGAATTCCCGGGCTCTTCCCCAGCCCTTGAGCTATCCGTGGCACATCACGTATCACCGTCAATGGAGTCTCGATATCAAATGCATCAATATAATAAAGTTACTCCTCTATCGCTCTTCCATTCTGCCTCTACGGTTGTCTTGCGCCATGTCCACTCCCTTTCTCGACAGCTACCGCGGGGATAGACGTCATTCCATGGCTTTCGTGACTCCCATACGCGACCTGGTACCAACCCGCGACTGTAGCCTTGGGACCGGATCCCTCTTCAGTTACAAGAGCACCGGGACGGCTGGCACTATGCCCTCGGGGCATCGTAGAGGAAGGGTTCCGAGATTCTGTGGCGCTCTCTTTGGGGAGCTTTCGGTGGTAGAAGAGCTGGTAAGAGGGTGTTCTAACCAATATCTTGCCCAGACGCCGCTGATCTTTGACAGTCGCAAAGCCAGGGGTTTATCCTTGGATTTAGATGTCCTGAAGGCGCAGTGTGTTCCACAGCGGCATTGTACTGGAAACAGATCGCTTCATTGCGAAATATAATCGCAGTGGAGGAATCCGACGCGGTATGCCTCTGCTGCGCATATTCGCGTGCTTACTGATGTCCGCAACGTACAGGGATGCATTTGCACTGGCTCTTGGTTCTCAATGCCGTTTACGCGGGCTGCCGATGACCCAAAGCGCGGCATGTTTCATGTCTGTTCTTGTGTATTGTATTCATACACGTTTTCACGTACGTGTCCAGGTGTATGTCAAGGCCACCATGGCCCCGGACATGGACACCCTCCGCAATTTGTTTTCTGTCGGTGACCTGATGCGAATAAGCGCCGCTATGCAGCGAATCGACCTCGATATAGATGGCACAACTGAACGGGCGCGTCCTGTTTTCTTTTTCTCTGCATTGTAAACTGACGCAATGAACAGGAATACTCTCTAGTCGCAGCTTCCATCGGATGGCTGACAGCCGGTGAGGTACCGCGTCGTCTATCAGGGTACGCTTGTGATCGTTTTAGTATCGGCTGCGTGCATTGCGATTAGCCCTTGATGTATGCATAAACGATTAAAGAAAATTTGTTTGATATCTGATCGGACAGATGTGCATGTTAATGTGGAAAACCCCTCGTTGTCTGCGCTAGCTCCGCCCGTCTTGGCATCGTGAATACCAATTCCATGGCCATCGATACGGAATTTGTACGATGGCTGACGCACCCCTATGCTCATCAACCTCCCACTTTCATGTCCATGCTGCCGCGTCTTGAACACTATGGCCGGGCAGCCCTGGCCGAGGCCGAGTACCTGAGGGATTTTGTTCCATTGCGACAGCGCTCCTTTCAGAATGGAAGTTTGTTCGTCTTTAAACGACTCCCCGAGCAAACCTACGGCGGTCGGCACGGTACCCGACATTACCTGGCAAACTATACCGGCTTAATATTCGGTCGCGTCGACGGGATCTTCACAGTGGTGCGTTTCAGTTTAACACCGCTCACTGCACTTCATTAATCCCTTTTCCTTGTCAGGGTGATGCAGTATATGTGCGTTTGGGACGGCCCGATATTCCCACTTGTGCAGTCGCCGATTTGTACCAGAAGCAGTTGGACTGCCTTCAGAATATTGTGGTTAGGCACCAAATCGACAACGTACGACTTACTTCTTTCTTTGTACTTGGTCGCCTCTTAAATCTTAGTAGGGCGGTACGGTGGATGTCTCTTGGAGTGATTGCGGGGTGATCGACAGTGCCATGGTGTCGATGCCAGACTGTGTTTACGTGAAGGGAGACTCGACGTACGTTCACTGATTGCCTCGTTTTCTTCCCGTTCTGTCCAGGGTCTGACATTGTTGTAGAAACAACCTCGCGCGCAGGCTAGCAGTAGAGAAAGAAGTTATGATGTACGTTTCTTTGGCACGTCTGGACCGAGAGATGGCGGAAACGGGAGACACAATACACAGTGTATGTATGAGCCCTAAATTGTAGCACGATACGCTGATGAATGACAGGTTTATTCGATGGACTTGATGTCCTATGATGTCCACGGTCCAGGTTATTTTCCACGGAAGATCAGTTTATGGGGAAGTTATGTATGTGATTTGAACGGTAGCATTGGATGCCACCGTTGTATCAATGTTTAACAATTCCATGGTTCCTTTTTTTCTTTTTCTTTTCTGTTCATCTGCTCGAACGAGTTCGGAACGGCAATGCTAAAAATAGAAAAGCTTCCGGTTCGATCTCCTACCGGCTGTTATCGGCAAGTAGCGGCTATTGTCGGGTTTATCGCTTTCTTCTTTCTTCTGCCATCACGATGCCGTTACTGTCTACATCCGTTAGCGCTGCATCGCCTGCATTTCGTTTCCCTTCTAGCGCCTTCTTTGCATCTCAACGCAGCGTCGAGGCGGTAGTGGGCGTGGGCGAGATTGCCTCGGAGGATTTCAATTTGTCCGTGGAGTCCACCCGCACCCTTGGAAGTGCATTTGTGTACAAGACCTCGCCTAGGGATGTGCGCAGGGTCGTGCGGGCATTCGTTTATGGGGAGATTGTGTCCACGGAAGCTCGCCAAGTGTACACGACCGAAGTAAGTCTGCTCATGCACATAAGGAGAGGGGTGGATGTCTCACGCGCGGCAGGGAACGGCATTCACCGTCGATACATATCGAGTAACTATAAAACTTCCCAATGGATCAACGGACAATGCGGCTATCATTTATGGAAACGACGTCGCTGCCTTGTGCAATATCGTTGCCAGCGAGCATCGACGAGTACTTGCACGCCCTTCAAAATCGACCTGTGAATTGACGCGTTTCCGTAGGGTTCTATTTGTGACGACAAATGGGTTGTGGTCAATAATGTTGCATGCCCCAGGGATGGAATTATCTTTGTCGATTGTGCTGATGTTACCGAGGTAAGTAGTATGGGTAAATATCTTAACCTTTTGGCGTCTCCTGATGACTGAACTAGCTCAAGTCCGATGCGTTGACTGTGGGTCGTCTCGTTCTATTCGACGTGAGCTTGCATCGGTACGACTTCTATCCGGAGGACATACAGAAAGTAAAAAATGTGAGTACCGCGGGCGAGATCCACTTGGTGGCCTAACAGACGTACATAGGCGTATTATCTAGCAGCACATAGCGCGGAGATTGTGTCCAGACAATTCCTCCAAGCCACTGGATGGGTCAAGCCCGAACTCGACACACTCCCTGCGCTAGAAGTAATATCACAAGTGGAAGTCGAAATGAGCAAGATGTGCATCGATACAACTGGGGACTACTCGGACGAGCCTGCTGATACTGTACTACATCGAGTGTGAGCCTGTATGCATTATATGGAGCATTGTAATCTACTGTTTCCCTACACATCGGTCGCAGCCAACACCACCGTTCACATCAATGAGACATGTGACTGGTCAATATGGCTTCCGCCCTCGACGACGTCGCCGCGACCGAACACTACTATGCTGCTCGCTTTCAGGTCTGTACTACTGAGCAGCATATTTACTGTGTTTGATGATAACTTTCTGCTCCGTGGCTATTTGAATAGGCGCATCAAATAAAATACAAGTCTCTCTTGTTCCATACCGACCATACAGATGTCCTGTGGGTCGAGACACCCATGATGCCGGATCGCACAGGCATGGCAGGCCTAGAGTATATACCTTGGCTCGAATGCGGACGCCGATTGGGATTCGACATAGCCTACGACAGAAGCTCTATTAAGCTGGTCAACAACACCGATCCCTCGGCCCCTCGATCGATTACGATGACTGTCTTTTCGGTCAGTCAGGATACCTACCGCGACAACGTCAACAAGGTGGTAGGCGAGCTCATGGGAAGCCATCGGGCCCATTGGCTGGGCAATGTCCTTGTTGTGCGTGAGGATACCGAAGGGGAGCCCATTCATATAGACGTAGGCGACGTTGATGCAGCCAAGCAGTGCGTCCGAACGTGAGTCCCTTTAATGGCTTCTCCAACGCAGCTCTCTGACGAAGCATCCAGCGTGGTTAACGCGATGTTGGAAGATGTACACACCGACAGCGATTGAATCATGTCATGTATTTTTGTTTTTCTTCTTAGTAATGTGCAAATTGCTGTATCAGAGCCCCTGACTCCTACAAATGTCTTTCGAAACCACGATCCCGCCTCTACCTGAATTGCACTACGACTACAGGCCCCTCCACCAACCAATCGACGTCACAATGCCGCCACGGCTGCTTGACTTGCACTATGGGTCCACGCTGCTTCCCTTGCCCTGTTTTCCCAATTTGGGTCCATCAAACGTACAGTACGCGTCTTACAGCCACTCTGGTGCCGTCGTGCTCGAGGCTGTAGTTCGCGGATTTCAGCAGAGGGGTTTCTCACCCCGAGGAAGGGTGAGACAACTCTGTTCCTGGTCATGACGTCTGACCTTTCTAGCCCATGCACACCGTCTATCTGGGCGCAGGACCCACGCAATCGGAAAGAACAGACTTCGCACAGTGCACGGCAATTCTGAGGGACATACTAATTTCCGACCAGTTATTCATCAATGTTCGTAGTCTTTATGTCATCTTCCCCGCTCGACTAACCTTGCCTTGTCTTCCCGGCAGTTGAACCCCCAGCCAGTCACGGTCGTTGACCATTGGCTTCCACCTACACTGTCCAATCCGTGTCCGCTAGATGGCACGATGAGACTGAATACCACTCCTTTCATTGCTCTGGAGCATACAGAGCTTTGCCAGGTAAGTGCATCTTCCCTGCACGCAGTGCACCATCGAGCAATGCACCACAGACCGACATCATGTCTATCGACATTGGCACTCACGTCACCGCGACTTGTGTATTAAATCGCGCGGAATCGGTTCACCTTGGGATACATTCGCGGGCATATTGCATTTTCGCGACTGAAATACATCGGAGTATGGAAGATGTAGATTGACTTGAATATCATTGACTCGTGTATCGATCGACAATCGTTAAGCAAAAACAAAAAACAAAACAAAAAAAGTAAGCATGTAAGGGTATGACCATCGACAGGGAGGCGTCAAAGACGGGGGTGTAAAGGTACTATCTGATTGAGGGATATAGCCATCAGGCGGACTGTATTTAATTCGTAACTTGGAGCGGGAATATTATCCATAACCTGCGATTGATGAGATACCGCGGACTAGCACATTAATATATCATACATACCTCCGCCCGACGCACAAAATGCTCTGCGATGGGACTTGCATTGGTGATGGGGTTAGAAATAGAGACATCTGAATCCTAAATTCAAACATAGCAGATGAGACATTGCCGACTGCAATGTATCATACATACCTCCGCCCTACCATCGAAATGCCCTGTGATGGGAAGGGCGTTGGCGACGGTATCAGAGACATCCGAATCCTGAGTTCAAACATATTCAGTAGAGTAGAAAGTACGGCGACGAAGAAGTACCTCTAGCTGGCGGGGGATTGCACGGGGTACTAGTGGTGCATTCGTGGAGTCCGGGGAGTCAGACTGCAAGAACCGAAATGCATGGAGGGGGGGTCAATATGTGCTAACAGAAGTGTGTGGCCGCCTCACCGTGGTGGAAGGTCTAATCAATGAGGTTTGGTCGACGTGGGCCACCCAGTCGTTGACGTAGGGGTCTCTCTGGTAAGAGAAGAAGAAAGAAACAAAATAAGTACATATAAAATACATAAAAAGAAAAAGAGATAAAGAGCGTATGGGCAGACTAGCAGGACTTACTACACGCCATTCTAACAATTCGCGCGGCTGACGTCTTGCAATCAGATCTGCATAGGAAAATGTATGTGGTGGTTCCAGGTCCTGTTGCAAAGCCTCTTCATCGGATTCCAGCGCCGGCATACTATCAACCTGAATCGTAGTGGGCGTCAATGGTATTACACAGTTTGTAACGAAAGCGTACGCTGGTATTAGACTCGCAGTCGCTGTGATCCTCTGAATCGATGGAAGGTGTGTAGCTCCTCAACGATGGTAGACTATCATCCTATAATCTGCTGAGGGAACAGGTATTAAGTGAAAGTGTAAACTACTCACGCTACATGTCGACATCGAGTCAACGTCCCCGACGCCATTGGTATCGCATGGATGTGTCATGGACGTGCTGCGTTAGTGGCCGCTGTGGATTGTAGCCGATGTAGGTCGAAAAGAACAAAGGAAAATAAAACAAAAAACAAGAGAAGAGAGCTGTGGGATGGGGCAGTTTTGACGATAGGTTTGAGAGAGACCAAGTGCGCTTTCATCATACCAACAACAGCCGTCTTATCAATACCCCTCGAGCCGCCCTGGTTACATTGCAATATGTGCAACTCCTTTCCAGGGCATAACCGGCAATGTCGGGACAGCGGAAGCAGACACGATCGAATCAATTGGGCAGTGGACGCCCCGGATACATATTGTACCTGAGAAGAAATTTCAAACGGTTCATATGCCTAAATCGAGTACTCCATGCATAATCGGCATCCTAAACTCCCGTTTACGTCGCAAATGTAGCCGGCATGGTTTGCGCGAGGGAAGTAGCTCGTAGAATAAGCAGCGAAGGCTTCAACATTAAGCCAATAATCCTGCAATGATGAGTCTAACAACTTTTAGCCTTTGGTAAATGAACCTACCCTGCTGTGAAGCGCCTCCGAATTGTACCTGAATAGATTGACAGTAAACATGCGGCATTCCCCGATGTTCCAATCTCCCGCGCTGCGTCTACGGAAAGAACAAAACCAACGAGAAAGAAGAAAGAAGAAAGGGAAAAAAACTTACCCTGTACCCTTGACCGCCAAATAAAAACAATCGTCAACCGGGCGCATCGACTCCTTCAACTTCGACGAATCGAACCAACTACTATTGATACTGCTATCCTAACTCCTCGTCAATTGATGTAGATAAAAAGTGTATAATTGCGGACCACTTTGGCATTGTCTACGATAAGAATGCTCCTCAGAAGGTCGATTTGCTGCTTGAACAGCTTCTTGACCGCACACGACGCGTGAGCAGGACATCTAGCCCGGATATAGACACCGTCTCCCTGCGGGGGGAAAAAAAAGGCGTTGATTTAGCATCTATTTTCACGTCTCAGGTGGTACATACCGATTCGAAAACAGCGTCGATTTCGCCAAAAATATGGCCAGTATAGTCGCAAACATGCGACCTGGAAGTGCGACCAGAGGTTATTTCGTCTGGCAAAGATTTGAACAGATACAGCGATCCGCTACTGATGGATCTGTCTCGGATGGCCGCAAAGTCAACTTCGTAAACGGCGTTTGCGATAGCTCTCCGCCCAAGGTACCGCATTCGAGAAAGCATGGGTCGCTGAAGAGGTGAGTGCAGAGCGTTTCAGATTATATACCTGTCGACTCCTATCCATTGTTGATCGTGCTGCGAAATAATGAATGTGCTTTAGGGGAGGAAATAAACACGGGGGAAAAAAAACGGAACAGGTTGTCTTAACAGATACCGTGCGATTACGAGGATAAGAGTCGTGGTCACATGCTATATACACGTGCCTCTGACAAACCACTACTGCCAGCAAAGCTTGCATCCTACGGGTCCATTCGCGTCACACACATATCCACCTGGCAGGTTGGTGCGTGGCGTGTCATTTAGCCTGTGGGAGGAGAAACCAACGACGTCTAACCAGTAACCCTTCTCAGGCCGTGAGTCGTAAACAAAGAAACAAAGCGAATAAAAGGCTCACCCTGCGATTTATGGCAGATCGATCTGAATCGTATCTGAACAGATTGACGCGAAAAATGCGATCTACACCAACAGTGCAGATGTTTCCTCCATGCCTGCGACGTAGGTGAGTTGGACAATTGATACGATGGAGGGGGAGTAAAACCTGACGGTCATGTAGAAACATCCTTCCACACGCCCCATATCTTCTCTCAATTTGACGCAGTCGAACCAGTTGCTGCTCAGATCACCATCCTAAGTGAGAATCAGCATTTTGCTAGGCCATTCTAGCGCCGCGCACAGCGTTCTCGTCGTCCGTATCAAGTACACTGCGGAGGAGCAGCAACTGCTTATGGTATAGGTTCTTTACTGCGCAGGACGCGTTGGTAGGACACTTGACCCTGATGTATGTGCCCCCACCGGTGACCTGGCGTGCTTGATAAGTTTTTGAAATGTATACATTAATTATCACTCACGGCTTCAAATACAGCATCGACTTCGCCAAAAATATGACCAACATAGTCACAGACACGGACCTTCCTGCGTGCGCCATCCGTAAGCACGTCTGGTATCGCTTTAAAAAGATACAAAGAGCCGGTGTTGACAGATCGTTCGCGGAGTGCCATGAAATCGATACCATACTCGGCATTGGCGATTGCCATGGGTCCAAGAGAGCTGATATGTTCCAGCATCGGGGGGGGGGGGGGGAACGGTTGTGGACAGGTAATGTACCCATGTCACCCGCCCCTAAATAGCATCGATCGCACTTCTGATTCCTCCGCTCATGCCCTTCGACCTCCTACGCCGCCTTGGACTCGACGCTCGGGAAGGGGATCACGCCTTCCTGGCCAACGCAGTTCATCAGAAGGATTTCGTCGCTACGCGTGACCGTAGCATTGCGGGCGGGAGCGAGTACACCTTCAAGCGGATGGATGTCGAATGGGAGGCCACGCCTACGATGAGAGGATCCCTGCGGGCGTACTTGCCTCTCGTTTTCGGTCGAGTGGCTAGGATTGAACCAACGGTGCACCCATACCTAAATAATCGTCTTTCCATTGCTTACTGTGGCCGTTGAAGCATAAGGGTTCGACCATTTGGCTGGCACCACCGGAAAAGGCGTCTTGCGCGACACAGCAGTGGTTTGATACCCAAGTCGACACCGCGCGCAATACTGTATTGGAAGATTCGCTGCAGTGGGTATGTCTTCACCTATACCTCGTCCACAAACATTTGCCATCTCATAATTCTGCCCAGGGAGGCAACGACAACGTCACTACTTCATGGACGACCACGTCGTTGGATGTGGATGGTCCGGTGGTCAAAGGGCTCTACGTAGGTTAATTTCTGCAGCGTTTACAGAGACTGAACTTGTGCCTGTATCAGGTGTACTTAACATCATTCACCCAAACCAGATGCAGGTATACTCCGTTGATCGACGACAACGTTGAGCTACTCGTGGGTTTGACGAGAAATTCTTACGACCAGGGGCTAAATGCAGATGTGCATGTGAGCATATTTCTATCGCCCATCGTTAGATGCCGATTAACATTTACAGGCATACAAGATGAAGGCCGTGGAGATACGACAATTGGACCAATCCGAATTGCCAAGTATAAGTGTTCCCTACGTGTGTGATGTTTCCCCTCGCTACGGATGCGCGATCTGTATTGCGATGTAAATCATTTGAACCCGACGTTCTCGAATTTCAGTGCGATCATTTAAATTCTTGATTGGATACGAAGGGGGAAACACACAGCATGTCCTCATCCTCCCCTTCGTCTGCGTCCTCCGCGCGCGACGCATCTACATCTCCCGAACGCGGTTCACCGCCCGTGCGCGTCCCGATCCGTAAACGTCAACGCGAATATTTATCTTCCGCCGAACCTGAATCTCCGCCGCGCAAAGTGAAGAGAATTTTCACTTCGCAGTAAGGAACCTATTTCTCCGCCTACAGACTCGTGTTGACTTGACGATTGCAGGGAGGCGGATGTGTACCTCGACGTGGAAGCATCCGAAGCAAGTGGTTCAGGGGAAAGTTCTGGAAATGGAAGCAGTATGGCTGACTTCATCGTCGAAGACGGGGAGGAGGAAGAAGAGCAGTGAGTGTCTACGCTATAGACTGAACGTTAACGATCTCACCGGCGCAGTAGAACAAGGGACTCGAGCGGCGAAGAGTACGATCTGATTAACGCGGTACTTCGGTATACTGATCGACGCAGTGCTTTGTCCGTCTTGTCCAGGTCCTCGTCCCCAGTTACTGCCTACGAGAAGTACCTTTATCGACCGAATATTTGAGCACACGCATCTGACTATCATTTCAGGCCACAGTATGAATCCTTGCGTCGTTTACATGCTCTCCGTGCTACCAAGCGCGCATTGAAAACCGGTGCAAAACATGACGACGACAGTGACGAATAATGTGTATCGTATTCCTATCGTTTATGCACAATACCCCTGTCAATTTATTTAAATTGGCCATCGCAGTTGCTATGTCTTGCGCGTGCCTGCTGACTCGATCAGGGGAAATGGCCGTCAAACGGTCTGCGGTTTATATATGCAAGATTATCCAAGATCTCTCACCGAGATGCGTCTGCTTATGCCCCATCCTGAGCCAGTCAACCCCGACGTTGTCATTACTTGTGTCTTAAACAAGTTCGACGCTCTTGTACACAGACAGTATGCTTTTTCCTCTATCTATCAAGTTTCCTGGTCTCACTGAAACGCAGCGCACAGGGAAGGGAAGCATCTATCCGTGGAGCCGGAGAGTTCAGGGCTACACTGATGGGGAGCATCGCGGAGGATTTGCAGCTCGTACACGACCCCGGGCGGCGGAATGTTTTCTATTGCCTAACGTTGGAATGTCCGGACTGGAGCGCATTCGGATGGGCCGTCGATGCTTTTCGAGGTTTGTACGCTGATCAGAGGCAGGCTCTTAGTGAGCTCGTTGAATGGCAGATGTTGAGTTGGCCTTATCGCAAGGTGCGCGGCAGTCGTCTCTCCCAGTCCCTTCTCTAATTGTTCGCATTACACAGGAGCGCCTACTCTGGGTCAACGACGATCGTATCACGGTTTTCCTCACCGGCAACACCGATATTTCGATACCGGTCGCTGACGATACCGCCAGGGTTCCCACTATGGCTTCTCTGAATAAGGGCTCCACCGTCCTCGTCGATGCAACCTTTCACTGTAGCTGGAATCATCGAACGCAAGACGCGCGGGTGAGTGCACATCTCGGCGCCACATCCACAACTGATATGTCCCAGGTCTTTTCTATCGAGGCAATACACATACAGAAAGTCGCGGAGAATACGGCGGGCGGATATGTACGGGATATGACGAGGGAAGCCGCGAATGGGACGGGCGATGATGCATGTGATGTGAAGCTAGAGGCAGCAAAAGACAATAATGAGACGTTGACTGCGATGCGGCTCGAGGTGAAGAAAGAGGAATACGAGTAGAATAGCCGGCAACGTCGAATGCACCTCTATTCATTACGTCCAAGTTGTGGTAAATCGGCCGTTACGAGAAAAACGCGGGATAGCGGGCAATGCTGGCGGAACGGCGGGCTACACAGTTTATTTAAGTAGGTGTTCGTTTCAAAAGACCGAATGTGTTCGGATCACGGTGTATGGCGAATGATATTTACGGCAATTCCCAAAAGGTGACACACATGATTCCGTTGTTACCGTTGATCCGCGTCCACTTCGAGCGCCCGAAACATCCCAGAGTACGCAGGAATAAGCATTCAAGTGCGGAAAGAGGATGTCTTTGGAATCCAGAAACAGAGGTTCAACATATAAAAAGGTTTACTTTTCGTTCGTTTGACTTTTTCGTTCATTTCAGTCCCCGCCGGGGATCGGCCATTGGTAAAGATCGCCCCGCCTGATGTCATCCCGACTTCCTGAAGACGTATATCCGTTCCCACACCGATCACTGTTCAATTTTCTTGGCAATTTTAGCACAAAGCCGACGTCGGAGAAATAGTATCTTTAGGTGAACTGCATGCGTGTCCTTCTTCAACTCACAACGGGCTTCTCCCCCGAGTTTGACAGACTGATATTTCGCCCGACACTGCCTTGGAGCATCCGTTACTCCCGGCGGCCGACACGTCCGTCTCCGGCCCGGGTAAACAGAGGCCGAGACTGAGATGGTTGAGACGGGTGGAGAATTCGTGAGGAAACGTCAATCCCTCATATGCTCTATTGAAAAAAAAAAAAAGAATTGACGCTCCACTGGCTCCGAGCCATTTCTGAAAACTCACAAGATACTTATATTGATCTGCTTCCTCAAATGTGAGAGCGACACGTTACGCCATGCAGCCTGAAAATGAAGGTTTGGATTTGAAATTGCTCCAAGTTGAAGCTTTATGATCCCAGTGGTGTTCTAGTTCTGACCCTGACATCAGCAGATCAAAGATACCAAACCTCCGAGTAAAAACTCACCATATGGTCCATTCAGTTGGACCCCGGTGGCATTCCTCTGCGCATTAGCAACGGAAGCACACTGCACATATTCTCAAGGCAAACGGACAAAAACTGGCCACAGGGCAAGTGTTCTAGTGGCAAAATACGCAAAAACACCGTCAAAACTCGGAAAACCTGTACTATGAGCGCACCGTAGTCGCCATATCAAAAATCCTAAGAGGCAAACTGGTAAGAACTCAGCGCAGGGCGGCTATTCTAGTCCCAGGGGACCAAAACTGGCCCAATTTGGAAAAAAAAAAAAAAACGGCCGCGCCCTAAGTACTGCAAAGAGCTGTAATTGATTGCATATTGCAGGTGTATATGGTGGTCTCAGGCTGTCAGACCCATGGTACCCATATATTTTTTAGTAATGTACCATAGCCCACAATCAGTTGATATCACACCTTACCGTCCATATAGGTCTGACGGGCCAATATCAGGAATATCACAGCATATACTGCCTTATAAGGTGACCCTGCTCGAAATAAAGAAAACTCTGCCCCTTTGCTTTCACAGCGAAGGGACTTCGTTAGTCTGTTCAACGGGCTTGACTCAATGGTTTGTTTCTATTACAGTCATATAGTGATATTTACAAGGTAGTCGCATTTTGTGTTAACTGAGACTAAGAGAAGGTTCAATTCCATGAAGTTTTCATCGCACATACCTATGTGTAAAATTTTGGGATGACATCAACAGAATAATCACCGGGGGGGCAAAATCCAGGGCACCTGGACTCCAGGTGCCTCCGAGGCATGTGGTTGGGAGGTGCAATGGACCCAGTGTGCACAAAGGAAATAAAGGAATTCTCGAAACACCCATTGTGAGTCTCAGTCCACATGCATCGGAGGCACCTGGAATCCAGGTGCCCCGGCCTTTTCCCCCAGTGAATGCACCGTGCTTGAGCCACTGGGTTGGGCTCCACTTCGGCTCCACAGCTCTCGGCAAGCCCCAGAAACAGTTTTCAACCAGTGCTGAATCAAGTGTTGGTATCTTCCCAATTAGTGTTGCCGCGGTTCGGTCCAGAACCGATTGTGAACCTGAACCGAACCTGAACTGGACCTGCGGTCCAGTTCAGTGGCAGCGCGGTGATAAGCCGTGTAAATCTGCACGCATGGAATTTTGCAATTTTGCTTTGTTTCAGTGGTGTCCACGCACTCTCAGAGAAGCTATCATGAGCTCCGAATGAGTAGCTTCTAGTTGCATAGCATGGGTCAAGTCCAGGACTCATTATGGCGGTACCTCCACACTTGGGGCTAATATAATGCTTATCGGGATAAGACTTAAAATCATAACAGTACCCGAAATCTCATACGGATGAGCTGTTTGCTAGACTAGGATCAAGGAGATATAAAATATGCATGCAGGCGTACCGAGGATGGTCTAAATCCACCACTTTGACTTTTGTGGGCCTAAGTGCCAACTGGAGACGCGACGCGACAGATCATGTGACCGTGCTGGTCTAGAACAGGCAATGACGGACTTGTCGGATATTCCGGATCCGAGACTTCATAAGGCAATTCTGCCGAGTCACTCTTCCGCGTGGGACCCGATCACTCGGATAACCTCGTGACATATCAGAAATATCAACCTTAGTTTGGTATGCCCTCTTTAGGTTCATTCAAAAGCCAGTAACAACACGATTCGAATAAGTGGCTTATCCCGATAAGGGTACTTGACCGTGTACCAGGCGAAGAAGATTCGAGCTCGTTCAGAGATCAAGACTCCGAGCATCTCCACATGCGAGATTGATATTTGTGGAAGGAAATGAGTCAATGGCCACCTAGGTCCGGTCCAAGGTTCAGCAGGTTGCTTGAACCGAACCGACGGTCCAGTTCAAGGTTCGGAAAAAGTGGGTGTGAACCGGACCTGAACCGGACCGCGGCAACACTATTCCCAATGCCCTATTCACATTTTTGAAGTATGTGTGATAGTAAAGGAACTTTTTGCAGGTTCCAGTGGAGGGGGGAGGGGCTGAATATATGGTGCTATATGTCCTGATACCCCCTGATATCAATACGTAGACCATATCCTGCCTTATCAGACCGTCAGATCCGCTCATTTGCGACAAACCATCTTGTGCTACGTCCTGTTTTGTTTCTTCTTCTTTCTGTTGCGGTCAAGCCGCTCTTCTCAAACATCAAAAGTGGCAGCCGTGATCACTCCTGAGATCCATATTTACCGGAAGTTGACGCGTTGAGCCTGACCCACGCGTTGACGCAGATTCAATTGATTCGGCTGCAGGTGGTTGGTAAATAATCCCGTACAATGGATAGGCAGTGAAATATTATTGTAGTATATTATGTTCAACCATGAGGAGGGTCGCTTGTTCAGGTGTAGAGTGAAGTCAAGGGAAAGGGTATAATTTGAGATATGCTGACTGCTTATAGTTTGAACCAAAACCACCTCTATCCATTCATGATGTTACTGTTGTGGAGCCCCGCACGGCGACTCCATACATCACCCATCACCCACCCGTTGACCAAAAGCGGTAACACCGTGCAGATCCTTCCTCCTCCTCGTGCTCATATCACAATTATTGACCGCTTCCTTCCCTCTTCAGCTTCTGCCTCCATTCCGTTATCCAGTTCGCCTCATGGCCACACATTCAACGTCCGCCACAAAATGGCATCGGGTCAAATCAACAGCAACTCAGTTACCTCCTAAGCATGCACTGTCGCAACAGCATGTGCTTGGCAGATTGGGTCTGGATCCATGGATTATGTCAAAGGTTGTTCGCTCCGCTCTCAGTTTCTGTTTCATTCCTCACCGATCACAAATTTACCTCGGAGTATTTACTAATTTTAGTAGCAATCCCGATGCGACGGCCATTTCGGAAGCAACACATACTCGGATTGAGCCGGGGATTGACCTCGAGATGAATTGGGCACCCACTCGGCGCTGGGAGGGCAGTGTATGTCTCCCTATCCATATTTGCTCATCTCCTGGTGTGTGTGTGCTGAAGCAGTGGTCTTAGCGGGAGGATTTACCACGGACATTTTACATAACTTACATACTTTGCATCAGTTTCATTTAGCGCTTGCGCGCTCCGGTGTCGCAAGAGTACGCGAGCAGCCGTCCCCTCCTGTATTTAAAGTCGCTCGGCCTATTACCGAGGCATCTATGCTTTCCCCCCCCCAAGTTGCATCCTGAGCGCAAGCGAGATTGAGCCCAAACGAGCTACGCGTTTGATTCACCTGCACCACTAAAAACTACTTCACGCCCACAGATACATCCAGCCGATCTACCTCTCCTTTTCCGTGCACGCTTAGCACCTATTTCGGGCACGACCTTGGCACCTTTCCTGTCCCCCTCAGGACAAATCCTTTCTTCTACACTGTATGCAAGCCTTCTAGGCTCTATCACTGGACATCAAATTTCATCGCCTGCAAGTTCGTCGTGTCAATCAAGCCCAAAAAATACTTTCTGACAGGCCTAAGATGAGGAATGGTTAGACAGTCGATGGAGTTGGTGGCCGACGTGGGCAGCTTTCCGCCCGGAGGAGGTCGCGGATAAACAGGAATGGTGCATTA
Source organism: Mycena crocata (assembly GCA_029281795.1). NCBI lineage: Eukaryota > Fungi > Basidiomycota > Agaricomycetes > Agaricales > Mycenaceae > Mycena > Mycena crocata. The sequence continues at coordinate 75,193 of JARJCP010000032.1, read as the reverse complement.
GGGTCTGGATCAAAATGCTTGCCCTTTTTGGCGGTTGAACGAGCAAGGTTGTGGATTTTTTGACTCAGGTTGTTGGCTTGCGCACCCAGGAGCTTGTTTGAGCTTGTTCGGGGTCGTTTGGGCTTGTTCAAGCTCACAAGCTAATTGTCAAAAGTCTGATGGAGGATTCCAGTGTCATCTTGCGTATTCAAGTAAATAAAATCCAGGAGAGTCAATCAAATGTTCAAACCCGGCGGCTTTGGGGTATCAGATGTTGATCAGACATGATAGGCTTTCTGCAGAAGTTGTTTGAATCCAAAGGAAGGGTGAATACGGAGTTGACTTTACACGAGGTGCCTTCCAAGCTATGTTAAGGTGTGCGAAGTCCCAGCGCCACACTTTCGGGGACCACATCTCAGGAGAACGATAAGCCGCCATCGCAGAGGAAATAGACCGACTAGAGTACTTGAAACGGAAACCGGAGTTCGAATTCAAGGTTCAGGCAAGAGAGAGAAAAAAATTGAACTGAACCGAACCCCGAACCGAAAAGTGCATTATTTTTGTAAATTCTGGCCAAATTTGACTGACCCCCAGTTGAAAATACCCTCTGATACCCACCTCATATGTACTCCAACATTGTTTGGTGTAGGAACAGATGCTAGGGCCATATCTGATCAATACATCTGGATTCAACACCTTTTAATGACAAGACAGGTAGCATTTTTTGTCACCAAATTTGTCTGAACAAGTCCGCAAACACTGGTCGAACATTTCAAGTTTTTCAGTGAAAAAAATGGATGAATTTTGTTTTGAATATTACACCAAGTTTTCACTGAAAAAGTTGGTGAAAAACTCGAAAAATTCTGGTGAATTATTTGAAATGTTTCAAGTTTTTCACAATTTTTGAACCTAAATTCAAATAATTCACCAGAATTTTTCGAGTTTTTCACCAACTTTTTCAGTGAAAACGTGGTGTAATATTCAAAACAAAATTCATCCATTTTTTCACTGAAAAACTTGAAATGTTCGACCAGTGAAACACTCTGATTTTGTCCGAATGGACAAGAACGGCTCTCCAAAATCAGAAGAAAAGTCCCTGCTATTCATCACTTCCCAAATTCTGGTCATTTGGAGGGCCAGAAAAATCCGAGGTTCAAACCGGTTCAAACCTGAACCGAACCTGAACCCCGAGTTCAGGTTCAAGGTTCAGCAAAATTCTGAACCTGAACCGAACTTCGAGTTCGGGGTTCAGCAAAATGGGTTTACTAACCAATCAGCTGGGTGTTATGTGGCAGTGGCTGTGTTTATGTGGCAATATGTGGCATTATGTGTCAAACTCGTTGTAACGTCGCTCCTGGGTGCTCTGGGCCCATACAAAAAATTGAGTAGTGATAGGACACGCCATAGAATAAATCCATCTACTCAGAATATTATTCTGACCCTTCAAAAGTCAGCATTTTGCGGGTGAGGCATAAATTTCGTGATCATTTGGAGTCACACGGTTACTTGCCTCCTGCCACGTACCATCGATGCGCTAGCTTCGGTTAGAAGGTCCCTAGCCCTCTGGAAGTCTTTCCAGGCAACAACCGCTATCTAAACCATGCACTGGACCGCCCTGTGCACATCAAATCCCATTGAAACTTGTTGAAAATCTACTGGTAGAAAGTCGGAAAATTCTATCTCAGTGCTCACGTCTCTCGTACACGCCAACCGTCACTTTTATCCTCAGAGCCTGACCAGCTTCTCAACAAGTGCACGCTTTCGTTATATCTGTGAAACCGGAAGAACAAGTGCGCTGCAGTGACCCAAACGAAGCACACGACATAGACCTTGACTGCGATTTATTTCTGATTGCCTCTCCGGTTTGCGTCTCAATGATCAACCATTATACTGTTGAGGTTCTGAATACTCCCTGGTTCGAGGCCTTCTAATCCTCCAAATGTTGGCTTCAAAACCGTAGACTCGTAACCAGTCTGCTACGGAATCTTACCCGAGGCGAGCACGGGTGCCGTAGGCAGACTGGTACTTCTCGGAAATATGCAAAGGGCGGGGCCGGAGTTTACTGTACTATTTTGACCGTTTCTTCACTATTTTTAGATTTTGGTCGACCGAAGAGACCAATAAATTTCCTTTTGAATTAAGGCGTTTTTTGAGCACATCAAAAAAAATCGGGTGTCACCCGTCACTGAAGAAATGGTCGAAATAGTACAGTAAAATTTAACTAACTTTTGAGTGACGCCGATGACGCAATGATCCGCCGATCACAGCTTCTCACTCAAACGCCCCCAAACACCGTTTCCAAAAATTGCAACTCACTGAGGCCTGGTAAACTAAGTAGACAGAGTTTTGAGGATTTTCTTTATTTATTTTTGGGTGATTTTACCAGAAAAAACGGATGAGATTTGAGTTCAGGGTGAATTGATCGAGAATCGATCAGACTTCAATTTCAAACTCCGGCCCCGCCCTTTGCATATTTCCGAGAAGTACCAGTCTGCCTACGGCACCCGTGCTCGCCTCGGGTAAGATTCCGTAGCAGACTGGTCACGAGTCTATCAAAACCGTGCAGGTAGGTAGTTAATCTTCTTTCATTTTCAACCCCGCTGTGGAACTTTCCCTGGATGACCTAGGATGCATGTATCTTCCGTTGTGGAGCCGACAACGGGCAGGAATGCAAATTTACGGGTTGCAGAATATATCCGTAGTCATTAGTACTCAGTCCAACCCATTTGTGTTTGTCGGAAAACTAGTCCATACAATAACCCTATTCAAATTCAAACGACCGTCTGCATATCATCGAGTCTCTGTTCAACATTTCCATAGAGCTCTCCCTTCTCCTCCCTTCCTCTTTCCTTTTTCGATTTCTTCTTCTTGTTTGCACCCGTTGATACCCAGTACATTGGTTCCAAAACCGCAAAATGTACCCTGAACCCAAGGGGATCCCAATCTGCGAAATCCACACTACACCCCGAAGTTTTATTTTCGGGAGTTCTGGTGACCCCGTCCGGTCCGTAATGACGTCATATCGCCCTTTTAGACTTTCACGGCCTTTGGAAGAAAACAGACTCAATCGGAGTCCTCAAGTATGTTTTCAGTGTTTCTATCCCATCTATGAACTAAGCTCTGCTTCAACAGACATCACCGTTCATTTTTGAGAGCCTTTTCATGCAACTGAGATTAAACAGGTGATTACTCATGTTGATTACGCTTCAGCGGCAAGCCTCTCGGCACCCGAATTAGGAAATAATGTTGCTCTCTCTAGCTCAACGGGCATGAATTCTGAGAGCTTCGGACTTCATTTCTGTGTTCTAAGGTGAGGAATTATCCCAAATTTGAGGTGCCTGAAATTTTCTTGAATCGACACCCCCTTGCCTGAACCTGAACTGAACCAAACTTTCCCATCACTACTCCAAAGGGTTTGAAAATGCGAAAATTACAAGATACCTTCCATTTTTTTTTCAGAGGGTTGGCAACCCCTCCCGCCCTCTAGCTGAGCGGGCCGAGCCTAGCCGACCCCAGCCGAGTGATATTCTATCCGCAGAGCATGTGAATTTCAGCTTTCAGCCATCAAATTCACATTCTAGGAGGAAGTACTGTATTATTTTATTCAATTCGACCTGGGGTGTGACGCGTGACTCTTTTTACCAGTTCGACCAACCGACCACAGGCCGATTTTTGCGTGACAAAACCGGAAATTTCGACTGTTGAAGCAAAAAATTTGGTTTTTTTTGTGCCGCAGAGCTGAAAAATCCCAAATTTGCACCCTGCATGACCAATTTTGCACTCGACCAGACCCCGCACCATTATTTGCCATCGACCAGGGGGTGTGTGACGCGTGACGGTCGAATTGAATGAAATTATACAGTATTTCCACTCGTACAATGCACAAATATTTCCCCCTTGCAGTCAAAAGCATTTCAAAGAAGCTGGGGATGTTGCCATTAATAATCTTGTCAACAAAAAACCTGGTACATACTTAGGACTCGCCAAAAGTCAGAAGCACCTGCTGTTCACGGATGAAAGCGGCAAAAATACTAAATAACATCAAATTACTGGGCAAAAATTGACCCGATGATTGCGAAAATGGTGAAACGATGTCTGCAAAGTTCCTGCTAGGTTTTCTGCGCAAATTGACGCTGGAAAATTGACTTTTCAAAAATGGTACCAAAAATATATATTTTCAGACCCTCACCGACCCCTCCCTCCCTCAACCCCATAAGGTAATTGCTTATCTTCGAAGCCCCTTGCACTACTCCCAGGAAGTGCTGGGAAGCCTCGGAGACACTAGCAGACATGCCGCTAGATTCACTTTAGATGGGGAGGAAACTAGATGTCACCATCCATAGCAGCTTGCGAGCTTCAATTCGAGTGGACTGTGGTAGTACTGTGCCAGTGGTACACAAAAAGAGGAGGACGAGTGGTGTAATACTATCTGCACAAGCATCGCCGCCACGTGGCATTTGTTTACGCAAGTATTGCAGTGGGTTTCCTCGTTCTTCCATGTTGCGTTGCGGGTATTCGGATCCAATTGGGATCACATCTTTTCTCTGTGGCTTTTGACTCCAATATGGCTTCCAGATGTCAGACTTTTGTACCCCGCATAAGGAAGATGTGCGCGGATATGAGTGGGTAGATTGCACGTAGTACTAGGTTCTCCCAGGACAGTCAAGCTATGTGTACGGGGATCAATTCGTTGGACCTTCGGGCAATGAGCAAATGATCTTCTCAAGGGAAGAACAGCCTTACGGTGACATCCTTCACTGGATGAACATTTTGGATTTCTGACTGAGAAAATCCGAAAAGAAAATTTAAAATTTCACATAGTTTTTTTCACTGAAAAAGTTTATAAAAAATTCAAAACTTTCATACCAGATTTCTCAGTCAGAAAGTTGCTGAAAAACTTGAAACATAATTGATAATTTATTTTAGAACATTTTCACCTGTAATCTTTCGGATTTCACAGCAAATTTCTGGCCCCAAAAGTGGGTGAAAAATTCAAAAGTTTCTTATCACTTTCGCAGCGAGAATGATGGTGAAAAACTTCAAATAAAGATGTTAATTTCTTTCAAAACATTTTCAACAGTAATGTTTCAGATTTAATAGAAATTTTCTGCCCATAAAGAAGGTGAGAAATCCAAAAACTTTGAGGTGAAAAATTGAAAACCTTGAAGGTGAAAAATTCAAAATCTTTGTGGTGAAAAATTCAAAACCTTTGGAGTGAAAAATCGGAAAGCTTCAAAGTTAAAAATTTGAAACCTAGGATGTGAGAGTTCAGAAGACAAAACCAAGCCTGGGTTGAGTCTGGTGTAGCAAAGCGGTGGTGGCTATTGTATTATGGTGCATTAACAGGGGAAAAACAGAAGTTGAATCTGGTGGTGCAGCAAGAACTCGGCGGTGGATTCGGGTGTTTCAATGGATACCACTGAGTGCCACACACCCAAAACCACCGTCAAATCCAACTTCCGCCCAGCTTTGGCCTCAGCAGAAATAAAACAGCTGTATAATGGTCCATTTGCAGGGGAAAAGCGGAAGTTGAATCCGGTGGCACGCCAAGGACTCGACAGGGCTTCGAGTGTTTCACTAGATGCCCCACGGTTCCACGCACCCAAAACCACCTGCAAATTCAACTTCCGCGCAGCTTTGCCCTCAGCAGAAATAAAACAGCTGTATAATGGTCCATTTGCAGGGGAAAAGCGGAAGTTGAATCCGGTGGCACACCAAGGACTCGACGGGGCTTCGAGTGTTTCACTAGATGCCCCACGGTTCCACGCACCCAAAACCACCTTCAAATTCAACTTCTGCGCAGTTTTGCCCTCAGCGGAAATAAAATACACCATTTATGACTGATTTTAGCACAATTTCGGAGCGGAACTTAAATCTACGGGGCACCTGCGGCTACCGAGGCACTTCCATCTGGTCTGGCTCACGAAATCAGATTGTGCCCACCCAAAACCACCGTCAAAGTCAACTTCTGCCCAGACTCGCCCTCAGCAGAAATAAAACAGCTGTATAATGGTCCATTTGCAGGGGAAAAGCGGAAGTTGAATCCGGTGGCACACCAAGGACTCTACGGGGGCTTCGAGTGTTTCACTAGATGCCCCACGGTTCCACGCACCCAAAACCACTGTCAAATCCAACTTCCGCACAGTTTTTCCCTCAGCGGAAATAAAACAGCTGTATAATGGTCCATTTGCAGGGGAAAAGCGGAAGTTGAATCCGGTGGCACACCAAGGACTCGCCGACGGCTTCGAGTGCTTTACTGGATGTCCCACGGTTCCACGCACCCAAAACCACCTTCAAATTCAACTTCCGCGCAGTTTTGCCCTCAGCAGAAATAAAACAGCTGTATAATGGTCCATTTGCAGGGGAAAAGCGGAAGTTGAATCCGGTGGCACGCCAAGCACTCGGCGACGGCTTCGAGTGCTTTACTGGATGCCCCACGATTCCACGCACCCAAAACCACCTTCAAATTCAACTTCCGCCCAGCTTTGCCCTCAGCAGAAATAAAACAGCTGTATAATGGTCCATTTGCAGGGGAAAAACGGAAGTTGAATCCGGTGGCACGCCAAGCACTCGGCGACGGCTTCGAGTGCTTTACTGGATGCCCCACGATTCCACGCACCCAAAACCACCTTCAAATTCAACTTCCGCCCAGCTTTGCCCTCAGCAGAAATAAAACAGCTGTATAACCGTCCATTTGCAGGGGAAAAACGGAAGTTGAATCCGGTGGCACGCCAAGCACTCGGCGACGGCTTCGAGTGCTTTACTGGATGCCCCACGATTCCACGCACCCAAAACCACCTTCAAATTCAACTTCCGCCCAGCTTTGCCCTCAGCAGAAATAAAACAGCTGTATAACCGTCCATTTGCAGGGGAAAAACGGAAGTTGAATCCGGTGGCACACCAAGGACTCGGCGGTGGATTCGAGTAGTTCAATGGATGCCCCTGACTGCCACACACCCAAAACCACCCTCAAATTCAACCCAGGCTTGGTTTTGTCTTCTGAACTTTCACATCCTAGGTTTCAAATTTTTCACTCCAAAGGTTTTGAATTTTTCACCACAAAGATTTCAAATTTTTCACCTTCAAGGTTTTTAATTTTTCACCTTCTTTATGGGCAGAAAATTTCTATTAAATCTGAAACATTACTGTTGAAAATGTTTTGAAAGAAATTAACATCTTTATTTGAAGTTTTTCACCATCATTCTCGCTGCAAAAAGTGGTAAGAAACCTCTGAATCTTTCACCCACTTTTGGGGCCAGAAATTTGCTGTGAAATCCGAAAGATTACAGGTGAAAATGTTCTAAAATAAATTATCAATTATGTTTCAAGTTTTTCAGCAACTTTCTGACTGAGAAATCTGGTATGAAAGTTTTGAATTTTTTATAAACTTTTTCAGTGAAAAAAACTATGTGAAATTTTAAATTTTCTTTTCGGATTTTCTCAGTCAGAAATCCGAAATGTTCATCCAGTGCTTCTCGACACAAATATCCAGAGTTATGAAATTATGTCTAGAATATATACGCAAGTACGTCCCGTTCCTGGAGAACAGAAAACTTCACCGAATCGACAAGTTTGAGTTCTGCGGCATCTCTATTGCGGTATTGAACAAAAACGGAAAAGAAATAAGGAGATGGAGAACAAGAAGAAAAGATCTTACCCTGCAAGACGCGCAGCACCTGTTCTGGGTGGCGGTGCTTCCTGCTCGTGTTCGCACTCCCAAACAACAAGTTCCGGCCCCTTCTAAACTCAGGCTGAGATTAGGTTGCTACGCAGAGGCAGACTCCGCGTAGCTATGGGAAGGTCTGCATAGGTGTGTTTAGCTGTGCAAGGCTCTGCGACGTCTGCGTGACTGACTGTGGCTGACCGTAGCTCTTCTGGAGCCACTGAGCTGTCAAGACAACAGAGGGTGAGGGCAGGTCTGAGCAGGTGTACTGTAGTATTTCGACCAGGTGACGGCCATCTGTGAACTGAACACTCGGAGGTCAGTGACGGTGACAATTGACTTTTCTTACCCAAATAAGCCAAAAAAAACCCCTATAAATTGCTCCGGCAATTGCCGGACTGCCTTTTAAGGTAATTTCTGATCCTATTTGTCATTGTGAACACCTTATCCAGTGAAGACTTGCGGTGACACGTGACACTCAGTGAACACTTGGTCGAAATACTACAGTACACTCACCTACACTGATCTGTGCCGATTGAGCGCAGATGGGATACCAATAGGCTACGCTTGACCCCGCATCACCAACCAAAAATCAAGCTTAGTTGGCCTCAACATGGTAAGCGTAGTCATCTACGCTGACCTGCCCTCAGCCTCCATCAGGTGAGGTTAGGTGGGACCGGAACACAGTGAAATCTCATCTTTCCATGGGGCTGCAAGACTGCTGTCCTTGACTCCCTCCTGGTATTTTCTCAGGTTTTCGGCATGTGCTTCTGAGAGCCAATTAGAGTACAAGTGGTCCTGGAATGTATGTGCGGCAGCAAGAAAATCAGGGTCGTTGAATAGGAGTGCATCTACGGGAACTGAAAGCAGTCGCAGGTAGCAAAGCTGCGAGTCGGGTCTGCGAATTTGGAGAAAGTATGGCCCAAGTATTCGCATTAATGACGTCTTGAAGGCGCCACAACGATTGAGTTCCACTTTGATTGCAAGCTAGTAACGGCGTAACGCACAGATATATTCATCGTTGTCAGGCGACTTTTCGGATTTTGCAGCAGAAAACGAATGGGTTCTGCAGGAGCAGCGGGATCCGCGTCTTCTTTAGTAGTTTTGTGTTTCGCTGGAACATTTTCGACTACCGGAGCTGGTTCGCGGCGGGTAGACTGGAGCTTTCGACCCGACCGGCGGATACTTAGCAGTAAATTCGTTGGCCATGATGGCGGTCGAGAAGCTGCATCTGCACCCAATGCAAATAAATACCGGATTAAGCTCCGCATTGATCCGGCCGTCTTCCTTCCGACCAACCATGTACGTTAACAGCTCTGGTCGACCGATCCATTAAAGAGTGACAACCTATGTCTGTGGTTGGAATCTTCGTTCATGGGTTTCCCCGACTTCCCCGGCATTTGTCGCGATTGGAGCGATTGACAATGGTCTATCAATACTTTTTGTTACTGTTTTTCTCTTGCACCTAGTTCTATCATCCATGGGCCCGGTGTGATGTGGAGACAGATGAAACTGTGTGCATCCTCGACCAACACTTCTCTGGGGTCAGACTTTTTGCCTTCTTACAGCTCTTTGCAGAACTTAGGGCGCGGACGGTTTTTTCCCCATTTTGGGACAATTTAGATCCCCGCGGGATGTAACACTCGTCGGACCAAATCTCGAAGTGGGATGCACTGAGAATGTTGTACAAGCCGTGAAGTACAATTCCTAGGAGGCAGTCCGATGCGCCAGTTAAGTGCGCATCGGACCCGCCTATTTTCGGGGCAAACGGACCAGAACTCGGGCCAGGACGAGTGTTACATTCCGCGGGGATCTAAATTGTCCCAAAATGGAAAAAAAAAACCGTCCACGCCCTAAGTTCTGCAAAGAGCTGTAAATGGAGCGCACTCGAGGATGCTAACATGAACTTTGGAGTCCCTGTGGGCACTATCTAGGCCTACTCGATTTCTATGGTAGCTCCCCGAATATCGGCACAACAGTCAATTGGGTTGACGCCATGACTCATCCTAGCATTGAATCCCTCTAGTAATGGGGCGGGAATGCACCCTTCACCGGCTGTTCCTGTTCTTCCCTTGAATTTGTGGTGTGTTTGACTTGGGTAGGTATTACAAGAAAATTATTATACATGACAGTATTCATATCAAGCACCTATCTGAACGCGCTCAGTAGGGCTCTGGAGCTGCTCGTCTACGCCGGATTGAATTTGGATCCACTCCGCTGCAAACCAAAGCAGCGACAGCATAGACTCGTAACCAGTCTGCTACGGATTCTTACCTATGGCGAGCATAGGTGCCGTAGGCAGACTGGTATATCTCGGAGAAATCCAAAGGGCGGGGCCGAAGTTTGAAATTGAAGTCTGATCAAGTCTTGATCGACTTGCCCTGAACTCAAATTTCACTCGTTTTTTCCGGTAAAATTACCCAAAAATGGAGAAAAAAAATCTTTGCAACTGTCTACTCAGATTTATAGTCAGGTCGCATCAAGTTACAATATTTGGCCGCGGCGTTTGGGGGCGTTTGAGTGTGAAGCTGTGATCGGCGGATCATTGCGTCATCGGCGTCACTCAAAAGTTAGTCAAATTTCAAACTCCGGCCCCGCCCACTGGATTTCTCCGAGACGTACCAATTACATCGGAGATTGTGGCTATGACCTAGATTAAATTGTGGCGAGGTGAGCATGCACTCAGAATGCTCTGAAAAAAAAAAACCCCCGCCTAACTGTAGTTATCGTTCCAATGATTGTCATTTATTACACTCGCAATACTTACCACCGATTATGGCGTTGATACCCCGTCCGATTGCGTTGAAAACTGAGAACTATGGAGGAAATTGAGCTACTAGGTGGATCCCGAGCTCGAGAACCAGCGAGATAATTATGACTTGTAAGGTGAGATACTGCTGGTCGAACGGTTTGGAATGGGTTAAGATTCGAGGAACGAGATAAATCATAACGCCGATGGGGTCTTATATGTATGTGTGCCCACGCATCCAGTTATGACGGGACCTGGAGCATATATCATGAACTCGCTGGCCATGATGGAGACCCGTGAGGCCGGTCTTCTTGTTGCGCTCGAGCATCCGATAAACCGGTTACCTATTTGGCAGACGCGCACACGTGACCTCGACACAATGCGGTCGCATCAACTTGCATACGCACCGTGACTACCTCGGGGTTGAGCAGATGGACGCATACGCGGGTCGCGGTACGATCTGACGGGGAACTACGAGCAGTACACGATCTGACACGCTCAAACGCGAAATTACAGGGTGAGATGAACGCAGTCGTGGGCCCGTGGCACGACACCGCGATGCTCCCGCGGATTCATGGGTATTCTGTGATGAAGAACCATGATCTTTGCGCTTCAGGATTTTCTGTAGTCAATGCTGCAGCTGATACTGGTAGCTAGGCCCCCGTGAGCGCCTCAATCAGAGATTACCCATTCTGCAGCTTACCAGTTCCCCAGGATGTCCAGGCCACCGGCGACAAGATTTAGGTTGTTACTACATCAATTTGCAAAGGTGTTCCGAAATTCTGTTTGTTGAGGGAGGGTGCACATCCTTACATGCCGGTTTGATCGATGAATGAGTCTGTTAAAGTTCCTGATAATTGGATTTGCACCTTCTACAAGTGAGTGCACACCCATCTAGCCTGGTCGGGCTAAGTATGCCATGCTGATCATAAGAATCAGCACCGCATACGGATGCGACGTTGCCGCGGCGCATTACACCACCACCCTCTCTGCGCCGGGGTCCAGCGACCTCGGCAAGCGGAATTTTAAGAACAGTGCAGATTGTTTAAAGTGCGAGTGGCGCTGCTGAGGAGCTGGGGGTGAATCCATCAGACTTTTGTGCTCAGTTGTGCCCAACTGTCTGAATATTGCTACATAAGTTGTTCCTACAACGCACTTTCATGCCTTTGCTCCCGGGCCCATTTCCCACTTACCAAAACAATGAGAAACCCGCCATTCAACTATGGGATTCGCAAGAATACCAGCTGTTCCGGCCGTGTTCAAAATTGAGGTACTGTAGTGTGCATTGCAAAATTGTTGTAAAACTGTAGTCAAGATCCCAACATCCCTGACGATTGAGACAATTTGTTTTGGCACATGTCGATTTCTACCTTGTCCCCAACGTACAATTCTTTCAGCCTAATACAATAGCCGATGCTCCTGGCCTTGACACACGAAAGGCATATTGCACGCGAACGAGATATTGCATTTGCAGCCGCAGACATGCTCTTGAGGTCCTTGATAAACTTGAGGACTGTTGGTAGTAAGAACCCAAATCGGGCATTGTACGCAAATTTTACGTCTTCTCAAATTCACGTGTCTTTTGTGACGTTTTCCACTTTGCTGTACTGGTCCACGTTGCTTTCTCCCGTCTCTTTCAGCCTGCTTCCTATCACGATGCACATGGTATCATTGCAGCACAGGGTCTTTCTGCGGGCCCATCGTTGACCTGGGATTCCGAGAAAGAGGGCTTTGAAGCGCCCCAAAAGGCTTCGAAACGTCGTCTCCGTGTGAGTCTTCTGCTCGTTCTGAATCCAAGAAGGACACTGAAACTCGAAGAGGAGGTTGGAGGTTGAGCGGAGGCTATTTCAGTTGTAGCGCTTCATGCCGTTCCGCTTCTTCACGAGCGAGCTCGAGACGATAGTGCGCCGTTGCAAGAAAAACACGCGTCGCACCGAGCATACGCGCGTCGTTTTGATGAATGTGGTTCTCTACGAGCAGTACACGATCTGGCGCGAGACATTCAATGGGCCAGGTGAGCGCCGCATTTCGGGCGCCCGTGAGCATTACATCGACGGGATATGGTGGGATGTGTGCGCCTCAATGTGAGTGGGATCATATCGCCTTATAAGTATTTCTGTTCGTATCGCCCTGTTTTCCATTCGAGGCGTCAATGGTCTCGTCACGAACTTCGAGTTAGGGAAATCGTGGACATTGCCACTGGCAAATCTCACTTCTCCGTTCCGTCGGCGCACTCTGCCTGAACTGATGCGCCTGATGTTTTCAGGGCTTCTCTGCAGTGTCTGCACGCTGTCCCAACTCCCACGAATGCTGATCTAGGATGGGAAGACCAAGGAAGACCGAACGCGGCACCCGTGGCGCGAATCGGAATTCGAAGTTTGGGGCATCACATCCTTATGATGTACAGACGACTGAGAATTGAAGATGGTGAGTTTTGTAGCGGTGGCGGGCCGCCATGCAAACTTATGAGCGAGAGGATGGCTCTGGAATCCAGCGACTGCAGCAGCGCAGGTATATCTATGGCACCACAAGACTTTCACGCCGTCTGTGTAGGAAGACGGGTCAGCCGTAAGCAAGTAAATTGACCTCGCCAAAGAAATTAAATCACTTACGATATGCAGGGCCACTGTACATGGTGGTAATCAGGTTAATTGGTGATAATTGGCGGCGGCGGGGCTCGGACGCGGGGACCATCAAGCGAAGTAGCGCGAAGTACAAGGGCAAAGAGCAGCGCTGATCCAAAGCCGAAGCCAAGGCATTCGAGAACAAGGACAGAGCGCGGGTGTGGTTCGGACGGGATCACCGGGGTAAATGTGAGCGCAGAATATTCGGGGATGGATGTGACTTTGCAGAAGGCGAGTGGATCTCACTATCCGCGCTGGCAGCATGCACTGACGATGTGTATCAGACCCGACAGCGCCGTACGGCGCGATGGTATTTTCGAGTGTCCTCGCACACAGAGGGAAGGGGACACACAACGGCCATGCTATTTGCAAAGAGCAGCGAGCCTCGTGCTCCCGGAATCAAGAAGGCCCAGGGTTCCTGCGTTCAGCCAAAGATAAAGGGAAGGCCCAATTTGGACGAGGCTTGCCATAAAGGATCAACACGTGTCACACAGGTGCCGCAGTCTTGCTGCTCGTCCAGCGGGCTTTCTTGCGCTCGTCTGCCTCTTCAGCGGCGGAGGGGGGATGCTGGGGACACCGGCTTGCATGGTCTCAACGGGCCCGGTCGAGGGCGGGATTATCGGAGTGCGGACGAAGTGTTGGGGTGAAGTAACGTAATCCGGGTGAGTGTGGCCAACTTCCATCACAGCCCGCTAATAATATAATATAAAGCCAAACAAGAACGTTCATTGTGCCTTGAACTCCCATTGTCCTCCTCTACGCTCGTTTCGGAATCCTCCACCAGAAAACAAGCATGCCTGCAGTAAGAGCGAACTCGCGGAGAGGAAGTGGACTGGGTAGACGGAAGAGCTCCCTTGCAGAGCCAATCGGTATGTTCTCACACTTGTGGCAATTCTCCGTGCTGACGGCGAGATAGTACACGCAAAGCCGGGGAGGTATGGGTACACTCCCCGACGTCCCCCAATGCGCCAGTAACATTTGCGCCCAACGTCACTCCTGTATCCTACACGGCTCCCTCACCGACACCCTCTCCCTATGGCTCGCCGTCACTCACCACCGACTTGCCGCTACCGCTTTTCCCACCCAGCGCCACACCCGCACCACCGCCTACAAGGAAGCGCGCGCCACCTGGCAAGAGACGGAGCCAGGGGTACATTCCCCGCCCGCCAAATGCATTCATGCTCTTCCGTGCCGATTTTGTCCGCCAAAAGCACGTCCCTGGAAGCATCGAGACGAACCACGGCAGTCTGAGTAAGATCATCGGTCAGTTTCTCGTCCCCACGTATTTTTCTTGTGCGCTAATCTATTTTACAGGCAACTGCTGGCGTGCCCTCCCCCTCCCCGAGAAACACATCTGGGAAACAAAAGCGAAGCACGCAAAGAACGAGCACAAGCTCAAGTATCCCGACTACAAGTTCCGCCCCGTCCACAACAAGCGCGGTGCCAATGCCGCAGCATCCACGTCGACGGATACGCCACCGCCCGCTCAATCCGCGCCCAAGGCTGCTAACGCCCCAGGGGCCAGCTGACGCCACAGGAAGATGAGCGCCGCTGCGAGGAGGTCGCCGCGCTTCTGCTTCAGGGGAAGAAGGGCGACGAGCTCGCCTCTGCTGTCCGGGATCTCGACTCGCGACGCAAAGCGGAGCTCGCGCAGTCGTCGCCGTCCCCCGCCCCGGAATACGCCTCCGCTCCGTATCTCCCCAACTCCAAGTTCCCCCATCCCCTGAATCTCGACCCCATGTATTATCCCCACCCGACCTCCTCGCCCCCTTCCTCCTCACTCACGGGCTCGCACGCGTCTGCCTCCAGCACCGGCTCCCCGTACTCGCTGCCCATGCCCCTGCAGCACGATGGCTCAGACCGCTGGCGCCACCGCCGCAGCTCCAGCGTTCCCCTCCCCAACGACTACCAGTACACTTTCCCGCCGTTCATGTACGGCGAGGGCAACGGGATGGGCATCACACTCCCCCCGCTCGACTTCCCCTCGACGTCGGCATCGTCCTTCACCCTCCCGCCCCCGCCCAGCTCGGGCAACGACTCGCTCGCAGCCCTCCCCCCATCTATCAGCGGTGCAGGCCGCATGTGCTTCTCCTGGATGGGCACCGGTCCCGGCACCGGCAGCAGCTTCTCGTACCCGCGCCCGAGCTTCAGCTTCGGCGCTCACGGTGGCAGTGGCGCGCGCGGGTCGTTCTCCTTCGCGGGCGCCTTCGGTGGCACCTGGGGCGGCAACAACCCCATCGGGCGCCGTGCCAGCAGCGCGCAGGCCTTCTTCTCCCCGTCGTCGTTCTCCAACTACTCGACCTCGGGTGCGGAGCAGGTGCAGGAGGAGCTCCCCGACGCCGACACGTCGCTCTTCGAGGCGGGATTTAACCTCAACTCGTTTGGCGCTGCCGCGCCGGCGTCGCCTGTCGGGGGTGGCGAAGCTGTGAGCCCGTTCGATGCCGCCGAGCAGCAGTCGGTCCTGCATGCGCCGCAGCCTGTCCACGCGGTGTCGCCGCATGGGGTCGAGTTCTCGGAGCAGCAACAGCACCACGCCACGTACGAGCAGGAGCACCAGACGCAGCACTATCTCGAGGATACGTACGCTGCTGACGCCGCCTCCGCCTACTCTCACCCGTCGACACCCGCGTCCTCGTACCCGGAGGCGGAGGATCCAGCTTCGTATGCTGACGTCAACTCGTACACCGACACTGCCCCGGCCTCGTACGGCGACGCCGCGGAGGGCGGCGCCCAGCAGCAGAAACAGCAGGCGCACCACGAGGAGGCGTACCCGCCATTCGAGTTCCCGTCCCACACCCACTTCATGTCGGACCTCGGCCGCCCCTCGATCGACATGTCCGCGTCCGCCGCGATGGAGATGTCCTCCTCGTCCACGCCTGCGCCGTACGACGTCGAGATGTCCGCCTATGAGGACTACTCGCGGGAGTTTGTGTAGTGTTTCTTGACCTTGCCCTCGCATCCCCACTCGCACGAATTACTTATTACCTTACGATCTTCACGATCCTCTATCCATCTCTTCACGCCCTCCTCTTCTCTCCTCTTATCCTTCTTCCGCTCTCCGCTATCGCTATCTCTTTCTATTCTCTTCTTGGATTTCACATTTTGGATCTTGGATTCCCGCCTCGCCTCGCCTTGCCCCACCTGTAGCTTTAGCCCCCGGCCCATGGCCACGCTCCGCGCATTTGCAGACCATACCCGTCCGTGTCCGTAATTATCTGTATCTATACTATACTATACACCGTCCGCCTCCGCCTCCTCCCCTCCCCCTACACCACCACCACCCCCTCCGCCGCCGTTCGCTGCGCCGCCGCCTCTTGACGAGACTGCTTGCGGCGGGCTAGGCAGATGATATATATTACTATTGTAGAAGCTGTATTTTTGAAATCTCACTCGCTCACTCGTGTCTCATCTGCTGGATTGTCAATAATGCGTGTGAGCCTCCCTCCCTTCTGTCGATGTGTCCGTCTCCAATCCAATCCCGACTTTCTCGTCATCGCGATTCGGACTCGGAGGTACTCCCAAATAAGGAAATCTCGAATAATCGTGGTCCTTGTCAACTACCTTGTACTCCGTCCTGCTTCCATTTCCTCCACCAGAGGCTGGGGTAGTGATACATCAGCCTCTCTGATCCAGAGACCGGTCGGGATATATCAATGTCTCTGTTGGTAGACTTGCTTGATGTATCACTTGAGAGAGATGCTCAGGCAGCCACCAGGCCATTAACAATCGCTGTCGCCGCTGCGCTGCACGATGAGCAGCAGCATCCGCATTTGGGCACACAGCCATCAAATTGCCTCGACATCGTCGGCGACGATGGGCACAAAAAGTACCCGTAAAATCGCGAAGAAAATACCACTCATGGCGACTAGTCGCGCGATCTGGAGCGTAGTAACTCTATAATATACATTCAACTTCGACGGTATAAATGCTGCTTTTCTCCCTATTCCGCCATGGCCACTTTTCTTCCCGTTCCGCCAGTATCCAACGCCCGCCACGATCCGTACACACGCCGAAAGATAGCATTGTTTAGTATAGAAGACTACTGTGGAATGGATAAATTAATAGAAACCGACCGCTGTGTGCCGCTCTCTACCCATACTATCCCTGCCTCATAAAAAACATGGATATTCTCTGCTGGGGCGGCTATACGGACACACCTTGCGGTCGACTGCTGTAGTCACTATGGTTCAATTAACACAAATGCACTGCAATCCCCGTTTGCAGTCCACGCGTAGAACACCACCATCATGGTAGCATCTCCTGCCATTCTGTCGCCCTTGCGCTTGTCCGGGAGGTTCGACTCACGTTCAAGAGCGAGTCATCCAGGCCAGAAACAAGTGCGTACGGCCTCGCACTGCGTACGGGGGCACATGTCAATATGGTCAGCTGGATGTGCCTCATCCGAATCTGGTCGACACAACTTCGAGCCGTGTGTCTCTGACACAAGGCAGGACAGTGCATATAACAAAATGCTCGCACAACAAGCCAGAGGGGTATATGCTTCGTGTATGACAGGTTGCCACGACAGAAAAATGGGAGCGCACCGAATGAGCTGGCATTTCCCAGAAATGACCGGTGTGGAAAGGGATCAGAAAGAGATTGTATACACCAAAGTATTGATAGGCAGTGCCCCGATGCCCCAGCGCTTCTCCATTCCGCTCAGGCTGCATTTTGACGTTGGAGTTTGACTCCTCAGAACCTTTACCAAAAGCAGTTCGTTGGGGCCCAGCCAAAGTTGTGAGAGCCATGAAGTCGGTTACGAAGTGTCCGTAAAGCATGTGGGGCATGAACGGTAAGCCCTCGGAACGGATACAGACGGAAAGGACGCCTCAAGGAAAAAGACGAGCATTTACTGGAAAAACCCGGATAAAAGCACATCGAGTAGTTCCGTAAGGTCGTTGGTTGAAGTAAGATCACAGTCAAAGTATTCGAGTTCATTGCCAATGTTTGGGAGGTTCCGCCGTTGGTTATAGACGTCTGTTGCTTTAAGTCGTGTGGTGGGAAAGGGCAAAAGCAGACGTAGTCAGCTTTCTGACGTGATCACGAAACAGACGTACATAACTATCAGCCTTCCCAAGTTCATCCTCTTTCGTCACTGTGAATGTCTTTAAACAAAATCCAAATCGACAGAACATTTCCGAACTACGAACCGAATTTCTGGTGCAAAAATCAGACCACACGCACTGCGTTCCACGGCCCCGTCAACCCAGCTTGCCGAGCTGGGCTGACATCTGCCGAGCTGTGCCGACGAGCAGCGGCAAAGGTTGTGGACATCAGATCGGCACAGATGTGCCGCGCTGGGCTGACAGCTTGCCGACATCTGCCGCCCCTGCCTCCAGCAAGTGTGCCTACCGCGGGTTTCTCCATCGACACAACTGCGAGACCTGTGTGAGACAAATGGCGAAATCCAGCTCAGCACGCGTGCTCCGACCCTGTCTCTTGCTTGGCTTCGTGGGAATGGCGGCCCTATACTTGCCCTATACCGATTTATTTATATTTAGGTGACACAAGAGCTTAATTGATTGTGAGAACTTCTGGCGGGTCACCACCTGGGTCGGCGATCCAGTGCTCAAGTTAGCACCCGCATCGGAGGAGCTGAAATTGAAATTGATTTTGAAGATCGGTCATAGTCATGAACCTTCTGTGTATCAAGTAAGTGTAAGGGCAACCTCAAGGCCCGAGTATACTCAAGAGTCCTGACGAGGGGGATCCGAAGATAAATATCACAGAGTAGCTACAGATACAAATGGACAGACCTGACGAGGGGGATCCGAAGAGAAGAAAGACTAAGGATCACCCGCGTCAGATCCCGGTATATAAGTAACTACGGACGGGGGGCATGTGATAGCAACCGGAGTGATCGGCAGAGGTCCCGGGCGGAATCACAGGCCATGTGATATCGGGAGGAGCCGGAACGGGTCGGAACGGGACCGGAGGGTCCGGATGCGGAAGCGGAAGGGCCGGAAATAGGGGTTCCCCTGACAGTAAGTTCAGGAAATTGGCGCAGAGAGCAAACAGAAATATAGATGAAAAGCCTCGGTACCGCCGCGTTGCTGCCGCGCGGTATATATAAACTCGCATCAATTCTCGGACGTCCGCGTGGCACCCCAAATATGCTCGAAAAAGACTCCTCGTCTACTGAACAGTGTAAAGATGCGGTAACCAAAGGTCGGCATGTGGCGGCAAACTAGGTCTACCAACAGGTCTGTCGACCTTTGCTGATGGAGGGTCGGCACAGCCTGTTCCGACAGGCCCTTGAAACGCAGTGACGCTGCCGATTAATGAATCAGCCACCGGGAAAACCGCTGTGATTGTACCAAAGGAAAGGTGATATGAAGGGTTTGGGACAAAGAAAAGGCTCAGAACATCGAACCAATCCCTTACGTGAAGATGTATACGGAGTGGAGGGACATTTCTGCACGATAATGCCAAAAACGAGTTTTGTATCTGAAAACTCGCTTCTGCACACCATTTCAGATGCTAGAAACAAATTCTGAGGTCCCAGAATATGATCATCCAACCAGAGGAATCGATCGACACAAAAAAATCCCGAAAATGAGGGTAGTAAATTATCAGCCTTTCGAAAAAACGTGTCGATGGCAAGCAAGAAAGTTTTATCTGGGTGGGTAAACATGATAAATGAGCTCTCCTGGTTAAACCGAGTCCGAAAATATATAGCTTGCGGTGGAAAGACGTGGTTGAGAAGTTAAATGAAATGCGGATGTTAAGAAGCAGAACACGCTGGTACCCGTTATAGTAACAGACCACCTTTCGACTCGAAGTATGTTCAAAATCAAGGTTTTCATCTGAAAAGCACAATCGGTTCGCTGAGCATAGATATATATCGCATGTATGCTTATATTGCTTCAAGAGTG
This sequence comes from Mycena crocata, assembly GCA_029281795.1. Classification (NCBI taxonomy): domain Eukaryota; kingdom Fungi; phylum Basidiomycota; class Agaricomycetes; order Agaricales; family Mycenaceae; genus Mycena; species Mycena crocata. The sequence continues at coordinate 55,303 of JARJCP010000032.1, read as the reverse complement.
GTGGAAGTGCTCAGCGCGGTAATTTCTATCAAGGTCAAAATAGGCTTGGCACTCACTTTGACTAAATGTCGAGTTCCATCCATCACATCGGTTCGAGCATCGGAAATCATGGATTAACCAGTTACTGGATAGTACATGGGAAAAATACAGACGGGGTATAGAAGGGCGTGGTGGAACAGAAAATCAAAATTACGCGGCTAAAAAACAACAGGAGGGCAGAGAGTAAAAACTCACATCGTTGTCTCATGAAAGCAGCGGGAGATGGGAAAAGCGGTCAGCATATGTGGAGGTTGAGCATAAATCATGGAACTTTCTTGCGGATCCTTGATGGTTATCGGCAGGACGGGAAGGGTGGAACGGGGTGAATACATGCGATAGTCCAAAGTGAGTGTGAAGGTCCTACAACCGCACAAAGCACCGCGAAATTCGGCGACACGCGGCGACACGAGAGGTGTGCTTCAGTTTTGCTAATCAGGCACATGTCTGCAAGCTCGGGAGTGCAGGAAAGGAGGGTGAACGGCCGCAGCACGGCTGAGTGGAGCATAGCGTCGAAGCCGTGGCCACTGGGACACCGGGGGACAGTTGGTGCAGCACCGTAGTCTGTCGTACGTCCACCATCGAAGGTGTAGGCCGAAAAACTGTGGGAAACGGGGGGCGCCGGCCGCATGGCGTAAATGCCCGGTAGGCCTTGTCGGTGGACGGGACCTAGGTGGCGGCGCAGGCGGGCGGAGAGGGTGTGGCTATGTGCGGAATACAGGGCTGGCGGTGTAGGTGGAGAGGCAGCAGCAGCTGCGAACCGCAGAAGCGCAAAAATGCTGTGTGGGCATTGGCGGCGTGGAGACCGAACACAGCTGCGATAAGGCTGCCGATGATATGCGACGGGTGGTGCATAATGATAGACAGCGTCTGCTGCACAGATGGGGGTCTTGGAGGCAGCGGCACTGCCGCACGGCGGGACCGCAAGGTGGGGTGCTGGGTGATTTTTCGCTCTTCAGAGCGAATAAAGGACCGTAAGCGCTGGGGAGTTTGGGAGCACAGCGTTACACACCTAATATGCCCCGTCGTTGGGCCCAAACCCATCCAGAGCCCGTAGATTGGCTGCACGATAACCCGGATGCTGCGCATTTTAGCGCAAGCTCTGGGGACCTAACGGGTGAACGAAAACACAAAAGCCCACTTGACAATTGAAGCAGGGACCCCGTAGTGGGCACCGCCCGGAGATGGGGCTTCTAGGCTGCCTGTAGCGGAATCGCGCGGCGCCAGCAGCGGTCACTTTTTCACGATATCGGGGTCCATTCACGACGAATGTAGGCTTAAAAGCACCACCATCCGATGGGCAGAAACGAGAAGTGCGGTCTCAAATACACAGAGGTGGTCATGAGAGCGGAGGGAAGCCAGGAGGAGGGATCGAGGATGAGGGGAGGAGGCGAAGAGAGGTGATCATAACAAGTGTCAAACAGTCCGCATTCGGATTGCCGATGCGCCCTTGACGCACGGACCATCAGGCGCGAAGGACGCGCGCCGACGCCGGAGCTACGCATGCGCCATGCGGGCCAAGCGAGGCACGTGAGGGGGGCTGGCAAGTCTACGGACAGGGCAATTGATATATCATTGCATCTCTCTCAATGGGAGAGCAGTGATACATCAGAACCCCATATACACCTGCTTCCTCGGTGGCATTCAGGCTATGCATACCGACGTACGCCCTTGTTCTCGTTGTCAAGTCATGTCGTAGCAGCGTGAAACGATGTGCAGTGGAATGGGCTTGGAGAGCAGGCCAGTGGCACCGCCGGCGAGCGGCTGAGGCGAGCCACGATGAATCCTGACTGAATCCTGCTGATTCAGCCTTCCTCATTGGGGTCTCTGGAAGTGAACTCGATGGATACGCTCCCTGCAAATGCGTCTTGCTTACTGAGTGCGAATAATCCACAGTGCTCGGCCTCAAGACCAACTTGCTGTTCCACGTATTCTTGGCAGGCGAACTATCCGGTGAGGGGGTCTACGCGTTGCGATGACCACACATTAACTGTATGTGACAGTCAAGTAACAGTATGTCTATCTATGCTCTCCTCAGCGCGTTCGATGGATCCAAGAGTCGAGTCACAGTTGTAAGTCGCCGTCCTAAGTTGTTCATTCAAGCTGATTTCTGTTGATGATTGATTTACTTGACAGCCTCCTGATAACCTAGCAACTTGCTGGACAGGTTTTGAGTTTTGTCCATCGTATTGTTCGAAGTTGTAGTTGACTATAGCGTACATTAGGCTGATGTACGTAGTATAGTGCCCGCACGTTTCCTCAACGGGACCACCACGGTGAATCTACTTCCTTCCTTCCTTCCACATACCGTCTGGATTTCGATGTCGATCCCTCGCGGTGACCAGTGTTAGTTCGATGAGCCATAAGTTATGGCGAAGGATTCGATAACATGAACAGTTTTGTTGTCCATTCACAAGGGTTGACACAGATCTCCGCAATCGAGTCAATTTTTTGCCTCTCGCCCAGCTTGGATTGCCTACTGACAAAGAGGCTGTTGAAAGATTGCTTAACACAGATGCAATTTCAGCCTAATGCCAGCCAACCTGACCAGTGTGAAGGATGCGGTCGCTGAAAGGATGCGCAGTGGTAATTATTCATCTTGCGGGGCTTGCGGGGTTTTTTTTTTTTTTTTTTGGTTGTTTGGTTTACCTTTCACGGTGACCGCTCCCATGCCGAACACAAGTTCGGGACAACTCCAATTCTGAATTATTGTATACAACTCGCTCATCTCATCGAGTTGCTGTAAATATCCATCAGCAAAACCTGACCCTCCTACGCGGTGCTACGTAGCACTACAAAAGTGCTCGTAGCGCTCGTAGCAATGGTAGCACTTGTAGCAAGGGTTCAAGCTATGTAGCGCTACCGTAGCAGACCGTAGCACAGAGATTGTAGCTGGTTCGTTTACATCACGTGTCATTGCTTCCAATTTCTTCCGAGCAACCTCCGAGCCTTAACACTAGATTAACTCCGGCCTTTGAGCAGAGTCCACATTACGGCTCTGGGTTTGCGCGAGTCGAGAAAAGCCCTACGCCTCCCCCACTATGACATTCCCAAAAAGGAAAGTGCTTACAAATCAGTGATGCGAAGTCATAAGAACAGATTTTGCGTATTTATCGCTGAACCAACGCTGAACATCGGTCTTAAACTGACTTTTCATACAGAAGGATGTCTATGAGTAAGTCAGATACAGCTGTTCAACTCTCATGCATCATCGTGATTTTTTATAAGGTAAATTGGGTAAAATAACCATTAACACTGTTCTGGGGGGCCACAGTGACGCGTTTGAGACGCTTTTAAACCTTGTGTAGCATCTCTAGTTTATGAAATATTCTCTTTGTAGGTTTCCCGGGCAACGGCCAAGACGTTGTACACCTGTATGACATTGCCCATTATTGACTTAGTTGTATTTTATTTTAATCACCGCAGAGTTCTACTTTCAAAGAGGGAAGTCCTGCGCATTCCGCAAATGACATGAGGAATCAACGGGAAGGAAAGACAGTTCAGGATTTGGCGAAGACAACGAGTTTGTTGAAAAATCTTCAAATTTTCGCGCACATGTCTAAAAAGGCTTCTGGGAGACTCGAACACTGGACCGCAGGGAAGAGACACGTGACGTTGGGAATGGACACACAACCACTAGAGCATTCTACTGAGAGGGGCCTATGCGGCGGTATACGATGGCGCCGGACAGCCGCTTTCCTTTTTGGGAATGTCATAATGGGGGAGGCGTGGGCCAGCTCGAGTCGACCAGCAATATACGTGCACACCAACTACTTTCAGCCGCTGAGCTCGGCGCAAATCCACAAGTCTACAATACAATCCACACACCGGTCCCGTCCACCTTCGCACGATGCAAAGCCCGCCAATACACGAAGACAAAGTCGGGCTCCATCCACCGCCCAACGCCAGGCCTCCGCGGGCGATACACAGCATTTCACACCCGACACCAGTATTGAGTCGCGCCTCGTTGCAATGCTACTATGTAAGTGTTGGCTAGCTGGATGATCCCAGCGTTGAGCAGCTTATTCGAATGTCGTAGAACCCCCATGCTGCACACTCTTCACGAGCGTGAGTTTGCGCTTCGCACAGCGTGTGCAGCTGCGGTGGATGTTCGACATTCACAGCCTAGTTCCACGCCTCGGGCCATGTGTGTAGCTCGTACTTGGGACATCACCGACATGCAGATCTGACCTCATCAGCAAAAAGCGGCTGTGATATGTCGCTTCCAGTAGCACCAGTACTTGAGGTATCCAGGTAGCACAGTCCCCCTTTATTAAGCCCCTGGTATCTCTCCGCCACAGTGTGGTAGCATCTGGTAGCCATCACGTGAAGCAACTGTAGCGCCTGGTAGCGCCCTGTAGACCTCGAGCTACCAGGCTACGTCAACTATCAAGCACTACTGGAAGGCCCGGAAGCGCCATATGTATATATTATCCCGCAGATTCGCCAGCCACAGTAATAGTCAGAAAGAGTATATTTGGAAGTGAATGAACACTGTAATTACACGGGGGCATCATCGATCTCGGGCTCACTGTCAGTTTCCCCGGTTCTCCCTGCCAGCTCCAAGCGCAGCGCGTCTAGCTGTGCCTCATCGAGACGCGTAGCTGCAACCGCCGAGGCAGGTTCAAGTCCTAACGTCTCACTAGATGAACATCAATAAATGTGGTAAATAATTTGTGCAATGCTTACGTTGCACGTTTGAACCATTTGCGCCGAATGATCTTGGTGACGGCGGGTCGGAGAGCGCACCAGTTCTTGACATCGTTTAGGGGGGTCTCGTACGATGCATAGTTATCCTTCTCTGTAAATTTAGCGACAATGTGTGTGCCGGTGGACCATTCCCGAGCAAGGAATTCAAGCTGCAGGCATGATCAGCGTGTACGAACAGTCAGTGACGGCAACATACCACAGTGAAGTCTAAAGCGAGATATGCGGCGGGGATGGGATTGAAGGACAAACGGAAGATTGCGCCAAGGGATGACTTGTTCTTGAAAACGTAAAACGGCCGAACATCTGCGATGATCGAAGTGGAACCGTAGCCCGTACGATTGTTGGTATACAAACATTCATGAAGAGTAGCAACAAAATATAAACCTGTGCCATACTTTGTAATGGAAGGCGGTGTCGTCCATGAGCTTCTCAGACTTGTCCTTGTTAGCCCTGATGCCGGGTTTCGACGCAGTACGCTGGAACCCATAATGGCTAGCGAATACGGGCCGAAAGCCATCGAGGATCTTGCCGCAGATGTGAGAACCTCGCTTTGTGATCTATAATGTGCGACGTTACCTGAGAGTTCAAGTGCGGAGCAGAAGACGTACCAGCCGATTCATACGATCTGTACAAATATAGCGCACTTTAGCAGATTCACAGGCGTTCCTGAACGTCTCGTTGGCCCATTGGACCTGCAGGGTAATCGGAGGGAAACCATTGATAGTGAGAATGCGAACAGAATATTCTGCCATCGCACAGAGGAGAAGACCCTCAGGTACAGTCTCGTAATCGCCGGCTTTAGGTTTCACACCCTTGACGATCACAAACCCCGGGCGGAATTTGGCCTCAAGCGCCTTCGGTCTCGCACGCTTGGTGGGTGGCGGCGGTGAGCCATGGATACAGTGACACTTGGAACCAGAACCTGAGGAGCGGGCACGCTCTTGGGCCAGGTCGAGGTGGACGGCAGATGAGGAGGGTGGATGTTTGGTGTCGGAGGGAACATCGACGGCCATGGCCTTGTCATTGACATCGTACCGGGTAGGGGACCGGGGTGGAGTACTGTCGAGTTGGTGCTGGGTTTCGATGTTGAGCTCCGGCATCCTCTTGTAGGCGCGAGCGGATACCTTAGGAGCGTCGGTTGAGGCAGCCTTGTTGACAGTGCGGAAAATCGCAGTCGGCCGCGCTGGGGCAGTGGGAAGTCGTCCCATTGGCGTGATCACAATAGAAGTCAGCTATGAAATAAATGCACATACCGATGTTGTAAAGGATACCCCCTCATCCTCATACTTCTCCTCGCTTTCGGCGTCGTTGTCGTCATCACGAGCAGACTCTGGGTATGAGGTAGAATTTGAAGGTGCAATGGATAAGACATGGCTTACCCTTGACAGCCTCGAGCTTTTTCATCTTCGTCCGCAGTTTTGCGGCACTCTTCTCAGCAGCGGCCAGCTTCTGCTGTGTCAGCTCCAAGTTCTCCTTCTCTAGAGGGAGGGTGAGCGAGCACGAGAGGAACTGCACCGGTTATGTCTTGCCTTTCTGAAGGTTTACGACTAGACTTGTCGCAAGTTCGTGTTGGGAGAGTGGTGTTGCCAGAGAGGTCATCGGATGAGCGACGAGGCTTCTTGGGTGGTGCTCTCGTGGGCGGTGATATATCGGACTCAGAGCCTGAGTCGGAATCCTGGGGGTGGGTCATGGTGGGAGAGGAAGAAGAGATTGTACACAAACCTGTTGCGGGTTGTTTGGTGGTATTCATGACATTCCATCCACGGGGTCGCGAACGTCATCAGGCCCGACCTGAATTTGCAATAACAATCAGCTGCACAGCTGCAATCTCTGCCAATGCCCACCTTCAAATGTCCCTACTGCTCGGTAGAGCGGCCAACGAACAAAGGCCTGCGGTCCCATATCGAGCAGACCAAGCTTTGTCGAGAGAAACAATATAATGCATATTCCATCCAGTCCGACTCTGAAGATGATGACGGCAGCGTTTCGGACGAGTCAAATCTGGGAGCCGATGATATCGAGCTGGAGGACTGGGGCAACGACGCGGACATTCCTGGCAGTCCTCAGCTGCAATCTAGCGATGAGGAAGACGACTTACACGCGGATCCTCCTCCGCCTCTGGACAGACCTCCTTCCCGATGATAAGGCGTGCACAAAGCACGCATGAAACTGCTATTTTTCATTCATTTCATTGACTTACCATTCTCATAAGTGAGGCTTAGTATCAGAATGTACATTCTCCTCGGAATGGTACATTAGACCTTTGAAGGCCGAAAGCCATCGGGACAACACGACATAGTAACTAAGAAGGGTCCTTAACGGGGTCCGACTCAGGATATTATGCATACCGTTGGGCGCCGGGAGCCAGTTGACAGCCGGCTTCTTGTGTGCTGGAGGTTAAACAAGAGGAACTACCTTGAGTGTTTGAGTTGGTTATCAGGCCGGCTCGACCCATTATGGATCTACGGAACGAAACGGGACAGAGATTAGATTGCGAGTACGGCCAGCCCGGCTGGACACGATTAGAGAAACCGAGACTGATTAGAGATGATGTTATAGGGATGACTTACCAGGCGGCTAGCCTCCGGGCCCGGATAACACGGTTGAGACCCAGCCCCCCTGGCAGTTGACTGCTATAAAGGATAAGAGTAAGGGATTCAGGCCAGGCGGCCTCATCCCGCTACCTTCCTACAACAGAATAACAGCAAAGCACGGTCCATAGGTCCTGTGCGACTGGATAGGTACGGGGCAGCCTGATTCCGGGACGGTTTTGAGAGCAGTCCTGAGTCAGGCGGCCTGACCAAAGGGCGCACGCCATCTTGATGAGAATGATACCAGCAGGCGGCCAGACCCGTTGCCATGCACACTATACCCACGATAGACGAATAACTCAACCACCATTGGTTGCAGGCGGCCTGCCAAGCCTGGCGGCCTCGGTGGATTCAGAGCTCCGGTTTCACATTTATCTCCGTTTGTAATCCAAAGTTGTATAAAAGCAGTAGAATTACGCTTGTAACAGTAGTAGACTTTCCCCCCCTTTGCGGGTTACGAAGTAGACTGGAATTGATATTGATTTGACTTGATAGTTTGATTTTTGGGTTGCCCGTAATAAGAACTTAAGCCTCTCGTTGAGTACCCCTCCGAGTCGCCATCTTGAAGTGAATCCCAGAATCCGACTTCGTTGAGTACCCCTCCGAGTCCCACTAAGCCCTACAATTAGTCCCCTGTTGAGTACCCCTCCAGGCTAGACCTTGTTTAAGTGCCGTGTCCTTCGTTGAGTACCCCTCCGAAGAAGAAAGCTAGTCCCAATCTCCAGTTGAATCGATTGACTTAGTGCCTATCCGGCCTGAGTATTGAAGTCCCAAAAAGCGCATTTCCTTTGAAAGTGGTCATCCCGCCTCAGCTATTGCCTGTGAAACAAACCCTTGATTTGAAGTACTCCATTATCTTGAAGGGCGATACGCCTGCCCTACCTCCCCGAACACAAACACGAGACATTTGGTATTGAGTTGTTGAGATTTGATTAGTATTTTTGAGTTGTTTAGTGTTGGTCGAGTTCGCTCGCTTTCACTCGCGCTTTAGCATAGTTTTCGATTTCACGGCTGCACCCGAGTGCACCGTTTCACCGAGCCCAGCGCCGAATCCTCAGAAACGCCAGCGAGCGACGGTCGAGGAGGTGGAAGATGAAGATGAGCGCTTCATCGAGGACTTCCCAGACGATCGCAAGGCCGGAGCGCCACTGAATACATGCAAAACATATTTCAAGAATTTGCATGCTAACCAGAAGGCCGCCGGAAACCCACCGTGGTATTCATTCGAGAGCGAGGATGAATGGGAACTTGCTCGTTGGCTTATGACTGCAGGCCTGAGTCAGAAAAAGATCGATGAGTATTTAAAACTGAACACTTTACGCACCTTGCCTCCGATTATTTTTGCACTGCCGCTCATCCATGCACACAGGTACGACAGGGAAGTAACCCATCCTTCCACAATGCTCGTGCGCTCCTAAAGCGTGTTGATGCGCTGCCAGAGGGCCCGGGATGGTACTGCTATTCATTCAAACTTGAGGGCGATGAACTTGATGCGGACAAGCGCCGAAGACGGAGATTGCGGAGATGTGGTATCGGGATCCTGTGGAATGTGTTAGAGAGCTGCTGAGGAACCCGTCGTTCGCGAAACAGGGCTATACACCCATTCGCGTATTCAAGGCATACAAGGATGGTGTCTACTCAAATCGAGAGTTTTCCGAGATGTGGACGGCCGACTGGTGGTGGGAAATCCAGGTAAGATACATACCGCTCGTGAATCAAAGTATCAGAAACTGAGAACATACCTAGGAGCTACTTCCTGAGGGTGCAACACTTGCCCCAATCATTATCGCCTCGGACAAGACGCAGCTAACGTGTTTTGGTGGTGACAAGGAAGCATGGCCGGTCTATCTCACCATAGGCAACATTCCGAAGGGGACACGTCGCGCGCCGTCTGCCCCAGCCACAATTCTCATAGGCTATATCCCTGTGACAAAGCTTGAGATCTACTCGAAGAAGAAACGGTCCGCAGTGGCGCACCAGCTCTTCCACGATTGCATGCGTGTTCTTTTGCAGCCGCTGAAGGCTGCGGGCGAGAACGGGGTGGAGATGGATTGTGCTGACGGGTTCGTGCGAAGGATGTTCCCGATCTTGTCGGCTTACATAGCCGATTATCCGGAGCAATGCCTCGTTGCTTGCTGCCGTGAGAATTCCTGCCCTCGCTGCCTTGTTGGACCGAAGGAACGAACACGGCGATACTGTCAACTCGACTCTCCGGGATCCAGACGAGGTACTCCGCGTTTTAAAAGACCAATCTCGCGGGGAATTTCCGGTCGAATTTGTCGACCAGAACTTACGTCCAATTAATCCTTTCTGGGCTGGCTTCCCACACTGCAACATCTTTTCCTGTATGACTCCCGACATCCTCCACGAGCTCCACAACGGTTTCTTCGGGGACCACATCGTAAAGTGGTCAACAAAAGCGACGACAGGGATGGATGATGAGGTTGATCATCGCTTCCGTGCCATGTCACCACATCCGAGCCTCCGCCATTTCAAGAAGGGCATTTCATTGACATCTCAGTGGACCGGGAAGGAGCACAAGAACATGGAGAAGGTTTTTCTTGGGATTGTAGCCAATACCAGCGATGCGGCTGTCCAGTGCGTCGTCCGTGCCGTATCCGACTTTATTTATTATTCTCACTTCGAAACTCATTGCAACGAGTCTCTCACGCTCCTCGATACCGCCTGGGCAACCTTTCACGCCAATAAACACATCTTCCGTGACATCAAAATTCGCAAAGTCCGGATTCGCAAACACTTCAATATCAATAAACTCCACAAAATCAAACACTATGTCGACCCCATCTGTTCTCGGGGCACCGCCGACGGCTTCAATACAGAAAATACCGAACGTCTCCACATAGACCTCGCGAAAGCAGGTTACAATGCTTCCAACAAAGTCACTTATACTCAGCAGATGATGGTCTGGCTCCGCCGCCAGGAGTCTGTCCACAAATTTGGCACATACCTTCAGTGGGCGGTCCCTGGCTACATCGCAGACCCGAAGTCAGCATCGGCAGGGGATGACGACGCGGATGATGCTGGCAACGCTGTGGACGACGCTGACGCCGATGCCGGCGCGTCTGCTGACAATCCACAATCAGATGATGAGGGAGAACTCGAACATGCCCCTGCGTCAGTCAAATACCGTGTCGCCAAGAACCCAGCATTTCCCAGCGTCACTGCTGCATCGATTCAAACCGAATTTCGTGCCCCCGACTTCCTTCATAACCTCGACGACTTCCTCACATCCGAGGGGACTATTCCCCGTCTCGAACCCGCAGAAAATTCCATCTTTCCTGTCTACAAATGTGTGCGTGTATCCCTTCCCGAAATCTCGGAGGTTGGTTCTGGCGACTCCGTTGACACTATTAGTGCCATTCGAGGGGAGCCGTTAAAGATGACACCAAAGGGGTTAAACCAGCAAAGGAAGGTTGATTCAATACTGTTCTAGTTCGGAGAAATCCACCTGCCGCTGATCAACGTGCAACTGATGGTAAGTCTTTGAATCTATTGTGTCACTGTTTTATTTGGAGTTGACGCCAAAACAGGTTTATCTGTCGGTTGCATCCGGGTGATTTTCCGCCTACCCGAGTGCCACGGGGCCTATCCCGATCCGCTCGCTTACATCGACTGGTACAAACCACTGAAGGCGCCTGCCACAAATGTTGGAATGCACGAAGTTTCCCTCTCTACTCGCGCCCACCGCCAAAACTCATCCATTATTCCCGTGATGGATATCCTCCGTTCCTGTCATCTGATACCCATTTTCAGCCGTTCAGTAGATCCATCGTGGTCCTCGGATCGGGTCCTTGACCAGTGTAAAAAATTCTATCTTAACCCTTAACTCCGCCATCACGATCTTTTCCTCTTTCGTTATCTTGTTGATTTGTATGATCATAGGAAGGCCGAAGCGCTACATAGAGTGCGTGTACGGCAGCTTGGAAGGGCTGCAACAAGGTAGTTGAACTGTGATGTGTTTGTAAATTTAATATCAGCTTTTGTTCAAGTTAGGACTCAGACAGGCGTGTTCAAGTTGAGTATTTGTGATTGTGCTATCCAAACCGCGGCTCTGAGCGCTTATAAAGGATCCATTCCCGGTTTAAGCACCCATTACCGAAGGCGTCAAAACGAGGGCAACCTTGTCCTTAATTTGACACCTCAGATCTGATGTGTCCTACCGCCTCTACCATATGAACAGGACAATCTACCGAGGCTACTGAAGCTTACACAAGAGATACTATGGCTACCAGCCCTACAGCCATGTCCTACCAGGACTCCTCCAGCTACTGGAGGCTACTGTGCGCCAGGTGTATTCCTACCAGGGCTACCCGAACTACTTGACACCTGGTGGGAGCTACACAACAAATGAGTGTTTCCTGATGCTCCAGGTTTGAACTTGTTGTACGCCCGTCGACGTCTGTGCTTTCGCTTGTATTTGCAAACAGCAGTTTCCACATAACTGATGAAATCTGAGTTCAAAGCAGCTGCATGTTCCAGGACAACCACGACGCGAGGCACGAGCGGCTTGAGGTTGTCAGAGGATAAGCTAAGGAGGGAGATTCGGGATAGTCGTGACACGGGCGTGACATCGTCACTCTTCCGCCTTGCTCACGACCACGACGCGTCCCTAATCTGCGGCCGCTTTTCTTGTGTTTTAGCGTACACCATGCTACCTAACTCTTATGTCTACGCTTCAGACTACGGCTCAGAACCACCACACACAAACTGTGTTACCTCACATCAGGAAAAAATCTCCCTTCCTAATTTAGGGATAATTTGGTAGTCGGTTTTCGGCTTAGGGTAATCTGGGGTAAAATGACTGGATTAGTTAAATTTGTCAAGTTTCCTTGGCTTACCTTTATTAAGTGCGAGGGCCGTTTTGAATAGCGGGGAGATAGGTAGGTAAACTATGTAAGAAACATCGGAACTCAAGTGGAAAGTTAGAATGAGCGTTGACTCGGGATTTCGGGTAAGAACAGAAAAGACCGGAAGTCGAACATTGCCAAAAGATTACAAGTCCATTGCCAAGAGCCCGGCCCGAATGTTTACATCCCACGCACGGACCATGATTTGCGCACACGTGCCATCAGGAAAGTGGTTGATTCAGCGAAAACAACAATCGACAACAACTGTTGTCTTTTCCCCTCATCTCATTTGTCGCTAGCTAGAGCTTGTGTGTTCCCGTGCGTCTCTGGCCGTCCTCCAACGGATTCCGCGGCTCACAGGATGTCTTCTCACCGCCCGGCAGTCTCATTTCCACGTGGGTTGTGTTTTCCCCCCCATCTATTGCACCAATTCACATTCCCTTCGCTGCGCCGATGGTTGTTTGGCATGGTAGCATGCATTCTATGGGGTACCTTCGTTAACAATACTGGCACGGACACATGAGTCAGGTGCGTCTGTCCAATCCTTTGCGCAGTGTTATCTCACTGCTGTCAGTGGCGACTGCATCCGTTCTTTGTGTTGCCAGGTAAGTCTGTTCGATCATTTAGCACCTCTCCGAAATGCTGACAACATGTTGCCGTTCGCAGGCCGGGGCCATACAGTTGTTCTCAGCTGGGACCCATAATTACTATTGAGTTGCATGTGCATCCGGGTCGTGACCCTCATCCACTCTTACGCTGTCCAAGGAACCTTGTGTGCTGGGACGCGTGGCACATAGGCACGCCTTCTCGTCTCCGTGGCATGTTTATTGGTGGCTCTGCAGGCACGAATTACCGTTCTACAGCTCAATCTCTGCTTGCAGATTATTTAGGTGTTCTCACACATGTATGTCTACTATTAACTTTTCACAAAATCCCGCTGCCGCACTTACACCGCATTCACCAACCCAATTTATTTAGCCATGCGTGCCGCCAATAGTAGCTGAATAACTGCGTTGCTGGTATGTGATATCCTCTTTTCTTCTCCGGCCTGCTAGCTTTTCTAATCCGTGTTGCCGGTCCACAGATAACTCATTCAGAACGTGTCCTCGGCAGCTGTCGCAGTGAAATCATTCCACACCGTATGTTTCACAGATCTATTTAGCTCACCCCCTCGGTTGACCTCTTATCTTAGTGTAGTGTGATGCACCCGGCCTTCGTCTGCTGTAGGTTTGCCATCGAGCCTCCCTTCGATTGTAAGTGTATCTATCCCTCAGTCCGTTCTTCTGATCACCATCCTTTCGCAGTGCGGTTGAGATCCGGAGAAGGTCTACAGTTACCGAGAGGGTATACAGTACAGGTACTAGAATATGTACAGTAGCTACTCGTAGTTAATACTTGAATGCAATCAGTATTTTTCATTCATTTCATGTGCACTGTGAAATGCCCCGAATGAATAGTAAACACCTCTTCCCGCATGGATAATCGTCGGAAAACCTGGATAAATAGGTCCATATTTCCCCTAAATTATTTCCAACGTCACTAGAAAGCTAATGGACGCAAGCTGGGTAATCCGACCAGATTAGCCACAATTTTGGGGTAATCTGGCCTTATTAGCAAAGGAGGTGTTTCCTGATGCAGAAGCCTTTCTTAGCCACAGAAGGACGCACATGTCGGCGCCAGACATGAACTCCCCGCGACACTCTCTGACGCTTACACCCACTTTCGCTGGAATGCTTTCGGAGCCCGAATCAAAACTCAGGACATGAATCCTCGTAGGGACCACCTGTGAGCCCATATGTTCTTTCCGCTCCTTTCCTCTTCCATCATATTTCTATATCTCCCATTTCTGCTTGCACGCGCCTTACCAGCGCCCACGCGCGTCTTATGACGCCCGTGATTGCTGTCACCTATCATGGCCATAATAGCTTACAGTTTCGTGTTTGGCTGGTTGTGGCGGGGACACAATGTGTGGCCCCCCGTGGCTCTCGTCACTTCGTCGCTGTGCTGCACAGGATGACGGCTCCTCTTCTCTCCGAGTTTGCACGTCTTCTTTCTTGGGCACTAGCTCCCATGCAGCGGCGGGCCAAGGCCGCTTGCTGCTCACCTATGCTCGTCCGCTTCCTTTTTTCCAAAATCTTTGTCGCTCTGCTCATCGCGGTCGGAGCCCTTATTTCATGGCTCCGGCTTACACACCCTTTCCTCGCTGTTGATCGAAGCGGTTGCACCGCATCGTCTGCCACACTTCATTGCAATTTTTGTTCTGTCAGATTGCCAGCGCACAGACCTTATTGAGGCTGTAGTCATACACCCCTTTTGCGTACCATCCCTCCAGCAGCCTGTCTGTGCTTCGTGCCGCCAGTGCCAATGCTGTGATGTTTCATAAGCCTAACAGCTCGTATTTATGTGCCCAACCGAATGCACTTGGCAGGGAGGGCAGTTTGGCACTTCAAGGGTTGCTGCGCCAGCCGACGTTCCTTCCACCAGCCGGAGATTCTTTCTCTGGAGCAATTGCCCACGTGCACCAGCGGATCGAGGCCGCACGTTATGCGCTACCCGTTCTGCTTGTGTTCCAGCCTGTCATTTCATCGCAATCTGACGCATTCTCGTTCATGCACTACCTACTCGTTGTCGGTTTCCGTGATACTGGAAGCAGTCTCTTCTTTTGAGTGACATTCTTTTTGCTGTGTTCCAATTGTCATGCCAGGCGGACCAACCCCACACATTTTCCCTTGTCTGTTTGTCTCCTACTTACGCTATTGATTATTATTTTCTCTTTCTTTCTTGTTTGTTTCCGCACACTCTCCCGTGTTGGTTCTCGGTTTCGATAACTATGTGGTGATCATGATTGACTTCCTTGTTTCCTGCCACTGGCTGGGTCAGATTCAACTGCTTGACACTTTCCACCTGCCCTCTCCACGCTCTTGGCTCCCATTGAGGATTGATTGGTTGGCAACGTCGCGTGTACACGCGGATGCCCGGTTTCTTATTTGCACATTGATGCAGCCCACTTCACCTTCTTCAGAAGACATACCCGTTTAGCACAGGGGTCGTTTTGCTCACATGCTCGACCCGCTATTTCTCTACCCGTCTCTGGCTTTTATTCGAACCCGCTGAAACCCTATGCACATTATCCTTGCTTATTTTGCCCACCTTTCCCTTGCCTGCGCACCTTATCCTACCCTGCGGACCTTACCTTACCCGTGCGCCTTATCTTTTCCTTATTCTGTTTATCTTACCCTTATCTTTTCCTTATTCTGTGTATCTTACCCTTACCTTTTCCTTACTCTTACTTTGTGCACCTTACTTACCTTTACTCCGCGCATCTTATCATCCTTCCTTACCCCGCGCACCTTATCTGAACTTGCGCACCTTACCTTCTCCTTACCCGGGCACTTACCTTACCCCGCACTCCTTCATACTTTACTCCGCAGCTTACCCTGACCCGTGCACCTTACTGAGCGCATAAACATATTCCTATCAGCGCCGTCGTACAACCACTCCTACTCTTACCATCTGGTCATTTCTTGAATCTACACCTTTTTTCTTACCCACCGGCCTCCTAAGCTATTCACGTATCTGGGCTCCCAACACTCAAACCCACCGCACCTGCACTTCTACTCGAACATTACAACTTCCCACCAGGCTGCCCGCGGTTGGTCGCCTGCACTGTGTTCTCACTTGAAGTTCTCCAGGCTTCAACACATTCTTGCTTTTCTACCTCCTCCACGTTGATTGCCTCGACACACATCTAGTTGATCTGCACCGACTAACAACCCTTACCGCACCACCCTCGAGCGTTTGTCGACCGCCTTCAAGAGTTCACACTGCATATCCCGACACATTTCACTTTGTTCACTAAACTCTCCGACACCGCTGATTTCGCCCATTCGATCGTTGGCATTGAGCTGGCACCTCCGATCTCACCTCTGCGGTCGCCCGTTCTGTTGTTACGTTCGGCTAAAATCCACGAGTCAATGCCAACGGTTGACGCACTTCCTTTTTGTCGCAGCAGACATTCGCCGCCCAGGACATCAACTTGCCTTTTTGCCACCAGCCTCCAACCATTCCATTCTGCATCACCTTTGTACCGCTCGAAGCCTCTGTGGGCACACACACCTCACCGCGAGGTTTGTAGCCCTTGCAATGCAGATCCGCATACAGGACACACATACCTTCCATTCCGGCCCCATACCAGCTGCTTCACTGCTCACGACCCACACCACCGTGTTTGCTGCATCCTGAATTTTTCAGCGCAGCCTTTCGCCCGTTAGCGGAGTTGACCAGAGACTGAAGACACCTAGGCCTGAAGACATTGATACAAGCATTGCCGGGCACATGCTCGGGGACATTTACATCGGAATCTCCCCTCAACCGCAGCAGTCCGTGTCTCTAGCTTACATTACCTTACTTTACCTTTCGCTCTGCTTTTTGGCTTCGCAACATGGACCTATGTTTTACCCTGTGCATATCCTCACACTTCTTCGCCGCCTCGGGACCATCTCGCAGCGATCACTTGACTTAATTCGAATCTCCGACCGCAACCTCGACCGAGTTGCATCTTGCACAGTTGCTGTCGCGGGGAAGCGCGTTTGAGTCCTGCGTGTTCCCATACCACTTCGTCACCATCCCTCCGCTTCGACAAGCAAACCTGGCGCATTCGACGTTGTGTGGCACATTTCCCAGTCGGATTTCCCCGCCAAGACCATACTTTCAGTGGTGTTCGTTTCGCTTCGAATCACAGGGATGCAACAATCGAACCGGACTTGCAACATGATACCACAATCGTTCACCGGATGATACATACCCATCACGTATTTGGCAATAGTTCGTCCACAAGTGCCAGCCATATCCCGCATTCCCGAGTTGCTTTTCGACTGACCTTGTTCCGCGGAGTCCAGGCTCAGAATCGAGGCACCTAAGTGCCTAGTCGTGGTTGCAGCACACAGCCCCGGCAATTTTGCACTTGACCTTGCCACTGGCTTTCGTATCTCGACGGATACTACCCTCTTTTCTTGTTGTTTGCTCATAAGTATCGCCCTATGCGTTGCACAGCTCTATGATTACGGTCAAGGGAACCCCTTACTGCGATGCACCCATTCATTGTTTTCCATCTTCCTCCTGTGCTTAGCCTTGCAGCCCCCCCCTTTCTCGCTGTCTTTGTTTCCAGCGACCGAAGTCACCTCCTTCCTCCTCTTTCTGATAGGACTTGAGTTGATCCTCCCAACAACAATATCCCGCATCGGTCACAACTCTTTGTGTTTGAATAACTCCGATCCAACTTTTCACATCCACACCCGACATCTCTTCGACGTTCACGTTTCACGCCACTTCCGCAATTCGATCGTTTGCACTGGTTCGTACGCCGCACCTCTGTTTCCTGTGCCTCGGTCGCACACAAAGCCGTCCTACGCCGATTCAACCGCTGAGCCGCCAACCTTGGTCAATTCCCAACCGGAACTTCAGGCCTGCAAACCTTACGACCCCAATTTCGTTTCCTTTTTGTCCGCCAACAATCGACTCTACTGATCATACCCTTGACCTTCTTGTGCCGTTGGCCCCACGCTTGGCCTACACTTGCTTGCCTTTCGTTGTTGAAAAATCTTACTCTTACTTCTCAATCTCTTCCCGAGACATCATCTGCTCTAGGCCCCCTTTTTTTTGGCTTCTTGGACGCAACTTAACGTTTTTCAAGTCTTACTCTAACTTTTTCTTACTCCTCTTCCCAGAAACCTTCCGCTCTAGCTCTTGTGGGGGAAGCCGTCCCGCGGAGGTCGAACCGACACCAAAATGTTGTCACGCGTGACGTCACACGTTACGGTTGAAGTTCAACATCGTGTGCATTGGGGGGAAAACCCCCCTCCTTTCGCCTGACGGCGGGAATGAATTTTGCACATTTTGGTGCATTCCACAGCACTGGGGGGAACTGACGGCAAATCCTGGTCGTGCCAGTTTCGCTGCGCTAGCATTTTTCGCTGTGCTGCCCTTTCGCTGCGCTAGCATTTTCGCTGCGCTAGCGGTTTTGCTGACGCGAAACACAAATATTGTGCTGCTGGGGGGGAACACTGTTCCCCCCAGACCCCCCTCATCTCGCCTGCGGCGCCATATGTGTTGCGTTGGCGGGTTTTTTCGCTATGCGTCGTGTTGGCGGGCTTGTCGCTGCAGTGGGGGAAACGGGGCCACACCTCCTTCCTCTCGCCTTCGGTGTTGTGTGCGTCGCGTTGGCGGGTTTTTCGCTGCAGTGGGGGAAACAGGGTTTCCCCCACACCCCCTTCCTCTCGCCTCCGGCGTTGTGTGCGTCGCGTTGGCGGGCTTTTCGCCGCAGTGGGGGAAACGGGGTTTCCCCCACACCCCCTTCCTCTTGCCTCCGGCGTTGTGCGCGTTGCGTTGGCGGGTTTTTCGCCGCAGTGGGGGAAACGGGGTTTCCCCCACACCCCCTTCCTTTCGCCTCCGGCGCGGTATGTGTCGTGTTGGTGCTGCGGCGGAGGAAACATTACAGCAACATATTTTTATCATAGGCTTCACTCTTTTCTCATGTCAAGGAAGCTCGGATGGGAAAAATATGACACTTTAGGCAACTATGACGCTCAGCGGAAAGGCAGATTGTACTCTACGGCTGAGGATCATACACAATGCTATTATTGTTTTTATTTTGAGATGCAACATGCAAACTCAAACCATATTCAAATTACATTACAAATGTTGTACTCAAAAATGATCAGCGCAGTGCAGTCCGTACGATGGGAATCGTGAATGTTTCGACTGCGGTTCGAAGCTCTGCAGCTGTCCGTGAATCAGATTGTCGGCGGGAGGTGCATGGGAATGTGGCATGGGAATCATGGGTGACGAGACACTTCGCCGACGCAGGGGGATTGCTGATCGGGTAGACGGTGCAGCGATGTCGTTCGGAAGGTGTCCAAATAACTGTTCTGCTGCGCTAGGACTGATGTGAGCCAACAGGTCGTCTTTTGGGACTCCTAGGCCCAGAAGTCTGCGGAGTGTCTCCACGAGCTCATCTTCTTGTCGTTGTAGCTCCATCAGTGCCGTTACGCGTTGACCGGCAATCCGGGGATCCTCAAACTCGGCGGCAGAGGGCGGCAGTGGCGTGGGACCTTGCGACAGCTGCCGGAATTGTTCTAAACAAAGTGGTTCGTCGTCGGATTCCTCAGACTCGTC
Organism: Mycena crocata; assembly: GCA_029281795.1. Lineage (NCBI taxonomy): Eukaryota > Fungi > Basidiomycota > Agaricomycetes > Agaricales > Mycenaceae > Mycena > Mycena crocata. Next base: position 35,925 of record JARJCP010000032.1, on the reverse strand, counting down.
AACGTTGATCGCGTCCGAGGGCAAGTCTGCGACGATATCGGTCATGTCAAGTGCGCAATCGCCGGCAGTGGATGTGCATGAGGAGGATGAATCCGGGGACAATGGAAGAGGCGCTGTTGTCGGTTGATGGTCTGGATCGACACCAGTAATGGCTTCCATGCCAAGAGAAACATTGGTGCAACTCTGCCCATTCGTTGAGACCAGGAGATCTTGTACGTCCAAAGGATGGACTGAAGGCTCTGATGACTCGGTGTCTGCATCATCGTCGCAAACGGGGTCATCCGCCAAATCATCATCCTCTAGCTGCTTCCACAGCTTTTCCTCAACGGCAAGCACCCGTTCCGGCGCCTTTTTGGCAAGCGGTGTCTGCGCAAATACCTGTGATTCCCACTCTTTTGCATGTGCAATGGCTTCTTGAACGCTTGCCGGTTTTCGCAAAACTGGGCTAATAATTGTTTGCGGAGTTGTGGATGATTCTTTGGGTGGTTGTTGGGGTGCACGAGATTGGAAAGTGGTGGCGGAGTCGAGTGGGGGTGCGATGCTTCAAAGGGAAGTGTAATAGTCGAGCCGTTGGCGGGTCTCGGCCCATTCGGCAAAGAATGTTGGCAGCGCTTCTGTAAGTAGAATCAGAACCCAGTGGTCAACACGAGGAAGCCGACCCGAATGCATGTGATGTGCAAAAAATTTGCCCTTGAGTCTACCATTGAAAGATTCCAAGTGGTTTGTCGTTCGGGCTATAAGGGAAGCAGGAATACCAAGTTTCTCGGCTGCCTTCTGGACACCTGCTAGCGACCACGACTCCCAAAACTCCCGATGTTTGAGATAGCCCTGTAGGTAAGCAAGAAATGCTAGTCCGCTGGCTCCTTGTTGCTTCGAGATCTTGTCACGTTTTCTTGTCAGGGATCGGAAATATGCAAGTTCCGTGTTGTAGGCGGCGACAGCTTCATTGTAGTCGGTGATCTCCTTCAACAAACACATCAAGAAGGCGCCAAGACGGGTGCGAATTGATTGACGATCCTCGCCCTTCGGAATGCCACGGAGGTGTTTATTGAGCCCGTTCCGCCAAGCTTGCCATGTGTGGAACATGCACAGGAGGAGAATGATTGGCAGCCATGTGTGTTGGAGACCGGATCGCTCTCTGGGATCATTATCAGTCGTGCCGACTGCACATTCAAATGCTTCCCCGGCCTCGTTCTTTCCCATCCCGTCCTTGAAATGTCCCAGGACCTTCTCCATGAGCTTGCCATTGTAGTCGGCATGCACAGCCTTTGCCTCTTTCTTCGCGCTAAATAGCATTGTTGCAACGGGAATGCCGTGATTGTGGTCATCAATAACCATCAAAACCGCAACGAGAACGCGGCCGGAACAGACACCGAACGTGAGATCCATCAACATTTGCTTTTTGTGGCCGAAACACCAGGCCATTGCACGTTGCTCGGGGGAAGAGAGGATGGGGATGAATCGGTCGGTCTCACCGGGGACATGGGGCTGATAAAAGAGGCGGGATGCAGTGAGACGGGGATCAGGTACGATGGGATTCTCTTTACGGAACCAGCGGTCGAGATTATCTTGAGGCGGAGCCTGGGAAATACCTTTCTCACGGGCCAAAGTACGGTATAGAGTTGTTGTTTCGTGGGGATTTAGAACATAGCGAGTCAAGTTATTCCCAGAAATGTTGCCCCACTTATTTTGGGCCCAGTCTCGACAGAGGGATTTGAGCTGGGAAAGGGGTACACGGATCCAGAGAAGAGAAAGAGCATATTCCCGAAGTTCTGGATGCAAGGGAATGTGGGGTGATGAGTGCATCTCTGTGAGTGCTTGGCATTCAGCAGAGTGCGTAAGATGACCGAGAATTTCGTCAACGGTAAGAATCATGCTGTCGGGTCCTGTTTCAATGTTAATCCCGAGCGAGACAACACACAAATTGTGATACATACCCACGGTGTGAGTTGTTGTTAGCTTCATCCAGAAGGAGCACCCGACGTTTTCCCAGGGTAGATCCCGTCTTTCTCCACTGCGGTGGCCTTCGGTATTGTCGGTTCCACATAGACATTGAATGACGCGCCGCCAGCGGGTGAATTCTACCGGATTTGTCTTGTCATCTTTGGTGCGCAAAGGTGTATGATCGCTGGTGCGTATTGCAAGCTTTGAACGGACATCACGCGTAATTTCGTCGGGTATATGTGCTCCGAGTTGGATCAAATGGTCTAATGCACGGTCTGGTTTACTCCATAAGTCAAAAACGGGCCAGATGACAGAGGGAAGAAGATGTGAATCACGCACCTTGATCATCCAACGAGGAATTGGAGCGCATACAATCGAGGCCAATCGTCTCCGCTTCTGCTTTGATAGCATCTCGAGCACTGTTGGGAACCTTTAGGGCGCGTAGAATAGAGTCAATCTTGACTTTTTGCAATTCTGGAGCAGGAACACGTCGGGCCAAAAGATGCCACTTTTCGCAGGTTGATGGGAGGGAGATGGGGCTCTGATTTAGGGTTGTTGACTCGCAATCCATCGTTGTAGGTGCTACGTTCGAGATAGGTGTGTATACAGGCGTACAACGAGTAACGGGAGGCTAGAGTATGATAAGAAGAAGCGTGTGATCGCGAATGTCACAACGTCACACGTGACGAGGATTTGGTGTCAGTCCAAATTCCCAGTCCCGCACCTGTGACACACACCAACTGGGGTGAGCTTCCGCTCCAGGGTGGTAGAGTTGGCTTGCGCCTTTGGCGCTTTTGGGCCTGCTTTTCCCCCGCTCTTGCCACACGCTCAGAGCTGCGGTCTACCGCTCGGAGCCCATTTTCGGAGCGCGACGACGTGCAGTCCCTTTCCCCCATCGTGTCTCCCATTCTTCTCAGCTCCAGAAGCCGCCAAAGGCGGCCGAGCGGCAGAGCCGCTGGCTCTTCCCCACACCCATGAATCATAGATTTGTCTATGATTCGTGGTCCTCCTTTATCTTACAGACGATGAGATACTGACCGACCTTAGCTTATCATAGACTACCCGCGCGGTCATCCCGAGGATGAGACGGAGGGGTAACTTTAATAAGCGGTCTCAAATCCTAATCTACGTCGGACCCGGGCATATCACCTCTGTAGTGCTACAAAACTCGCTTCCTCTACTACCTAGCACTACAAAACGCTACAGTAATTCCCCAGTCCTACGTAGCACTACAAAAAAATTGCCTCTCCTACCAAATACTACTTGGGGCTACGAGCGCTACAAGCGCTACGAAAATTACCTCAGCAGCTATGAAATTCTACGAGCAAAATCCGGTTTTGCTGATGTCGCTCATTGTCCTCGCAGATCCGATTGCTTTTCATCAATCTGCAGATAAATTCTTGTCTGAAAGTACACAATCAATCCTTTCTTACGTCTATAACTGGGCCGTTATTATCTGCATCTCAGGCTATTCCGTCCACCGGTGACAAATGTAGCATATCCATGTTGATTTTATCGAAATGTCCAGTGCAGGCCTCCCGTGCCCACATAAGAGGCTGAGACTACTCATAACTCACTGGGGCCATTCCTGGTCCTCAACATCGAACCCCAGAGTAACCCACTGCAAATGAAGGCAAAAATGCCCATTGCTGCCAAGGTACATCTGCAGCGGCTTTGTCCAACAGCCTACAGACTGTCGAGTCATTGTGCTCTGACGCTGGGCAGATTACGACCCTAGAGCAGCATCCACCTCAGCGCTCAACGGCAAGGTCATGGTCGAGGCTGGCTGCTCGCTGTCGACGACGGCCAGGAAAGGCCTGAGTCATTGTTAGTGACTCATCTGAGCCGACCTGAGCCGCCTCCACACTTGCTCCACTTGCTCTCCACGAACTCCATTGCAAACTCGGCAAGTCGGAGATCTTCCCGAGTTGGTCCTCACCCGATAGAGCAGCAATTTCAGGACTGCAGTCGGATTGTGAGCCATCCTCAATCCGAGATCTAATTAACCCGGGCAGCCTTTCGCTGGGAGAAATTATTTTGCCCAAGATGTGGATTCAGAGGCGTCACACACCCAACGTCGCCATGACCCAATCTCGAGCTGCAACCACAATCCGGATGATCTATGGCGGTCTATCACGATTGCCCACTCTTCAAAAATCAAATCCACAAAATTGACGGCGCGTGGTTGGCGTCTGTCACCCGGGAAATACTCTCGGCTCACCTTCACTTCACCACTCATGTGTCACACACCCGGCGGGTTTTGACAAAGAAACACGGTTTTTCCAGGGATTCGGATGTGCAAAATGCGAGTCGACACTTACCCAATTCCAATCATTCGAATGTGGGCCCATCCTTGTTGTATATTGCCATCTTCTCTGCCGCCAACGGTCCAACCTGTCAATTGAATGTGGACAACTCCACTGGTCTTGTTACCCATGTTTGCCCTGACTATCAACACGGCCGCACATCCTTGCTCCCATCATAAAGGCACAACTGCTGGGCAATTATTTCAAATGCGCTGAAATCTTGACAACACTTGGGTATCTCAGTCACGGCACATTGCCTGCCGCAGTGCTAATGGATGTCCATTTTGTTCACGCGTATTGAACTCCCGCAGCACAGCCGATAAAGATTTAAGTTAAATTATGTAAACATTAATTAAATGTTAAAATTATCATACACTGGGTGAACATTTCGGATTTTTGACTGAGAAATTTGGTGAAAACTATTTTGAATTTCACACAAATTTTTCAGTTGAAAATTTGTGAAAAACTTGAAACCTTTTGATGAAAACTTTGATTTTGTATGGCACATATACTGTCCAATAAATCCAAAAAGTTGAAATGACACAAACCTTGAAAAAAAATATTGAAATGACACACACTGGTTGAACATTTCAAGTTTTTCAGTGAAAAAATTGGTGAAAAGTAGTTTGAGTTTTACACAAAATTTTCACTGAAAAAGTAGGTGAAAAACGTATAAGTTTTTCAAAGATTTTCACTTTTGAGGTGAAAAATTTGAAACAAAGTTAGAAAGTGGTGAAAAAGTTTTAAGTTTTTCACTCAATTTTTCAGTGAAAAATTTGTGTAAAACTCAAACTACTTTTCACCAATTTTTTCACTGAAAAACTTGAAATGTTCAACCAGTGACAAGAAATATTGAAATGACATGACAAGAAAAACTGAGATGCAGATGTGTGGCAGGTAAATGAAATGACACGTCAGAAGGCCATTAGGCTAACAGGGACATCCGAACCAACCCGGATTGCACATCAAATCAGGGATCACTTCAGCATCACAAATTGATTGCCTATCGTGCTGCCTAGCCTTGGTATTCAACTCAGTTCCAGTTCTGTTACTTCACCATTGAATTCCGGAAACATGGAGACTGGTATCAAGGATGAGGTTGATGTAGTATGCATTCATAGTGTCCTGATTTAGCCATCAGTCGCCATTGTTGTTGGTAGCAAGGCCTACATACCTCCTCCGTCTATATGCAAGACAATCATTATTTTACCTACCAGGTAATAGGCCCCATGAATACAATACAAACATGACACCCAACAGCCCAACACAAAACACCGTAAGGTCAAGCGACAGTTAATCGTTTTCATAGCCAGCTGATGGCATCTGATGTGATCAAGGACCTGGACTACTGCAGTGTGCAGGTGCCATCTCAACTCTTTCCTTGCGGATGGTGTCATTTCAACCATTTTTGAGTTGCTGTCATTTCAGCTTTTTTTGACTTCAACCATGTCATTTCAACTTTTTTTGAAGTAAATGTCATCTCGATTTTGTCTGATTTATTGGACACTATATGGCCCATAATTTTGACTCAAAAAATGCTGAAAAATTTGAAATATCACAAAGTATCTACCGAAAAGTTTCAAGTTTTTCACTTATTTTTTCACTGAGATATTGGTATAAAATTCAAAATAGTTTTCAACAAATTTCTCAGTCAAAAATCTGAAATGTTCAACCAGTGATATTTAAAAACTTGTGCACAAATTTTTATACTAAAACCCAGTGTTGCGCGTGTACCAAGTTTTCCTTGTCGTCGACATTTGATGTTGACCTCGCGACGTTATCTCTTACACGCTCATCGACTTCGATTGCACATTCAGGAATTCTAATCACTCCAGTGAAACAATAAGTCCCGATTATATTCATACATCACAAGGCAAGCCTGTGCTTCGCTCCGGCAGTGAGTTAACGATGAAAACGATGATATATTCATACATTCGTGCTACGTGAGTGATTGTTAAGGTAAGAGTAGTTTAGAAATACTTCACACATATCATTTGAAATGTAAGTCTGTATGTACATGAATCGAATCCAAAGATCAGATTGCGAACGGCCGCGCTACAGAGCATGAATGGGAAGGACCGGGGAAATAAGCAGTAGTAGTAATCTGCATATGCTTGATGCCCAGCAGATGGCTCACAATTTGAGAATTTTGAAAGCCGCTGCGTCCCGTCGAGGATGGCTACCGTACAGACGATTGACAGGGCAGGAGGAGGTATCCGTACGGCAATAGGTATTGATGCGAGTTGGGCCAACGGTTTTACAATTTTTTAAATTTCATTCAAACACAGCAGAACCAGAACCGGGAACCAGCAGCTGCCAACGGCCTTCGAGGCGAAATGGGGGTTAAGAATTTGAGCAATCCTGGTACACAGCAGAGAGGGTGTTGTTTTCCCTAGCAGATGGAGCATTTGGCGTGGTTGGAGTTGCGGCATCCAGATTTGATTTACAACATTAGGTAGAGCAGCTAAATGAAGGGGAAGGGAAAGATGATTCAATACTACGTCGCTGCTGTATTTAGACGCAGCAAAAGCGCCAGAAGCCGCAGTTCAATAGCTGTTGTCTACTGCACCCCGCTGCAGCGCAGTTGATGAGAAGACCACGAGACATGCTACTCTGCCTACACTATCCAAGCTGGTCGCAATAGCTGTTGAAGCAAATCCTAAAGCAGTCAAAAAATGACACGTAGCAGAAGAATGCATCGTAAGAGACACGTAGGAGACACGTATCACGCAATTTAGCCAGAACAGGAAAAAGGAAGATATGATTACAGCTCCTGCACACTGAATGGGGAAAAGAACAGCTCTTGGAGGTCCACAGCGGGGGCTGGATCTACGGACAAAGGTTGCAGGAAGAGAGAGAATCGAATGGAGGTAGTTCCAATGCAGTGCGCCACAAATAAGCATCAACGAACGAGCCTGTAAAGATTAAGAGAACGGATAATATTTGATTCCTTTAGAACCCTTGGACTTTGTGGTTCTCAGTCTGGATGCGGGTGAGTGATGTTGTCGATGGGAGGACCTGTCGGCGGCGCCTTCTGGAGGTTTTAACCTGACATCCTGCTCCCATCGAGGAGCCGAGATTGAGAACGGAGGTTACGTTGGGATTGCGACAGGCTTATGATTGACTGTATCCGTAGCATACATCTGACGCTGTGTATGTAGTACGGAAACCGCCTGTTCCTCAACGGGACCGCGGCGGAATATACCTACCTACCTACCTACCGTCTATCCGTCTGTCCCTATTGAGGATGTACAATGTTGCATGAGCACATATTTTTGATGTACAGCACATAATGATGATGTGCAGCACATTTCACGATATGCAGCACATTTCGCCCAAGTGCAGCACATTCCCATTTTGGCAATGTGCTGCACTCGATCGAGCTGACACGAGAAGGAAATTTTTACTTTCTCTTTCCTCTCCCACCACCACCCACGATGCGTGCAATGCGTTCCCGACGCGCTCAATGCCCCTCGGCGGTAATCCACGGCGTACACCTTCGGAGCAAGCTCTGCTCGACGGCCTGTCGGGTCGTGATGTGATGGAATTCAGGAATTTCGTACGTTGCATGCCGCTTCCTAGACCCCAGTTTGATTTTTTTTGAACCGCGTCAGATCCATTCGCCGGCGTGCATACGTGCGAACACTGGTATATTCCTTGACAACGACTGGATTTTCGGAGCTGGCTGATTGGTTGCACACACGGAACCCCACCGTCCCGGTTACGTGTCTGGTCACCCCGCCTCCTGTACGCGTCAAGCAGGAGATTTACGACCTCTCCGATTCGCTGGTGGCTGTCACAATTGAGCCGCAACGTTCCACTGCCGGTGATCTAGTGCAGACACGACTGATTAAAGAGAACGGGCGCGACGCGGTCGAGATTCTTTCAGATTCAGAAGATGGAGATCCCGCCAAACCAGGCCAGGATTGGGATTTCGAAGTTTCCGAGACCTTGTTCCGCGGCGCGTCTCGCTCGTCCAGTCTCCCAGCTTTCGACAGCGGTGATCTCGGTAGGTGCAAGCCTATTCCACGGGATAACTTCAGTCTAATTATTCAGTAGATCCCTATGAGGCCGCCGACAAAGGCCCTGTTTTAGGGCAATCTGACACGCTCTGGCAGGACGCAAACCTCATGCCGCAGGTCATCATTGGTACGTTTCGGATCACCTCGCACGTTACAGTTGAACGCCTCGAATTCGTCAACCAGATGCCCTTGATTTCGCCTATCCTCGAGACGCCTACTGCCCTTTGGGCCGGCGAGGAGCCCATTCGATGCCGTCACGCCCGAATGACATGTAACGGGTGCGGCGCGTGTGAGCGGATAGACCGGAAGCTTATCCAGATCAACCGCTATGATCTCGACCCCGCCAGTCGGAATGCTGTATTAAGTCTGCTAAAAGTGCGTCAAAAGCGACCGGCGGGGCGAGTGGCTCGAGGTCTCGTGCAGTAATAGTCGCTGCTAGTTCCACCGGGCGCGTCAAGACCGTTCCAGGTAGGTTCACAGTTGAACTATTTGCCTCTCGCTGACCGCTGTTCGTCCGCGTTCCTTGCAATACCCCGGCGCAGCCGACTGAGCCTATGTTGAACATGTCAGAAACGCCCTCCGTGCCGCTCTCTCTCGCTCTACCCGCCCGTAGCGGTAAGCCATTAAGCTCAGATTCAATGAGTATTGTTTAACCATAATATTGACACAGAAACCAACGGCGATTCACCATCTCTTTATCCATTAATTGAACCGTCAATGCCAATCACAATGTTTCCCTCTGATGCATCTGCATGCCCTGCCTCTCAAATTCCTCTCCTTCCCCCGTCTACCTTTTCCGCGTAGACACTGACAGAATCCAACCCGCAACTGTTCCCTGATCCTAGTTACAACGACTTCGATTTCAGCATGTTCCTGGATGATCCTGTCCACCCAACTGCACAGGATTTCACGTCTACGCCCAACGTCGACCTCTCTGCTTTCGGATACTTTGAGTCTACGCCCCAACCTTTCGTAGATCTATGGTATTCGGGGACCGCTGATGCCGACTGGTCTCATTTTACACCGCCTCAAGAGCTTCCCCGCCTTCCGCCGCCGCCACCATAGGAGGTTCCCTCAGTTGCGGATGCAGAACCGATCACACCACGCGTTATTGGGCTAGATCTGGACGAAGGAAATATTATACAGGGAAAACGGCAACGCACAATGTCTACCCGGGCAGGCGGCCAATCGGCAGCTAAAAACCACGCTCATCGTACGCATCTCAGTTCAACTCGTTACGTTATATCTGACTAAAGAATCGTAGCGTTTCTTAAACCAGCAGTTCCTTCATTTCGGCCCATTAGAGATAGAATTATACTCATTCGATGCTATTTAGTCATACAATGCAGATGCAGTTTGACTTGTTTGAGAAATTCCTCGCTGTGAATGCAACGACTCCGTGGGAAAAGCCCCTTCTGATGTTCGGTATTACAGGACGCCAAGGGGCTTGAACAATGTGCTGCAATGCTATCTTCCACAGCACATTTCTCGAGGAAATGTGCTGTACTTCGCGGAATGTGCTGCAGATCGCCAAATGTGCTGCACATCAAAATAATGTGTGCATGCAACTTGGTCTATCCTCGTCCCTATTCCGATGGTGTATGCTGTACTGCGGAAGATGGTCGGAGGTTGCCCGATGAACGCGGAGATTGCGATCTTGACTTTGTCTGTCTGTCTGTCTGTCTGTCTGTCTGTCTGTCTCTTATCGAACGTTTCTTGCGAAACTCATTTCGTTTCAGAATAGTCGCTCTGGGCCCGAGTTGACGCTGTTTAAAGCAGTGGTGATGGACGACGTCAAATCTTGGAGCTCTTTCGTTCTCAAGGTCCGATTCTCCGGAAAATCAGAAAGAAAATGCCTGCCTCCAAACAGGGGTCCGAAGCCGGGAAATCAGCATGATTAGTTGTTGAGATCCTTGGTGAGATATAAAACGGCTGCCTTGCGGTTGATTCAGAGCAACACACGCACCTACGTTCCTCATTCCTGCCAAGTGTCTTCACCCTTTCCTATTTCATGATGACCTCTCAATTACCTACCCGAAACTACGGCTCAAGAAGTCGCCACTAGCTAGTACTGTCTTTAGTAACGAGATCAAGGGCAAGAACGGTCAGTGTCTGCCTGGTCTGAAATACCCTGCTGGTATTAATTACATTTGTTTCTGGATGATAGTATTGGTCATGATCATCGGGACGTCGCTCAACGGGATCGGGCTCGAAGCAGCGCGTTCCATCGCCAAGCACGTTGCAACCTTGTTAGTATCAGGCATATCTGGGGTTTTGTTGCATCGCGGGCTTCTGATGACATTCTGAGAAGCAGTTGCGCGATGCATCAAAGCCTCTAATGAGAGGACATCGTGATGTATCGCCCTAGAAGACTTACCTCATACAGTTCAACTGTCACGCGGAAACGCCTGATGGATGGCGGCGTCGTCTCGCTACGGGGACGGCGGGGGCGCGAGCGGGTGGCTGTGCCGCGGCGCGTCTGCCAAATTGGGCAGCTTTTTCCTGGCGATCTCAGGGGTTGTGCTCGGGCAGGAGCATAGATTGTGTGTTACTAGGCCTGCGCCGTGATGCATAGAGGCCTGGAAACCGTTGTTAAGCCCAGGTAAACGCATCGCGGAGCGATAAGTTGGGTGTGCGCACGTTATCTGCGCATATTATGATGCGATCAGTCTCAAGGGGATCCCAATTTGCGAAATCCGTACCACACCTCGAATTTTTATTTTCGCGGGTTTCGGTGGACCCGTCCCGTCGTCCATGACGTCATATTACCAATTTAGGACGTTGATCCGGAATTTCCCACGACCTCCAGTAGAAAAAAGACCAAGTTGAGGCCCCAAGTATGTTTTCACTGCTTCTATCCGTTGTATGAGCTAGTTGCAGGCTCTACAAACATACCTGTTTATTTTCGAGAGTCTTTTCATGCTTCCCGGATTCCGCATCTTATTACTCATGTTGATTACGGCGCACCGGCAAACCTCTCGGCACCCAAATTAGGAAATAATCTTTTTTTCTCTAGCTCAACAAACATGAAGTCTGAGGCTTTCGGACCGCAATTCCCTGTCGAAATATGAGTAAGTGTTCCACAATCCGAGGTGCCTGATTTTCTCTTGAATCGACACCCCCTTGATCAGTCTTGACTTCTACCCCGTCCGTTCACCTTGTACCTCACGCCTTGCTGAACCAATGCCTATAATACTATCGTGGAGTGTTTAAACTCTACATCGGAATCAATCCTAAGCCATTTTGGGCAGCTGGGTGTTGGATACTACAGGCTACTTGGATAGACTTCGATTTTACACGGTGACACCATATTCTCCTTTATTCGCTCTCCTGGCAAGCAGTTTTATTCACTGCGTTTAAGGCCCTGCGAGACTTGGACAGGTCTGAGCCGTCTCCACTGCGCCAGGCGCATGTAGACTACGGAATGCGTCTAGATCAACTAGACGCGCATAGCCACCACGTGACTAGTCCGGTTTAGGCGGCTCGGCGCGTCTCCTCATTTCCCGCCACATCTCGCCACACAAAGGCTATGTACCGGCTCGTGTGGCATCCATGCGGCTGGTTTGAACGCTTCCAGGAGGATTCGGATCAAGGTATGGGTTGCGCCCAGGCTTACAACCATGATCCGCCAAGAACTTCTAGCTCCGCGGACCGACTCGGAGGCGGCAGGCCAACAATTAACTCTTTCACACTGGGTCGACAGGTGAAGTATGTTCATACACAAGGACTGAATTCCTTTGAGCGGCTAAAACCTGAACTCATGTGCCTCATGAGTCTGGATGAATGCAACCATCTTTGAAGATTGTTGGTTGTTGGAATTGAATAAATGTGTTGTCCTCAAGTCACCGATTCTCGTTTCCACCTCGCGATTTATATCTGCCTCCCCTGCTGAAATGTATGCTTGAGGTTCCAACTCCCGCAATCTCTCTGGTGACCATCTCCTGAAATCAGGATACCTGGTGTTGGTTGTTAACACCGCTGCTTGGTGATTCATTTTCTATTGGCGGCTTCAGTTCACCATTCATTCGCTATCAGACCCAACGCATGGTGAAGTTGAAAGATGGAAGAAAATTCCCTGCATCATGAACCAGTGGATAGATCTGGCGGTCGTAATCATGGTTCGAAACACGGACAATGGCACGCTTTCGGAATCACTCGAGGTATAAATTAGATGCTCCGTAGAAGGTCGGTCCCTCATTCCCTTTCATCATGGCTTCCAGACGGGGTACCCGACAAGGTTTGTGCTTTCCATTCTGACAAACGATACCTACTGATCACACAGTTTAATAGCGCCTGAACCTTCCAGAAATCACCCTTCCGCCTTCGCAGGTCGGGCAAGGGCTTCGCTTCGTGGAAGCAATATTGCCGGTCTTGGATCCCGGGGTTCTTCGGGGTCATCTGCGGTGCCAGTCGTCCCCCCGTACGTTGTATAAATGACCTCGATCAATGGATTTTGACTGATTTATGGATACCCAGAGTTCACGCACACCAAACCTCCCATGCGCAGAATGCTCCCTCATTCCCTTCAGAACCGACTCCACCCTCGAGTTCTGACGAGTCGGAGGAGCTGCATAATCGCCCCTACATTCGCTGCATCATTCTCCTGGTTGCTTTCTTGCATGCAAAACACCAGGTGTCATTTCGGGCCTGTGCTCTGATTCTTGTTGCGTTGAATTTCATCTTCGGAACTCTTGCGGGAAATCTTCTGGGTGGAGAGGAGATGCCTCTGACACTTACAACTGTCTTTTCGCGTCTCGGCTTGAAAGACAAGTTCAAAGTATACCCCATGTGCCACCTTTGCCATAGGATCTTTCCCCTCAATGCGCCACATGACACATTATGCCCAGACTGTGACTGCGAAATATTCCGCCCCAACACCCATCGAATCCTCGCTCGTTCGACAAATACTGACCCTATTGTCGGTGGCGACATTGACATTGGGTTGATTACGAGTGGAACTCCGCATGTGGTCGCTCCAATCCAGGTTTTATCGGATGGTCTGAAGGACTTCTTCTCTCGCCCTGGTATGGTGCAGGCTGTCAACGCCTGGAAATCGACTCCCTCCGTTCCCGGAGAGCTGCACAATATGCAAGATGCGAATGTCTGGAAAACGATCCAGGGCCCTGACAGGAGGAAGTTTTTTTATGGCGGTAACTCTGAGCAGGAAATACGCCTCGGGGTGACTTTCAGCCTTGACTGGTAAGCTTGACAACAACACGCCTTCTCTATACTGATAGTGCTAGGTTTGGGCGTAAAACAAGCAATTACGGCCCCAGTCATTCCTCCGGTGTGATGTCGTTCTGTATACAGAACCTGGAGAGATCGCTGCGGTATGTTGAATTGATTTTCTCATTTTGCCCGTTGACTCACTGTTACAATCCCAGATATCGGGCTGGAAATCTTATCCTGAGCGGAATGCCGCCAGGTCCAACAGAGCCCACAGCCGCACAACTTCAGCATCACCTCAAGCTACAGGTCGATGATCTGCTCAAGTTGTACGACGAAGGTATTCTTCTGTATCCTCCGGAGGCTCCAAATGGTTCGTATCTCGTATTTTCTATCCGTGATTGATTAACATCGCGGTCCTTAGGTATCCGTGTGCGCGTCGCTTTGGTAGCTATCATTGCAGATCACCCGGCAATGGTAAAACTCTGTGGCTTTGCGGATCATAAACACAATGAGGCACCATGCACGAAATGCAAGGTCACTCGGGGGGAGATGTTTACGGATAAGTCATTGCGTAATGGTGAGGCAAATTCGGTGTGAATGAGCCAAACTGAATGTCATCTGCAGAGTATCGACAGCGGACTGGCGACGAACATCGACGGAGATGCTTCGAATATAAAAATCTTGCTACACAGGAAGAACGAGACAACTTCTTTACAACCTATGGCGTCAGATGGACCGAATTTGCTCGACTGAAGTACTTCGATCTTGTGCGGTGGACCATTGTTGACCCAATGCACAATCTACTCCTCGGTATTCTATCTTGGTCTCCAGTTGGATATTCCTCTGACCAGATTGCAGGAATTGCCAAAACTCAGTGGTACACACGTTGGATTAAAACGAACACTTTGCGGGCCGACACTCCGAAAACACCACGCGAACTCGATATCATCCACACATTTCTTGAAACGGTAGGTTGAACCTTCCTCGAGAAGGACAGAATCATTTATTTATGTATCCAGTTTGAATCCCCTCTCTGGGCAGGAAGGTTGCCGTTGAGAGTTGGAGAGCCTGCAGGGGGTTCTCTGACGGCGGATGAGTACAAGTTTGCGGTGACAGGGCCTTGGTCGATCATTGTATGACTTGAAATAATTATTTGATTACCCACAACTAAAACATAATAGATACCGATACTTTGGGATCAATCATGCAAAGACGCCGAAAAGGACCACCACAAAGCTACGACAAGCTACAACAAGAAGAAGCGATTGTGGGAAAAAGAGATGGATAAATGGAATAATTCGAATCAGGAAGAAGAGCCGCCGGAAGAACCTAAGATCCCCAAATTGCGCATGCGACCCGGAGAAGATGAGAACTTCCTTCGCTTTTCAACTGCCTTGAAGATCCTGGTCGGCAGTGCAATAGAAGTTCATGGTCCCAACGGAGAGGGGCTTCCGAGGGCCAGATCGCTGCTGCAGGAATATCTGCTTGGATTTTCCAGGGTACGCCAGAATTACCTTTGAAACTTTGCAATTAATCTCGGAATAGCTATATGGACCTGACCAGATGAAACCGAACCATCACTGGTCAGTTCACATCCCAGACCAAATTCTTGATTTTGGCCCCGTCTACACATTCTGGGCCTTTTTGACGGAACGCCTCAACAAGATTCTCAAGAACCTCAACAGCAACAACTGGACAGGTGGCCGTCTTGAGGTCTCTATGATGCGGGAGTTCCACCGTAGTTCTGGAATTGATGGAGTTGTGAGTACCGTTTTCCATTACGCTTATGCTCCGCTAATGCAGAGGCAATCAGATGGACAGTGTTGTTAAAGATAGCCCCGACGAAATGGAACGAATTTTCTGTCAAAAATTACTAGATGCGAACCGGACACGGACAATCGGCACCATACAGGATGCTTCCCAAGGTGAGTCTGATCGCTCAGAGTCCACTTAACATAAAATTAATGCCAACTTGCAGATGCCACAGTCCATGTTCGCCTTGGAGCTGTTTCAAACAAGGCGGAAAAGCTTTCCGACTTCATGATGTTTGGGTTGAAGCAATATTATAACAAGGTTGCACGTCAAGTGCACTTCCCGCGTGAAGCCAGTGTGAACACAACTGAGCTTCATTCATACGCTGAGACTTATAGTTTTGCACTCTTGGATGGCCGGCGAATTGCACCAGCCAGCTCGCACCGCAACTCCGGAGGATCATGTCTTATACAGGCAAAATTCGGAGACCCACCACAGACTGGAGAAATCCGCAGCATCTTTGTACACCGACAACCGGGAGTTCCCAACTCTGCGGGAACACTGCTCGCCTCTGTAGCCTGGATGAAGGAGTCAATATTCACACCCCTGGACAACGCTGAACTCTGGAATAAATTGTACGTGCATCGACTGGATCTCGTACTGGATGATTGTTCATCATTTTCTCAGCCCAGAGCTGGGCATCAATACCTGGGAATTGGACACGTACATTGAACCCCGCAACACAACTTTTCCCATGATAATTCGAGTCGAAGATATTGATTGTCAAGTTGCTCGAGGACGTGTTACTCACACTCAACCACCAATGTGGATAACAACATCAATGGCTCGTGTGAGTTGCCGCGCAATTGATTGGGTATAATCCTGATTTACTCGACAGTTTCCATCCTCGCTGAACGCATATGGGTTGGGCGATGTCGAGCCAGATGACTAGCGAAAAGACCCAGTGGACATTTGTGTAGATAGATGCGGAATAAATTTTCTGTCGTTCGGAATTACTGCAGGTCTAATTTGACACCAGCGAACTGAACGCCAACGAAAGCATTGCATTTCAAGAAGATCACATCACTAAACTACCGATCTAGCAATGCCGGAGTTATTACGAGTCAAACGAAGGATCAATGGGAACGGAGTCGGGGACTGTGGTATGGGAAGAAGTACCCTCTACAAGGTCGTCGGCAGTGTCAAAACCAGGGGGACCAGGGTGGTTGTTCCAGTCGGAAAGAAAGTCTGCATATAGGGGATCGAGACGGTGTCTGTCCAGCCAGGGTTGAGAAATAGCGAAATTGTACGGCGCAAACTTGGGGATGCGCGATGAGCGGCGGCCGGTACCGCGAACCCGAATCAACTTGATCTGAGCTTTCTGCTGCGAGGTAAGGGTACCCCACCACGTGTTGTGTAGCCCGAGATTTAATTCTGAAAACTGAACCGCATTGAAAACCAGTTCCGATTAGAAATAATAATAATAAAATCGACAGACCTCAACCGACCTCCAGTCGGTGTCGAGGACTTCGACAAATGTTAGCTGTGCTAGGGCGGAAGCTGAACTATCTCCGTGGCCGGACGCGCGCGCCATCCTGCGCTTCCAGTTAGCGGGAGTCTCCTGCGATTCATCTTCAGGTCCAGAGGCTTCGTCGGACATGTGGTCCTCGAACATGAGCTCTCGAAGATCACTCGCAGACACCCGTAAGTCGTTCTGGGTGACATGCTTCGCGGCCACCTTCCGATGCTGTTCTGCCTTCTGCTCGGCATGACATTTGTTAGCTGGGAAACTAATTGGTAATGACGCTGCGAACGCACCAGGACTCGTCTGGCCCGCTGTCTGTTCGTACGATCATTTGCGTCCTTGCGTTGCTTCGCCGCTGCATCATGAGCGACCTTCCACTGCTTTTTAAAGTTTGGAAACGCTTCTTTCGACATGTTCTTGAGCAGGTCGAGATCCCATGTTGCGCCACAAGTAGCGAGACCTTCCGGTTGGCATTCAACATCCTAACGTAGCGAGGTAAGGAGAGATAGCAGATAGATTTATGACGAATTGACCTCGAATTCATTCGCCAGTTGTTTCGCAACAACGGTGAAGATATGAATGTTGCGCACATCCGTCACGCCCGACTCGAAGTCTGGGTTCTCGTATGGAACACCGGTTATTTCGTTAACTCGTTGAACGTCTGAATCCGGCCATGAGTCGGTGCTTTTTCCAACACCACAAATGTCACGAAAGGTAGCTCCGACGCGACGCTGAGAAGGCATGTTCACCTAACATATGACTCAAACATGGAATGAAACATACCTTGAGCGCTAGCCGTGTTTGCTTCTGACTATCCGAAAGCTTGGTTACATCCCCGAGCGAAGGTAGATCGGAATTGTCGACAACCGGTGCGGGAAGAGTGGGATCGACAGAGTGCAACTGAGGGACGGTATGGACGGAGGGAACTCGTTTTTTGCCTCCGCGCATCGCTGTGCTAGCCGCGCGGGTCGAAACTGAACCGGGGTGAGTAGGTGGACGTGTACTTTCGAGCAACTCGAGCCGCGCTTGAAGTGCCGCGTTCGTTTCGGAAAGCAACTGGTTTTGCGACGTCAACTGGTCGTGAAGATGATCCTGTCGTAGATTCAGAGAAGAGAGCATTGTGGTAATGTCGGGCGCTGTCTGCGACGAAGGGCGAGGAGGCTGCAGGCCGCGATCAACGTATTGATTGAGCATTGCGGGATCTGGCTGGTCGTAGATTGCAGGAAGGGCTCCGGATACTGCGCGTTGAATATATGGCTGGTGGGGATGGCCTCGTGCCGCATCAAAGGACGGAGCCCGACTCAAATGAGTGCGAGGATGTCTGTGGACCCGGTTGATGCTCAAAACGAGAGATATAGATGTGTACTTACGGTGCAGGCCCGAGACCAAGTTGCTGCTGATGCATTCGCAGATGTGCTTGCGCGCTGCTATGGGCATCACAGTTAGTGACAGTAATACGAGTTTCGAACGGCGCTGGACCTTCCAGGATTGTCTTCATCCTCAACTGGCCCTGGAGGGCCAGCATGTCCGTAGTAGAACGGCGCGTTCCCATACATGCCCAGAGACTTCAAGTTTGCGAGGAATGAGTGTGAGGAAGAGCAGAGTGGTACAGGAAAAACGTGGCACCATTGCGGGTGGAGACCATCACAGACCCTCAAAGTATAAAGTCGATGTGGATGGAATAGCGATCGTTATTACGTGCCAGGAGTAGGGGAGCACATGAGGCCGTATAGAAGTGTACAAATGTGGGCCAGGGAAGACTTGAGAGAAGGGAGGGAATAGACAAGAAGATGCCTAGCGAATGAGGCATGGCTGGACATGCCAGTGGAGGGGTCCTCCATCGAGCTCCTGGACGCTAGTCGCAGTCGGGTCGAGGCGGTGCATAGCCGGCTTAGATCACCGGGTCTAGGGCCATAAACGAAAATAGACCCGGCTCGCCGCAGCTCCCGGCCGCTAGATCATTCCGTGCCGAGGACCCGGCTCAACGCAGTGAGTTGGAAAGCAAGTGGGGCCGGAAATACTGTAGTCAAAACGCGATGGAAGTAAAGCGCGTGACAGCTCCAGCAGTGAAACCAAGTACCTGATGCCGCGGGATTTTTGATTCAAACGGTGGCGGCCAGTGGCTGTAGACCGTTGGCGCTAAGCGAAAGCGAAAGCGTATGCGAGGGGATGTATAGAGCCTCAGAGACCCGTGATACGAGTACTACGGAGTATCAAAAAAGTGGAGGCTCGACAGGTCTTGTGGTACTCCGAAAGAGGCAGTTTGCTGCTTTTGCGCCAGTCACTTGTGAGAACAAGGATTCAGGTATCTTATCTGATAGATAGATTGATGCGATTTCGATGTGGAGTATGCAAAAAATCATAGCACTCGAAAGAGGATATTCCGTGCCGAGCACTGGGAAACTACAATCAGTTGGAAATGATATTCAGCGACTGGACTGAGCTCTTACCGTAGTTGCGGCCGAATTGGTAAGTAAATAATATCGAAGACGGCATCACGTCGACTGTCAAGGGACTTCAGGCGACGGCCAGCCATTTGTGCGGCGGAGAGCGGACGCGCCGCATCGATGAATGAGCAAAGTCTGAGGATCTGTTAAGGATCAGGTCACTTTGACGCGGTCGACGCGTAAATAACCGATTTGTGCAGGGGTAGCTACACAGAGAAATAAGCACTCAGCTGGTGAGTGCTTGCTTGAGGGTTCCGGAAATCCCCGTAGGAGGATGGTTCAACTTGGAGCACCCGATACCAAGCAAGCAGGACGCTTGACTCGATAGCCGAGTACTGATGGGAAAGGGAGCAAGACGCTGACCTTTCAGGACTTGAAGGCTGCGAAACGCGAACCTTACGACTTAAGACCGCAGGACGCAAGCCTTCCGGAGTAAAGGCTGCGAGACGCGTACCTTTTAAGGTGTAAAAGCTGGCGGTACGCAGAGCCTTTGAGAGAGACTTAGTTCACACAGAAAGATGGATCAAGATGAGAGTTGTATTGCAAGAGTGGTGGTCTATCTACATACAAACATTCCAGTATATATACTATTCAACGAAGTGAGTCATTACCGGTTCGGGCCCTCGGGATCCAACGTCGAGTCAAAGTCCTGACTCACAACTGAACCGTGGGAACAATCAAATGACTTGCAAGGATGTACGTAGAAACTACCAGAATGTGAGATGTAATCATATCCATAACAGGATCGCAGATCGTCTTGTGGCGATCCAGCTCCGTTTTTGACACGATGAGTGGCTGATCATTTTGAGATACCACCGCCGTCCTTGATAATGGAATATTCAAGGTGTTAGCACTCGTCAGATGATCACAGCGCTGTATCGCAAACAGCTAGCAGTTGAACGTGCAACGAGGCATCCATCCGGTTTGCAGTACCATTCCTGCAACGTGACATATGCGGAGATCTTCAAAGGGCGTGTGCAAAGTGGCTGGCTTACGCCACGGGCAGATACGCCGCCTGACTATCTCGGAGCAAGACGGAAAACGGAGGCGTCGTTCCCTGCCTCTTTGGGAAATAGTCTATATCGCGGACTTTATCCCGCGCTGCCAAAGTGGTATAGTCGGCGCAACAGGCAGTTCTCCGAAGCGCGGGTAGACATATGAAGCCGTCAAATATGGTTGATACGGATATCCGTGAGTGCGGGTAGGATGAAAATAGCTGAGGAATGGCGTCATAGAAAATTGAGAGGACTGCGAGTTATGAAGGACTTGCTAAAAGGGACTGCTATCTTGCATTCGTAGGCGTTGCAACCAAGAGAGAGGTCAGAGTCAAGCTGTCCAGTAAGAATGGCCGGAACAACACGCCTGAATAGAATTTGCATCTGCGCAGGGAGCGAGGGGTAAAATAAACTGCTGTTGAATGAGAGTTTGAACGGCGGAGGTGAGTGGCCGGTTCCCGCGGGGAATATTGAGAACAGAATTTTGATGACTTTGTCGCCAAAAGGAAAAGCGGATGCGATTATAGCAGTTCGGGGAGGGCATGGGATGTTGCAAGGCACCGAAAGAGATATGTTGCTTGAAGTAGATAGACACGTTCACCTTGAACAAGCACGTTTGGTGTGGACGCCAGCGACCGTGCATGGCAGAAAGCGTCGGAAGATAAACCAAAACATACTGCAAATATCAGTTGCCCCAAATTCAGGTCGTCATGACAGCGAAGAGTCTGAAAAAATGGAAACAAGTTAGTTGGCCGAACGGAGTGGCAAGACGAACGTGGGTCTCCACTCGATGGCGAAACGGGAAGTAAATGCTGTCGAAAAAAGCTGCATAGCTCGGTGGTCCGTGGCGCTAATAAATGTGTGGAATCAACATGGAATGCAGGATAGAACTGACTCGTTAGAATCGGAGATAGGAAATTGCCCGGTGTGAATCATGTTCGTGATTCGATATTCGGGGAAATAGCGACGCAGGACGCTGATTCAAAATCGATGGTGGTGGCAAGAGGGCAGGGACATCAGTGTGACAAACGTAACCGTCACGCTTGGCCGGCCCCAAAAAACATCTCGGGCCGTAGTCGGACCGTCTATGCTGAAATAGGAGCCAATCTGAAAAACACGACGAGAACTGAAGGCTCCGGTAAGCCTCGAGCTCACATCTCTCCTTGAAGAAAGAGGCCTGCAAAATCGTGTCATTGAGAGCTGCATGACTTGAGCAGGTGCGGCCCGTGCGGGCGGTCCCTCCGAGTCCGGACTCCGCCGTCCAGCCGTTATCACTTAGCTGTGTACTCTTCACCCCGAGGAAGGAACCACTTCCATTCAGCATTCAGGGGGATGACTTGCCTTGGTCAGATGTATTCAATCATGTAGCGCACCGCGACCGATAAGCCATTGAAAGATCTCTTCGCACTGAAGAAATTTTGATGATAAGTTCATGATAAGTTCGTGCCCAGCGAGCACAAACTACTTACGAGTTCGAGCTCCCCGCAGATTTGAGCTCAGCCGAAGGTGACGGACCTGTGGCCAGAAATGTTCGAACAAATGCTTGATATATATATGGTAGCTGTGAATCGTTGGAAGCACAAGAGTCCGGACCGAGATAGAAATGATTCCAGTGGGCGGAGGATGAAGATTGCTTCGGAATCGGTTGTGAAGTTTGATGAATTGCGGAAGGAGATAAAATGACAATGGAAGCAAAACAATCGTGACCAGACCCCGAGTCGAACGGGCGTCTCCTGCGTGTACTGGATTGCCAGAAACACAAAGCAGGGGCGGACCCCCCCCCCCAGTAAACCTGAATATGTACCCAATGAACCTGCGGCATCTTCGGCGGGTATGAGGTAGGTATCCCAGCCAGGGCAGGTGCGTGATTCGGCACTGAAAGGGTATTCTCACAGATTGGATGCATTTGTCACAGTGGGTTGAGTAATTCGTGAGTCTGGAATTAGGGACAGCCTATTCGGACCCGCACAAGTTGACCGTCGAGCTATGTTGGAGCAAGGATACCAGTGAGTAAGATCTCCCGGCAAAATGCGAAGTCGGGGGCAAAACAAAGGCTGCAATTCACGAAAACCCGCGACCGAGTTCAACGGGCGTCTTCTGCATGGCATCCGCTCAACGTGTTTCCGGTATGCGACGCAGGTGTGGACCTTCCGCTATGGGGCTCATCCTCACTCTGGAAATCAAGAGACACTCATCTGCATGATTTAGATCCACGGATAGAGTCCAATTGTCGCCGCGCTGCAGCTCCGTAACTTGTTATCACGGACAAGGCAGGGGAACGAACTGCTTTGTCCGTGATACTTGAGAGTGATTGAGATGTCGGCACTGTATGAAGGAGCTAAAAAGGCACGGACGTAAAAGCATATACCGTACAACGAATGACCAGAAGTTAAACCCGAGTCGAACGGGCATCTCGTGCGTGTAATTGCCTACCTCCAGGCAGCGCAGGTGCGGACCGCGCGCCATCCAGCCGCTGTAGGTGAAAATTTCAGCCTGGATAAACAGTGAAGGTCGTCTGAAACTTTGGGCGGGGATAATGCAGCAATTCAAGTGACTTTCGTCCGGCTCTGGGACAAATTCCTTGTGCCACACCCGATGACGTTTGCTGATGGAAAAGGATGGGTTTGGTTGGAAGTAAAGAGCCAGACGCGGGAGAGAAAAAGCGTCACTGAACAAACCAAAGCTCGAACCGAGATATATCATCCCAAGTCGGCTACTTGAAAATGAAAATGGGCGCACAGAATTTGAATAGGGATTCATGGAGGATAGATGCCATCGATCGGATTCTCACATGTTGTGTTTGCAGGTAAAGATGGCAAGTCAACGTTCAAGTCTGACAACGGAGGGAACTCGCCTGAATACATTGATATCAATAATACCGGAGTGGTTTGACTTATTCGCGTCCATGTTTTTGGGGAACAAAGTAGCCATGGAGGTGACGAAATCGGCGCTGCTGGAAGAAATCAGAATCCGTTGAGACAAAAAGAAACCTTTCCCAGCCAACCGATGGTCGGAGCCCGACTTGAACGGGCATGTCCTGCGGGTGGTTAGTGAAAGCACCGATTGTCATTCGGGAACCGGTTGAGTAGAGACTCTGGCAATTTAAATGACGTACCTTTGATTCCGGGACGAGTTGTATGTACTATGTCCCGACGTCCATTGCTGCGTGGAAGAAAATCTCAGTCAAACGTAAACAAAGAAAAACGCGCATCCGAGCCCGAGTTGAACGGCCGTCTCCTGTATAGAATGAACTAGTAATCTGCAGTATTCTGCATCCAATAGGTGCAGGCACAGACTGTCCGCCATCGGGTCGATAGGATGCCAGTTTTCAGGTTTTGTAAGTCCCAGAGCATCAAAATAATACCGCAATTGCGGGAATTAGGAAAGGAGTCAGCAATGAGGAATGCAGCACAGGAAATGATGCGA
Organism: Mycena crocata; assembly: GCA_029281795.1. Lineage (NCBI taxonomy): Eukaryota > Fungi > Basidiomycota > Agaricomycetes > Agaricales > Mycenaceae > Mycena > Mycena crocata. The sequence continues at coordinate 12,339 of JARJCP010000032.1, read as the reverse complement.
GCACGGTGCAGACACGGCGGGTGTGATAAATCCATGCGAGGAGAGGGACGGCGTGGGCGTGGGCGCGCGGGTGAGGCGCAGATTCGACGCGCGCGATGTGTTTCGTCAGCGAATCTTCGCAGAGGCAGCCTTGTGCAGGGGTTTTTTTTTTTGAGGTATGTGGAGTAGAGCAGTAGTGGGGATGCGAGCTGGTGGGGACTGTCGGCTGCGCTGAGCGTTGAGTACCGAGCACTGGCAAGGTTGTCGGCGCCGCGGGTAACGAAGGATATGAGTATGAACTCCGTGCAGGCGTAGCAACGAACGCATAGAGACGGACAGTCTTTGTTGGGTAAAAACTGGGGTGTTACGGCCTTTGACAAATAGGAACATACCGGTGCGGAGGGTTGGATACAAGCTGAGAGGGCCCATGAGGAGGGGGATGGAGCGGCGCATATCAGAGATGCAAGGCTCAAGGGGACAGGCTTCTAGCTCGAGAGCGCAGCTGTGTATGGGACGTTGTGAACGTGCTTCGACGATGGTGATCGGGAAAAGACTGCAGCAGGAACGAGGGCAGGTCGAGGGTCTCCTGAGGGGTTTAACGCAGCTTGACCACAGGGAGAGAGAGCTGATAAAGAGCGGGTACGCAGGTAGCCAGCCAGGTATCCATCAGGCAATCATTGAAGCTTGAAGTAGTGCGATTGCAAAAGGAAGAGCGCCCGGAAGAAACTTGAAATGGGTGACAGTTTGGTGACAGTGTTTCTTGCTAGACCTGCAGTAGCGGAGAAGATGGCGAGCCAAAGTCAGGTGGGGTTCCTCACTACATGTGCAGAAGGAAGAGGACACGCAGAGAGACGCAACCGAACAAAAGACGACACGATGGTGAGAAGGAAGAGGCGAATCGGAGGCATTCCCACGCACGGACCAGCTACCATCAAGATGGCCGCTGATCGCCGCTCGCTCTCGAACCTCGACTCTGCTGCTCTCCATCTGCCCCGTAGAATCAACTAAGCCAGGAGGGGGATCCAGAGCTTGCGATCTACCAGAGGGCTATTTCGTGTCCAGCTCGCCATCTGAAAAAATTCCAACCAAAACAATATTAATCTAAGATACTGAAGGATCATGGTTGAAAATCCCAATTGACATCCAGGATCTCGTCATCCCATCCAGAATTACTATGGAGTTATGTGTCGGACGCGGGGCACGGAGCACATTTGCTGATCTTGCAATGTTATGTTGCAACGTTACCCGTTCAACTATCAGGCAGAGAGTCTCCGCATCAATTTCAGAGGTTCAACCTGGAGATGGATAAATTCAGGCGGTCTTCAAACATGAGTCTTCCACGCCTCTGGGGGCGATTTGAGGCCAGGTCAGGGCCATATAATACAGGCCGCAAGACAATCTGAATGGGTCTCGTTTTGCGAAATTGCAGAAGAATCAGCTTTCTGTGATGGATATGGGTCTAGCCAGCCCATTATGTCATAATATCCTTTCTAAGTCCGGAAATACTGTAACGGGTCTGTAGTGTAATGGTTCAAATCAAATCAAATCAAGATTCAATTAGAGTGCGCGCGGGCCCCTGGGGGCCCATGTAGCACTATACTATGTACAGTTAGGTAGTCTAGCTATCGAGGGCGGTGTTTCGAGTGTAGGAACACGGTGGAGGGAGGAGATGACATAAGAGTTGCTGTGAGGGAGGGTGTGAGGAGAGAGCTAATGCAGGGTGTCTAATCATGCTGTTGAGAGAGATATTTATTGATATGTGTGTGAGGAGGATAGGGTAGTGTAAAGAAAAGAAAAGAAAAACGGAAGAAATCGAAATAGAATGGAAGGGGACGGGAGAGGGGGGGCTGGGTCAGATCGCGTAGCGAGGAAAGCGTTTGGTGTCGCGGACGAAGGCGAGAACGGGGTGCGGGTCGACCTTGGAGGAAATGAGGCGCCGCAGCGAGAGGCGAGCGGTGCCGAGGCGCATAATGAGGGTAAGTCGTTGGCGTTGGTACGCAGGGCAAGCGAGGAGGAAGTGCGAGACTGTTTCGGGGATATGGCAGCAGGCACAGTCAGGGGAAGGGCCGAGGTGGAAGCGGTAGAGGAAGGCATTGAGGCCGATGTGGGAGGTGCGGAGTTGCGTGAGGATGCTGCACTGCGGGCGGCTGAGGTCGTTGTACAAGCGGGAAATGGAGCTGGAGGGTTTGGCTGCATCGAAGCGGGAGAGGCGGGTGTAACGGGGGGAGGAGGACCACTCCGCGAGCCAGCGCGCGCGGAATGCGTGCGCACCAGCGGCGATGGCGGCAGCCCTGCTGAGAGGCAGTTCGCCTTCCAGGCCGCGGATGCGAGACGTCAGGGGAGTGCTTGTTCCTAGGGCCGCTTCTTTCGCGCGTGCATCGACCTTTTCGTTGCCCTCGATTCCGATGTGGGCAGGGACCCAGTGGATGCGGATGCGGAGCGTGCCGCGGGCGCGGTGGAGGCGGCGAAGGAGGTTGTGAAAGGTTGAAAGGAGGTGTTGGCCTGGCTGGGGTTTGGGGGAGGCGATAGCCAAGATGGCCGGCTGGCAATCCATGAATATATCGGCGCTGGTGAGCCTGGGTGTCGCTTTGATGATGTCCAGGGCTAGGATTGCGCCCGTGATCTCGGCCTCAAATACGGTGTGCTCGTCGGTTGCACCCATGTGGAGCGTTCGGAACGTCTCCGTCGCTTCCGCTCCTCCATGTCGCTCCTCCCAGTCCTCGTTCTCGTCCCGTCCCTCGTTCACACCCCTCTTGTCGCGGCCGGCCCTGTCCATTTCCATATCCACAGCGCTCGAGCTCTCGCTCTGGCCAGCTCCTGCCGTGCGAACGACTGCTGCGCCCGGGGCGCGTACGCCATGCACGGCTCCTACTCCTGCCGTATCAACCTCTGCGCCCGTATCTGCTCCTGCCGCGCCTACCGCCGCTGCGCCCGAGGCACTTGCACCGTGCAAGGTCTCCGCTCCTGCCACGCCATCCCTTGCGCCCTCGAAACCCGCGCCAGAGTCAACTCCTGCCGCGCGGACCTCCACTGCGCCCGGGACTCGTGCACTGTGCACGGCCCCCACTCCAGCCGCGCCCACAACTGCGCCCAAGGAACCCGAACCCGCGCCCGTAACATCACCAGCCGCGCGGACATCCACTGCGCCCGGGAGATGTACACCGTGTACGCTCCCCACTCCAGCCGCGCCACCACCTGCGCCCAAGTAGCCCGCGCCCGTAACAGCCCCTGCCGCGCGAACACCCACTGCGCCCGGGGCGCGTACCCCGTGTACGGCCCCCGCTCCTGCCGCGCCGACACCTCCTGCGCCCGACAAACTCGGCCGATGCACCACTGCTGCTGCTCCTACACCTCCTTCGAAGCCCGATCCGTCGGTGAATATGCACATGCCGCCCTTCGCGACTATGGCCGCCGTGTTCGCCGTCGCGTTGTCCTTCGTGGGCGCGATGCTTGTTGTCAGTAGGCCGGCTGGTAATGGCTCGAATGAGTGGTGCGGGTCAATGATCTCGAACTCCCGCTTGAAGATGGGGAAGGCGTCGAGGAGGTGGTGAATCTGGGAGCGATGGAACTGGGGGACGCGGCGGCAGCGTTTGACGATGGGGTGGAGTGGGTGGGAGGGGGGCAGGGAGGCGAGGCGCGCCGCGGCATTGTACGCAGTCCGGTTGAGGCGGATATGCACGGGGAGTATGTTAGCGTGGAAGTCGAGCGTGTCTGTGGCCGTGGTGCGGAGCGCGCCTGTGATGAGTTTGCATGCGTGGCGTTGGACCTTCCCCAAGGCCTTCGCGATCCATACCGTCCCGCTGCGCCTCGCATCCTTGTTCGAGGACACTGGGCGGTACCAAACCGGGAGTGCGTACTCCATGCGTGGGACAACTACTGTCTGGAATAGCTGGCGGGTGTAGGCGTGGGGGAGGCCGAATGTGGGGGAGGATATCCGAGAGAGGGCGAGTACAGCCTTGGTGCCGCGGGCTTGGGCAAGCTCGACGTGCTCCCGGAATGTAGTGTAATGGTTAACACACCGGAAATGCTGAGTTCAAATCCAGCCTGATCCAGAGGTCTTAGGTTCAAACCTCCTCTTGTGCAATCTTTTGCTCTGCTACTGCCAATTTATAATGATTCACGTGAAAGGTCATACGGGGATGGTCACCGGTAATACCCCGGGTAATTCCGGAACCTGCCGCCTTGAACCAACTCGGGAGTTGGCACCAGAATCATTACACTTTCGCGGTTGTGCTACACCGTGAAATATTCTCGCTGAACCTCCAAGGAGAACCTTGTCGTCTGATTCTTGAAGTAATCCTGGAGCAGTGCAGTGCACCAATGGGGAAGTAAACGCTGGAACCCAACTCACTCTTAGTAGCAAATGCCATTCACCGGTCAATCTAGTGGCGACGACGGAGTCGATTTGCTGAATTGAGCCAAGTCGGTGTAGTCTTAACGGACTAAATGCACAACAGCAGCAGAATATATTTAGATCCGAAAGATAGTAAGTAAAGCTCGAGTAATGAGAATGGAATAAAGCGGCAGAAAAAAGGAAACTCATATCGCCGATACCCTACAGCCCGAGCCCGAATTGAACGGGCATCTCCCTTTCCTTTCTTAGGGAGTGAACGCCGGAACGCATGGGCGGTCCCCCACTGAGCCGGTGGGGTTTTTGTAGTGGACCTTGAGAAGAGTCACAGTTTTGCTTCATAACATTTCGGCAGGGGTCTCGTCCGCTTGTGACAATAAAATATACGGGAATCCGTTTTCTTTCTATATAGGAAAAGCATGAGTAGAGTAATAATAAAAAGCGGACGATGAGCGAACAAGGCCCGAGCCCGAATCGAACTGACCTCTCCTGCATATACAATCCCAGTCAACGGATATGGGATACAAGCGCGGACCACCCGCCATTAAGCCCATAGAATGGTGGGTTTGAACCTCCACAAGTAGGCATATCTTTGAACCTGTGAAAGTACCAAGTGATGGACCGGCCGTCGCACGGGAAATTATTTAGGTATCGACCAGGTTCAAGTTCGAGTTCAGAAATGTATGTCCCCACTGAACATGGGAATCTTTCGACTGGGAGTGGGCTGCGCACCGTGAAGTTGACTTCAATGTAGTAGTCAACGAATATGCATGGGATACATTCAGTGCCAACGCCGCTGTAATATAATCAATGAGAAAAGACCCTTTAGAAATCGCGAAGGGCTCACTTTCAGGAATTTTGGTGCAGTTCAAGTCTCAAGCTGGGCCAGCAATAAAGGAAGCTCGTGCGCCTCGTTTTGGGGCGGTATATCCAGCGGCTTCATCCGTACGCACGTACGAGGTCAGAGGCATGACCTGACGAGAGAAGACGGAGTTCAGATTGAGTCGAAAAGAACAATCCAGATCCAGAGCAGACGACAGCCATTCATGATCACTTGCTCAGCCACCGTTAACGAAACGGATTGCCCGATGGGATGCATCGGCAACGCGGATTCTGGTGTAACGTCAACGCCGCGGGTTGCAAGCCTAGGGCATACGAATGAGACAGCTCCACTCGTACTGAAGCTGGAAATCAGTTTTCAACAAGCTGAATATAAACTATCAGTTGCTCAACTGAAACTATCGGCTGCGAGAGCCCGTTGAGTAGAACTGAATGGGGCTTGCTCTCGAATGTATTTGCGCTTCTCACTTCGTCTTGAGCGAGAGAAAAAAGTGGAATACTAGAGAGCCAGCAAGAACTGACGAAAATTACTTACATAAAACATACTTGTGCATCAGAGGTGGGACAAGTTACCAATGACCTGCTAATGCGAGCGGGGAGCGGGATATGTGCAGGTCGAGACCATGGTGAATGTGAATTTGCGGCCATAAGGCTGGGACAATTCAATAGAAGAGTGGCGGGTCAGGGAGCTGAAGTTCTGGCACCGGGGGCATTGCCCAAGGCACCTGGCCTGCAGGTGCCGGAAGGGCACCATGCACGGCACCTGCACTGGGCCTAGATAGCACCATCCACGGCAGGTGAGGCAGCTGTTGCGGAACAAACAGCACCTCACCACGCTGTCGGTCCGCACCGGGCGCCAATTTGAGCGCCCGAACTTTTTTGGTGGGTCGGATGGTGGCCCGATTACCGGCATGCCTCAAGGCACCCTGCAGGAAAAAGTCCCCTAGTAGGTGCCGTGCATGGTGCCATGCATGGTGCCCTTCCGGCACCTGCAAAACAGGTGCCCTAGGGTTTGCCCGCGGTGTGGATTCCATGTAACGCGGTGCGGGGTTGGATTAAACACGAACAGCACAAGATCTTGTACGTTCAACGCTATGATTCATGTTGTGTCAGGTGAGAGGTGTGCGCAAATCATGCATGCAGACAGAACAGCGCCGGCACGGGAAGTTGATACGGTGCTGTGCGGTATCGTAGCTGGCGTCACGGTCGCGGAAGGGTCGTGCGGCACGGATAAGTACTGTGACGTGTGAGATCAATTGCGTATACCCTGGAGGGCGAATGGCGAGCGCACTTCGGCGACTATAGCAATGCATGCCTCGATTTACCCATCATGCACTGTGGTCTGGATAGCGAATAAGGAGCGGAAAGGAGCGTGGCGAATGAGGCGAAAGGAAGGGTCCTGGCGAGGATGTCAGGCAGGTCGAGAGCTCGAGGTCTTCCGGAGGTGTCGCACCGATTGCCCACCTTGTTGCCCACACACAGCGCGAGTGAGGCGATGAGGATACGCAAGTATGTTTCAGGCAGATGTGGTGCGGACAGTGAAGTAGATGAGGAGACTCTGGCCGGAAAGCAGTGTACATGTCCGTTCCGTGGTCCGTGCATCGCTGTGGTGGTGAGAGCGAAGTGAGAGCAAGAGAAGAATGACGTGATCCGAGTCCGGTTCGGCGGCTCCAGTCCGGAGTCCCACGCTCCTGATCTGACTTCTACAACCAAAATACGATCAGCAAGATACGATTAGCAACATAGTTTGCTTGAACTAACTTCAACGATCGACGGGCGGCTCCGAGGTGGGATACAGTGTCCACTCACGAAGAGCATCGATTGATATACGAGACAGATACTGTACTATTAAGTTCAGTTCGACAGTCACGGGTCACGGGCACCCTTGTCGGTGTCGAACTTTGGTAAATGTCACGCGTCACCCCGGGCTGGTGTCGAATCGGTCCCACGGTTCAAAAAAATCTGGAATTTTTTTTGTCGAGCCGGAACCGAAATTTGCAGCGAATACAGGTGTCAGGTACGGTTTATGAACAATTTTTATTGAAATAAGAGCCTCAGGACAATGTTTTGAGCCCAAATATGTGACAAGTGGTCCATTACTTGCCAAAATTTCACATCTAAAGGAAATATTTACCCAAAATGGAGTCCCTTTCAAATATATTTCTGATGCAGGGATGGTCGCAGGGGTTTGTCGAAATTTTGCCGCTGGTCACTGTCACCTCAGCCGGCTGTCGAATGTCGAATATGGTTCAATTTGTCACGGGTCACACCCCGTGTCGAACTGAACTTAATAGTACAGTAGTACTACAGTACAATATCGACAGACGGCGCAGCAACCGTAAACGCTCTCCAGAGTCCAAAATTCTCCAAATAAAGATTCACTGCAAACGACCTGGGCCCGAGTTGAACGAGCAGGAGTGCAATCGTGCACTGATAATGTTTGATTCGCTTTGTTGTCGCCTGCATTACAAAGTGCTTACACGAGCCAGTACAGTTCAACTTTTTTGAGTTTACCGCTCTAACGCAAGTGAGACTAATTGTTTTGCTCGTGAAAGTCAGCCAGACACATTTTCGACACAGAATAAACGAACTGCGTCGAACCTTTCCTATTCTTCTTTCCTCGGAAAAAAGGAGCCCAAGAAAAGGAAACAACTAAAAATTACCCCACGCTACCTCAAAACCGAGGCTCGAATCGAACCAACGGATCCCACGCAGGTCACTTCATAGATGTAGTACGTACTTGATTAGGGTGCGGACCTCCGCCGGCGGGCCTTTGTTTGAAGACTGTGAAGTGGAACAAGGTTAGGTCGAATTCGAAATTCAACCCTCACATTTTGCATGGGGGGTCAGCGTTGTAGTTATTCAGCGCGAGAATAGCCTCGGATATTTGCAACAGCCTAGTTGAATTGATTCCAAAACCAACGTGCAAGGATGCTGAATATATAGTACCGACACGTTCTATAGCCTCGTTTTCGACTGGAATACGCCACTTGGTGATGGTCCATATGCATCGCCCATCGCTGATTTTTCCTAGTTAACATTCGAGTACAGCTTTCAAATGATGCGAGCTCACCTGCACGACGGAAATAGATGCATGGGATGCGTGAACGGTGATTCAAATCTGCTGACGAGACCCAGATTATAGGATGCATTTGGGCCGATAGCTAAAAGGGATACTTTGAATTGCTTTGACCAGTTGTAAACAGAACAAGTGCGGACTCTCCGCTAACCGACAGTTACGACGATTAGATTGGACCTGAATATGAATTAACCGTCATTCAATGACTCCCGGAAATAGCACTCTGCGCAGTAAAATTCAACCAGTACTGAATAAAGTCGGACTCAAAAAGTGAACAATGTGGCGGAAAATCGTACAACATCGATGGAAGGCTCAAGCCCGGGTCGAACGGGCTTCTCCTGCACAGCGTGCCAGACTTGCTTTCTTGTACGCAGATGTGGATTGTCCGCCATGGAGCCGATACTCGCTGTGTGTGTTGGATTTGAATTCAAAATGCGAGACACTGAGCTATAGTAAAGGGAACGAATTCAGGCGTCGCGGAAAATAGAAGAGACCGGAACTCCGTAGCCGGCTCCAATGTTCTTTCGTGTCTCCTTTCCTGGCACTTGAAGATGTCGCGTTGTGAATCCAATGAAGGCGCGTTGTCGTTCCACCAAAAAAGTTGTACAGGGGACAAAAGTAGGAGACCTTATCCGAATGACCAGAGCCCGAGTCGAACGGGTATTCTGTGCATGTAACGCGTCGATGATAAATTCACGCAGAGCAGTTGCGGACCTCCGCTACGAGTCAACTCTTGTCCCCCAACAGGTATTACGAAGTTGGGTGGGCGAGAATCGAGTCATGAAGTCCCCGCCTTTACACTGGTCCTTTACACTGGTGAATTTCAACGATCCGCAACCGAGTTGCGTTCCACAACATTGGAACACAGTGAATGGTGTGGTGCAGACTAGAAAATCTGAGTGCCAGCGCGACTCTTAACTCAATATCAAATAATAATAAATTCAGTAATGGTGAACAACGTCTGGCAGATTTGTGAACACAAGAAGAAATGAAAACTCGCGACGCCTAGGATGCACGGAGTCAGTCAGGATTAACATCACATAGGATATGCACTGCAAACTGTTAGCCGTGATGCCCGAATTCTAATTCCGGAGATCCATGTGGCTGACGAAAATGGGGCTGTATATATAGGACAGAGCGACCGGTGAATTCAACTTTAGAAAGAAAGAAAAACAGTTTCCCATTTTCGCTCGACCCAGTTGAACGGGGATACAGTATCCATCTTGCTCAAGCATAAGTAATGCAAGAGTAGAACTGATTTGCAGGCGCGGTCTCACCGCCATCGAGCCGATACCGTCACTAAGTGCGTGTGGATCAGCACCCGATAGACGAGCGAAAGATATTGCGCCTGACCATGGCGATGGTCCCTCGGACCTTGATTGAATATTGAACAGGAATGCGAATGAAGCAAAGACTGGAAGCAGTACCGTGATTTAGATAGATCGAGGCGCCGTCGAATTCATTCCGAGAATCAATAATCCTAGACTTGGCGGACTTCTCTTTCCGGGCCGTCTCAGTCGTGAGTCCAGTTTGGACTCAGGGAATCGCAATGTAATTAAGGGGTTGGCACTGAGAGATCAGAGGGCCGACACATGTACAGATTGCAGTGATTTGGAGCGCACACAACGACGATGGCGATAACTGACATCCCGATCGAGATCCAAAGCCGGATACGATACGGTGAGTTGTTGAGAGTGAGAATTCGGTGAGTTCTCGAGAGTGAAAGTTCGGTGAGTTGTCGAGAGCAAGAACGTTCATGGGATCGAGTGGTCACGACTCGCGTGGGACAACGTAGAGTTTACGCAGCAATATTGAGTTTAGGATCGCCAGTTTCGAGTTGAAGCGGCACCGGTGCAAAGTGGAGGAAGCATCGAATGTCGACGAATCGGTGTGATACAGAGTTCATTCGGACTTGAGTTTAGGAAGGAAGCAGTAGTTGTGGTTCGAGGGATGGCTGAATCGTTCTGGTTGACCAACTCGTTCGCACTGCCCACTCGGCAGAGTGCTGGGAAGACGGAGGCGGGAAGGCGACAAAAGCCCAAGGCCGCAGTTGGGCCACCGACTCCCGGCGGAACTAGTTACCACTAGTGTTGAGATGCAGGCAAAAAGGAGTCCTCGTGAGTGCGTATTCGGGCAGCTGAACAGGCTGAGGCGAGGCAAAGCTGGCGAACGCTGTGGACGTCGGAAGGAAAGGAAGATAAAATTTTGATTCGAATCAGTGGCAGTGTTCTGTCGATGGCTGTGCACGGGCCGATCCGGTCCCTTTTGCTTCCTACTGTGACTACATCTGCCCCGGCTCTTCCTCTCCTCCAGTTCTGAGTGCGACAATAGCCCAGCCCAATTGGCTCACCGATCTTCATAACTACAGGCAGGCAACCGAGTTTTCTCGGTCCCACTTTGACACCCGGCTGCCCTCGTCTCTACGATTCGCTCTTTCTCGGTTCCATCCGAATTTATCTTCCCATTTGTGTCAACAGCGTAGCTTCCTGCGCAGCGCTTCGAGTCTCTTCAATTCCAAATCACACCCCGCTTCTCGAATCGCACACCTCGCCCCGCCTCCCCGTCCCCACCACACACCTGCATCCCGGAACGGACCCTGGCATCCGGCGGGCTCTTGTCGCCTAGTACACCCTTACCGTCACCCGCTAGTTCGGCGAGCTCACTTCTCCTCCTCCATGTACGTGCCCCTTTCGGTGCCTCCTTGCCTCATCGGATTTTTTTTTGTTTGCGGAGCAAAGGCGAATTCGTTTAGAGGGAGAACAGAGGAGGAAGTTCAAATATGGAATCGCCACGCCTTCATACGTACGTACTTCTTCACCAATCGGTCCTTATCGTCTCCTGAACACATCCGAATCCTGTCACCGGTCTCTGAATCAGTAGCTTCAGGTACGCTACAGGCGACACTGAGACCGTTTACTCATCACCGTACCCCCTCTCGTCATCGTGGTCGCTCGCTCGCCCTCGTCTTTCCACTCTAACATATGCATAGTCGTTCTCCATTCGAGTCTCCCCCGTCCGCTCCACCCACGACCCGCCCGACACGGGACACGCTGTACCGCACCTATATCCCGCTTCCCACCCCGAACGGAACTCCATGCACGACTTACATGATGCGCACCATGTGTCATTGTACATCCGATTTGATTCTTCCGTCTTTTTTTTTTTTTCAATCGCCATGGCCCGCTTTTGAAGCTCTTCCTCCACACTCGTTCCTCCGGTTGCTGCACAACGCCTGTCCCTCCCTGCGTTCGCGTTCGTCGAGGTCCACGCGTTCACCGCCCCAACAAGTACGAGCGCGTCCCCCTTGAATACACCCTTACCATCTTCGTTGTCGTCGTGGTGCTCGCTTCTTCGGCAATCGCGCTGTGAATCACTCTTCCTCCTTTGACGTCCCCTTTACAGCACTCGTTCTTTCCTTGATGATACTCGTTCTTCATCCATCCGAGGGCCGTCAAGTTCAAGTCTGGAATACTGAGGCGATTTCCTTTCGGTCTCGATTTCGGGTCCGAAACCGATTTAGAATTCCATTGTTGGGAGAGCGGCCTGGGGAAGAGGAGGAACTCGAAATGTCGAAGCCCCAATCGGTATGCTCCTCCACCAATCCACTTCAGGCTACTATGAAGTGACCCCTGATAGGCTATTTTGTCCCAATTGCGGACTGTACCTAACAGGGGTCACTCCGGTGGATTCATTCCACCGCATATGGATTCATCCACTGGATGGATGAATCCACCTTGCGTCACATCACGCTCACCTGGATTCATCCACCGGCCCTGGGGTGGATTCATCCATGCTGCGCTCGCGCAGCCCGATTTCGGATTTTTGGGGCCCGTACGGTGCCCATTTGGTGCCTCCTGCTGGGTCTTCTCTCAGCGTAGTTTACTGTGCCCTTGTTACCATGTATCATAGCCATTGCACAATATAACAGCTGCATTTGTGCAGCTCGATTTTGCAATTTTTGTGCACGTACGGGGGCCATTTTATCCATGCACGGGTTCGCCCTCGATATTCATGCACGGTTCGCCCTCGATATCCATGCACGGGTTCGCCTTCGATATCCATGCACGGGTTCGCCCTCGATATCCATGCA